>CAWUFW010002400.1:1200000-1800000 GCA_963921515.1 Calotriton arnoldi | reverse complement strand
GTTACTCAATAATTTACACGAGCCTATAGTGCTATATTTCCTAAGGAAATTAAACAGGCACCACCAGCATGCTTTACTTTCGAAAGACACAAGAACTTACTCATTGTTGTAATGAAGCTGGAAGCAGGTTATATTCCAATTCTTTAATCCGATAATGTAGAGGAAACAGGCGAGAGCCAGGCAGCACGGCTTCCACTCCAGGACACCGGTAACCAACTGATGCCCTGGAATGGAATCCCTGAAGGAACCACATAAGCATTCCATGCCTCGCTCTGCCACGTACAACAAAGGTAATAGAACAATGTACATGGAGGAATGCACTATACAACACATCCCCCTCCTTACAACACAAAAAGATGTAACCCCCAAACACAAAAGAACCAATAAGTAAGTATAATTTAACAGAAAGAAACAAAGAAAAGCATAAAAGTTACATTACATATTCTTTTAACCACCCCGGAAGGACTCTCGTCCTCTTACCAATGTCGCCCGTGCCCACACTTCCACCACCAGATTCTATGGAACACGATTCAATGGTACCCGGAAACCCCTCCTCCTCCCTTACAGAAGAAGCTTCCTCTGGGGTAAGAATGTTCTCCTGATCCTGTTGCCTATCATCAGTGATACTCTGATTTCCCTCCACCAGTTTATTCCCTTGAATATCATCATAAGCCAAACCAGATTGTACACTTCCATGATTAAAATGGTCTTCCACCCACTCCGACTTCGCAGAATCGTTGGGGGATGGTGCATCAATGTCTGATTGATGCTTAAGATCAAGGGCAACGCTCTTAAGATTCCAGACTCTTCCATCTTTTAGTCTAACTGCATTGCGAAGAACCTCTACCACCTGTTGTGGTTTCTCAAACTGGCTTTCGCCTTTAGGAACTTTAATCGGCCTTTTTATGCGAACCTGGTCGCCCACCTTAACTGATACCTCTTTGGTACCCCGACTTACGTCATAATACTCCTTACTCTTCCTATGTGCCAACTCCAAATTGTTCTTTACCTCAGTTGGAGACCACTGTTCTACTTTACCTTCCGAAAGCCAATTGGGATTAAACTTGCATCTTGGTTTCCTGCCTCTCATCATAATGAAAGGAGATAACCCTGTGGCAGCATGGGTAGTAACCCTGTATGCCCAAACCGCTTTTGTATCTCCAGCTTCCAGTCCATACGTTTGCTCATTGCAGCCTGAATCACACCCTTAAGTACTCGGTTAAACGCTCCACTGTACCATTACCACTTGGGTTGTATAGCGAAGTGGTCTTGTGCTTGACCCCACACCTCTCAAAGTACATCATGGCATTCCTTGAAGTAAATTGCACCCCATTATCAGTTAAAACACTAACGGGTAATCCTTCCAAGATGAATAATTTGTCTAGAAATTCAAGGACGGTTTGTGTGTCCACTCTTTCGACAATCTTAACCACGGGCCACTTAGAAAACAAATCAATAGCCACCAAACCATAATCTTTAAATTCGCCAACAGGTCCAAAAATGTCCACTGCTATCCTTCCCAAGGAAGACTGGGAATTAAACCTTCACTCATAGAAGGCTTCAAGGTCTTTAAGGATTTATCTGCAGTGCAACATATCGAACATTCTCTCACGAATCTCTCTATCTCCCTGTCAACTCCTGGCCACCAAAAAACGCCTTTGACCACACATTTAGTTCTTAATATGCCAAAATGGCCTTCATGGCACAAATGTAACACCTTCAATCTCAAAGCTTTAGGCGGAATTACTCTGTCACCTCTCAGAATCAAATCCTTATCCAGAAAAGTTCCATTCTCACCTCCCAAAATGGTCTCAAATTTTCAGTTATGCTCTCTTTCCTTGGCCATCCTTTACAAATATGTTCTGACACCGCTACTAAATCTTTATCTTTAAGCTGTTCTTCCAACCAACCCGCCTTAGTGATTGCTGGTGCACCAGAATCCTGAACAAAAGCAATACTAAAATTGCCCCAAGGATCATCCACACAATCTTCTAGGGGTGCAGGTAACCTCGACAAACAGTCAGCCACAACATTGTTCTTGCCCGGCACATAGGTGATCTTGTACACGTATTCCTTCATTCTCATATAGATTCTAGCTAATCTAGCGGAGGCTCCTACACTACCTTCGGTCGTTAAAATTTTTACCAAAGGTCTATGGTCTGTGCGAATGGTAACAATCTTGCCCCAAACAAAAACACGAAAGTGTTCCAAAGCCCATGCACAGGCCAGTGCCTCCCTCTCTATGATGGGGTATTTACTCTCTGTAGGTGATAAAGCCCTAGATGCAAATAGGATTATTTTCTCGCAACCATCACACCCTTTTTGTGAAAGGACCGCACCCAACCCTTTATCACTCGCATCAGTGGTCAACCAACACTCTGTGTTGGGATCAAAGCTGCTTAAAGCATTCACTTTTTCTAAGCAAGACTTAACTATTGAAAATTCTGCCTCACAGTCAGCTGTCCACTCAAATTTTGCATTCTTCTTGAGAAGCGAGCGTATGTTGTACACTTTGCTTGCAAAGTTAGGTATAAATTTTACGCAATATTCGGCCATGCCTAAAGGACCTCACTTCCTCCTTTGTACTAGGAGACGGTGAACTAACAATGGCATTGACTAACGAAGGTTTCGGTTTCACACCCGCCTCACTTATGACATGTCCTAAGTACGATACGTTCATCTGTGCAAACTTACACTTGCTAAGTTCGACAGTTAAACCTACTCTTTGTAAAACTTCCAACACATCATTCAACATATGGTCATGATCACCTTTGCTCCCAGCAGCGATTAAAATGTCATCTTGGAAGAAACTCACTCCCCTCATCTTGCCAAATAACCTATGCATCAACCGCTGAAAAACTGCAGCGGCAGAGGCAAGGCCGAAAGGCATACGCCTGAACTGGTAACAACCAAACGGCGTAATAAAGGCGGTAAGCCTCCTTGACTCTGGGCTGAGTATAACCTGGTGAGTACGCTGCACGATAAGTCAATAGTAGAAAACCAGGTTGCCCCCTTAAGTGAAGAAACCATCTCATTGATCTTGGGCAAGGGAAACTTCTCGATAACGATATTGTTATTTAGGTGGCGCAAGTCGATGCATAAACGGATTTTTCCGTTGCTCTTGCGCGCTATCACGACCGGAGAAATCCATTCGGAACTCTCCACTTCTTCAATCACACCTTTAGTTATTAAACTCTCTATCTCCTTATTTACCTCGTCCCTTATCAACATAGGAACTGGTCTAGCTTTGTGGACCTTAGGTTCTGCGTCCTTCTTTAATACAATTTTATGTTCGAAACCTTTGAGTGCCCCTAAGTTCTCTCCAAAACTCCTTGAAATTTTTTAACTAAGGTATCTTCCAACTTACTGGTTTCATCAACTACTAGAACTTTTTCTTCACTATTAGGGTCAAGAATGATGTGCAAATTCTTTTGATCCATCCAGCCCAGCACGGACTGGACCAAGTTTACGCCACATATAGCTTTCCCTTGCTGACCTCCCTTTAAATAGGAAAGTGAGCCATCTAAACCCAAGCATGTCGATTTTCTCTCCAGGTGAAACTCACAGGGTTAACATCTGTGGGGTAAAGCTGCTGCCCTATTTTTTTCACAAATTTTTCACCCCACACTGCTTCATTTATGATAGTATAAGGAGATCCAGAATCAGCAAACATATTAACTGTAACTCCACCCAAGGACATTTCACAAATGGGCTTCCCCTTCATGGAATTATCAATGAGCATTTAAAACAAAGTTTCCTTGTAGACTTTTTACACAATTACTCTCACTATCTGCATCGCCATCAGTACCATCATCTTCATTCCACACATATTTAACATCATTTCTTCTTCTACACATTTTGCTGAAATGACCCATTAATCCACAAATCCACATTTCTTCCTTGCTGCGGGGCAATATTTGCTATAAGCCATGTGTTCTTTGCTATCGCAGCAGTAACACCTTCTTTCCTCCGGTTTCCTTTCTCTCCAAATGTTTCTCTGTGGTAGACTATGACCACGACCCAAGGTGTTTTGAAATTGGTTCCTACTAGAGTTTTGTACCTTGAAAGCTCCCCTGGATCTTTCTCGGATTCTTTAATCACCGTAGCGCACCTCCTGACATTTCACCTTTTCTCATAATGGCTAAGACGTCTTCCAAAGGTGCATCCCCATTGACCCATAAGCGATCCTGGATGGGTGAATTATTATTATGCATGACTAATTGATCCCCGTATTAAATCGTCATGCAGCTCCCCAAACTTACAGTCAATGGCTAATTTTTTAGATCATCCACCCACTCATCTACTAATTCTTCTTTGCTCTGTTTCCTTTGGAAAAACTTATGTCGTACAACACCAATGCAAACTTTGGGGGCAAAGTATTTGTCAAGGTCTTTTAAAGCTGAATCAAATACACTGTCTTCGTTGCACGTAATTTTAGGCATACGGGTATACGTCTTCAACCCAACAGGACCTAGAGAATGGAGTAGTAGTCTTTTCATCTGATCCTGTTTCATCTTCCCAGCCTCATCCACTGCCTTGATCATAATTTACAAAGTAATCCTTCCATTCCAACCATTTCATACATGGCTGTGATCCGTTGCCCAAAATGGATGTGGAGGACTAATGGTAAAACTTTGTTGTGCCATCGCTTGTCCCACACCAGCGGTTCCTGATCACCTTGTTCCATGTACCATGTATAAAAGTGAATTTAAGTCAACGTGAAATTTTGACTGGAAATCCACACACAGCCCCAAAGTCTTCTATTATCCACCAAAACTGCTTGAAGGGTGAAGTAAGAATTGCAGAATGGTTAAAAAAATAATAATCTCCCAATATATAAGTAAGGTTAGTCGTCTCCCGACTATCTCACCTGTTTCCTCTTGTGAACGCTAGCGATACAAGCCAAGTTCTGTTTCAATAAAGTTTTAGCCTTTTGAAGTGTGAAATAGACTCACGTTGCAGGAGCTATTAGCTTTCCTCCCGTTAAAAACTCGAAGAATTTCAAGATGGCCGCTACGCAAGGTCACGCAACGTGACCTTGCGTGATGATGTCACCACAGCGTGTCTTTAAACAGCGTCGTATACGCACTCCCCCCTACGCTCGTGCCTGCTGAATTCTAAGAGCGAGGAGGAATGCGCGTGAGGATAGAACGCTGCCTCCGCTCAAACGATGCGGCCTAGGCAGATCCCCAACGGTTTACAAGAATACAGGTAACACTTCCTACCGCAAAGTCTTCCTTGGCCGGCAACATCGGGGGTAGACAGTTCCAGTAGCGGCGAGCTTGACTAAATTGCTGGAGGTAAAAGGAATCCTACCTCTTTAAATGGCTTCGAAAATAAAATATACCCAAAATGAATGAATGTGGGTACAGTTTTAGTGGGTCCGTTTCGAGTCGTCGCCAATTGTAATGAAGCTGGAAGCAGGTTATATTCCAATTCTTTAATCCGATAATGTAGAGGAAACAGGCGAGAGCCAGGCAGCACGGCTTCCACTCCAGGACACCGGTAACCAACTGATGCCCTGGAATGGAATCCCTGAAGGAACCACATAAGCATTCCATGCCTCACTCTGCCACGTACAACAAAGGTAATAGAACAATGTACATGGAGGAATGCACTATACAACAATTGTTCTAGTTAATTCAGGATAGTCAATCCATATGATCCCATGTACTGTAACGTTCAGAACGACACTTTTCCTTTTTAATCATCGATCATTGATATTTAAAACAAACACTGCATTTATAACATCTAAACGTATATGTTCCAGTCACTGACCTGAAAATATTGACGCATAGGGTAAAATTGGTCGATTCATATGGATAAGACGCTCTTGTTTTCTCACTGTGAATCAGTCTGCAGATAGCTGTAGGTGTAAAGATATGAACACCCATCAACCATTGGTAAATGGGTTAAGTTTCCAACTGTGAAAGTACTACTGTGTGAAGCAGTCAAGTTCTCCCAGATTAAAAAAAAACAATGCCTTCCAAGGTTTGTGCATATTGTGGTAGTCCATGTGCAATGAATTATAGGTCACATGTGCCCTGTGAAAGGACTGTTGACGCAAATTAGACTTCCAGTGAAAGGATCACTCATTTTGGATGTTTCTGAGACTCCTGAATGCATAATTTGATTTGTTTTAATAGATAATCTTGCCCACAGGTATTTTTTACTCCCACAATTATTTTTTACAAATGTGTTTGCACCATAGATCTAATTATACACTGTATATTGATTTTAGTTAAGTTTTACTGTTTGGTCTGCTAATTTTACATTTGTAGGGTGGGTAATCCAGCCAGTGTGGTGAACTTGCTGCATTTGCAAGTTTACAGTTAAGATTGAGGGCTATTTGTGCAGGTCATTTTGCATTAAAGTGTTGTGTGTCATTTATGCATGTGTTATTTTCTGCCTTGTGCAAGGTCCACAACTGAATTTTAGGCATTGCAGTACTCCTGGTTATATACTATTGTCGTAGATTTTCTTTCTGAATCATTAAAAAATACAAATCTGTTTCAAATTTAGGAGTAACTATGTGAGTAAAATGTCTGATTTAATTTTTACATTGACCTTTGTTAACTGGGTCCAACATAGTTTTCCAATGGTAATTCTCTGTCACTTATTCTGTCATGCACCAGAACCCCTGCTTTGTAAACTCCTTAACATATACATATATCCACTTTCTAAGCACCTTAATAATATCTTCTTGACTGAAATTCTCCTTTCAAATCCAACCCTGAAGTATCTACCAGTAAGCTATATTTCAGAGAAAAGGTAGACTCTTTATTTGGAATATAACTAAACCATTCCATTTCAATAACTTTATTTCGGCCATTGCGGCCTTAAAAGTTTCATGAGCATAAAATACAATACAAGCATAGCAAACAATCAGTTAATATAAACCATAATAGCATGAGGAACTTCCAACTTAGAGTCCAGACTTCCAAGGCTCCGGCAAAAAGAACAAGTCCACAAAAGTGCATTTGTTTGGCAAATTAAAAGAAAATCATCATTCAAATACTATAGCCTAGAAATAGGAGAGTCTACCTGACCCTCATTAAACATATAAAACCCTGAAAGTGCCAGTGCATAAAGTGCAGAATAATCTAAAAATTCGTTCGAGAGATCTAGGCTAATTCAGTACAAATTGTCCAGTACAACGACAAGCATAATAAAAACAATTCTATTAAAACCAGGGAACGTAACAGCAAAAGTCTATGTCGTGATGATTAGCAGCATGACCCGTCATGCATTACAATTCCTTGTTTAGTGCAAATCTGAATTTCAAGTTAGCTACTGGCCCAAAATAGGGTATACAATTTCCTGAATACTTTAGTTATACTACATGGTTATATCTGAACCATTCTAATTTGATCAATCTTAGTACCGCAGGCTGTAATTGCCTATATATACAGTAAAGAAAGAGCAATTGGAGATAACAAAATGTTTTGTCTATACTTGATCTCTCCCTTAAGCTTGCAGTTAGTGATGCTTAATTATATGTACGATCCTTGTATTGATCATTAAGGCAATTACTATCAGCCTAATTAAAAATTGCAATAAAGTGCCTGTGCAACATTGGTCAGTAGAGACCAGTCCTGTATTAAAATAACCATTATAGCACATACCCTTAAAATAACATGTGGTCAAAATGCAGTTGAAATAGCCCTAAAATTGATCTAAAAATGTTTTTGGTTAAAAACAGAACAATATGAGCACTAAATTGGTTGCCGGCGTTAAGAAGTGTTTTTTATAAAAGCTCTTCGGGTGCACCACATGGAGAATAAAAGCCTGCCACTGAGTAAACTATGGGTATGCTAGTGTCATATTTCAGTAGCCTAAAGGCCTCTGAGCATTGCCTGGTTCCTAAGTTCCTGCATATCTGGACCAGCCATCGTTTTCTTATTATTGTGTAACCAGTACAGGCAAAGAGCACGTGGCTTTCAGATTCCTCTCGACAATTGCATGCCGGACAGCCCAACATTTGGTGGCCCGCCCATTTGTTTGTAAAGGCACCCAATGGCAGTACCCCATACCTAAATTGTAAGTAAAGCTTTCGTGCGGCGGCCGGCTTGATATCGTTAAGTGCCGGTAAAAACATGTACTGATCTTTAGATTCCAAAAACGCCGCCGTAAGCTTCCCTTTGCAGTGTTCCCCCTGAAGTTGGGTCATTTTGGTCTCCCAGTATCGAGCCTTAAGCACTTCCCTTGAAACTATAGGGCATTGAATTTCAGGGTTATCCCACAGGTTACCCAAACCCATTAGTGAGAGGGAGTTCCTGGCATAGGTGAACCACGGTAGTCGCCTAGCCCCTGATAGATTCAACACCTCCCTCAGTTCCTCCCTATATTCAAGCAATTCCGGGGTAACCCACAACCGTCTCCAAAATAGAAGTGGTCTTAAGGCTACTTCATCCGCAATTGACCTAACACCCAAGTCCAGGCGTAATGGAGTAAGTGGGGTGCTGCGGGGAAGGCCAAACAGTTGTCTGATAAAAGAATTTTCTGTTTGTGTTAGACTATCAATATGATCATGCCCCCAGATTTCAGCTCCGTATAAGGCAGCACCTCTCGCTTGAGCCCTATATAATTCTACTACTGGGCCCACGGGTTTATGGCTAGAGTTGCGGAACACCTTGGACAGGCCCCCTACAGTTTGTGATAACCTCAGGCTTGATTTTTAATCTGTGTCCCCCAGCTCATTTTATCTGTGATAGAAATGCCGAGGTAGTCAAAGGAAGATACTCTTTCTAATGGTCTGCCTTCTAAACATGGGTTTGGCCGGGTACTTTTAGAAGAATTAAAAACCATAAATTTGTTTTTTGTAAATTAATCTCTAGCCCCCTTTCTTTGCAGAAGTCATCGAATTTGTTTAGGACTCTCTGAATGCCCATCGGGCTTTTAGATAGTAACAGAGTGTCATCGGCGAACATCATAGCCGGGATTCTGCGTGCTGCCAGCTTTGGTGCGTCTAAATCTTTATCAGAGTTTAAAAAGTCAACTAGCCCATTAATAAAAAGACTAAAAAGAGTTGGGGCTAGAACGCACCCCTGGCGCACACCCCTGTCTACAGGGATGGGAGTAGTGAGTTCCCAGGATTTACCAAATCTTATCCGGGCGTAGTTACCTTCATGCAGCCGTTTCATTATGTGGCAGAGGTATTGTGGAGCCCCCATCTCTAGCAGGACTGCCCACAACTTTTCTCTCTGGACCAAATCAAATGCAGATTTCAGGTCTACAAAAATCAAGAAGAGGCTGCCACCCTCTATGCACACGGTCTTCCAGTGCAATAATTGTAGCCTGAAGACTTGGTCCAGAGTGGACATTTTTTCTCTAAACCCAGCTTGGAGTGGGGTAAGAACTTTGTAATATAACTAAACAGGATTAACCACTTTTAACTAAGACACTGTAATGAATCATTTTATAGGATTCAGGAAGTATAAGACACGAGTTATCCAGGGCCATTTACTCTCAGATACATCACAGACACAGCACTTTCATCTCAATAGTAGCACCCATATTTTATCCTGCCACTTTGTTATCAACTGTTTCAGGCACCATTATTGGTACTTTACTCAAGTACTATTAAGGCTTTTTTGTTATTTTAGGTTCTTCATCTTGTCATACTGCCTCCAATTTTAAATGATGTGTGGTTCAAACCAGTAGCGTTAATGTATTTCCGAATAGAACATGTTTGTACCAAGAAAAAGATCCTATTCAAATTTTTGGCAACTGCTGCAATTCACTTGTTTGCACTGACATTTTGTTCTCTCAGAAGAACAGTCTTAGACTTCACTGGTCGAGCCAGAATTTTAACCTGTTTGCCCTCTGCTTGCTACGACCTTCTACTAGCCCCAAAGCTGTCTTTAGCCCAATTTTCAAGGAGCAGGCCAGGTTTTAAATTTGAATCATGTGGCTACTAGGAAACATCATAAAACCTTCATGTTACTTATGCAATATTCTACTGCCTGATCCCTCCAAGTAGCTGATCACCCGTGTGGACACATGTTAACTTTTTGTACAAATTCTAAATGTGTTTATAGATAGTAATGTGTGTTTTCAGTATTGTAACATAGCAGCTCACTAATATTACTGGAAATAATCTCTGCGACGCCCTCCCACTTCTCACATGTGAGGGCCTGTTGTGATCTAAAAGAACTTTTATTATGGATGTTGCATGAAACATAAACACATTTCACTGCAGAATGTCTATAATAGACTCTTACACATTACCCACATTAAAAATAAATGAAAGGAAAATGGTATTTAAAACAATCTGTTTAAGAATTATTCAAGGTCATCAGGGCAAAACTCTGCAGAACAGAGCTGGCTCTATCAGGGGGCCACCCTGGAAGGCTGGGGCCCTGGGCCAGATCCCACTTAGCCAGTGCCACAATACGTCTCGCACCAAATAACTAGGTTTTTAAATTTCTACGGATGGGTCTCAAAAAACAAGGAGTGTACTGTGCAGATAGAGCTTGTCAAGCAAACTTCGAGATTGAAAAAGGTGAATCCAGTCCTCACATCTTGCCTGCTTTGAACGTCAGCCACTTGTCTTTCGTCCACCACTCAGTGCACCAGAGGCAGGCTGTCAGAGTCATTAACTGATTTAGACCCCTAGGGTTGATCATGAAGTTGAATGCTGCAAAGAAAAAGGGCCAAATTGTATGTCTAGCTTCAGTGCACCTGAAAATATTTAAAACAGCCGTACTTGTGTGATCTTTATAACGGTAACTGTGTACCTTGTGCCCTGCAGATACATTGAACATTTGCATTTTTGCCTGGTGGTGCCCACAGGAGGACAGAGGTGCCACCAGGAAAATTGATAAAGTGTTAGGGGGGCTTCCAGAAGTTCACCCCCTCCTTTAAAGTTGGTTAGTTATATTATAACAACATCCCACGTCTCCCATGGGGGCATATTTATGACACTGGAAGAGGTATATGATGTTTTTAAACTTTCCTAGAATGGTACATTTTGTCTTATAGCTGTAGAATGCAAGGAATTATGTTGTTCGGACCTAAGGCTGCTTTACAGTATGTGTTAAAATAGAAAAATGATTTTATGTGTTAAAATAGAAAATTGATTTCTGCACACAATTGATTGAGCATTGATATGCTATATTGATAATGACGAAGTTAACAACAAATCACTATGGCCCTTATAATGATGTTGGGGGGTAAGCCATCCGCCAGCTCGTCGGAGGCTTTCCGCCTGACATCATAGGTTTCCGTCCGACTGCCGTATTATGATATTGGCGGTCGGAGGGAAACCCGCGGGGCAATTCTGCTCTGCTTCTGACAGGCTCACTGAGCCCGTCGGGGCGGCAGGCAGAATAGTAATCCCAAAATGGCAACGGAGCCATCCTTGGCTCCGCCGTCGGGCTTACGATGTCGCTTTCTGCCTGCCCTTTCATGGCGGTCTGCCCACCATCAAAAGGCAGGCGGAAAGTGACTTTGGGGGCCCCTAGCAGGGCCCCCTTCCCCCCGGCCCTGCGCTATGGGGCCTGGGGGGGCACGTATGGTGCGCCCATAAACATCCCTGCACCGTGTGGCAGGCACCGCATGGTGCCTGCCACACGGTGCAGGGATGTTTGAAAACATCCTTTTCAGGTCGAGCATCAGCGCGCATGCGCTGTCTGCAAGACCTGCTGTTATCACGCTTTAGGAGTGAAATTACAGCTGCTGCTTGCCATTGGCTGACAACTCCATCGCTGCTTCTTATTGGCTGGTGCTCCAGATACATCACTTCTGTTTTTAAACCAGGAGCACCGGCCAATTATAGTTTTCTTACACCTAGGTTTTAGCTGGACTATTTTTTTTTCTTACAAGCGCCTCATTCCGGGTCCCCAATTCTAGCCCACTAACCTGCAAAAGTAATTTAGAAGAGTGCAACATCGCGTCTATGAGCCCTTCTTGTCCCATCTGAATGGGCTGCCAACATATTTATAGGGAGATGGGGCCAATCATTTTACGCAAAAATGAAAAACCACCAATCCAGAACCCTGTGTCATCCTTCAAGTTAAAATCGAGTGTTGCTTCTGGACCGGAGAGAGCAACTCGATGTAGGCGCCCTCATAAGACAAAAAATACCATGAAATAGCACACCTCGATAAGGTGTCTAAGTATGTCAAAACTCGTTACTTTCAGCGAGAAAATGTAAGAACCTCACCCACTCATTATGCCAAGAGCCGCCTCCAATCACAAACGTTTATCTCCAATCAAAGTTGTGAGCGTAAATCCTTAATGCAGACCGGTGACAAAACCGTATAACTCGTATTTTTATGAACCCACGGCATTCTGCATTAGCAAGAGACACCAACCACAGAGGAAACTGCCCGACCTGTGTGCTCATTGGGCCAAGAAACCTTCCAATAACAAGCCTCCGTATCATCCGTACTTCCTCAAATGGGCATACTGTTGACCAACGAGGCGCCCTCATTGGACAAAAATACCATCCAATAGCTCGCCTCTTTAAGGTGTCGAAGTATGTGAAACTCGTTAAATACAGCGCAAAAATGTAGAAAAAAGCTAATCTACTCATTGGCCAAGAGCCGCCTCCAATCATAGACCTTTATGTCAATGTAAAGTTGCAAGCAAGCGAGAGTGGCCTTCTTAGCTGTGTAC
The DNA here is from genome assembly GCA_963921515.1 of Calotriton arnoldi. Taxonomy (NCBI): domain Eukaryota; kingdom Metazoa; phylum Chordata; class Amphibia; order Caudata; family Salamandridae; genus Calotriton; species Calotriton arnoldi. The sequence continues at coordinate 1,787,379 of CAWUFW010002400.1, read as the reverse complement.
GAAAATCATTATAACGAACCAGTAAAGCAACCGCAAAATTAGTGTGTGCACGACCAGAAAAGCAAGTGCTAAACAAACACGCGTCCTCATATAACTAACCTTTCTATATTCCGTCCCACATTAAAAAAACCCATGTTGTGGACCAGAGAGGAGTGCACAGATATAAGGCAACCAGAATGTAGACCTGAATTGATATTTCTACATACGTAATGATTATCAGCAAGAACCAAGGACAACAATAGATTTATCAGAAAATGAAAAATTAACATTTATTAAATATGAGAACAATGAAGAGAATATTTTAAAGAATCATTCATTCACTTTCATATCTATCATTCAGACTTACAACCATACTGGGCACAGATTAAAAACATTTTTAGAATAATAACACATTATAATCCATCAATTGATCAGCACAGCATATGTGAAGCAATGTCAGAAGAGTGGCACAAATTCGAATGACTGGTGAAATTCTCTACGCGCGTTTCGGCACAGCCAAGGTGCCTTCGTCAGGAAGAAGGCCACAATAAAAACAGTTGATGAATTCTGAATATAGGTAAAAAACCTGTAGCGATGAACAATGAAGAAAAAGCAGAACGATATTGGAATGATGGTCTGTGGATCTAATAGGTAGATGTTGCCTGAACCATCAGGCAAGATTAATGATGTATGCGGAATACTAGGTGTCCCATTCTATTCTTTCTTCACTAGGGAACCGTATGATAGTCTTAGATATGTTATGATGTAAGAGAAGGGACTGAGTCCAATGCTATTGGCTGGTATCACAGGTAGTCGAAAATGAGATGAGAGCCTCCGGATGTGGGGATCCTCTTATCTGCACGTCTGCTCGCTCGCTGCTGTGCTGATCAATTGATGGATTATAATGTGTTATTATTCTAAAAATGTTTTTAATCTGTGCCCAGTATGGTTGTAAGTCTGAATGATAGATATGAAAGTGAATGAATGATTCTTTAAAATATTCTCTTCATTGTTCTCATATTTAATAAATGTTAATTTTTCATTTTCTGATAAATCTATTGTTGTCCTTGGTTCTTGCTGATAATCATTACGTATGTAGAAATATCAATTCAGGTCTACATTCTGGTTGCCTTATATCTGTGCACTCATTGACTTTATCCCTACTTTAAGGAACCTCATTGGAACTGTAGGGGGCCTCTTCTTTACATTTGTGGACCAGAGAGGAGACAGATACACACTCTCTCTTTCATTAGTTTGCCACCCTCCAATTATTATTGACAAATTTCTACCGAAAGGCTACGTGTGGGTTAGAATCCAAGTAAAAACTTAATAATCAGGCATTTTGTTGTTGTTGCAGTTTTATATAGCACTGACTTGACACGAAGATATCAGAGCACTTTACAAGACCTATTGGTATTGTAAATGACAATGCCTTTATTATTGCAGGTTTTTTAAACACATAAATAAAAGGCATTGTCATTTACAATGCCAATAGCTCAAAATCACGCAATTGAGAGGCCTATTACATTGCAAATGCTTATTTCCATTGCAGCTTGTGCTGCAGCCCCTTTCTGTCTGCCACACTCTGCAATAGAAAAATGGATGTTTCTGACCGCCAATAGGGCAGTCGCATCCTAATACTGCGGATGGAACCGCTGACTAATAGTCGGACGGTTCCATTCCGCTACGGTGACGGTCGGACACTCGTCCGACCGACATCGTAATCAGGCCCTATATGTCTCAATGAATGTCATTGTAAGATGCTACTTTTCAGTGAGGTTTAATTGGTGTAGCATTGATTTAACATGACATATCTGCTTTAATATAGAGGTGACATCTTAACAAAGCCAGTAGGCATGACAGTCAATAACAAAACAGTATCTTGTGTACAACCTAGGTGGGAGTGGGAATTGTGGTTTTAGGGTTCATGTCTTGCAAGAGGTAGAGCGCACAACCTCACCACAAGCCAAACTCTGTGCCCAACCTTTGCTATTCAGCACCCCTCAAAGATTAGGCACAGGTTGGGCCACGCTCAAACCCCTCTAGGCGTGGTGACCATGACGGATTTGGTGCTGGCCCTGCAGCAAACCTGCGCAGTACACGCCCAAGGGCTTGCACAGCGGGAGTTGAAAATGGGGGTTGAAAATGAAGCACAAGTTAAGTTCACCCTAAAAACACAGTTACAAAAAGTGAGTTACGGTTCTGGTTCAAATGACCAAAACCACTGAAATTTGCCAGTTATGGGTAGCAGCGCACACAACACATGAAATAACTCACAGCAGAAGCAATTCACAAAATACCTATTTATCAATGACGCAAAAACGGTTAAAGGGAGAGCATCATAGCCGACAGCGTGAGTTATGTGAGTGTGTGAGTTATTTGTTGAGTGCATTGCTAACTGTAACTGGCAGAGTTCAGTGATTTCTGAAATTTTTAGTCAGAACCATAGCTCACTTTTTAACTGTACTTTTTAGTGAAAAAAATATCTATCTATCTGTCTCTCTCTCTCTCTATATATATATATATATATATATATATCGCAAGAAAATCCCAAGGTTCAGCTACACTGGAGAAACACACGGGCACAGACTCCAATTAGATAAGTACGTTATTTAATCCAACAAAGCAAGGTCCAAATGACGCGTTTCGGCCGCCGGACTGCGGCCTTGATCACACAACGCGCTACGTGCAAGTAACGACTTAAATAGTCGTATATATATATATATATATATATATATATATATATATATATATATATATATATATATATATATAAAATAACAAGCAGCGCCCCTCCTTTCACTCTTTCTCCTTGCAGTATATATCCTACTGGAGGTCGCCAGTAGGTAGTTATAGTTAGGACCTAGTTTCCATAGGAAAAGCATTTTTATTTTTGCTAATAACTTTGGCGCTGTTTGACGATTGTTTGCAAAATTTTCAAAACTAGTGTGCCAGTCTCACACTTCAGCTGCTGTCTAGTAAGTTTTAGGGTGATTCATCAAGCGGGATCCGAGAAAAAGGGTGGGTCCCAAAACTCGTTTTCCCCATGCAATTTCCCATAGGGATTTTAGACACGACTACAGCCCGAACCGCTGAACGGAAATAAACCAAATATGGCAGAAAGCTAGATCTTGGTCCAGAAAGAGTACTCTTTGTAATTTGATGTAATCTTTTCAGTAGTTTTGTAGTTATTAAAGAAAAAAAAATTATGTATATCTAGAGACGCAGATCCATGGGGGAGGATCCACGGATCCACACACCAATAGCAATGCTGTGATTGGCTGACCACAACCTGAGAGAAAAGTTGCGGCCGCCATTTTGTGAATCGGGACACAGTTCCGGGGGTCGGGAGGGGGGGATAAAGTAGAAATATAATATAAGTATCCTGACCCCATGGGACCGATGGAGGGGTCTGTGAGGGGACCCTTCATGGGGAAGAAATTGTGGATTTTTTTTTTTCTTGTGTGCACGAGGATCCGCAGATCCACTGTGGCACTCACTGCGGTCCCCCATGTGAATCCACGGTGAATCCTTGGCTCCAATGAAAAAACCCATACTCCCACTTTAGGAAGCTGGCTCTGTATGTACTATACCAAAATGAGGTATAGTGTGCACAGAGTCCAGGGAGTCACCAGAGGTATAGCAGAGGCTAATTTAGGTAAGTACTAACAGCTCTCTTTGTGGTAGTGTGGGCAAACAGTTAGGCTTATCCAGAGGGTGTGTTAAGCATTTATTGTATTCACTCATACTCGAAGACAGAATCCAGACCAATTATGTAAGTATAAAAATAGTATACTTATGTTTTATTTTAGAAGCAAGCAGTACTTGGCACAGGTGAGTAAAATATACTCTCAAATGCAAGACTGTTCAAGGAAATGCAGTTGTGATGGAAGTTGCAATCGTTACAGGTTTGTGTATGCTTTGGAAATAGTTTAAATTACACAGTAATTACTTTCAGATTACTTATTAGTTAATTTTGGATTACTTTGTGTACTGGGGTGGTATGCCTAGATACCACACCTTAGGATCTCACAATACAAGGTAAGTAAGACATTTTATACATTTGCAGTTCAGTTCTCTTTTCCCTATACACACATCAGTTCAACACAACATTTTAGGCCCCAAATTCTCTTAATATGGGTTCCTATGCGAGAAAAGTGTTAGTGGTTTCTCGGCTAAGTACCTGACCTATGAGTGGGAGTTTTGGGGATTAGGACCAAGGTTCCCCAAGGTCTAGATGGGCACTCAAGTTGAACTACCAGCGGCACTGGGGCGGCCGGGTGCAGGGTGCTAAAAGGAAGTCGGGAGCCTGTGCATTTCAGTGGAGACCTTCGGTTGTGCGAAGTTGCTGCAGGCTCGGGCAGGGAGGCTTCCTGAAGGCAACTACCAGCTGGAGGGGTAAGTTGGGTTCTTGGGGGATGACTGGACACCATCGGTTGGGTCACCCAAGGCAGTGGGGCTTCGGGTGCAGGGGTGTCTTCTGACGTTGGGTTTTCTTACCAGCTCCGGTCGCGGTCGGGGGACCCTTCAGGTTGAGGCTGCAGGTGTTGTCTCGAAGCTTGAGGGAAGTCGGGGATCACCAGATCCCAGACCAGGATCGTTGGGAAGACCTCCGTGTGGTGTTGGGACACTCAAACTCGGGCCGAGGGCATCAGGTGCAGAGTGGTGCAGAATCAGAGAGTCACCAGAATCCAGATTCTGTGGGTGAGTCTTTGCTTGAGCAAATCCGGTGCTCACGGGAGACAAAGTCTGTAAGATAGTTGCAGGGCAGGTCCTTCGGGCTCTGAAGGCTGCTGACTGCTGGACTCGCCGGGGTTCTTACTGTAGGCAGGTCTTAGACGGGACAGGCGGTAGGGCTGGGGCCAAAGCAGTTGGTGTCCTCTTCTTCTTCCTGGGTCAGTACAGCTCTTCGGTCTTTATTTTGTTCCCCTCAAATCTGAACAGGCAAGGTTCACGGTTGCCCCTAAATAGTAAATTCAGGGGTGTTCAAGGGGTGTGCAGGTCGGGACCAATGGGTCCCTTCCTTGGGGTGGGTACATCCCCTATTATGCTACTCTCTAGTGGGAGGGGGCATGAGCCTCTCCCTAATTGGCTGAGTCCCCCCATCTTCAAGATGGAGGGGTCTGAGATGTGTGCTTCACCTAGCTTCTCCCACCTGAGGGGTGGGGTTGGCAAAGGTGGGCACACTTCTCTTCCTAGCTTGGTTTTCCCGCCGATTCTCCCACCCAAAGTGGTGTCCAGAACCGGTGGGAGCCAGTTGCTGGGGGCAGCAAAAGGCAGGGACAGCTTCCAAAGGCGGCATGCCTTTGAAGCGTCCCCTTTCTTGGACCCAGCCCATCCTGGGGGAGGAGACATGACAACTCTGCCCAGGATGGCCTTTGTTTCTGTACCCAGAGAGCGGAGGCTTTCTACCCAGAGGTCCAGCAACCTGTCTGGTGGTGGCAAATGACGGGCAGCCATTCAGGAACCACACCAGGGCTGGTTAATTTTCAGGGGGCATCTCTAAGATGCCCTCTGATTGCATTTTACATTAAATCCAACACTGGCATCAGTGTGGGTTTAATGTGCTGAGAAGTTTGCTACCAAACTTCCCAGTTTTTAGTAAAGCCATTATGAAGCTGTGGAGTTCATAATGACCAACTCCCAGACCATATACTCTTTATAGCCTAACTATACTTACAATGTCTAAGAATGGACTTAGACACTGTAGGGGTACAGGGCTCATGCCACTGTACGCTCACCTTAGGGCTAGTGCACCCTGCTAGAGGGGTGACTTACCTAGGTCTTAAGCAGTGGGTTGCAGGGATGTGTCCCATGTCGACTCTTCACTTTTCTCTGCATCAAAACATGCAGCCTTCAATGGCAGTGTGTGGGTGTTAAGGTACAGGGCCTCTAAGGGTGGCACAATAGTTGCTGCAGCCCTTAGAGGCCTTCCCTGGTCACAGTGCCCATGGTACCTTTTACAAGGGGCTTACCTCTGGACAGAGATGTGCCAATTGTGGGTACAAAGGTACATTCTTGGGAAAGAACACAGGCCCTGGGAACCTGATTGGGAAGGACCTAGGGCACATAACATCAGGTTGCATCAGATGTCAGGCAAAAAGCGGGGGGTAACCATGCAAAAAGGGGCACTTTCCTACACAACACCCTCCCCCCCCCAAAGGAAAGAGGATGAGACTAACCTTTCCCAAGAGAGTCTTCATTGTCTAAGTGGAAAAATCTGGAAAGGCCATCAGCATTGGCATGTGCAGTCCCAATTCTATGTTCCACTGGAAAGTGCATTCCTTGTAGGGATATGGACCACCTAAAAAAATATGGGTTTTCTCCTTTCCTCTGCATTAGCCATCTGAGAGGTCTCTGGTCAGTTTAAACTAAGAAGTGAGTACCAAACAAGTATGGTTTCAGCTTCTTCAGGGACCAAACCACAGCAAAGGCCTCCCACTCAATGGCACTCAAACACTGCTCCTTGGGGAGTAGCCTTCTGCTTATGAAAGCAACAGGTTGGTCTTGTCCATCATCATTGATTTGGGATAGGACAGCCCCTATCCCTAGCTCAGAGGCATCAGTCTGCACTATGAACTGCTTGGAGTAATCTGGAGCCTTGAGAATAGGTGCTGACCACATTGCCTCTTTTAGGGTGTCAAAAGCCTTTTGGGAGTCAACTGTCCAGTTCACTTTCTTGGGCATCTTGTTGGAGGTGAGTTTTGTGAGGGGAATCACAATGGACCCATATTCCTTCACAAACCTCCTATAATACCCAGTCAAGCCAAGGAATGACTTGACTTGGGTCTGGGTTGTTGGAGCTTCCTAATCCAGAATGGTCTGAATTTTGGGTTGAAGGGGTTGGACATGGCCTCCACCTACAAGGTGGCCCAAGTACCCAACAGTCCCCTACCCTATCAGGCACTTGAATGCCTTGATAGTTGGGCCTGTAGCTTGCAGGGCCTGTAAAACCTTCCCTAGGTGGACCAGGTGATCCTGCCAGGAAGAGATAAACACAGCAATATCATCAAGATAAGCTGCACTAAAGCCTCCAACCCAGCAAGGACTTGATTCACCAACCTTTGGAAGGTGGTAGGGGCATTCTTTAGACCAAAGGGCATCACAGTAAAGTGGAAGTGCCCATCAGGTGTGGAGAATGCTGTCTTTTCTTTTGCTCCAGGGGCCATGCCAATCTGCCCGTTCCCTGCAGTTAAGTCAAAGGTACTAAAGTATTTGGCAGCTCCCGGTTTATTTATCAATTCATCAGCCCTGGGGATGGGGTGTTCATCTGTCTTGGTGACAGCATTGAGGCCTCTGTAGTCCGCCCAAAACCTAATTTCTCTCTTTCCGTGGATGAGGTTTGGGGGGCTAGGACCACCAGGCTGGCCCAGGGACTCTCAGACCCCCAACTCCAGCATCTTTGATGATTTCCTTAACTTGGCCAGACTGACGATAGATTTTTGTTTTGACAAGCAAGCTGTTTCCATTGTCCACATCATGGGTACACCAGGCTGTCTGACCAGGGGTCAAGGAAAAGAGCTGTGCATACTGTTGCAGAACCTGTCTGCAATCAGCTTGCTGTTGGGCAGAGAGGGTGTCTGAGTAGACAACTCCATCCACTGACCCATCTTGAGGGCTGTAAGAGAGGTTGTCAGGGAGAGGTTCACTCTCTGTCTCCCGATCCTCATCAGTAACCATCTCCATGGTTACTTCAGCCCTGTCACAATAAAGTTTGAGGCGGTTCACACGTATCACCCTTTTGGGGGACCTGCTAGTGCCCAGGTCTACCAAGTAGGTGACCTCACTCTTTTTCTCCAGGATAGGGTAAGGGCCACTCCATTTGTCCTGGATGGCCCTTGGTGCCACTGGCACCAAAACCCACACCTGTTGCCCTGTTTGGAATTTTACCAGTGCAGCTTTTTGGTCATACCAGAGCTTCTGGAGCTCCTGGCTGGCCTCAAGGTGTTTGGATGCTTTCTGCATGTACTCTGCCATCCTGGAACAAAGGCCTAGTACATAGTCCACCACATCTTGCTTTGGTATGTGATGGGGCCCCTCCATCCTTCCCTCACAAGTGAAAGTGGTCCCCTTATAGGTTGGCCATACAGAAGTTCAAAGGGTGAAAACCCTACTCCCTTCTGAGGCACCTCTCCATAGGCAACAAGCAGGCAGGGCAGCAGAACATCCTATCTCCTTTTGAGTTTTTCAGGGAGTCCCATTATCATGCCTTTCAATGTCTTGTTAAATCTTTCAACAAGGCCTTTGGTTTGTGGGTGGTAAGGTGTTGTGTACTTGTAGATCACTCCACACTCATCCCACATTTGTTTTAAGTATGCAGGCATGAAGTTGGTACCTCGGTCTGATACTACCTCCTTAGGAAACCCTACCCTGGTGAAGACACCAATGAGGGCCTTGGCTACCACAGGGGCTGTAGTAGTCCCAAGGGGAATGGCTTCAGGATACCTAGTAGCATGAGCCACTACTTCTAGTATGAATTTGTTTCCTGAGGCTGTGAGAGGTTCAAGGGGACCCACTATATCCACTTCTACCCTCTCAATGGGTATCCCAACCACTGGTAGTGGGATTAAGGGGGGCCTTTGGGTGTCTTCCTGTCTTGCCACTGGCTTGACAGATGACACAGGAGCTTACAAATTCCTTCACTTTTTGGGAAATCTGGGGCCAATAAAAGTGGGTGACTAATCTTTCCCAAGTTTCGGTCTGCCCCAGAGGCCCAGCTAGGGGGATGTCATGTGCTAAAAGGAGTAGGAACTCCCTGTACAACTGAGGCACAACTACTCTCCTAGTGGCTCCAGATTTGGGGTCTCTGGCCTCAGTGTACAGGAGTCCCTCCTTCCAATAGACTTTGTAGGAGCCACTCACATCTCCCTGCTCCTGTGCAGCAGCTTGCTGCCTCAGGCCTTCAAGAGTGGGGCAGACGTGCTGCCCAAGGCACAGCTGATCCCTCGAGGGTCCCCCCTTGTCCCAAGAGTACTACCTCCTAAGGTTCAAGCTCCATGGGCTGAGTTCCCTGTGGGGCTGACAAGTCCTCTCCCTGAGGAGAGGGGCCCTGATCTTTTTGCTGTATGGAAGCTGTTTAACCAGTCTTCTTACCTTTCCTCTTGGGAGGTTGGGCCATCATTTCAGGCTCCATTCTTCCTTTTTCACCCTGTGCTTGGCACTGTGCTCTTGTCTTTACATACACTATCTCAGGGATCTACAGCATGACTGCATGGGTCTTTCTTTCTACCTCAGTCCATGCTGAGATTTCCAGATCATTTCCAAGCATATAGGCCGCTGTGAGTTTTGGAAAGAGCTCTACCTGTTTCAGGCCTGTAACCCCCCAGTCTAATATCACCATAGCCATTACATGGTTATTGGTGACACTGTCGGCATTGGTAACTCAGTACGTTTTTCCAGTTAGGTATTGCTCTGGGGTAACCAGTGTGTCTCTCACCATAGTGACACTGGCACCTGTATCCCTCAGGGCTTCTACCTTACTCCCATTCACCTAGGGGTGCTGCAGGTACGTCTTTAAAATAGGGGGGGCAGACAGCCAAAGTGGCTAACCCTCCCTCTCCTTCAGAGACTAAAACAGCCTCAGTGTGAACCCTGATTTGCTCTGGGCACACTATTGATCCCATCTGGAGATTCGCCATACCAGTAGAAACTGGTGGGGGACTAGGAGCTGGTTTGTCGGGACAGGCAGCATCTCCAGTTTGGTGTCCCTTCTTGTTACAGTGGAAACACAAGGCCTTTTCAGGATCAAAACATTTCCTCTTGTACCCACTAGTAGTCTGGGAAGAGTTCTTGGGCCCACCCCCCTGACCAGGATTTCGGGGGCCTTTAGAAGACTCTTGTATTTTATCTTTGGGTTTATCACCCTCTTTAGCCCGGGGAGGCTTTGTGACCCCTTTCTTTTTTAGGTCACCCTCAGTGGTTGTCTTGGTTACCCTTGTCTTGACCCAGTGGTCCGCCTTCTTTCCCAATTCTTGGGTAGAAGTTGGACCTACGCCTACCAGATTCGGAACAAAACCGGTGGGAGCAAGTTGACGGGGGCAGCAAAAGGCAGGGACAGCTTCCACAGTCAGCAGGCCTTTGTAGCTTCCCCATTCGTGGACCCAGCCCATCCTGGGGGAGGAGGCATGACACCTCTGCTCAGGATGGCCTTTGTTTCTGGACCCAGAGAGCAGAGGCTCGCTACCCAGAGGTCCAGAAACCTGTTCGGTAGTGGCAAATGGCAGGCAGCCATTCAAGAACCACACCAGGGCTGGTCAGTTTTCAGGGGGCATCTCTAAGATGCCCTCTGAGTGCAATTTACATTAAATCCAACACTGGCATCAGTGTGGGTTTAATGTGCTGAGAGGTTTGCTACCAAACATCCTAGCTTTTAGTAAAGCCATTATAGAGCTGTGTAGTTCGTAATGACCAACTCCCAGACCTTATACTCTTTATGGCTTTACTACACTTACAATGTCTAAGAAAAGGCTCAGACACTGTAGGGGTACTGAGCTCATGCAACCGTACCCTCACCTTAGGGCTTGTGCACCCTGCTAGAGGGGTGACTTACCTAGGCCTTAGGCATTGGGTTGCAGGCATGGCACACAGGGATGTGTGCCATGTCAACTTTTCACTTTTCTCTGCACCAAAACACGCAGCCTGTAATGGCAGTTTGTGGGTGGTAAGGTACAGGGCCTTTAAGGGTGGCACAATAGGTGCTTCAGCCCTTAGAGGACTTCCCTGGTCACATTGCCCATGTTACCCATAGGACCTTTTACAAGGGGCTTACCTGTGGCCAGAGATGTGCCAATTGTGGGTACAAAGGTACAGTCTTGGGAAATAACACAGGCCCTGGGAACCTGATTGGCAGGGACCCAGGGCACATCAAGTCAGGTTGCCTCAGATGTCAGGCAAAAAGTGGGGGTAACCATGCAAAAAGGGGCACTTTCCTACACCCACTCACAGACACACTCGCACAATCTCACACACCCACACAACCACTCACACATCCATACACCCACTCACACACCCATACAGTCAGTCACACACCCTCTCACACACCCATACAGTCACTGATACATCCACTCAGAGTACCACTCACTCACTCACCCACCCACTCACAGACCCACACAGGCACTCACACAGCCACTTACCCACACAACCTCTCACACACCCACTCAAAGACCCAGAAAACCACTCACGCAGTCTCAGAAACCCATACGCCCCCACTCACCCAGTCAGAGACCCAGAAACCACTCACACCCATTTACACACTCATACTGCCACTCATACATCCACTCACAGACCCACACAAGCACTCACACACCCACTCAGACACCTACATACATACCCATACAGCTAGTGACTCCCACTCATAGACTCACACAGCCAATTACACACCCACTCACACACCCATCACATACTCACACACACACTTACAGACTCACTCAACGACTCACACACCCATACAGCCAGTCACACTCCTTTCCAAAGACCCAGAAAACCACTCGCATACCCATTCACACACCAATACAGCCACTCATGTACCCACTTACAGACCTAGAGAACCACTCACACACCCATTCACAGACTCACACAAGCACTAACACACCCAATCACACACCCAGTTACATGCCAACACTACCACACCCATACAGCCACTTATAGCTCCATACAGCCAGTCACACACCCACTCACATAAACACTTGCACACCTACTCAACCACTCACACACCTACTCACACACCCATACAGCCACTTACTCATCCTCCCACAGATCCAGAAAATCACTCACACACCCACACAGGCATTCGACAAGTACTCACACACCCACACAGTCACTCACACCCAGTTACACACCCACAGAGCACTAACACACCCACTCCCACACCCATATAGCCCCTCACACACCGACAGTTACTTACACAACTACTCACACACCCACACACAGGCAGTTATACAGTTATATAAATTGTAATAGGATATGTTTGTATTATGTGTTGTTGTTTTGCATTTAATGTGTGCTTTTAGTTAGGAACGGATCCGCAGCTCAGTCATGAATCTGCCTGCAACATAGCTGTCAGGCCTCTTATTTGGCCGAGGATCTGCATCGGATCCGCGTATCTGAGTGACAAATTAGAAAAAAGGATTTTAAAACAAAAAAGAACCAGTGTTTGGGAAAAGGGTTGTGTTTATGGTGTGTATATGATAGTTACACATAGAACAGGATGCAGTTTTTTAAGTTGTTGAGGAACACCCTGTAGCCTGTGTCTGTGAAATAGGCCCCGTCTTTTTGATATATACCATCGATGTCGAAGCATAAGTAGTTATGGTATATAGATCCCATGTTGTGGTCTCAGAGAGATGCAGAATCAACTTTATTGACATATTTCCTGGTTTTGTCTGTGGACAAAATTGGGTTGACCGCTGCCACTTCTGTCTTGGCAAATGTTGGAGAACACCAAGGTAATATGTGGGAAAATTGACATTAATTTAGCTATGGTGTCCTTCATTAGGATTTCCAGTCCTACCCCAGTAATTGTGCCTAGGTCATTGCCACCACAGTGCAATATCATGATGTCTGGATATTGGCAATCCGCAATGCTTTCAAACAAAGGCAGCAATTGATGTCACTTTAACCTTTTCGCTGCTTGGCCTTTTCCCCAACCGGGCTAAGCCTTTTTTGGGTAGTTTGCGCTTAGGCCCCTGTAACTTTTTGTCCACATAAGGTATCCACGCCAAATTTGCGCCGTTTTCTTCCAACATCATAGGGATTTTAAAGGTACCCAGGGTTTGTGGATTCCCCTGGAGGGGACCCACAAATTAGCCAAAATACAGCCAAATTTTGTTTTTTGGGGGAAAAGTGGGGAAAAAGTGCTGCAAAAGAAAGCGTCTGGTTTTTCACTTGCAAATGGTATCAACAAAGGGTTTGTGGTGCTGAAATCATCTTCCCAGCTTTCAGGGACAAGCAGACTATTGTCAGGAAAACCAAAATGTTTTACACAGTTTTGGCATTTTACCGGGACATAGCCTATTTTTGCTACTTTTTGTGCTTTCAACCTCCTTCCAGTTAGTGGTAGAAATGGGTGTGAAAGCAATAATGGATGCCAGAAAGCTATACATTTCTGAAAAGTAGACACAATTCTGAATTTAACAAGGGGTCATTTGTGTAGATCCTTCAAGGTTTTTAAATGGAAACTAACAGTTGAAAATAAAAGAAATTGAAAATGAGTTGAAAAAAACAGCCATTTGTGACAACGTTTTCACCTGTAACTTCTTCTAAGTATGACAGATGTTTGAAAGCAATATACTGTTACATCCGATGGACCCTTCTGGTTGTGGGGATATATATGACTTGTAGGTTCACTAAGAACCCAGAGCCAATAACTGAGCAGCGTCTTCCAGTGGTTTTCCATTGTGTACCGGGTATATAGCAATTAATTTGGTAAAATATAAAGAGTGAAAAATAGGTATCAAAGACACCTATGTATTTCCGAAATGGGAACAAAATATAGAGTTTAGAAACAGTAGCTATTTGCACATCTCCGAAATTGTGGTTACCCATACTAGCCTGTGAATTGTAGGACATTTTTCAAAGTGACTTATTTTTTACACATTGTCTTACATTAGGAAGGCAGAAATGCATAGAAAGTCAATAGGTAATAACAGTTGCTCTACAATTCTGAGTTCCCAGAAGTCTTATGATAAAAATGGTACCTCACTTGTGTGGGTAGGCCTAGTGCCCGTGACAGGAAACGGCCCAAAACGCAACGTAGACACACCACATTTTTACAGTTAAAACAGACCCTTTTTTCGCAAAGTTCCTAGCTGTGGATTTTGAACCCTAGCTCTGCCGGCACCTAGGGAAACTTAGCAAACCTATACATTTTTGAAAACTAGACACCCAGAGGAATCCAGGAAGGGGTGACTTGTGTGGCTCTCCCCAGGTTCTGTTACCCAGAATCCCTTGCAAACTTTGTAAAAAACACATTTTCCTCACATTCCTGTGATGGAAAGTCCTGGAATCTGCATGGGTCCACAAAATTCCACCCACCCGTATTCCCCAAAGTCCTTAGATAAAAATGGTACCTCACTTGTGTGGGTAGGCTTAGTGCCCGTGGCAGGAAACGGCCCAAAACGCAATGTAGACACACCACATTTTTACAGTGAAAACGGACCCTTTTTTTGCACAGTGCCTAGCTGTGGATTTTGAACCCTAGCTCTACCGGCACCTAGGGAAACCTAGCAAACCTATACAGTTTTGAAAACTAGATACCCAGAGAAATCCAGGAAGGGGTGACTTGTGTTGCTCTCACCAGGTTCTGTCACCCAGAATCCCCTGCAAACCTCAAACTTTGTAAAAAATAAAAAACACATTTTCCTCACATTTCTGTGATGAAAGGTTCTGGAATCTGCGTAGGTCCACAACATTCCACCCACCCCGCATTCCCCAAAGTCTTCCAATAAAAATGGTACCTCACTTGTGTGGGTAGACCTAGTGTCCGTGACAAGATACGGCCCAAAACGCAACGTGGACACACCACATTTTTACAGTGAAAACTGACCCTTTTTTTGCAAAGTGCCTTCCTGTAGATTTTGAATACTAGCTCTGCCGGCACCTAGGGGAACTTAGCAAACCTGTACATTTTGAAAACTAGACACCCAGGGAAATCCAGGAGGGGGTGACTTGTGTTGCTTTCACCAGGTTCTGTTACCCAGAATCCCCTGCAAACCTCAAACTTTGTAAAAAAAACCACATTTTCCTCATGTCTGTGATGGAAAGTTCTGGAATCCACGTGGATCCACAAAATTCCACCCACCCCGCATCCCCCAAAGTCTTCTGATAAAAATGGTACCTCACTTGTGTGGGTAGGCCTAGTGCCCGCGACAGGAAACGGCCCAAAATCCAACGTGGACCCACCACATTTTTATAGTAAAAACTGACCCTTTTTTTGCAAAGTGCCTAGCTGTAGATTTTGAACCCTAGCTCTGTAGGCACGCAGGGAAACCTAGCAAACTTATACATTTTTGAAAACTAGACACCCAGGGGAATTCAGGAGGGGGTGACTAGTGTGGCTCTCACCAGGTTCTGTTACCCAGAATCCTCTGCAAACCTCAAACTTTGTAAAATAAAAAACACATTTTCCTCACATTTCTGTGATGAAAGGGTCTGGAATGTGCGTGGATTCACAAAATTCCACCCTCCCCGCATTCCCAATAGTCTTCCGATAAAAATGGTACCTCACTTGTGTGGGTGGGCCAAGTACCCGCGACAGGCAAGGGTCCAAAACGTATTAAGGAGACATCTAAATCAACTATCACAAAACAACCTGGTTTTGCAAGGGCGGTCACCTGGGTTTTTGGCCCCGGGCTTGGCGGCTATCTTGGGAAACTACCAAACCCACACATTTCTGAAAACTAGACACACGGGGGAGTTCAGCGAGGTATGGCTTGCGTGGACCCCCCAACGTTTTCCTACCCAGAATCCCCTGCAAACTTCAAATTAGCTGAAAAAAATCAAATTTTTCTCTAATTTCTTTGTGGGAAAGTTGTGGGATCACCGGGCTGACACAAATTTCCTACCACCCAGCGTTCCCCCAGTTCTCCCAATAAAAATGGTACGTCACTCGCGTGGGTGGGCCAAGTACCCGTGACAAGCAAGGGCCCAAAACGTATTGAGGAGACATCAAAATTACCTATCACAAAACAACCTGGTTTTGCAAGGGGGGTCACCTGGGTTTTTGGCCCCGGGCTCGGCGACCATCTTGGGAAATTACCAAACCTACACATTTCTGAAAACTAGACACCCAGGGGAGTCCAGCGAGGTATGGCTTGTGTGGACCCCCAACGTTTCCTACCCAGAATCCCCTACAAACCTCAAATTTAGCTGAAAAAATAAAATAATTTGTGTGGGAAAGTTGTAGGTTCACCGGGCTGACACAAATTTCCTAGCACACAGCGTTCCCCCAGTTCTCCCGATAAAAATGATAGCTCACTCGTGTGGGTGGGTCAAGTACCCGCGACAGACAAGGGCCCAAAACCTATTGTGGAGACTTCAAAATTACCTATCATAAAACAACCTGGATTTGCAGGGGGGGACCTGGTTTTTTGGCCCCGGGATCGCGAGCATCTAGGGAAACGTACCAAACCCACACATTTCTGAAAACAAGACACCCTGGGGAGTCCAGGGAGGTGTGGCTTGCGTTGATCCCCCAACATTTTCCTTTCAAGAATCCGCTGCAAACCTCAAATTTAGCTAAAAAGTCAAAATTTCCTCTAATATCTGTGTGGGAAAGTTGTGAGATCACCGCACGGCACAAATTTCCTTCCACTCAGCGTTCCCCTCAGTCTCCCGATAAAAATGATACTTTACTTGTGTGGATGGGCCTAGTATGATATGGAAGGGCCAAACACGTGTAGAGATTGAGGGGGGCCCAAAGCGGGTCCAAAAGGGCAGTTTGTTTATACATTTTTAGGCCGACACTACTTTGGGCACCCACACAAGTGAGGTATAATTTTTCTCTGTAGACCAATGGGAATGCTGGGTAGTAGGAAATTTGTGCCTGCACGGTGATCCTACAACTCACACAGACGTGAGGAAAATGTGACTTTGAAAGTAAATTTGAGGTTTGCGGGGGATTCTGGGTAAGAAAACACTGGGGGATCCATACAAGTCACACCGCCAGACAAGAGTCAGTACACGCACACCACCATCCACGCACACCACCAGTCAAGAGCCATCCACGCACTCCGCCAGCCAAGCGCCATTCACACACCGCCAGCCAAGCGCCATCCATGCACACCGCCAGCCAAGTGCCATCCAAGTACACCGCCAGCCAAATGCTATCAATGCACACAGTCAGCCAAGCAATATCCACGCACACCGCCAGCCAAGCGCCACCCACGCACTCCGCCATCCAATCGACATCCCCGCACAACGCCAGCCAAGCAGGGCCGGACTGGGAACAGCAACCAGCCCTGGCAGATTGCTGCTCAACTGGCCCTGGGGTGGTTGTGGGGGGGGGCGTGCTAGTAAAAAGCACCGCTCCCGCTTTTGTTACTGGGTCCCTATATTGCAGCACTGCTGCAAAACCGGCCCCCAGTGACAAAACTGACCCCCACGGCCAAAAAACCGGCCCACCGGGGAAACGCCCGGAGCCCGCTACGGCCAGTCCGGCCCTGCAGCCAAGCACCATCCATGCACACAGCCAGCCAAGCACCAGTCTACGTACACCACCACTCAAGCGCCACTCCACGCACACCACCAGGCAAGCGCCAATCTACTCACACCGTCATCAAGCACCATTAGCCAAGTGCAGGTCCACACACACCGCCAGTAGAATGCCAGCCAAAGGTCAGTACACGCAGACGTCATCCAACCTCCAGTTTACACGCACACAAACTCCCTGGTTTCTAGTGGTTTTCTGACCCTTACCTATGGGGCTTCTCACTGGCATGTCCTTAAACATATCCCTGGTGCCTAGTGGGCTTTCTGCCCCCCGCAGGGGGCAGATAAGGGGCTATTGCTCCGATCTGCCTTCCGGGGGGGGGGGGGGCAGAAAGCCTTTTTTGGTGGTGGGGCATTAGCATGCCCATTCTCGGTGCCCCCACCCCTCTGTATAAAAAAAACCCAACAAAATCCCTGGTGCCTAGTGGGCTTTCTGCCCCCCCGGGGGGCAGATTAGGGACTATTGCCTCCATCTGCCTACCGAGGGAGGCAGAAAGGCTGTGCCAATTTTTTTTGGGGGGGTGGTGGCATTGGCATTCCCATTTTGGGCAGCCCCGCCCCTATGCATATAAAAAAAATCCCTGGTGCCTAGTGTGCTTTCTGCACCCCCTCCGGGGGGTAGATCGGGGGCTATTGACCCCATCTGCCTTCGGGGGGGGGGGCAGAAAGACTGCAGATTTTTTTTTTTGGGGTGGGGGCATTGACATGCCCATTTTGGGCAGCCCCCAACCCTAAAAACAAAGGAAAAATAATCCCTGGCATCTAGTGGGCTTTCTGCCCCCCCCGGGGGGCATATTGGGGGCTACTGCTCCCATATGCCCCCGGGGGGGCAGACAGACTAATTTCCCCAAAATTATTCTGGGGGAGCAAAGCCCCTTGCCCATGGCCACTCCCCCCTCCCTGGTGGCTAGTGGGTGCGATCCCCAAGCAGGGATCCACTAGGGAGGGGTACCATTGGAAAGGGGAGATTCTCCCCTTTCCAATGATACCTCTCCTGACTTTCTATGTGCTCGGGGGCTGAGATAGCCCCCTGAGCACGTAGAAAGTGAAACTGAAATGAGCCTATCAGCTCGTCATTGCACAGAAACCAGGGAAACAGCCTTGGGAGCTGGGAAACATTTCCCCAGCTCCTGAGGCTGTTGGGAGGGAAAGGGAATCCCTCTGGTGCCTGCACCAGAGGGATTCCCCGTGCCATGTGATCGGACGGCCGGGGACAGTCCGACCCACATGAGCACTGGTGTGTCGGACAGCCCCCGGCCGTCAGACGCACCGAAGAGGTTAACCCTCTCTGGCCAACCCAAGTAATGTCTACATTAGGTAAACCCAAGTCCCTGTCAATGCAAGTCTTTCTTGCACCCCCTGTGGCCCAAAACACAAAACAATAGCCCAGAATCCAGACTCTGACCATTTTGGAGACAAGCAGGAGTAGCACACAGGAAAAGTCTACAGCAGAATTAGGCAGTATTGAAGATGAAAGGCAGTTACAATGGAGGACAACAAGTAAAATAACATATTTGATTGGATGGTGGAAATGTGTAGGGAACTAAAATTAGGCAGCGACTAAAGAAAATGTAACTAACTCTGTGATTGGCTTTGGAAAAATAATTGTTTTTTATATTGTTTGGGAAATGCTTGGAATTGCAAAAAGTCAACCACACCTGCTGCTGTTAATGTGAAGCTAGTATGCTGTTGAGAGAAAGTCTTGTGCATTTTTAACGTACTGGTAGGCAGAGACTATTGGAAACATGCTTACTATAGAAACAGAGCTAAAAGAGTGTGGGGGAACGGAACAAAAGAGATTGAAATGTGAAACTAAATAGCAGAGTGGTGTATAACAATTGGTCAGTAAGGGAGTGTGTGTCTTGTAATTGACAATATTTTACAAAATAAAATATAAATGAAAAGCATTAACAGACTGTTTAAGGGCTTTTGTGTGGATCCGCCGCGGAATACTATGGCGTTATAGTTAGGAAAATGCATTAAAAAACTGTAGAAATTCACTGAAAAAAAAAAAGGTTACAGGGGCATTATAGTTGGGAAATAGAATTTTTTAAAAATCCCTTAAAAATTCACTGAAAAAACCCAAAGGTTGACGAGGCACTAAAGGTAGGCTCAGATTTTACACATACGAAACAATAGAAATTCAGCAGTTATAGTTACCTGAGCTAACTATAACTCATTCCTCGGCAATGCACTGCTTATGACCTCACATATTACATCACTCATGACATGGTCAGTGACATCACTGATGACACCTCAAATGACAAACCTGAAGACATCATCCAGCAAAATAAGCTTCAATATACTTCATAAAATACCATTTAGATTTGTAAAAAATAAAATGATGCAGGTGAGAGACGTACAGTACAGAAGTCACTGCAACCTTATCAACTACTAGATTCACATATTACCTAAGAGACCGTTCTCAGTGGATAGTTCTGTCTCTTCTGAACCACTACTCTAAGCACTAAGGACCGAAGTAAAACGTCTAACCGTAAAGGCTAGTCTATCGCAAACCAAGACAACACCATTTGTGAACCTGGAAAAAGATTTTAATACAAATGTCAGATTTACACAAACCACTTCAACATACAACCAGTAGAGAGGTCTTAGCGGAGAGGCCACTGTGTCACAAACCACTAGTAAAATAATTCTTCATCCCGGAGAAAGGCGTGAGCCGTCTGTTGTAAATGTCTACTATACTGAGCAATCACCCTAGAGAAAGGTCTTAGTGAACAGATGAATTTATTGCAATCTACTTTTACAGTCATTCATCACAAAGGAGAGAGGTCTAAGGAAACTAGTCAGTATGTCATAAAACAGAACTCTACTCAGCCATCGCTGTGGAGTGAAGTCTCAATAAACAGCCTCGACTGTCGCAAAGCACTACCATACACCTATATCAGCAGAGGACATGTGTCAGTATAGAGGCTAGTTCACTGATAAATAGTACACCCACTTTAAAAACAGGATTATAGATCAGATGACATACGTTAGAAATTGTATCACTCAGTAGTACAGAAAAAATAGTAATTTAACTTATGCAGGAGCTTAGTATATATCTGTAAGTCTCAGAAGCGTTTAAGAAACACACTTATTGGATGATGTCATCAGTGATGTCATTTGAGATGTCATCAGTGATGTCACTGACCATGTTGTGAGTGATGTATTATGTGAGGTCATAGGCAGTGCATTGTGGGGGCGTGAGTTATAATTAGCTCAGGTAACTATAACTGCAGAATTTTTCTGGTTTTGTGTGTGTAAAATCTGAGCCTAACCATAACGTATTTGTTTTTTTTCCACTGAAAAAAACAAAGGTTACAGGGATGTTATAGTTAGGCTCAGATTTCACTCGTACAAAGCCAGTGAAATTCAGCAGTTATACTTACCTGAGCTAATTATCTCCGGAGCCCGACCGTATTCAAATGAGAAAGGGGGCTGTGTGGCCCCCCTCCCAGGCTGATTTCAACCCCAGGGTCTCCATCCCCTGGGGCCTGGCCATTAAGAAATGGGGGAGGAGGGCCACGCGGCCCCCGTCCCTGGGCGATTTCGACCCCTGGGACCACATCCCCTGGGGCCCAGCCATTTATTTTATTTATTTTTATTAGGGGAGGGGGCCATGCCGCCCCCCTCTTCAGGCTGGTTTTGGCCCCGGGTACCCCATTCCCCAGGGCATGGCCTTTTATTTAATTTATTTTTATTAGGGGAGAGGCTGCGTGGCCCCCTACCAGGGCCGATTTCAGCCCAGGGGACCCCATACCCGAGGCACCAACCATTAACAAATGGGGGAGGGGGGCCCCCTCACTGGGCCGATTTCAAACTCAGGGACCCGTTCCCTCAGCAGTTTTTCGTGCGTGTCCCCATGGCACCCAGTGTGCTATGGGACTGCGGGGAGCCTCAAGGTCCCTGCCGGCTCCCTGCCTCCTGTGGGAGCCGGTATTGCTTTCACACACAGGGAGTTGCTAAACATGCAGCCCACTGTGTGTGAAAGCAATCATTTTGTCTGTTTCCCTGCTTGCTTGACTGCGGGCAGGGAAACAGACGAAAATTGCGCTTCTAGCAAGCAAGAGCATTTCTCCACTCTTGCTTGCTGGAAGCGGAGTGTTTGCTGTGACTTGGCAGGAGCTGTCATATCTGCTGCCAAGCGACTGCAAACAGCTATGTCCCAGAGGGTGGTGGCCCCCAGGGACATTATTGGCTCCAGGAGGAGTGCAGTGCGGCCCCCCTCCTTTGAAGTAAATGGGCCGGTCCAGGAAGGTGATAAAGTTTCTTTTGCTACATCCTTGGAACTGTGTTAATGCTCTTGTGTTATCTGGTTGTTTGTAGTAGTCCTTGTTTAAATATGGGTATACCTTGCTGAGTGCAAAATTTGTGATGTCCTTTTGTAGTTTAGTATGCTTAAAGTTTTCAGTATTTTTCTTAAAGACAGATAATTCTTTGTTTATCTTATTCAAGAGTGCTCTAGCGTCTTCAATAGCAGTATTTCTCAAAAGGGCGTCCTCTAATTCTCTTATAAGTTCCAATTCCTTCTTGCTTAATCTTTCTGCTGTTGTAATGGACAGGAACATCCAGTATCTTGAACACTTCGTTCCAACGTGACTAAAGTCCCCAATATATTCTGGATCTTCAACAAAGATGACGGGGACGTTTTTCACTTGTAATCCCAGAGGGATTGTTCCTGCTCTTAAATGTTCCTAAAGAACTTCACCATGTAGGGATGTTCAAAGTTGTTAGGCCCACAGAAGGTCGAAACGCGTCTGAGTAATTTATAGAGGTTGAGGGCACACCCCCAAAAAGGTTAATAGACGCCAAAAACTAGTGGATGGATAAGGGTGTAACCTTGTGTCCCAACCCTATAGGGCTATTTGGATTTATGCAAAAAACAATGTGGACGGACCCTGTTATAGTATGAATCTATCAATCACTAAGTGTGGTAAGTCCAGGGACCCATTAGGTATATTTAAAAGACCCCTCACACACCAACCTGGTTGGTGTCATGCTTCATCATAGGGGTCCCAACCGGGTGGCCTAATGCCGCCCGGTTGTGCTACGACGCCTGATTACAGCGGAGCAGGTGTGGTGTGAATGTGTGATGTGAATGTTAAAAATACCTCTGAGAATCCTTGCCAGGTAAATTTAATAGTGGCGGCTCAGGGTATGGTTAAAAACTATGTGATGCCAACTAACAAGAGATAATAATCTGTAGTTGTTAGGGTGATGTGGTCTACATGTTTCAGCCAGTTAAAAATTCGAATGGGCTTTCTTCAGGACCGAGAATAAAACGTGAGTGGCAAAGTGAAGGCCACGTGAAAGGTGAAGTGCCAACACACGCGCTAAGGTGTGTGGACTAGGTGTCGGTATACTTACTGACACCGATAAAAAGCCTATGAAGAAAAAAGACAAAACAAAACATGTAATTCTTTTGAGCAACATAAAATGCAATCTTTCAAAGCAACACAAAATTGCAATCTCAAACATGCCGTGATAGTCGAACTGACCACCACCGTGACAGTGATAGAGTAATAATGGTTCAGCATGCAAGTATCTACAGCATGCTTAGCAGTAACAATGCCGTAAGGCTGAGTGATCACAGAGGAGCACCGTGAGACGAATAGTACACTATGCGGATCAAGTACCCACGCTAAGACGTGAATTAGATGGTCACATGGGAGCATCGTGAAGCGAGTGGCCATGATGTAATGGGAGCCAATGCTTATGTATTACGGGCAGCGGGTAAAAATATTCGCTGCTTGCAGGGTGCTGATTAAATAATGCGAAGTGGCGCGCAGGGAGTTAGTCACATATGCGGCCAAACAAACGCCTTAAAAAATGCATGTTACGAATAGGCAAAATAGCATGTTTAAAAAAGGTAGAAACAATTGTAGCAGCGTAAATCCCAAAAATATAATTACTATGAAGAAGAAATCTAGGCAGCTAATTAGGGCATAGGAGGGGTCTCATCCGGTAAACCAATCTGTAAGGAAAGAGATGGCCTTTCAGTAAAAAGTCATGGATAGTGCAGCGGATCGCCTATGGTCCACAGAAACACAACCTTACTTGGTTCCGTGAGGATTCCCGTTATACAACCTACTGCGGTCTCCCGATGTCCCGGCTGGTATCGGACACGCTGGGAGAACCGTATTAAATCCATTCCTTAGGGCGCTCAGTTTAGGAAGTGACGGCACCACGTAAGGGGATGACGAAGCAAAAAAAGCTCGTCTAAGTATGACGGGCTAATGCGTGGCGGCCATATTGGGAGACCTATGAGCTTAAAGGCAGGCAAGGCGGCTATGGCAGCCATTCATAAGAGGTGAAAATTCACAATACAGGTGCAAGGAAGCCGTGGTGTATGATAACACGGCGGCAAGACAAAAGAAAGAGAAAGGAAAAGAAGAGTATTACTCAGAAAAGCGCGCTGAACAGTAGTGTTAAAAAAATATAGTGTTCAGAAAAATGACCTAAATGGCAGCGCTGGGCATAAAGTGTGCTCAGTGTATATCCTGAAGAAAACAAAACAAATGAAAATAAAAAGTGAAATTAATAATTACATGAAATGGAAAGTGTTACACAGAAATCGCATTTTGGGCATTTTGCAATGACAAACAGCACTGAATATAGAAGTATCCTGCGCTGGTATAGAGTGTAATGGATAAGTATCTATTATCTCCTAAGGCTTTGCCAGGGAATATTATCGTTGAGTCCTGTCAGATGACTGGATAGGCGTATAAATCCCATCTTTGTTCTTTCTCCAATAGACGATTTTGTATGTTAGACATGATAGAATCCAGAGCCTCGATGACCACCCAACTGATGTCATTCGTGGTATGACCAGCTTCAAGAAAATGGCTTGTCATTTTTGTGGTCGTCTTCTTGCATCTAATCATACTGCGATGCTCGCAAATTCTAGTCTTGACTTTCCGATTAGTCATCCCAATGTACGTAAGATTACAAGGACATGTGATGCGATATACGACATGGGCTGTGTTACAGTTCGTGTGTGTCCTTAAATGCCAGGTCTTGCCCGGTTCCAAGTTGAGATTTTTGGTAGTCATGGTTATATGGCACACACTACAGTCTCCGCAAGGATAGTGGCCCACCACATTAGGGAGTCCCACGCATTCAGAATTGTATTAGGGGTTTCCTTTGGGGTGTTGGTCGTGTAGCAACCAAAGCGTCTTTAATTGATCTAGCCTTTCTGTGAGACATCAACGGAAGTTCCCAATTCAGGGTGCCTGTCTTTAGAATCCGCCAATGTTTTTTATGATGTCAGACACCTCATGTGAGACAGCGTTATAGGTGGTAACGCACGTGAGTGGGATAGGGGTGGATGCACGATTCTGCACTTCAATGAGGCCCTCCCGGTTCTGACTCCGAGCCCGCTTGTTGGCTTTATCGGTTATACGTTGAGGGTAACCACGCTGTCGCAATTTGGTACTCAGATCAGAGGCTTGTTGTTTGTAATCTCTTATGTCACTACAGTTCCTGCGGAGGCGAAGGTATTGTCCATAGTGAAGATTCTCCCGCAGGGATCTGGGGTGGAAACTTGAGAAATGAAGGAGTGAATTGCGGGCCGTTGGTTTGAAGTGGGTTTTACTTTTCAGAAGGCCCCCTACCGCTTCAATATCCAGATCAAGAAACGTCGCCTTATTGTGGTCGAAACTGTGTGTGAATCTGAGGTTAGGATCGCACGTGTTTAACCATGTACAAAAAGAAAGCAACGATTCTGTATCACCTTCCCAGATCATCAAGATGTCGTCGATATAACGTTTGTAGAACTTGATCTGAGGGATACGTGGTGTCTGATTATGCAGTAGGTATCTGGTTTCAAAGTGGTACACGTAGAGTCCCGCTACACTGGGGGCGAAAACGCTCCCCATTGAAGTCCCATACTTCTGTAAGTAGAGTTGGCCTTCATACTCAAAAAGTTCTCTTTCAGGGCTAATGCAGCACACTCCAGGATGAGTCTCTTGGGGGTCTGATATTGCCAATCAGATTCGTTGAGAGCTGTTTTCAACACTTCAAGGGTATCATCTTGCGGAAGGCTGGTGTAGAGGCTCTCCACGTCAAGACTTACCAGAAAAGAATTGTCAGGGTTGAAGGCTAGAGTATTAATTAACCTCAAAAGATCTTTTGTGTCCTTAAGGTACGTACTCGTGGACTGTACCATTGGTTGGAAAAAGAAATCACAGTAACGTGATAAGGGTTCCAATAAGGACCCGATGCCTGATACAATAGTGCGTCCAGGAGGTGGAAACTTATTTTTATGTGTCTTAGGCAAAATGTAAAAGTAAGGTGTGATACCAGGAGTAGAGACCAAAAATGTTGCTTCTTTGGTTGTGATTTGACCTGAGTGTTCCGCGTCTTCAACCAATGTTTGGATGCGTGTTTTGAGTCTTGCACTTGGGTCCTGTGTCAGTTTTTCATAGTTCTTGGGATCGTTGAGGAGGCGGGCACATTCCTGTTGGTAATCTTCCAGAATGAGGATCACTGTGCCCCCGCCCTTGTCCGCTGGTTTAATGATGATCGTTTCATTGGTTCTAAGTGATTCCAGGGCCTGATGTTCCTTGCTACTGAAATTCTGAAAGGTGTGTTTACCTTGTAAGTTTTCCACGTCCTTGTAGACTGCCTGCTCGTAAACAGTGATTTCTGGTGGTATAGAACATGGTGGTGGCATGTAAGTAGATTTGACTCGAAAATGGGTGTCGGCCTGTTGATGAGTACCCTCAAATGCATCCACAGTATGGATACGGTTGGAACCCGCCACTCGGGCCTCCTCCCCCTCCACCGTACTTGAACCAAAACCAACAGTTTCCTTTTTTAGGAAGAGGCCCCCGAGGCCGCGGAAGGAGACGACGAGCGAACCAAGTGCATTGGGAAGACAACCAACCCCAAGGCACATTAACAAGGAGCAAGACAAAGGACCCACACGAGATGAGTTTGGTCACCAACCTCTCATCTTATGCCCTATCACCATCGGAATTATCAGTCCTGGAGAAAGGACTCTGCTATTCACCTACGGCTAGACTTGATAAGTTCCGATTACATTGCGACTTGGCAGACTTCTTTCGCAAACTGAGACTAAAGGCCTGCTTCGAAAGCACACCTCAGCTTGAAACTCATCAACAGGCCGACACCCATTTTCGAGTCAAATCTACTTACATGCCACCACCATGTTCTATACCACCAGAAATCACTGTTTACGAGCAGGCTGTCTACAAGGACGTGGAAAACTTACAAGGTAAACACACCTTTCAGAATTTCAGTAGCAAGGAACATCAGGCCCTGGAATCACTTAGAACCAATGAAACGATCATCATTAAACCAGCGGACAAGGGCGGGGGCACAGTGATCCTCATTCTGGAAGATTACCGACAGGAATGTGCCCGCCTCCTCAACGATCCCAAGAACTATGAAAAACTGACACAAGACCCAAGTGCAAGACTCAAAACACGCATCCAAACATTGGTTGAAGACGCGGAACACTCAGGTCAAATCACAACCAAAGAAGCAACATTTTTGGTCTCTACTCCTGGTATCACACCTTACTTTTACATTTTGCCTAAGACACATAAAAATAAGTTTCCACCTCCTGGACGCCCTATTGTATCAGGCATCGGGTCCTTATTGGAACCCTTATCACGTTACTGTGATTTCTTTTTCCAACCAATGGTACAGTCCACGAGTACGTACCTTAAGGACACAAAAGATCTTTTGAGGTTAATTAATACTCTAGCCTTCAACCCTGACAATTCTTTTCTGGTAAGTCTTGACGTGGAGAGCCTCTACACCAGCCTCCCGCAAGATGATACCCTTGAAGTGTTGAAAACAGCTCTCAACGAATCTGATTGGCAATATCATACCCCCAAGAGACTCATCCTGGAGTGTGCTGCATTAGCCCTGAAAGAGAACTTTTTTGAGTATGAAGGCCAACTCTACTTACAGAAGTATGGGACTTCAATGGGGAGCGTTTTCGCCCCCAGTGTAGCGGGACTCTACGTGTACCACTTTGAAACCAGTTACCTACTGCATAATCAGACACCACGTATCCCTCAGATCAAGTTCTACAAACGTTATATCGACGACATCTTGATGATCTGGGAAGGTGATACAGAATCGTTTCTTTCTTTTTGTACATGGTTAAACACGTGCGATCCTAACCTCAGATTCACACACAGTTTCGACCACAATAAGGCGACGTTTCTTGATCTGGATATTGAAGCGATAGGGGGCCTTCTAAAAAGTAAAACCCACTTCAAACCAACGGCCCGCAATTCACTCCTTCATTTCTCAAGTTTCCACCCCAGATCCCTGCGGGAGAATCTTCCCTATGGACAATACCTTCGCCTCCGCAGGAACTGTAGTGACATAAGAGATTACAAACAACAAGCCTCTGATCTGAGTACCAAATTGCGACAGCGTGGTTACCCTCAACGTATCACCGATAAAGCCAACAAGCGGGCTCGGAGTCAGAACCGGGAGGGCCTCATTGAAGTGCAGAATCGTGCGTCCACCCCCATCCCACTCACGTGCGTTACCACCTATAACGCTGTCTCACATGAGGTGTCTGACATCATAAAAAAACATTGGCGGATTCTAAAGACAGGCACCCTGAATTGGGAACTTCCGTTGATGTCTCACAGAAAGGCTAGATCAATTAAGGACGCTTTGGTTGCTACACGACTCACACCCCAAAGGAAACCCCCTAATACAATTCTGAATGCGTGGGGACTCCCTAATGTGGTGGGCCACTATCCTTGCGGAGACTGTAGTGTGTGCCATATAACCATGACTACCAAAAATCTCAACTTGGAACCGGGCAAGACCTGGCATTTAAGGACACACACGAACTGTAACACAGCCCATGTCGTATATCGCATCACATGTCCTTGTAATCTTACGTACATTGGGATGACTAATCGGAAAGTCAAGACTAGAATTTGCGAGCATCGCAGTATGATTAGTTGCAAGAAGACGACCACAAAAATGACAAGCCATTTCCTTGAAGCTGGTCATACCACGAATGACATCAGTTGGGTGGTCATCGAGGCTCTGGATTCTAACATGTCTAACATACAAAATCGTCTATTGGAGAAAGAACAAAGATGGGTTTATCGCCTATCCAGTCATCTGACAGGACTCAACGATAATATTCCCTGGCAAAGCCTTAGGAGATAATAGATACTTATCCATTACACTCTATACCAGCGCAGGATACTTCTATATTCAGTGCTGTTTGTCATTGCAAAATGCCCAAAATGCGATTTCTGTGTAACACTTTCCATTTCATGTAATTATTATTTTCACTTTTTATTTTCATTTGTTTTGTTTTATTCAGGATATACACTGCGCACACTTTATGCCCAGCGCTGCCATTTAGGTCATTTTTCTGAACACTATATTTTTTGAACACTACTGTTCAACGCGCTTTTCTTCTTTTCCTTTCTCTTTCTTTTGTCTTGCCGCCGTGTTATCATACACCACGGCTTCCTTGCACCTGTATTGTGAATTTTCACCTCTTATGAATGGCTGCCATAGCCGCCTTGCCTGCCTTTAGCTCATAGGTCTCCCAATATGGCCGCCACGCATTAGCCCGTCATACTCAGACGAGCTTTTTTTGCTTCGTCATCCCCTTACGTGGTGCCGTCACTTCCTAATCTGAGCGCCCTAAGGAATGGATTTAATACGGTTCTCCCAGCGTGTCTGATACCAGCCGGGACATCGGGAGACCGCAGTAGGTTGTATAACGGGAATCCTCACGGAACCAAGTAAGGTTGTGTTTCTGTGGACCATGGGCGATCCGCTGCACTATCCATGACTTTTTACTGAAAGGCCATCTCTTTCCTTACAGATTGGTTTACCGGATGAGACCCCTCCTATGCCCTGATTAGCTGCCTAGATTTCTTCTTCATAGTAATTATATTTTTGGGATTTACGCTGCTACAATTGTTTCTACCTTTTTTAAACATGCTATTTTGCCTATTCGTAACTTATGCATTTTTTAAGGCGTTTGTTTGGCCGCATATGTGACTAACTCCCTGCGCGCCACTTCGCATTATTTAATCAGCACCCTGCAAGCAGCGAATATTTTTTACCCGCTGCCCGTAATACATAAGCATTGGCTCCCATTACATCATGGCCACTCGCTTCACGATGCTCCCATGTGACCATCTAATTCACGTCTTAGCGTGGGTACTTGATCCGCATAGTGTACTATTCGTCTCACGGTGCTCCTCTGTGATCACTCAGCCTTACGGCATTGTTACTGCTAAGCATGCTGTAGATACTTGCATGCTGAACCATTATTACTCTATCACTGTCACGGTGGTGGTCAGTTCGACTATCACGGCATGTTTGAGATTGCAATTTTGTGTTGCTTTGAAAGATTGCATTTTATGTTGCTCAAAAGAATTACATGTTTTGTTTTGTCTTTTTTCTTCATAGGCTTTTTTATCGGTGTCAGTAAGTATACCGACACCTAGTCCACACACCTTAGCGCGTGTGTTGGCACTTCACCTTTCACGTGGCCTTCACTTTGCCACTCACGTTTTTATTCTCGGTCCTGAAGAAAGCCCATTCGAATTTTTTAACTGGCTGAAACATGTAGACCACATCACCCTAACAACTACAGATTATTATCTCTTGTTAGTTGGCATCACATAGTTTTTAACCATACCCTGAGCCGCCACTATTAAATTTACCTGGCAAGGATTCTCAGAGGTATTTTTAACATTCACATCACACATTCACACCACACCTGCTCCGCTGTAATCAGGCGTTGTAGCACAACCGGGCGGCATTAGGCCACCCTGTTGGGACCCCTATGATGAAGCATGACACCAACAAGGTTGGTGTGTGAGGGGTCTTTTAAATATACCTAATGGGTCCCTGGACTTACCACACTTAGGGCCCGATTCTGATGCGGGTTGGAAAAGCTTCCCGACCGAGGGCCTGATTCTGATGCGGTTAGGAAGGCCTCCTAACGGCATTTGCTCCTTCCAAATCGGATCGGGAACGTGTCTTCCCGACCGAGGGCCCAATTCTGATGCGGTTAGGAACAAATGTTCCCATTGAAGTCAATGGGAGTTCAACCAAATCGTATCTGGAAGCATCCGGATGCATCCTACTCAGCCGGTCGGACTTTCCCGATCCGAGTGGGTCGGACACTATTTCCCAACCGATTCGGTCGGGAAGCTTTTCCAACCCGCATCAGAATCGGCCCCTGAGTGATTGATAGATTCATACTATAACAGGGTCCGTCCACATTGTTTTTTGCAACTTTACCCAGGGGATCAGGACGTACCCTTACATCCTCGCTCTCTCTTTTGTTTTTCGCACTATTTGGATTTATACCAGAATAAGGAGGGCAAATTTGAAGCTCTTAAATTGGTGCAATCTATTTTGGACACTTATCTTCGTTATATGGAAATTTGTCTTTGACCTTAATGTCAGTTTTAGGATTGATGTTAAATGTCGTTATTTCTTAGACTATGTTAAGTATTCATTTGATTGTATTGTTATCATTTTGTGATGTAAAAAAGTCTTTTGTGACAATGTGCTGTTATTAGTTAGCCAATGCACGTTCTATATGTTTTTAATCAATTTACAGTGAAAAATAAAGCAGGAGTTTTGGACATAGTTCTCTCTGATCCCACAGCTTTATTTTTTCAAACTAATAAGATCAAAATCAGTCAAACTCCTAACAAAACAACTGCTACAGGTAAGTGAGAGCAGAAAGCATTTTGGTGCAACACGATGAAGATTGAGGCAGAATACCAAGCTCAGCAGATGATCTACAACTCCCATATAGGACCACACCATACACTGTACTCGGTACTCCTATACCACTCTACCACCAGCTGAAAAACCTCAAATACAATCAGAACAATCTATCGTAGATAAAGGGTGAGCAGCACATCAAAGTCTACTGATCAAACAACCAAAGAAATTCTTCTTAAAGGGTGAGCAGCACATCAAAGTCTACTGATCATACAACCAAAGCAAATTATTTTCTTGATACAGATTCCGACTTCAGCCTATTTGCTTCGTAGCTAAACAACTTTCCTCCCATACAAAGTACTTCCCTCCTCATCAAGCATAGCTTTTAATTCACCTAGTAGGCCTATTTCCATGACTATAAATCATACCCTATTTACACTCTGACATTTTCTGTAAGCAACCATTTCAGTCCTGTATTGGCAGTCGGACAAATTGAAAGTTCAGGTTGACCTGCTCAAGACATTAGCAACTCCTGTTATGTCTGTAGACACAAGGCTCAACAATTTAAGCTTCATATTTGCTTCCATTAGAAATTATTCAAAAATGGGCAAACAACCCTGGAACTGCTCCCCTATAATCGATAAACTTTCAACATATACTGTTATAATAACCTCACTTGTTGATTCTCTTAAAGATTTACAACTTCTTTATTTAAACCTCTTGTAAGTAACAATGGGCAAAGGATAGTGAACTATTTAACACGCAGCTGTGATCTTACCCAACACCCAGATCCCACACAAGGCACAAGTAGTCATGAGTGTTGTCTTATAATAGACAAGCGAAAATCCCAGGCACAACCGCCTACCATCAAACATCGACTGTCCCCATAGGTTCACTTGTGTCAACTTCAGACATAACTAGACCACTAACTCAGAAACAAAAGATGAAACTTTGCAAATCTTCTAAGACTCTTAGGGGCCGATTCCGATTTCGGCCGGAAGGGCACCGAACGATGGCCGGAGCCCTTCCGACCGAATCGGAACGTGCCGGTCGGATTCCTTTCCGACCGAGCCATTCCGATGGGCTCGGTCGGAAAGGAATCCGACTCGGATTTCCGGATGGCTTCCGACGGACTCGGAGAGCCCGTCCGCCGTCCGGAAATCCTTCAGTACTCCCCCGGCCGCCTCTTTACGACCGAGGGAGTACGATGGCAGGTTTTCACTGCCTTTTCGTGCCGGTCTTTCCGGCACGAAAAGGCAGTCGGAAACTGTCTTTGGGGGCCCCCAGTAGGGCCCCCATGTGTGCGAGGCCGCCGAATGGCGGCCTGATCCCTGCACCCGGTGGCAGGCACCTTGGGGTGCCGGCCACAGGGTGCAGGGATGAACTGCACCCCTGCTTTTCACAATGCAAGCATGCATTCCGCTCGGAATGCATGCTCCCATTGTGAAGTATACGAGTGCGACCGAACAGGGTTCGGTCGCATCGTACTTGCAGGGCCGTAACCGACGACAGCAGGTCGGTCGGTTACGGCCCCTGACCGATGTCGGACGGACTTGAGTCCGTCCGACATCGGAATCGGCCCCTTAGACTTAATACTCTCAGAAATAGCTCTATAAATAGCAATCTCTACACAAAGATGTATCCAATATTTTATAGGCTGGCAATGACCAACACTCCTACGTCTGTCTGGAAGCTGAGAATGTAAACAATATTACGACTAAACCAACTGCAATAACAAGCCATGCGCAGCACACACTTTACTACAGACAGAATTAAACAGGAAGACTTTCTTAG
This sequence comes from Calotriton arnoldi, assembly GCA_963921515.1. Classification (NCBI taxonomy): domain Eukaryota; kingdom Metazoa; phylum Chordata; class Amphibia; order Caudata; family Salamandridae; genus Calotriton; species Calotriton arnoldi. The sequence continues at coordinate 1,754,685 of CAWUFW010002400.1, read as the reverse complement.
CCCTTCTACCCTGCAGACGTCTCCAAGGACCACTGAGGGGGGCACTCAAACCTGTAACTACTATCCTGCAAGTTTATAGCGAATCGGTCTCACAAGTGGAGTTAGGAAATAGGCATCAACAATCTTCACTTCATACATTACAACTTAAAATATCAGAACCGAAGGATTGCTGGGATATTCGCTGCGGCCAGACCCAGCTACATAACGTTAGCCTGTCAGAGATCAAGCATTTGCACAAAGTGGACTAGAGATTGATAACTATTATAACTCTAGCGATGAAACAATTGATTGCGCTTAAATGGAAATCGCCATCCTTACCTACAATGCATGAATGGTCTAGTAAACTATAGATGTTAATGGCCATTGGAAAAATTAATGGGAACTCAATGACATGGACCATAAATATGACAGCTTGCAGCACCCATTTGAGGGACAAGAACTTTGTTTATAGATACCCCTAAACTTTGTAGTTTCTCCGTCTTCACAATTAGTTTATGGGGTGGAACAATGGCATTTCATGGGCCAATTAAGGCTAGAATATTGTGGGGATTGTTTCAGTGAGAAGCTACACTATGCATGAGGACTACACGTATGTTTCATCTGGGGGGGTTATACATGGCCTATGTATGTGAGAGCGAACTGCAGTATTTTGGAATTATTGCGTTTTGGTACATGGCTGCGTGTTACTTTTTCTCAGAAAATATAATTGTGTTGGTAAAAAATACGGATCACTGACAATCTCGACAGTCAGAATATCGAGGTACAAAAATATCGACACAAAAATATCGTCAAAAATATCGTTGTTAAAAATATCGTTTTTTAATAATTAAAAAATAATGTAAAATAAAGTAAATAATACATATAATTAAAAGAAACATAGTTAAAATGTTTAAAATTATAACTAATACATATAATGTAAAAATAAATTAAACATATATATATATATATATATATATATATATAAATATAATATATATACTTAATAATATTTATAAATTATTTTATTAACTTATAAATTGTTAAAAACATTAAAAATTATAAATACATATATAATATATATATATATATATATATACAAACGCCAATAATATAAATACAAATATAAAAAATATATATAACAAATTAAAAATTAGAATATTTTTAATCTTTTTAAAATACATTATACACTACATTAACTAAAACAGTACAGAAAATATTGGATAGCAGAGAGGATAAAATTACTATTCCTACTCCAGAGAGTGCAACAGTAGGGAAAGTGTTGGATAGCGTAGGGGTAAAAATTACTATTCCCACTCCAGTAAGTGCAACAGTAGGGAAAGTGTTGGATAGCGTAGGGGTAAAAATTACTATTCCCACTCCAGTGAGTGCAACAGTAGGGAAAGTGTTGGATAGCGAAGGGATAAAAATTACTATTCCCACTCCAGTGAGTGCAACAGTAGGGAAAGTGTTGGATAGCGTAGGGGTAAAAATTACTATTCCCACTCCAGTGAGTGCAACAGTAGGGAAAGTGTTGGATAGCGTAGGGGTAAAAATTACTATTCCCACTCCAATAGGTGCAACAGTAGGGAAAGCGTTGGTTAGCGTAGGGGTAAAAATGACTATTCCCACTCCAGAGAGTGCAACAGTAGGGTAAGTGTTGGATAGCGAAGGGGTAAAAATTACTATTCCCACTCCAGAGAGTGCAACAGTAGGGAAAGTGTTGGATAGCAAAGGGGTACAAATTACTATTCCCACTCCAGTGAGTGCAACAGTAGGGAAAGTGTTGGATAGCGTAGGGGTAAAAATTACTATTCCCACTCCAGAGAGTGCAACAGTAGGGAAAGTGTTGGATAGCGTAGGGGTAAAAATTACTATTCCCACTCCAGAGAGTGCAACAGTAGGGAAAGTGTTGGATAGCGAAGGGGTAAAAATTACTATTCCTACTCCAGTGAGTGCAACAGTAGGGAAAGTGTTGGATAGCGTAGTGGTAAAAATTACTATTCCCACTCCAGAGAGTGCAACAGTAGGGAAAGTGTTGGATAGCGTAAGGGTACAAATTACTATTCCCACTCCAGAGAGTGTAACTGTAGGGAAAGTGTTGGATAGCAGAGGGTTAAAATTAACATACTTATCAATTTAAATAAATTTTTTAATTAAATAACCAATTAATAATTAATTAATAATAAATTATGTATAAATAATAAAAAAATAAAAAAAATAATTACTTCATTATAATTAAATTACTTCCCACTCTATTCCCCTATAAACCCACAACCCGCTCCTAAAAAAATAACTCAATTAATATGATTATCAATTAATAAAAATTAATTACCAATTAATAAATAATTAACAATAAATTAATTATCAATACCAATAAATAAAAATTAATAATTACTTTATTAAAATTAAATTACTTCCCACCCTATTCCCCTATAAACCCACAACCCGCTCCAAACATTTTTTTACACAATTAATATAATTATCAATTAATCAATTAATAAAAATTAATTACCAATTAATAATTACTTAACAATAAATTAATTATCAATACCAATAAATAAAAATTAATAATTACTTTATTATAATTAATTTACTTCCCACCCTATTCCCCTATGAACCCACAACCCGCTACGGAATAAAAACACAAAATTTAATTAAAAATAATTAATATTTTCAAAAAATTATTATTAAATTTACTATAATTAAATTACTTCCCACCCTATTCCCCAATAAACCCACAACCCGCTACAGAACTAAAACGCAAAATTTACTTTTAAAAACATAAATAATTTCAAAAAATTTAATAAATATATTTTTAAAAAAATACAATACTTAACAAAAAATATAGAACACATACATTTAAAATACATACTAAAATACATAACACTAATATAAACATCGATATTATTAACAACGATATTTTTACAAACGATATTACTGACTTCAATATTAACAAAAACGATATTTCTTACCTTCATGTCGATATTCTGGTCACCGATATTCTTGATGTCGATATTCAGTCCCTTCGATATTTCCAACTCGATATTTTTGTACTCAGGAAAAAAAACCTCGATATTATGTCTGTACACCAAAAAATACATCCAATCTTCCTAGTGTAAGAAATGCGGACACTGCAAGTAGCTTCACACATTGCTCAAAACACCACACTTTGCATAGTTCAGATTTCTTACACAACAATTCTAATGCCACTCTACAAACTGACCCTACTCCTTATTTACCACTTTTTAAACTTTCTCAGCCTGATAGCCCTCAGGTGTCCGACAATTACAAAAAATTTACCCATGAATTACAATCCAACATCTGGAGGAATGCCAGAATTGACGTTCACTTTTAGGGACCAGCATGATATATTAAAAAGAGGGAACATGTTGAGGCACCTGCAATACCTAAAGACCCTGAATGCACATCAACTTGCTCTTTGAGGGCAAGAAGAATGTGTGCCCGATACTGACAGGCAACTTCAATCTGTCTCAATCTTGCATTCTGTTTAACAGATGAGCCTTCCTATGTGTATGCAGACTTCATATGGGGAATCCTATTGGCTACCACTGCACACCAACGTCACAATTTGCAGGGTTACAGTCTACTTAGGGTACTACAGTCACTTATTTACCCTTCCTGAATGGCAGGTTTTCAACTGACAAACCCATTTAATACACTCCTTTTTCACATTACTGTAATGCAGTGTTAGATTACACCTTTCTTTCTGCAGAGTATTTCGGAAACCTTACGATATTCAAAATCATCATAGGAGTAAATGACCATGCAGCTCAAATAATACATTTAACGTACCAGTCACTGAGACAGCAAGTGATCACGACAATTGGCGATTCAGTTGGACACAATGCGTTAAAACACCTCAAACTGACTAATATAATATCTGACTGACAAAATGGTTAGAAATAGAAGGTGGGTTGAGAATGATCCAGTCCCTTTTGGAAGAAGGGTCTACCTAAGTCAATTGTAGCCCAGCATTATAAAGTTAATGTTCTTTGTGGGTACCAAAACATCCCGGAAACTAACCTGAAGCTGGTATACTCAAAAACGAAAACAACAGAATGGAGAATTGAATAGGAGCTTAAGGAGCATTAGTGAATTACGCTCAAATCCTCCTTCACTGGGGAAAATCAGAACACTAAGAAAATGATATAACCAGCAGTTTGGGAGGCAAAATTTAAACTGATGCTCAACGGGTAAAAATAACACTAATATGCTGTTCAGTTTGTCCAAATAAAAAATAATTAAAATTTCCAACCTTCAAGTGAACCAGGTAACTCAATTCCTGGGGAAAGCTGGATTATCCACATTAACACATTATATGTGAATAATACAACAGGGCGGGCACCCCCATTACTTCGGCTTATGTTGAATCAACCTTCAACCTCAGCTCACTTCATAGCATTATTACCATTTCTAAAACAGACAGATCCACACAGCCTAATGGCCCTCCCAAACCATCTTTATGAATCTACTATTGATTACTGGACCCCAAACCTTTTAACCCTTTACAGCATTGATTTTAGAACTCATAGTCCCCTCATTTTGCCAAAGATCCAAAATGTACCTGATATACAAAAAAGGTGATCCACGGTTGGTTATAAACTACTGAATTAACGCAGTACTGGATATAGAGGAAACATTTTATAAAAAGTTGTTACTAAGGGATTTGGAGTCTTGTGTCTATCAAAAAATGTATTACCAATAACCCAAACAGAGCTCAGGGGGAGAAGTAATACCTCTGATAACATCCTAACACTATCCATGCTAATACATGAGACAATGAAACTCAAGAAATGTATCCTGTTTGTCTGCTTTAGCGAGTACCTTATGGCTTTTGATGATGTAGATCATGCCATACTTTGATCAAAACTTGCTAGCTGGGTAATAGATGCCCTAGTCTATGCATTCAGGGGAGAGGTTCGCCAACTGACCGCATGCCCCTTCCCCATTCTCAATTGTGGGGGCCCAGGGATGGGGTCCCCTGGGCTGAAATCGGCCCAGGCAAGGGGGCCTTGTAGCCCCACGCCCTTGAATATACTGCCCGGTCCTGTAAAGCGGGTCCCCTGGGTTAATACAGGCCCGTGGAGAGGGCCGCATGTAACCCTTCCCACTTGATAGTGCTGGCGGGCCCCGGGTGATGGGGTCTCTGGTGTCGAAACTGACCCAGGGAGGTGGGCTGCGCACCGCCTTAAAAATTCGGCCAGGCCCCAGGGGATAGGGAGGGCCCCTTCCCCTTTATGATTGTCTGGGACCACAGAGGATAGGGTCCCTGGGGCCGAAATCGGCCTGGGGAAGGGAGCAACGTGCCCCCTTCATAATGGTGCCGGGTCCCGGGAGATGGGATGAAGGGGCCGAAATCGGCATGGGGAAGGGGGCCGCGTGCCCCCCTGCCTCTTCAAAATTGCTCCGGTCCCTGGGGTCCTCAGTGATGTCATCAATAATGTCATTTGAGATGTAATCAGTGATGTCATAAATGATGTCATAGAACATGTCATGAGTGAGGTCATAAGCAGTGCATGGCGGGGCGCAAGTTATAGTTTGCGCTGCTAACTATAACTGGTGAATTTCTGTTTTATTTTAGTTCAAAACGTTAATGTTGTCACTGAAAAATTCACCTAATTATAACATTACTTTAACCATCCTTGTTTTCGGTGAATTTCTAAGGTTTAACAAAAAACCAATAAAAAGGTCCTTTTATTACATCTAACTATAACGTTACTTTAACCTTTGTTTTTTTCGATAAATATATCTTTTTATATATCTGTGTATATATGTATACATATATATATACACACACACATATTTATGAACATATATACACACGCGCACACACACACACACACATATATATATATATTTATATATATATATATTATCACTGCAAAAAATAAATGTTACTGGGATGTTATAGTTAGGTTCAGATTTTACACACACAAAACCATAGAAATTCAGCAGTTATAGTTATCTCAAGTGACTATAACTCGTGCCCTAAGGTAACTATAATTCTTGCCTCCGCCGTGCACAGTTTTTTCATCAATATTTTGACTGCAAATGTTGCAATGATATTTTCAGTGATGTAATATATGGGGTGATTAGCAGTGCATGGTGAGGGTGTAAGTTATAGTTACCTTAGGGCACGAGTTATAGTTACTTGAGATGTCTATAACTGCCGAATTTCTATGGTTTTGTGTGTGTAAAATTTGAACCTAATTATAAATAAAGTCCCTATAGCCTTTGGTTTTTTCCGTGAATTTCTAAGATTTTTAATTCTAATTCCTAACTATAACGTTCCTGTACCTTTGGTTTTTTCAGTGTATTTCTAAGGTTTTTTAAATTTTATTTCCTAACTATAACGACCCTGTAACCTTTGCTTTTTTCAGTGAATTTCTATAGTTTGTGAAGCTATTTCTTAACTATAACATCGCTGCTACATGGGTGTGTGAGTGGCTGTGTATGTGTGTACGTAGGTGTGTGAGTGGGTGGGTGTGTGAAAGCTGTGTGGGTCTGTGAGTGGGCGTGTGAGTGGTTTTGAGGGTTTGTGAGTGGGTCTGTGAGTGGGTGTGTGAGTGGTTGTGCGGGTGTGTAAGTGAGTGTGTGAGTATGTAAGTGTGTGAGTAGGTGTGTGGATCTGTGCGTGAGTGTATGTTGTTTTTTTTAAATTGGGGTCTGGATCCGCGGATCCACCCAAATCCGGGAGGATGCAAGGGGTATCTGCGGCGCCTCACATGGTAAACAAGCATTGGCATAGCCAATAGGTCTCGCCTTTGGGACCGTATAAGTGTTTAGTCGTGCAGCACATTATGGACAGAGCTAGCATTCTCCTTGCTAAATGAGGTAATCACTCTTTTGATGCTCCTTAAGGGCAAAACTCACTGCCTGCCTTAAACTGTGGAAGGACCGATTGTCCTTCCCTTTGCTGAAGTACTCTCCACGGCGCAGTGACTCCAAGACAGAAGCGTTGCACTGAGCTAGAAGCACCCGGACGCCAACCTTCTTGTAGTCCTTAAACACTTCCTTCATCGTGTTGATGCCCCCAGTGGTCTGGTGGGAGAAAAGCAAGTGGGAGAAAGCAGGCAAGAAAAGGCAGTATGGTTAATACAGGAGAAAGGTTAGCGGTCAAAAGGTGAAAAAAAGAGACTAAGTGCTAGGGATGTGATAGAGAAGAAAGGTGAAATAGGGTAAGAAAAAAGGTCAACATGATACAAAGAGGAAGCATAAAGAAAGCGATAGAAATTAGAAGGACAGATTGTGCAGTAGAGAAAAGGAAAAAAGCCAGCAAGAACTGAAGCAATGAAAAAACGATGGAAATACAGACACACGGAAGAAGGATATATGAAGAAGAAGGTGTGTAGTATGGAGAAAGAGATGGAGAACTATTTAGGAGGGCAGAGAGAAAGTGTGAGCTATGTAGTTGAATGATAGGAGGTAGGAGGAGTGTGAAGAACAAAGGAGTGCAAGAGGGAGAAAGGGAGAAGACAGAGGAAATGGAAGAATGAAAAGGAAAGGGTAAAAAGTAGAAAGCAGAAGGAAATGAAAGATGGGGATAGGAGATGCGAGCCAGAAAGGAAATAAAACAAGGCAACAGGAGATGGGGAGAGAAAAATAGGAGAAATAAGAGGTGATAAGAAAGAGAATTCAATATATAGTATGAAGCTTAGCTATACGCAGAAAGAAATAGGATGATGGAGAAGTTGAAAAGAGAAGAGATGGAATGAAAAATGTGAACGTGGGAGACAGACCAGAACGGGGACTAATTGCCGAGACTGAAAGGGAGAAATGAGATGCGAGATGGAGGGAAGTAGAGTGAAGAGAGGAAGGTCAAATAAGGAACTCCGAGAATTGTAGGTAGGGACGTAGTCATTCTAAGTCCAGCAAGGACAAAGGCAGCAGTGCATGAATGTACGAGGGACCCACTATATCTCGACTACGGCTATATTTCATCAAATAAAGGCGAACTAAAAGGAAACCAAAGCATTGTGTGTCTGAACAGTACTGTACATTCTCGTCTAACCACCCAAGAAAAACAAAAACGTACAACAATGTCAACAACAGTGCAAACTGCAGCGCCTCTATGGCAATCATGTTTGTACCACACTATAAACGGAACTTTACGGCAAGCATTGACTGCAGAATCGCTATAAAGATGCGAAAGAGGTCAGGGGCGGAAGTGCACGTTTCCTGGAATAATGGAGAGGTGGTTTCTCGAAGACAGATGTGCATGAAAAGGAAAGGGTAAAAAGTAGAAAGCAGAAGGAAATGAAAGATGGGGATAGGAGATGCGAGCCAGAAAGGAAATAAAACAAGGCAACAGGAGATGGCGCCACGGAAATAACACCTTTCCATGTCATTGGCAACAAGCGGTCTTCACTGTCTTCATCAGGGCTGCAAGTGAGAGCGTGTGAATGTATAAATGTAGCGTAGGAATGGGAGTGAGGAATGCTGCAGCATAAAGTAAAATTAACCTGCTAACAAAATAAAAGCTGCAAACAAAATAAAAGCTGCATGTGCTGATTTAAGTAATGCTGCGTGTTTGCTAGCGTGTGGGCAAGCTACTTAAAGAGTTTAGAAGGGGAGGAATGTTCCCAATTCCTTGTCCTTAAATGCTAATTAGTTTAAGCAGCAGGTGGGAGATGGCACAAACACAACAGCCCCTTGTGTAGGCGGCAGTGGTACCATTGATTTTAGAATAGAAAGAGAATACACACTTCAAGCAGCACGGCGATCAGATGCTGAGCCGCAGACATGGAGCTTTCCCCTCCGCAGCGGCAAATGTGACATTGCTGGAAACGGGGGCGAGCGCGCGCCAGTGGAAAAATATTTCCGTGCATCTGCCTGGCTCTCTGTCCACACCGCAATGCCCCCGGGCAGACACGAGGGGGCCCAAGAATGCTCGGTGAGTGTTTGTTAAGCTCAGCGCTCTGTCCGTATTCTTGTTTGTTATCTCATATGCCTAGTACGGAATGGCAAATAATTCAGTTTTGCCCGTGCCCCTGCCGTGCCGCATATTGCCATGATGCCTTCATATTTACGTTGAATTGCAGGAGGTGAGCTGCCGACTTAGAGCTGGGAATCCAAGTTCGAGCTCGGAGTCCGTTCAACATCCTGTGATCCTGGGCATATCAATCATGTCCCCGTGCCTAACAAAGGGATTTTTTTTCCGTGTGTTGGTAGCCTGCCCCATGTAAAGCCTGCAATACCATGGGGGTGACTGCGTGCCACTGTAAACTACAGAAGGGTTGCTGCTTTGAACAAGCACACATGGCACTGGCAGAGGCATCGTTCGGTCTACACCCGGGACATTGGCGTCTGAGGAAGGGAAACGCTCTGTTTGTGCCCGGAGGGTGGGGGAGAGCTTATAACGCAAAGCGGAAGGGGAAGCAAAATCGAAACAAAAAAAAAAAGCAGGGACAGGCGGAAAGCAACTAAAACAAGCCCGGGAGTGGTGCACGCGCGCGCTCTAAAAGGAATTTTTAAACTAGTAAGCGAAACAGAACCCAACACTTTCTCCGGGGGGGAAGCAGGTCATCAGCCCACCCATCCCCATGAGCAGCTTGACCCCTAAAACTCTGTACCTGCAACGCGGCTTGAAAGCATAGCGAGGGGGGCAGCATTTTATCTTCAGGACGTCAGTGTCGGTTGTGGGAGCGCGGCTCACAGCCACCACGTAATCAGTCACAGGCGCTGGTCTACGGTGAGCCCACCTCGTAGTACAAGTCAACAAGAGAGGAGCGGGGACGAGAGGAGCGGGGACGAGAGGAGCGGGGGCGAGCGCGGCAGCCTGCTGAGCTGACCACACGCTCGTGCATCGTGCCTGAAACGTGCGGGTAACCGCACGGAAAAGGCCATTGTGCACGAGCGTGTGGTCAGCTTTCAAATGCCCCTTACATAAAGTCTCGCAGAGCAGCGCTTGCGCGCTACTCGAGGCTCGACCTAAAAAACAAAATGGTTTTTGGGAAATTTATTGTCCATGTGGGGTCCCTCACAGACCCCCCATTAGTCCCATGGGGTCAAGGTACCTCTACCCTGACCCCTTTTATCACTTTTTAACTTTATTTTACCCGCTGGGAACTGAGTCCCGATGAACAAAATGGCAGCCGCAACTTTCCTCTCGGGTTGCAGCCATGCAATCATGGCATTACATTTGGCGCATGGATTCGCGAATCCAAGATGGATCCACAGAGGATCCGCGTCCCTATATGCACAAATTTGGATTTCAGTTAATATCTCAAACTACTGAACTTATTTACACCAAATCACAAAAAGGGCGCTTTCTGGACCAAGATCTACCTTTATATCAAATTTAGTGTAATTCCGTTCAGCGTTTCAGGCTGTAGTCATGTCTAAAATCCCTATGGAAAATTAACATGGGAAGCGCACCTTGTTTGACCCCCCTTTTTCTTGCCCCCTCATACACCCCCCCCCCCCCCAAGCTTGACAGATCACCCCAAAACTCCCAAGCTTGACAGATCACCCCAAAACTTTCTACACAATAAAAATCACCGGGGCACTTTTTAAACAAAAATTCGTGAAGATTCATGAAACGCGCTAAAGATATAGGCAATTCAAAAAACGCTTTTCATATGGAAACTATGTCCTAAGTGTAACTACCTACTGGCGTCCGCCAGTAGGATATATATATATATATATATATATATATATATATATATATATATACACATATATATATCCACCAGCCTCTTTTTCACTCTAAAAGAAGATCTGTCACTCAAGCGGGGTGTGGCTCAAAAAAACTTTATTTACAACTGCAGCCTCAGAGACGCGTTTCAGCAATTATAGCCTTTATCAATCTGAAAAACGGGTGTGCTTTAAAAATTCATAATGGTGATTATCCATTTTTATGTAAAAGAATGGATCAGCACTTGCTCTTCAACATCAAACTGGCGTCCTGGTAAACGTTAGATACCCAGCCTAATCAGCAAGTGCTGCTGGTGTTCAAAGTGTCCAAAAGCAAACACGCCGGCTGTTCTTTAACCTGTGACAGTGCTTGGGTCTTCACTTTAAGTCTCTCTGGGCAGCCACTCACCCCCAACTTCTCTGCTTTGTACAGAGCCCCGCTCCGTGGTCTCTGTTCCATTCAGGCAAACTGAATATCGGCTCTGTAACAAAGCGCCTGCACATCTCGCTTGAGAGTTTGTCCGCCTCTCACAGCCGTGGCGAGCACCTTGGGCCAAATCCCAGCAAGCCTGTCTAGTGTCGAGTACGGGGGCTAGACGGCTGCTGCTACGCCTTTCTCTCCATTTGCGGTCTGCCGTCCAGCGCCTGGTCGCAGGTGGTGCACATGAGCGGCGCTACCGCTAAGCGCCGAATTTATCCACCAGCCTCTTTTTCACTCTAAAAGAAGATCTGTCACTCAAGCGGGGGTGTGGCTCAAAAAAACTTTATTTACAACTGTAGCCTCAGAGACGCGTTTCGGCAATTATAGCCTTTATCAATCTGAAAAACGCGTTTGTTTTAAAAATTCATAATGGTGATTATCCATTTTTATGTAAAAGAATGGAAACAGCACTTGCTCTTCAACATCAAACTGGCGTCCTGGTAAACGTTAGATACCCAGCCTAATCAGCGAGTGCTGCTGGTGTTCAAAGTGTCCAAAAGCAAACACGCCAGCTGTTCTTTAACCTGTGACAGTGCATGGGTCTTCACTTTAAGTCTCTCTGGGCAGCCACTCACCCCCAACTTCTCTGCTATATGCATATATATATGTTATCATGTACTTAATAAAAACAAAAGGACTTGGCTAACACCAGACTTAATAAGGGGCCCAATTATAAAAGAAAGTAAAAAAAAATGCACCTAATGTATATGTCTGTGCATTACTGCAGATTTACAACTTTAATAAATTCACAAGTAAATACAGAAGTGGGGCTGGAAACCATTCTCCTTTATCAACTGCATTTTTGTGTGAGCAATTATGCATATGTATGTTCTCTAAAACCCCTTCTTTCCCTACAGTGAACATGTTTTACTTCTACCCTTGTCTGGAGTAAATTTCTAACTTGTCCCAAAGTTGGAAGAGATTAGAAAAGAGTTAGTAAAAACCCTTAAACATGCAAGTTTGTAGAGGTGCACAGACTTCAAAGTATATTCCAACCCTGGAACTACCTCCAGGGCCAGTATGTAGATTTGCGGAAAGGTGAGAACATCGCGCTAGAATACAAACCTTCTATAATATGAGTCCTGACATCATCAGAGAGGCAGTTTTCAGAACTCAGATTCAATGAGATCGTTGCCCTAATTTGTCACCTCACTGCATGGCACCAAAGGGACGAATGGATATTTTTTATCAGGACGAGTAGATTTATGAAGCATATGGAGCATTCAGTCCCATGGACAAGCAGATAGTTTATAAAATTCCACACCCCTTTTTATTGAACAAAGCATTTGTATAATTTAAATTAATTTTACAATAAACATTTCTGAAACTGAAAAAGGTAACCCTTCAAGCACGGCCCATCTTCAAAATTGTTTAACATTCTTAATTCCTTTTTAACCCTCCAGCTTTTTTATAGGGCATATCACTTGAAAGCATACTTCTAGAATTGCATTCAAAATGTCAAAAGTAAAATTCAGTTGAATATTCCACCTTCCAAAGTAGAATTTGATGCTCTAACGCAGTGCAGCTTGTGGCATTAAGCCATGAGTCTATTGATTTTAATTATTCAGTAACCTCTTTTGACAGCATCACACATCAGCTTTATATTGTGAGGGAAATTGGAAGCCTTGATAATCACCCAAGTGATGTATTACTAAATACTCTACTTCTCTACCTGCCAGTATCATTCATATCAAAAATATGTTTTGACAGAGAGCATGGTACATGGCTCTTTAAAACATATACTTATTGTCGCTTTTCTGAGCACTTGCACCCTATCTTGTTAGCTAAATATTCATAAATTCCAAAATGTACCTTTCATGGACAAGTAAATCGACACACTTCAGCTTTTAAATAATCCGAATTTTGATAGGGTATGGATAACCTCAAGTCAAGCTTTTATACCCTCAACTGATTACGCAAATTATTTTCAACAACATATGTGGATATCAGTTTTTAATACTATAGATCATACATTCTTCCAGGTTTTTTTAGTTGCAGTACTGGGCCTCCGTATAACATGTTTTAATTAATGACAATACCATTACTAAAGGCTTATTATAGTGGCCATACAGTTCAATTAAATATTTTAGAGTTAAAAAATGCCATATATGAGGCTTCGCGGAAACACTATTTCTTCTTGGCATGGATATATTCTTCTTCATAGATCTGCTAGATACTGTGATATTTTTAGCTGTAAGCAATTGATAACCACTGTACATTTGGGTATTATGTGGTTTCAGCCAACTAGTTGTGCAGCTTTTTATGAAGGGAATCTTAGACTACATAAATGAAAATATATTGACCTAAACAGCTCTAAGAGAATTATCTCTTGAGCACTTCTATATTCTTCCAGGAGAGCTTAAGGAACTAGAAATGTAATTTGAATATTTGTCACACTCTCTCACTGCGTTATGTTCACTGCAAATTACCAGTAGTGGCTGGCATCTACTTACAAAAAAAGAAAACCACTTACTTGAATCGTGACGGACGACGTCCTCCTCATTTGACCAATCCTGGCCTGCTCCTGTGCTATTAACCAACATGTGAACAGTGCCCTGATTGGTAGGAGCGGCCTCTCTCAGCGCTCCCAGGGGCACTGGATGTCTGCACTTGCTCTCAACCTAGCTGTCTTAAGACAGTTCGGTTGAAAGCTTTAAAGTGCGCATATCTGGCTAGCCGATGCAAGGCGGTTGGCCAAAAAGACATGCACACTTTGAACAAGTACAAAGGCAACACTCTTGCCACTACTCTCCCTGCTGTCACTCCGCAGGCCCCACCACGTCCTGATGTTCGGTTCAGGGCGGGACGATGACAAATTAAATGGTAATGAATTACCATTTTATTTTTCATCTCTGGGGCCTTGGGGGGGGCACTTAAGTGGGACGATGCTTCTCCGCTCCAATAGAGGAGCCGCCCCTTTCTATTACTGCAAGTGAATGTGCTACGTAATTCCCCATGACAGGATAATCAATGCATTTCAAGTATCCATGCCTTCAAGATTAAACTATATACATTCTTGGCATCTTTTTCTACCACATGTAGTGCTTTATAGATCTAGGCCATCCATAATGCATACAGAATGCAGCCTGGTTTTCAAGAATTAAGATTTCCACCACATCGGCAGTATGCCTCTGCCTGGATTTGCAGTAACTACTTAATTTGCTTCTTATGTTAACTGAAATCCACGCATACACAGAGGACTGGTTTTCATACTCCAGGAGTTTATTTACATGAATCCTCAGCAGTAGGGCAAACTATAACTATGCACTGTCTGTGTGCACTGTCTGTGGTTCCCCTGAAAGTTGGGTAACAAACACTTATACAGTGAAACACACTAATTACATCTCACTCACGTCACTCTGTAGCCCCTTACCAATCCCCACACACAAAATGAGAAGTAACGTTCTCCAGTATTGGGGTATCTTTCATAGATTCACATGCTTGAATCATTCCCCGTCGTCGGAGTGGGAGTCCCACGGTACATAAAAATAGCAATATATATATATATATATACACCATATCCTAGGTAAATTAGAACCAGGAAGTAAGGTAGCCAGAAATCAAAGGAAAAAAAATCCTCCACTTTCATGACTCGTCCAAGTCATTATATATAGTCCAAAGTCCAGCCAATCAGGCGACAGCACCACCCAGAATGTTCTCCTCAGAGGCTCAGGCTCTCAGATTTTCTACCGCACGTCGTGTGAAGGGAGTCTCCCTGAGCTCTGCTCAGTTTTCTTCTCAGTTCTTTGGATTATATTCTTCTTAGGATGTCTTCTTCAAAGAAGTCTCTTTTTCGCCCTTGTGACTCTTGTGGGAAGCTCCGGCTGTTTTCAGAAGATCCCCACAAGAAGTGCATTTATTGCTTATATCCTGACCATCAGGTGAGAGACTGCAAGATCTGCAGAACTTTTCCCCAAAAGACTCTGAGGGACAGAGAGGGGCGTCTACTTCTGTGGCTACAGAAGATGAAAGACCAGGATAATCCCTTATCTGATGTGGGGAGTATTGCCTCTGTTCAGTCTACGTCCTCCAGAAAGAGGATTGCTGACACAAATTTATCTTCTCCTGGGGCTAAGGTGTCGAAGAAACAACCCTCCAGCAGTGCTGAGTTGCCTTCTACTTCAAAAAAGACTCTTCCACCTTCTAAGCCTAGATCTATAGCTTCTACGCCCCCGAGAAAGTCTAAAAAGTCTCTCTCTTCTAAGCAAGTTCCTGACAAGGATTTGCCTCAGAAACGGAGTTCCTCGTCGACGGGCTCGTCGGCGACTCCTTCGTCGACGAGCTCTTACATTGCAACTACGACGTCGACGGCAACATTCTCATCGCCGAAGACACAAATGATCATGTCGGCGGCGTCTTCGCCGTCGACGCTGGTATCCGTCTCAGTCAGACCAGTTCCGTCGACGAAGGTGTTGGTATCTACCGTCGACGCTCCGACGACGAAGAGTAAAGGAGTGTCGTCGTCGACTGCCTCGTCGACGACCATCCCGTCGACGAAGGTCCCGTCGACGAAGTCCGTCTCGTCGACGAAGTCCATCTCGTCGACGAAGTCCATCTCGTCGACGATACTTCCGTCGACGCCTGCCCCGACGACGACTACTTCGTCGACGGTTTCCTTGTCGACGTTACCACTAGCCTCATGCACGGCTCTGCAGGTTTGGTCTTCGTCGACGCCTGCAGTAGAGATTACGCCGTCTACGTTGCCTCCGTTGACAACGACGTCTTCTTTATTACAAAGACGTGCATCTTCTTTAAATGTACGTTCTCCGCTCACAATCTCTCCTCCTAAGGTTCACCTTAGACTACCTGACCAATTGCTAACCTCTGATGAAGACGATGAACAATCAGAAGAAGGTGATATGTTCCGTACCGCCAGGAGCCCTTCAGAGCTCCTCATTAAATATCAAGATGAGGATCCAGAGGATGACGTCTGTCAGGAAACGGTTCCTTTACCTCCAGATTCACTGCCTACGGCCCAAATGCCTTTGGCTCTTTTGAACAATCTACAATACATGTTAGATGATTACTATCGCCGTTTCCCTCCATCAGAATCGGCTTCTTCTATGCCGCCCACACCTGTGCCTCAAACTTCATCAGCTTTAAGGTCACCCAGGCCACATTCTCCTGTACTGTCGCAGCACTCTCAGGACGCCCACACCTCTGACGACGATAGAGAGGAAGGAGAATTAGATGACAGATCTTTACTCACGGAATGGGATGAGTATCAGATTCAAACTCCATCGCCTTTAACTCCTGCTCCTGTCGATTCTCCTCCTGCTGACGTTGGAGGTTTTCACCTTCTTATGGAGAGAGCTACAAAGCGTTTTCTGCTTTCTATGGAAACAAAACAGGATGATTGCTTCCTCTATGATTTTAAGGATCAACCAAGAAGACAAATACGATCCATTCCCATTATTGACTTCATTTGGCAAGAGGGATTGAAGGTTATGAAAGCTCCGGCCTCTATTCCTGCGGTCATGCCCCGCCTTGATAAAAAATACAAGGCGCCGGACAACTCGCCTGCATGCTTGATTGGTCAACCAAAGGCAGATTCAGTTATAGCACAGGCAGCGGAACGACGAGCGCGGAATCCCTCCTCTCCGCTATCCGCCCCCCCAGATCGGGACGGTAGACGTTTGGACGCTATTGGGAAGAAGGTGTCCACTATGGCAGCGACAACAGTTCGGGCAGCTAATTCACTGGCTATCTTAGGACGCTATGATAGACAAATGTGGTCGGACATTGCTCCCTACATTAACATGTTGCCTGAGCCTTCTAAATCAGAGGCGCTTAAAATCCTTCAGGAAGGGGAACGAATCTCGGCTGAGATTATAGATTCATCGGTGGATGTTGCCTCTTCAGGTTTTCTACAAATGGCAGGTGCTGCAGTCTTGCGGAGGCAAGGCTGGTTAAGATCAACTTCATTTCGCCAGGAGGTTCAGGCTAAGATATTGGACATGCCTTTTGATGGCGAGTCTCTTTTTGGGAACCATGTTGATGAGGCCCTACAGACCATTAAAAAAGATACTGAGACAGCAAGTTCTCTCGGAACACTTCAGTTTCGTAAACCGCCCTTTCGGGGTGCGAGGGGGCGTGGATCCTTTTCTACTAGAGGAGGATATAATCAACAGAGACAATATCAGCCCTATCAAAGTAATCAGCGCTTCTCTTCCCAGCGCCAACAACAATTCAGGCAACAATCAGCGACCTCTTACTCGCAAAATAGAAGGAAGTCTACCTTCCGAGGACGTGATACCTCTAAAAAGCAGTGACAACTGCCACCTGCCACCTGCTCGACCACTTACCCCTTTACAAGTTGGAGGAAGAATCTCCCGTTATTACTCAAACTGGTCGAAAATAACAACAGACAAATGGGTCTTGGACATTGTGGCCAGAGGCCACGTTCTAGAATTCGTAAAATTTCCTCCAAATTTTCCCCCAAAGGCCCACCTCCAGCTCACCTCTCAGAGCTCTTTGCCCAAATAAATTTGATGCTGCGAAAGGGAGCCATCGAAGTAGTCCCTCGACTGCAAAGAGGAACGGGTTTCTATTCCAGATTTTTTCTCATAAAAAAGAAATCGGGAGAATGGCGTCCCATTTTAGATCTTCGCTCCCTCAACAAATATCTCAAGAAATTATCATTCCAGATGCTAACTCTGCAAGAAATTCTTCCTCTCCTTACTGCGGGGGATTACATGACCACCCTCGACCTCCAAGATGCTTATTTTCATGTGCCAATTCTACCCAGACACAGAAAGTTCTTGAGGTTCAGAGTGGCTGGCAGGGACTTTCAGTTCAAAGTCCTCCCTTTCGGACCTACGTTCCGCACCCCGGGTCTTTACCAAGGTCTTAGCACCGGTGGCTGCACACCTTCGACTGGAGGGAATTCAGATTTTTCCCTATTTGGACGACTGCCTTATCAAGGCGAATTCCTTCAACAGCGCAAACGTCCATACTCAGAGATGTCTATCCCTGTTCCAATCTCTGGGCCTCTCCATCAATTTCGACAAATCTCACCTCCTCCCATCGCAGGAGAGAACGTTCTTGGGAGCCACCATAGACACGTTGCGAACAGAAGTCTTTGTCTCAACCGAAAGACAAATGAAACTTTGCAATCTTGCACAGCTACTGAGATCAAAAGAGTACGTTTCAGTTCGACGGTTCAAGTCGCTTCTGGGGATGCTTTCATCTTGCATTCCTCTGGTCCCCAATTGCCGTTTCAGAATGAGACCCTTGCAAGAGGAACTCAACAAACAGTGGCTGCAAGTCTCGGGATCCTTCGACGATCTCATTCGCATCACTTCACAGATAAGGGACACTCTACGATGGTGGACTTCAAAGACAAATGTAGCAGCAGGCTGCTCATTCCTCATGAAACCTCCAAGCTTCGTCATCACCACGGATGCCTCCCTAGAAGGATGGGGAGCCCATCTGCAGGGACTGACAGCAAGCGGAAGATATGATGCTCAGCAAAAGACTTGTCATATCAACCTTTTGGAATTGCTGGCGATCTTTCTAGCCCTGAAGTCTTTTCGCACCATCATTCTCGGAGCATCAGTGTTGATTCGGACGGACAACACAACAAGTATGCATTACTTGAACAAACAAGGAGGAACAAGGTCCACACTGTTGTCTCAGCAAGCCCAGGAAATGTGGGATTGGGCGATCAAACATCAGATAACTCTGACAGCAGTCCATGTCCCGGGAGTGTCCAACGTTCTCGCGGATTCCCTCAGCCGCTTGACAACTTCCAATCACGAGTGGGAGCTCCATCAGCCAACGTTGAATCGAATTTTTCAGGAGTGGGGTCAGCCCAACCTGGACTTGTTTGCAACCAGTCTGAACCGCAAATGCCCATTCTTCGCAAGTTGGCGTCCCCACAACGAATCATGCGGAAATGCCTTTTTGATGAACTGGTCGCAGATTTATGCCTACGCTTTTCCACCGATACCGTTGGTTCCCAGGGTTCTCTGGAAAATGAAGAAGGAACCTTGTCGCCTAATACTCATAGCTCCCAGGTGGCCTCGCCAGTTCTGGTTTACCGAACTACTCCTTCTCTCCGAATGCCATCCCATTCAGTTGAGACCAATACCGAACCTTCTATCCATTCAGAACGGTCAGATCTGCCATCCGGATCCTGCATCCCTGCACTTAGCAGCCTGGCGCCTGAGCACCTTGAATTCGCCCACTTAGATATTCCTTCTAGCTGTAGAGAAGTTCTGGCCAATGCTAGGGCGCCTTCCACAATAAAGACATACACGCTTAAATGGAAACGATTTTGCCTGTGGTGTCAAGCCAACAACATACATCCAGTACATGCAAAGCCGGAACAAATTTTACCTTTCTTCCTGCATCTGGCAAGATCAGGCCTTTCTCATTCTACGCTTAAAGTATTCTTAGCAGCTATCTCAAGATTTAGGCAGGATGGTTCCAACTCTCTCTATTCCTCTAGGATCATTCGACAGTTCTTTAAGGAGTTGTTTCGTATGTTTCCACCTATTCGCCATCCACCTCCAACCTGGCATCTTAACGTTGTGCTCTCACAACTTATGCGACACCCCTTTGAACCTATTCATCGGACAGAATTGAAGTTTCTTTCATGGAAGGTGTCTTTACTATTAGCCCTCACATCTGCTAGGCGGGTCAGTGACATTCAAGCCTTCACTATAAAACCGCCGTACCTTCAATTCACAAGAGATTCCGTAGTGTTACGCACTAACCCCGTTTTTATGCCTAAAGTACCTTCGGACTTCCATCTCAACGAACCGGTCATTTTAAAAACTTTTTTTCCCAATCCTCAATCACCTGCGGAAAGGGCTTTACATACTCTTGATCTCAAAAGGTGTCTCAAATTCTATTTGCAAAGGACATCTTCCATACGGAAATCTGATCAGCTATTTATAGCTTATGGAAAAATGCGTACAGGACACCCAATATCAAAACAGTCCATTGCCCGTTGGATCTCTGCTGCGATTGGTTTCTGTCATCAGCTGGCAGGCAGACCTTTACAGACCACTCCAAGAGCACATTCTACGAGAGCAATCTCTTCCTCTACCGCTCTCTTTGCTGGTGTGCCTATTCATCAAATCTGCAGAGCTGCTACGTGGTCCAACAGGCACACCTTTACAAGGCACTACTGTTTGGAAGCTGCCAATGATGCAGACACGTCTGTGGGACAGGCGGTTCTCCGTAATCTTTTTAAATAAGGTGAGCCTCTGTTTTTCCCTCCTCCTCTTACTATTGTTTTAACATGGATTTATACATATATATCTTTATATGTGAATAGATATATAACAATAAGCTATATGTTTGTGATTACACTTTGACTGTGTTATGCATATGCTTATGTTGTGGTGATAATGTCACTAGTATTGTTCTGGAGTCACTGCTATCTACTCTGATTCAAGCATGTGAATCTATGAAAGATACCCCAATACTGGAGAAGAACAAAAGTTACTTACCTGTAATCTGTGGTTCTCCAGTATTAGTATCTTTCATAGATTCACATGCAACTCCGCCCACCTCCCCTCAGAGGCTCTTTTGCTATGCTCTGTTTCATTCTGGATCACACTTGTGCTGGAAAATCTGAGAGCCTGAGCCTCTGAGGAGAACATTCTGGGTGGTGCTGTCGCCTGATTGGCTGGACTTTGGACTATATATAATGACTTGGACGAGTCATGAAAGTGGAGGATTTTTTTTCCTTTGATTTCTGGCTACCTTACTTCCTGGTTCTAATTTACCTAGGATATGGTGTATATATATATATATATATATATATATATTGCTATTTTTATGTACCGTGGGACTCCCACTCCGACGACGGGGAATGATTCAAGCATGTGAATCTATGAAAGATACTAATACTGGAGAACCACAGATTACAGGTAAGTAACTTTTGTTCTTCTGCCTATCTCCACCACTGTAGGCAGCTACAACTTCTGTATTCCTAACTCTGACTACCTAGAAGTGTCCCGCACCTCCTCTGCAGTAATGGCGGGGGCTTGCTCTCAGATAGACCTCGTTTGTCATACACTCTAGATTTGGTGGAAGCTCTGAAATTTTGCCAAGAAGGGCTGCCTGTACGGAGCACCCCACAAGCAACTTGTTTCTATGTCCTCAAAGGCTAGGAGGTCAGAGCAAAATATACTCTCTGTCCTACAGAATGTACCAGTCAAATCACAGCATTTGCGGTTAGTCAACCTAAAATTAACCTGGTGAGTGTTCACTTACCTCATCGTCCTTCCTGAGTGTAGATAGTTTTGTTTTTTCCTGATCTTGACAAACACCCAAAAACTAGGTCCCGGTCGACGTCAAAAGGTATGATGTTGAGGAAAATACTGTTATGTTTTCCGTTGATGTCTAAGACACAGTTGAAGGTGGGGGTCGGCCCATCGCTCGATGTTTTAAACACTCTTGAAGTTGAGAGTTGCTTTGCCGGCGAGAAGGCACCATCAGTCGACGTCGAGACACTCCTCGGCTCCAAGACAACCTTCGCCTTCAAGGTCTGCGTCAACAACCAGGTGACATTCATGAACATCGAAATCTCACTGAACGATGTCGAGGCACACATATCCGACGAGACAACCTTTGCCTCTCACTAGGCATTCATCGACATCGAAGCCGCAGTCGATATCGAGGCCTGTAAACAAACATTTTTTTAAACGGGGCATAGACTCACTTGACCCGAGTCACGGGGCTCTCCCTTCCTCCACTTCCGCTCTCCAAGACGCAGTCTAGTGGCCACGGGGGTCGTCAGCTGCTGCCGCCTGCAGGGCTGATTGACGGCGAGGGACGCGAGACGCACAAAACCTCACGCTGGAGCGGACGCGTGCAGCGGGCGCGCCGCTGGCGTGCCAAAGGCGCACCTAAGGCAAGCCCGTCTGCGCCCGTCCGCGCCCGACCGGGCCCAGGGGCCAGGACCCATGGTCAAACTTTGTCATATTCGGGGATTGAATTAAGGGCCCTAGAGCATAATGCGCCCCACTTGGAACCACATATGAGGAGTGTCCTCTTGGCAGAAGATCTCCTTATAGCGCACAAGAAAGAGGACAAAAACCTTCCTCCCCACATTGGTATGGGCAAAAACCCCAGCCCTAGTAAGCAGATAACATTAATGATGCTTAATACATGCTCACTCCAGAAGCATTGCCTGGAAATATTTACCCTACTGCAAGAAGATTCACCCGACATTCTTGCACTCACCGAAACATGGCTCGACGATGATTCAGGGCCAAATATAGTCGCGGCACTCCCCGCAGGCTACGATGCCATATGGCATAATAGGCCTGATGGGAGAAGAGATGGGGGGGTGGTGATACTATATAATAAGCAGCTGACTATAGGAAAATTAGCGGGAGAAAATCAGGAAGGTGCCGATATTTTAATAGCCAAAGCTTGCACCGACATCGTGAGCCTGGCAATAGTGGTGGTGTACCGACCCCCGCGAGCTCCCCCTAAGTTTACCGACCACCTGACCGAAATTGTTACCAACCTCCGCTCACGTTTCCAGCACCTTCTGGTGGTTGGGGATTTTAACTACCACTGGGATCAGCAACCTAGAGACACACAAGTCCAACAGCTAGAAGAAACTATGTCCACACTGGGGCTACAGCAGCTAGTAGAGACCCCAACTCATGAAAAAGGTCACACTCTAGACCTCATCTGGTCAACTTTACCCCAGATTGACTTGGTGGAGACCACTCGCTGCGGATGGTCTGACCATTATTTAATTAACTACCAAATGACCCTAGCCAACCGAGCCCCACGCCCCCCACCTAGATGGAAAACAGTGCGTAGTTGGAACAAAATTGAGGGTAATAGTCTAGGGGATACTCTACGTGAGAACGCACCTAGGAATACATGGTCAGAGGATCTTTAAGTTAGGAGCGAATCCATCTCCAACCATCTGAGAACGGCCATCAACAGGCTGGCGCCAGCCCATAGAATAAAAATGGAAAATAAAGGGAAGGGCGCCCCCTGGTTCACCGAAGAACTTAGGGGACTGAAGCGGACCCTCCGCCGCTGTGAAAGACAATGGCGTAAAGACTACGAGCCACAGGCGCTCACAGAATACAGGGCCAGTCTCACCTGCTACAAAAAAGCCATCCTGAACAGAAAGGCCGAATTCTACGAATCCAGGATCAAGAAAGCCGACAACAAACAGAAAGAAACCTTTAAAATTCTGAAGGAGCTTAGCCAAAAACAGACGCTAGAAGCCTCCACCAGTCAGGAACAATGCAACAAGTTCCTGAGCTTCTTTCGGGATAAAGTGGAAGACATTCTAGCAGGTATTCACAGAACGCCTATTAACCAACAGGCCCTGGCAAGAGCAGGGTCATATATTAATAGGACAGAATCCATCACCTCCTTTCCGAAGCTAGACCATAACTCCATGCTCCATATTGCGAGCAGGATCAAGTCTGGCTCACCCGCGGACCCCTGCCCAGCAAAGATTTTCAAACTAGCCCTTCCCGCGATCAAGGAAGACCTCTAGATACAGGGAAGGTTCCCAGGAATTTTAAGGAAGCTAGAGTTATTCCCCTACTCAAAAAAACGGGAGCAGACACTACCAATCTGAAAAACTATAGGCCCATCTCCCAACTTCCTTTCATGGCCAAAATCCTGGAACAACACGTTCTCAAAACTCTGTCAATATTTATGGAAGAACATCACTTACTTGGGGACAGACAGGCTGGCTTCAGAGCCCATCACAGCACTGAGCTGGTGATGCTGTCAGTATTGGATGAAATCAGGCTCACGGCGGACAGTAAGAAGCCGTGTGTCCTGGTTCTTCTCGACCTGTCGGCCGCATTCGACACAGTCAATCATGACCAACTCCTGCCAAGAATTTGCGATATCGGCATCGGCGGGATGATACAGCAGTGGATTGCATCCTTCCTGGCTGATCGCACCCAAATAGTTCAGATAGGTGATTATGTATCTGACAGAGGACCCATAACCTGCGGAGTCCTTCAAGGGTCTTCCCTGTCTCCACTGCTGTTCAATATTTATCTCAGACCACTGGTGATGGACCTGGCCCGGATGGACTGCCAGGTGTTTAACTACGCGGATGACACTCAAATCATCCTACAAATTGACAACAACCCTCAAGCCCACTCACGGGTACAAGACATCCTAAGATTTGTGGTAAACTGGATGACAAACAATTCTCTCAAGGTCAATCCAGACAAAACAGAGGTTTTAGCCATCACTACGGATAACAACCCATGGTCCAACCAATTTTGGCCACAGGAGCTGGGAGACACAATGTCTCCAGCACCAGTGGTGAAAATCCTGGGTATTAAAATTGATGCCAATCTCTCTCTGTCCAATCAAGTATCCACTGTGTTCAGGACCTGTGTGGGCCTGCTAAGGCAATTGAGGAAATTATCACCCATCCTCTCCTTCTCCTCCATGCGTACGGTGGTGATAGCTACGATCCTATCACGCCTGGATTATGGCAACTCGCTCTATATGGGGTTGCCAGACAACCTGCTGGGCAAACTCCAGCTGGTGATGAACGACGCTGCCAGGCTGATTTTTAAGCTCCCCAGACGCACACGGGCCTCCCCTCTGCTGCAAAAACTCCATTGGCTCCCCATTAAGCAGAGGACCAAGTTCAAGGGACTTTGTATTGCCCACAAAGCCCTATATGGACAAGCCCCCAGATACATCAAAGAGCGCCTGGTGAAATACGTACCCGGCCGCTCCCTAAGATCTTCCACGGGGGCCAACTATCTTGTTCACGATTCAACTACACGAGGAAAGGAGGACGAGCCTTCTCTATCCTCATCCCCCAGCTCTGGAACAGGCTGACATGCCACCTTCGCCTAGAGAAAGTGCTCCTGCCATTCAGGAAGAAATCGAAGACTCTCCTCTTCACCGAAGCCTGGGCCTAACATTGCCCTTTTAGGGGTTACACTCACCCAAGGGGACAGTAGATTGCTTCTCACAGCGCTTAGAGACCTGACGGTATTAAGCGCTCTACAAGTTACAATTAACATTAACATTAACCCAACACAACGTCGATGGAGAAGCATGTATCGACGTCAAGAGACAAAAATTTTGTGGAAAGGCCTCAATTGACATCAACAGAGGTCAAATGTGTCTCAGTGGACTTGGTGGAATCGAGGCCTTGGTCACCTATTAGGTACAGGTCTCAGTCACCTGTCAATGTCTCTCCAAGGTGGTTAGAAAGTTTGAGAAAAAGACCGGTGCATGCAATATTGGACTCAGAGTATTCTCAAACATACTCTCCCTCCAGACCTCATACATCATCTCCCAAAAGAACACCTTCTTCAAGGTTCTCTGCTGGCACACCATCAGTGCCTCCTATGGTTCCAGATCCACACCACGTAGGAGTCCAGAGCCATCACTTCGGAGGTCGAAAATCCCTATCCGCCACTGTTCTAGATCTTGAACAACGTATACAATCAGGTCAAGGTTCAGAAAATCTCACACTGCATCATCCAGGCACAGAAGGAGATCACCGTCTTAGCCTACCCGATCCTTGGTGTGAGACTATTCTCCTACGCCCTCGGATACACCTCCAGCAAGAGTGTCACCGGTGGATAATCTCTTGACCTTCAATGATGTCTTGATCAGAGGTGCTACACAACTGAATCTGGACATTCCAACCACAACAGGATCTTCAACTGTGATCTTTGAAACCCTGCATCACAGAACAGCATCACAACCAATATTGCCATTGGTGCCTGGACTCCTAGAGCCTGCAATGCAGCTATTTTTAACTCCAGTATCTCTCAGATCTGCCAAAACAAGGCTCCTGATCAGGACCCACTGCTCCTCAGAGCTGATCCTCCTCCGGATTCAGGAATAGTGGTGACCACGTAGAAGTCACATTCTGCAGCTTCTTTCGCCTCTTTGGTTCCACCAGACAGAGAGCAAGCAGATGGATGCCCTGGGGAAAAAGATGTGTGGAACATTAGCATCTTACATGAAGGTGGCTAATTCCTCGACTCTGCTTAGAAGATTTGATAGATCCTTCTGGGATTTGTTGGCCAGGTTCACAGAAAAACTGACAAAGAAAGATAGGCAGGATTTCCAGGAGATACTCAATGAGGGTGGCCTGATTTCCTATCAAATCATCAGCACAGCTGTGGATGCATCGGATCTTGCGGCACATGGTTATGCATTCGGCGTCTGTGCAAGGACATCATTCTTGCTGCGCCTTACTGGGTTGAAGCCAGAAGCACAACATCATATTATGAATCTTCCATTCTCGGGTAACACCCTGTTCAGTACCCATGCGGACAAAGAGATGTACAGGATGAAGACAGAGACTGACACTCTAAAGGCTGTGGGCCTCGAAAAGAACAAATAATTTCGCAGACGATACAGGCCTTATGACCAATGGTATTTCCAACAGTGGGTTCAGACCACTTATTTGCGGCAACATCAGCAGCAGGGAAGGTCACACTTCCATCCTCGCAGACCTTCTAGAGGAAGAGGTGCACAACATGAGTGTGCAGCTGCTGGAAAACCTCCTGCAAAATAATGAGTTGTCACTTTCCCCTTCACTGTTATACGCTCTAGTGGGGGGGGAAGCATTGTCAATCACTTGGAAGAGTGGCAGCCAATTACAAAAGACAGATAAATATTGTAAAGAATGGCTATTCTCTTTACTTCAGGTCCCCTCTTCCTACTGTTCCTCCGGCAAAAACATCCTGAAACCAGCTAGACTTCTTCTAGTCGGAAGTCAACACTTTAATGCAAAAAGAGGCCATAGTGGAAGTCCAATGTCATCAAACAGAATCGGAAATCTATCCCTGTTACTTTCTAGTGGACCCATCTTAGACCTCAGAGTACTCAACAAGTACATACGCCGAGAAAGGTTCAGAATGCTGGCTTTTCACCAAATCCATCCACAGTTGCATCAAGGGGATTGGATGTGTGTGGTAGATCTTCCAGATGCATATTTCCATATCCCGATTTCCGCAAAACATCACAAATTTCTCAGTTTCAAGGTGGGATCTCGGCACTATCAGTGCAAAGTACTCCAATTCGGCCTCAAGTCAGCCCCATGAACATTTTCAAAATGTATGGCTGTGGTCGCAGTATTCTTAAGAGGACAGATAATCTTTGTGCATCCTTACCTGGGCGATTGACTGATAAAAAGGTCCTCTCCATCACAGACAAAGGAGCACTTTCATATCTGTGTCGAGACACTCAAAAGTCTGGGTTTTCAGAGTAATTTCCAAAAATCTACAGCTTGCCCAGTACAAAAACTGCTCTACCTGGAATCCACACTGGATACACAGTCTGCAAGAGTGTATCCTTCGGAGGAGAGACTATCTCGTACATCACTCTGAAATGTTGCAATCTTCTGCAGGTTCATCATCCATCTGTGAGGCAGATAGCGTCTCTACTAGGGTCTGTGGTTTCTTGCATCTCTTCATGGTGCCGAATACAAGGTGGCACATGAGACCCCTGCAACAATGCCTAGAAGACCAGTGAAATCAGCTCTCCAACCGCTGGGAGGACAAGCTGACATTGTCACAGGCTGCACACCAGTCTCTCCCATGGTGGTATCAGCGGAACAATCTAATGGCAGGGTACCATTTCATCAGGCTCCCCCACGCCCCCAGTCAAACACTGGTCACACACGCCTCTCTACAGGGATGCGGAGCTCAAATGGGTTCCCTTCAAACTCAGGGTGTTTGGCCGGATAAAGAAAAGACTTACCACATCAACATGCTGGAATTGAGAGCAGTCCACCTTGCACTGAAATCTCTCTTTCCAGCAATCAAAACCATTTGCATCCTTGTCCAGACTTACAACCCTATAACTATGCATTATCTGAACAAACAGGGAGGAACTCTCGCCCTCTGTCTCTTGAGGCTCAGACCATTTAGAAATTGCTTCTATTAGCAGAAACTTAACAATAACAACTGTTCATCTGCCAGGCTCTCAAAACATGCAAGCAGACTCTGACGATACTTTCAAGACATTCACGGCTAGATTCTCAATGATGAGGTGTTACAAGGCATTGTTCACGAATGGGGATATCCTCAAATAGACCAGTTCGCTGACGCAAACAACAGAAAATGCCAAGACTACGCGTCCAGATTCTCCCAACCAGGGTCTAAGGTGAATGCCCTTTTGATAAGTTGGTCAGGAAAATTTCTCTACGCATTTTCTATCATCTCCTCTCAGTCAAACAGTGATTCTTAAGTTATATCGATCCCAAACCAGAATGATGTTAATAGCGCCAGAGTGGCCTCGCCAGTGGAGGTTCACAGGCCTTCTACATCTGTCAAGGAGACCTCACAAGAGGCTGCCGTGCCAACAGAATCTCCTGTTCAAGTTCGGAGGACAGATACTGCATCCCAAGCTCCCATCCCTGAACTTGACAGGGTGGCTCCTGAATTCCTCTAATATGGACATTTCAGCCTTACCAAGGAGTGTATGGACATTCTCAGGGAGGCTAAGAGACCTTCCACTAAAAGATCATAGGGAAATGGAAAAGGTTTAATTTATGGTGTACACATATTCACAATCCAATTTCATGCCAAGAAAATGTAGTCATCCCGTATCTGCCACATTTTGCTAAATCAGGGCTTTCAGTTTTCCTCAATTAGGGTACACCTTGCAGCCTTTACTGCATATAGGAAATCTCCTTCACAGACATCTTTTTTCCAGAATCCCAGTGGTGAAAGACTTTCTCGAAGGGCTTAAAAAGGTGTACCCTCCAGTTAGGACACCCTCTCCTCCCTGGGAACTTAACATTGTCTTTCCAAACTTATGGGCCCTGCATTTGAACCAATACATAAAGCCTCTTTGCAACATCTCACATGGAAAGCGGCTTTTCTGGTTGCCATCACTTCAGCCCATAGGGCAAGTGAAATTCAAGCCCTGTGTTCGGAGGTACCGTATACTGTGTTTCATTCCAAGAGAGTGGTGATGAGAACTCACTCCAGTTTTCTCTCAAAGGAAGTCTCAGATTTTCATATCGATCAGAATATCTCTCTACCTACTTTCTTTCCTAAACCCTCAAATCCAGCTGAAAGGTCACTACATTTTCTGGATATTAAAAGAGTGTTAGAATTCTACTTGGACAAGACCAAGAGTATCAGGAAGTTGGATCACCTGTTTGTTAATTATGGTCCGGTGAGAACAGGTTTAGCATCATCTAAACAATGTATTTCAATGGAGTGTTTCCTGTATTTTACTCTCATATCAGCTAGCTAAAAGTCATTACCTGCTAGACCTAAAGGTTACTTTACAAGGGGAAAGCTGCTACTTCAGCTCTGTTAAGAAGTGTACCGAAATCTCTAAAGCCGCTACATTGAAATCTGCTCAGGCCCTTACTACTGCCTAGATTCAGATGCTAAAGCAGTTACTCAAGTAGGATAGGCTTCTTTGAGGAATCTTTTTAGTTAAGTGTTGGAGCTGTTTTTTACTTTCAAGTCCGCGCTTTGTGGGATGGGCTTGCTGTTCTATTTAATGCTTATGACTATTGATGAGGATCCCCTAGAAGAGAAGGATACATCGCTTACCTGTAATCCTTGTACTCTTCCAGGGAAATCCTCATCAAAGTCATAGCAACTCACACACCTCCTAGGACGGAAGCTATTGCAGCTCTCAGCAAGTTTTGTATGCAGGATTCTTTAGTTTTCCGAAAAAATTACCTAACCCAACGGTCACCTGTTGGGCATGATGGGATACAGGGGGTACTGTGAGGTTCTTAAAGGCACAGTGCCAGTTTGATATTTACTCTTTTAATGGCAGCCTATTGGTTAACAATGTCTCAAATCCCCTTTCCTTTTTCTTTTAAATAAAGGTTTGTGGAAGGCTTCCTATGGTCAGTTTTTGTTTCTTAACATGAATTGCATTGATTTATGTGTTGTGTTTTAAATAGAAATGTAAATGTAATCGCCCCATTTTTTACCCTTTCTATAGGCTGCAGGCTATATATAAATATATACTCAGCCAAAGTGGTTGAGTTCCGGCCTTGGAAAAGTGCGAAAATAGAGGCACTACAGGAGGCTCTCTCTAATTCCATACCAGACCTTGTCAACGATAATAACAAAACTGCTATCAGCCTTACTCAATGGCTGAAGACTGCATGCAGCAAAATAGTACCTGTGAGAAGAATAAAAACCCATAGGAAACATCCCTCTGCGCCGTGGTTTTCCCCAAAGCAGAAGGAAGCACACTGAGTTGTAGACGGGAAGAGCGTCTCTGGAGAGTAGATTACTCCCCCGGGAAAAAAGCTAGGTACAAAAAGATCCTTGCAGGGTACAAAGAGCTTATTAAAGCTGAAAAGACCAAATTTTTCTCAGGGAAAATTAGAACAGCTGGGAATTCCTCCAGGGAACTGTTTAAAACAGTTAATGATCTGTCACACTGGAGTAACAACAAGGTTTTTGAGATGGACGAAGCCTTCTGTGGCAAGCTGGCGGATCACTTTCAATCCAAGGTCAATTCCATCTTTCAGGCATTTTCTCAGCAGCCTCCCAGTGCCAGCCTCAGTTGGAACTCAAAAGTGGCCTGGGTCCCAGACTCAGATAACGGTCGGGAAGCCTTCCCCACTTTCGAGGAGTTCTCTCTCCTTACGCAGGAAAAACCTATTAGCCTGATGAGCTCTATTAAATCGGGTGCTCCTTCCGATCCATGCCCCCCCGGGATCATCAATAAGTTGGCCAATCAGGTGGCGGGACCACTCAACGATCTCTTGAACCAAGTACTGAGTTCTGGGCTATATCCTGGCATATGGAAGAAGGCTTCTATTCTTCCTCTTGTGAAGAAGCCCTCTCTAGACCCTAGGTCAGTGGACAGTTACAGACCTATCTCCCGTCTCCCGTTCCCGGCTAAGGTCTTAGAGAAGGCCATGAACGCAGAGCTACAGACCTTTCTGGATGCTCATCGATTGTTGGATCCTGCTCAGCATGGGTTCAGAGCCCATCTTTGCACCGAGTCCGCTCTGGTGGCGGCGTCGGAGGAAATTAGAGGGAGAGTGGACAAGGGCGGCAGAGTGGCACTACTCGATCAGTCTGCCGCCTTTGACACGGTCCACCATGTTCTCCTGAGAAAACGCCTGCATGCGCTGGGTTTCAGGAGCACGGCACTATCGTTGCTGAACTCCTTTCTTGAAAACAGGCAACAGTGGGTTGATTTGGGATGGGTTAAATCTTGTCCTTTCTCTCTCCCATGTGGGGTCCCACAGGGATCGGCACTTAGTCCAACGCTTTTTAATGTTTATGTCACCCCTTTGGCACAGCTTATCGTGAGCTTTGGCTTGTCCGTGCTCTCTTACGCTGACGACACACAGATTGTGGTGTCGGTATCATCCCAGGTTGAGAACGACGCCAACAACTTCCACAGCTGCATGTCCGCAGTTGCAGGCTGGATGGAGGAGAACTGCCTAGGGCTAAATTCCGGGAAAACGGAGGTATTGCTTTTTGGGAATGAAACCTCCTTCTGGAATGCATCGTGGTGGCCCCAGGAGTTGGGGGATTTACCGAAGCCAGTTCTGAAGGCTAAAAATCTGGGAGTCATCTTTGACACCAAGCTATGCTTTAGTGCTCAGATTAATGCTGTGACCTCCGGGGGCTACTATTTGCTACGGATTTTTAAAAAAATACTCCAGTTTATCCCGGCTGACTTCAGAAGATCGTAATGTTGGCCCTAGGTGGGTCGAAGCTAGATTACTGTAATACACTATATCTAGGTATTCTGAAATACTCAATAAAAAAATTGCAGTCTCTCCAAAATGCAGTGGCCAGAACACTTCTGAACATCCCTAAGTTCAAACCTGTGTCACATCTACTGCATGGCCTGCACTGGCTCCCAGTGGAGAGGAGAATTTCTTTCAAATCTCTCTGCCTAATGCATAAGGCACTCCAAGGAACCGGCCCCCTCTATTTTCAGGAGCTATTTACATGGTATACTCCTAGCAGAACGTTGAGATCTAGCACGGAGCATAAGGTTCAGATTCCGAGAATCAAGCAATTAAAATGGGGCGGGAGGACTCTGACATTCCAGGGGGTAAAGTTATGGAATTCCCTCCCTCTGGCCCTCCGCTCCCAACACAGCCTGCAGCTGTTCAGAAAGCAGCTGAAGACCTGGCTGTTTCCGCCGACTGAGCTCTAACGTCTGGCGACCCATTTTCCGGGTCCTTGCCTCTTTTTCCGTCTTGCTCCGTTCAGCGCTAACACCCTCGGATATTGCGCGCTTTACAAAACTAATTCATTCATTCATTCATTCATATATATTCCTCCCATTACTGCTCCAGAAATAAAAGAACAGGACCGACGCAGCATGGAATCCTGTGGCACATATTTATTCAAACGGCATAGTTTGCTAAGTAACGCGTTTCGGCCGTAAAACTGGCCTTTTTCAAACTTAGCGGGCGCCATTTTCAACACTTCTTTTATACAGTGTAGCAGGGCACGTGATGTATAAACATAAAAGAAATATAACATTGTCACTGCCCTTCACATAAAATACAATAAACAAACGGCTAAATAAATCCATTATTGATGTTATCACAAGCATGCCACCCAGCAGAAATTATGCATCCCATGGCTTGTACGTCGACATTTTCCGCAGACAGGACCTCTGGTAAAATACCTGAGACAAGTGTCGGCTCCTTGCTGCACAATCCCAACACTGCAGCCGGTATATATATGTGTGTGTATGTAAAGTACTATGTACAAGGTTGCTATACACACACACACACACACTCTCTCTCTCTCTCTCTCTCTCTCTCTCTCTCTCTCTCTCTCTCTCTCTCTCTCTCCCATATTGTACCTACTGGCGGTCGCCAGTAAGTAGTTATAGTTAGGACCATGTTTTCATAGGAAAACCATTTTTTGACTTGCCTATAACTTTAGTGCCGTTTGATGAATCTTCACAAAATGTTCCCAATAAAGTGTCAAGTTGGATCTTGTTCTGCATGGAAAGTTTCAGGATGATCCGTCAAGCACGGGTCGAGAAAAAAGGAGGGTAAAAAAAAGTATGCTTCCCATGTTAATTCCCACAGAGTCTTTAGGCACGTCTGCAGCCCGAACCGCTAGACAGAATTACACCAAATTTGGCAGAAAGGTAGATTTTGTTCTCGAGATCACGCTTTTTATTATTTGTGTAAATCCATTCAGTAGTTTTGGGGATATTAAAGGAAAACTGATCTGATTGACTGCTAACAGGAAGTGTTGGCAGACATCTTGAGACCAATATACATTATAGCACCCCATTGAAATGCATTGTAGTTAATGGCAGGTTTTGAGGGTCACAAAAAGGAGAACATATAAAGGGTGATAACAGATTTTATTTACAATATAAATCATATGTTGGTGGTGATTTTACCCTGTGAAAAAGCTTTCTGCTGGGATTTCATGAATCATGTTTGAGAGAAAAATGTTCTCATGATTTTCCCATAGAGGATATGTAAGGTTCTCCCAAAGATAAAATGAGAGCATATTTTCTGCAAATTCACACTATCTTTCTCAGCCATATGAGAATGAAGTTTGACATTCTCAGTAAAACATGTACTTCCAACAGGAGCAGCCTGTTAATTTATTTCCTTGTGTTCTACTGTAGCCTTCCACAGTGTTCTAAAGAGCAACTAGAGCACTAGCAGTCTTACTTATGGTTCAAATCGCTTTATTTTCAAGCATTGCTAAAGACATTGGTACATGCGTCACATCATGTGTCCTAGATGGACACAGAGTTCTATTTCGTAGCATCGTATTATCATACATAGAATAAACGAAAACATCCACAACCCTGGTTTCCCACCCCTCACAACTCATTTCTCTTTTCCTTGTGTGCATCATATGACATACCAGTCCCCATTACAAGGTTGTGTTTGATTTGGAACTAGCATCAGTCTATTACAGCCTCAGGAGGCGAAGGTACTTTGGGCATGTCAATTCCCTAAAATCCTGTGAAAGGAGAGACAAGTAGGGTTGCCTCAATTTCCCAAAAGATGTGCCTTGATCGGCAAGTGTCAAAGAAATTCTCTCCAGACCTAGGATGTTCCACAGCCGATGTAGCCACCCCGTAAGAGTGGGCGCTTGTGTGGAACCCCAGTGTGTTCGAATGTTCGGTATCGCAGCCCCTTAAGGCTAAGCCTATCTGTCTACCGCACCTTGATTTTAAGGGGTATGTGAGAGGATTAGGTAAGCCTAGTAGTATATAGGCAGGGAAGCTGGGTATTTGCGTGTTGAGATGGGAGTTAATCTCGTCGACAATTTGTGTCCAGTAGGACTGAATTCAGGGACAGTCCCACAGTAAGTGGACCAAGGTTCCCCATGCTCCGCAGCCCATCCAGCACTCTGTAGTCGGACAGGTGGGAAGTACCAATATGAAGTAATTTGAAATAAGAAAGGTTTTGGTGAGGGATGAATTGCAAGCGGTGTATCTTGCGTTGTAGTATATGTCCCCCTATTCCTGATCGCTCAACTGCCAGCCCAAGTCTTGTTCCCACTGATATTGGCTTGCTTATTAGATGTATCTGTTACTCTGGATCAAGAATTTACATATCTCAGTGGTGAGCCTTTTTCCCTGAGGATTTAGTGATCAGCCATTTTTCGTACGGCGTAAGGTGCCTTTGGATATTGGTTTCTATTGCTGAGGTGTAAGTAGCCAGTGACTAAGTTGTAGGTAAGGAAGTCGTTCAGATTCAGGGAGGCTAAAGTCCACACTTAATTGTTGAAAGGAGATTATCCCTTATTCGTTGAACAAATCCCCAATGAGCGGCACTCAGTTCGCCTCCATGTCGTGAACGCACCCGGGTCGAGCCCGGGGGCAAAATCCAGGTTATTGATCAGCGGTGTTATAGGAGATAGGAAGGAAGTTAGGCCGCATTTGACACTCATTTGGTCCCAGGCTTCCATTGTAACCCGCGTGATGGAGAGAGATATACGTTTTTGGGTCTGTGCACTTTTTTGAGGAAGGGGACCTTCCAAAGAGAGGTGCCTGCTACCGCCCTGTCTTCAAAGCACCAACATTTTTCCGATTCAGGTTGGTACCATTACACCAGGCATCTCATCTGAACTGCTTTGTAGTATGAGTGAAGATCTGGGATGTCAAGACCTCCCTCCCGGGGCGGGAGGTAGCTGAGTTCTTTCCTCATGCGGGGTTTCTTCCCCATCCAGATATAGTGTAGTATCTCTGTAATTTAGTGAGCATTCCCTTCGGTGGAGCGAGTGGGAGTGTTTGAAATAAATATAGTATTTTGGGAAGTATAGTCATCTTTATTGCCGCGATCCTGCCTAGCCAGGATATCTGATGGTGTCGCCAACGTGCTAGCTCGTGTCTGATCTGGCAGTAGAGGGATTGGTAGTTGAATCTAGGAGATCAGCTGGAGTGTGGGGGCCAATTTGATCCCCAAGTATGGATGTGTAGTAGTTTTCCACTAGATGGGGTGTTGTGACGTTAAAAGGTTTACTAACGCCGGGTGTAGGAAAGTGCCCTTCCTTTGCATGGTTACCCCCCATTTTTGCCTGACAACTGATGCAACCCGACTTGATGTGTCCTGTGTCCCTGCCAATCAGGTTCCCAGGGCCTGTGTTCTTTCCCGAAATTGTACCTTTGTATCCACAATTGGCACATCCCTGGCCACAGGCAAGCCCCTTGTAAAAGGTACCAAGGGCACTGTGGCCAAGGAAGGCCTCTGAGGGCTGCAGAACCTATTGTGCCACCCTCAGAGGCCCTGCACCTTAACCCACACGCTCTGCCACAAGCAGGCTGCGTGTTTTGGTACATAGAAAAGTGAAGAGTCCACATGGCATGCACCCCTGCGTGCATGCCTGCAATCCACTGCCTAAGGTCTAGGTAAGTCACCCCTGTAGCAGGGTGCACTAGTCCTAAGGTGAGGGTACAGAGGCATGAGCCCTGTACCCTTACAGTGTTCAAGTTCATTTGTAGACATTGTAAGTGTAGTCAAGCCATAAAGAATTTATGGTCTGGGAGTTGATCACTACGAACCCGACAGCTCCATAATGGCTTTACTAAAAACTGGGAAGTATGGTAGCAAACTTCTCAGCACATTAAACCCACACTGATGCCAATGTGGGAGTTAATGGAAAATGCACTCAGAGGGCATCTTAGAGATGCCCCCTGAAGATCGACCAGCCTTGATGTGGTTCCTGAATGGCTGCCCGCCATTGCCACCACCAGACAGGTTTCTGGACCCCTGGGTAGAGGGCCTCTGCTCTCTAGGTCCAGAAACGAAGCCCATCCTGGACAGAGGTGTTATGCCTCCTCCCCCAGGATGGACTGCGCCCACGAAAGGGGAAGCTTCAAAGGCCTGCTGCCTTTGAACGCTGTCCCCAGCAACTGACTCCCACCGGTTCTGACCCCCACTTGGGGGGGAGAATTGGCTGGAAATCCAAGTTAGGAAGAGAGGTGTGCCCACTGTTGCCAACCCCACCCCTCAGGTGAGGGAAGCGAGGTGAAGCACACATCTCAGTCCCCTCCATCTTGAAGATGAGGGGACTCACTCAGCCAATTAGGAAGAGGCTCATGCCCCCTCCCTCGGGAGGGTAGCATAATAGGGGTGTACCCACCCCAAGGAAGGGACCCATTGGTCCCAACCTACACATCCCTCTAATGCCCCAAAATTTAGTATATAGGGGCGACCCTGAACCTTGCCTCCCCAGATTCGAGGAAGAAAGAAGTAGGACCGAAGAGCAGTGCAGACCCAGGAAGAAAGCGAGGACACCAACTGACTTGGCCCCAGCCCTACCGACCTGTCCCAACCAATGCTTGCCTACAGCGGAGAAACCAGTGTGTCCCGCAGCAGCAGACCCCCAGAGCCCGGAGGATCCGCCCTGCCCTCAACTAACAGACTCTGTCTCCCTTGAGCACCAGATATGCTCAAACCAAAGACTAACCGTCAGAGTCCGGACTGCATTCTGCACCACTCTGCACTCTAAGTGGCCCCATACTCCAAAGAGGTCCCCCAGCGATCCTAAGTTGGGATCCGGTGACCCCTGACCTCCCACAAGCTTTGAAACTAAACCTGCAGCCTTTACTTGAAGGGTCCCCCCGACCGCGACCTAAGGCAGTAAGACAACTGCTCCCTTGACCAAAGTGGTCCAGGAAGTGCGACCACGTCTGTCTGACTGACGCCGACCTCGACCGATCGCAGCCTAAGGAAACTGATGCCTAAGACATCTCAGCCCTCGACGCCTTACCGGCCTTGGGTGGCCCAACCAACGGTGTCCAAGCATCCTCCCAGATCCCCAGTCGCCTTCCCAGTCTTTGGTTGCCTCCAAGAATTTCCTCCAACTGATCCTGCAACTTTCCGAAACCGGCGGTCTCTACTGAGAAGCCCAGGGGCCGTGAGATCCGCTTTACCTCCTGCACCCGGCAGAGCAGTTCTTGTGTCGGTCGTTGGCCCCTGCAGTGCCCAACGCAACCACAGGAGCTTTGCTCCCACTCTCAAGGTCCCTACTTGCCAGCAGACCCCAACCAAAGGCCCCCCCTTAGCCCGTTGGCTAACATTTGGTCCCTGCACTCTGCACCCAGCCGCCCCAGTGCCGCTGGTGGTGTAACTAGAGTGTCGCCTTGGACCTTGGGGAACCTTGGTCCTAACCCCGAAACTTCAACCTTGTAAGTCCAATACTTACCTCCGAGTTCGATAACCATTTATCCTCCCACAGGGACTCATAGTATGAGATTTTGGGTCTAGAAAGTGTTCTATGTAGAACTGCTAATGTATGGGGAAAAGTGAGCATTATTGTAACGTAATCCGAAAGTAATCAATGAGTATTTACTCTGTAATGCCAAGTATTCTGAAAAGTCATATCAACCTGTAACTGTTACAATTACAAGAACAACTGCATTTCCTTGAACAGTCGTGCATTTGAAAGTACTTATTACCAAGTCCTGCTTGGTTCTAGAAATAAACTAACTATAAGTATACCTTTTTTATACTTACTTAATTGGTCTGGATTCTGTCTCTTGAGTGTGAGACATCAGCCTTGATTGAGTGAATACAATAAATGCTTAACACACCCTCCTGATAAGCCTAGCTTCTCGACCACACTACCACAAATAGAGCTGTTAGTGATTATCTAATTTAGCCTCTGCTATACCTCTGGGGATCCCCTGGACTCTGTGCACTCTATACCTTACTTTGGTATAGTAAATGCAGAGCCAGCGTCCTACATTGGGGGGATGGAAAGATTCAGAGCCTGCGACTTTTCCACGTTGACCCAGAAGCCCGACACTAGGCCAAAAACTTCCAGGTCTGTCAAGAATGCCGGCAAGGTTGTGACCGGTTTATCCAGGGTCACCATCACATTGTCAGCATATAGGCTAATGGTATGTTGCTCACCCCCAAATACGGCTCCGGTAATCCGAGGGTTACCTCTAACCCTCTAGGCTAGAAGCTCCATGTATAGAGCGAATAAAAGGGGTGACAATGGCAACCCCTGGCACATGCCCCTACCGATTGAGAAGGGGGAAGAGACATGTCTGTTGACCAGAACCGTTGCGGTGGGAAATTGATACCAATTCAGGAGCCTCTTCCTAAATTTGTCGCCTAGGGCGATGTGAGCGAGGACCTGCTCCAGAAAAGGCCAGTGCACTCTGTCGAAGGCCTTCTCGGCATCAATCGCTAGCAGCATGAGCTCACTCGGGGTCCGCGTTGCCTTCTCAATGATATGCAAGATGCGTTTGGTGTTGTCGCCTGTTTTCCTGTGGGGGATAAATCTGGCTTGGTCAGGGTCCATAATCGAGGGCATATGTCTGCTAGCCAAAATGCCAGTGAACAGTTTGAGGTCTATGTTTAGTAAAGAGGTTGGCCGGTAGGAGCCACACTGTTGCTTGTCTTTGCCAGGTTTGGGAACCGCCGCGACAGATGCGGTCCACATTAAGGTGGGGATCGCGCCGGGGGCGGCAAAGGAATTAAATAGCCTGGTGAGTATGGGGACCAGGGTGTGGCAGAAAGTTTTGTAAAAAAAATAGGGGGGAATCTGTCTGGACCTGGCGATTTCACCGTTTTTAAACGGGAGGTGGCCGATATGACCTCTTCAGGGTGTATGTCGCTGTCTAAAGTCTCTGTTTGATCCGGGGTTAGACGGGATGTGTGTGCGTTTTGGAGATAGGTAGTGCTATTTGCAGGATCGAGGTGTTGACTAGCATACAATTGCTCGTAGAAAATTTGAATGGTGCCTGCTATGTCTTTATCGTTGGTGATGTGCCCTTTATCGCGAGTGTGTAAAGAAGGTATTCCCGAGGATTGCCTTTGGGCACGCAATTTGTTGGCCAAAAGGCAGCTGAATTTGTCTCCTCCAACATAGTAGGAGTGGCGGAGACGGAGTGCTGCGTGTTCCGCCCGGTCTAGAGCCAGAGCAGCGACCTGGGAGCATAATTCATTCAACTGGCGCCATACTCTCGGTACACCAGTACGTTGATGAATGCGTTCTACCTCCTTTTTTTTTTTTTTTTATAAATCTTGTTTATTAATTTCAAACAATGTTACAATACATGCCAGATCATCTTTTTCAATTAACATGCATGACATTTCACATTCAAACGGTAACCCCTTAATTTCGATATTTTCATGTATCTTTTCAACCGGGCCTTTCTCTAGTTCTGTTTTCTCCTGCTAGTTCAGAGGATGGGGAGATGCAGATTTCTCCTCTGTAAGAATTCCATTATCCCCATTTCTTATCCCACTTTTTAGGGCAGCCTCTACTTTTAAAGACCTCCTTCTCTGCTACCATGCATTTATCCATTTCGTTTGCTCAATTTCTTGTTGTTGGTAGAGTCCCCACTCCCCATCTCATAGCTATACTACGTTTGACTAGTGTAAGCCCCATGGTGACCCATTGTTGCTCAGTGCTAGTGAGATCTGTGGCGTCCCATACATTGAGCAGCCCTAGTTTGGGTGTGAGCGTGATTTCTTTACCTATTGCGGTTTGCATTCGTCGTGTGATCTTCTCCCAGAATGATGTTATGTTTGAACAGCTCCATAGCACATGATGGAATGTGGCTTCTTCCGTGAATTGCCGGACAGCATGCATTTTCCCTGCGGCCCAGTTTGGTTAATATTGCCCCCGTCAAATATGTTCTGTGTAGAATTTTAAGTTGTATCGGGCGGAGTCTAAGTGGTATGGCTGCTTCACGTGGGGACATTAGTGCAGTTTGCCACTCGTCGTCTTCGAGCGGCCCTATATCATCTTGCCATTGTTTTCGGAGTCGTGTCAGTGGATCTGGTAGGTTATTGCACAGTTTTTGGTATATCATGGATATGGCCTTCTTGGTCATGGGCTCGGACAACAATCTATAGCGTTCTACCTCATTGATCCGGGCCAAAAGGGTATCTCTTTTCGTAGCTTCTTTTCGGCTGCCGAGATGGCTATTAATTCACCCCTAATAACAGTTTTGAGGGCTTCCCGGAGTGTCACGGCGGAAACCTCGTGCGAGTCATTAAGTGTGAGGTAGGTGGTTATAGCTTGTTGGATTTGAGATACTACTGCGGGGCAATGCAGCATTGTTACATGTAGGTGCCAGAGTCGGTGTGGGGGATCCCCTGTGGGTAGCGTAGTGAAAGTGTAACTGCAGTGGGGGATCCCCTGTGGGTAGCGTACTGAAAGTGTAACTGCAGAGTGGTTGGAGAGTGCCTCCGGGAGGATCTCAGTCTCCATGATTAAGTTTTGTATGTCTCTTATGCCAAGGAGGTAATTTAGCCTGGCGTACGTCTTATGTGCATGGGAGAAAAAAAGAGTACTTACGAGCCTCTGGGTGGGAGTCCTTCCACAATTCCCGAAGTCCCAGGTCCCTCAACCACCCATGTCCACTCTTCAACAATGCTCCAGCTTGTCCGTGTCGCTGCGGGACCTATCTAGATCGGGGTCCAAAACTAGGTTAAGGTCTCCCCTTATCAGAACCCCTCTCTCTTTAGAAGAGAGTGCCTCGGCTAGTGCTATACGTAGAAAGTCCTCCTGAACCTCGTTCGGTGCATATATAGACCCTACTATGAAAGGCCGGTCGCCAACTGTGAACTGGTAGATGAGAAGTCTGCCTCTCAGTTCTACCCTTTTGTGTCCCACTTTCCCCTTGAAGGAATGCCCTACTAATATGGCCACTCCCGCTGTTTTAGAAGAAGCGGAGGAGAAGAACTGGTGGGGAAACACTCGAGATCGGAGGCGGTGACAATCCCTGGAGAGGAGGTGTGTCTCTTGGAGTAGACATATGTCAGCACCTGAGGTTTCGAGGTATGACAAGACTGCTTTGCGCTTAACTGGGTTGTTAAGACCCTTTACATTAAGGGTGAGTACCCTTAGAGTCGCAGACGTCATTGGGTCTATGTATAAGGCAAGGAGCTAAAGTGTGTAAATGCGTATAGCAGGAGTGCAGGCTGGCGTCCAACATCTTTACGTCTCTAGATGTTGTGTATGCAACGTGGTATGTCTTTTGCAAATAAGAGTCGAGACCCAACTAAAAAACCCCAACAATGAAAAAACAAGAGTAGGAAACATGTGGAACATGAGTCCCAAAAATTGGGCTGCTGTCTCGGTTCCGGAGAGTCGGAGGTTGAGGGTCCAAAGTGTGGCCTTAGTCCCTGCCCCGACCCACCCAGCCAGCCTGCAATGTATATACCAATTGTTGCCAGTTGCTCTACCGGTCTGTGCCAGAACTTCAGGAATTGACTTCAATACTGCCTGCTGCCCCTCCGCTATTTACACAGGATCAGGGCACCTCATCCCTCTCCTAACCCCGCAGCCTCCTTCCCAGGGTCTGCGTCTCCTCGAACGGGGTGGGGAGGATGCCAGCGTATGCCCCTCTGAGTTTAGATCAATGCCGAGGACTTGGCTGGTCTTCATCAATGACTGTAGTTGGAAAAGTCTCCCTTCCAGGTGAAAAATGATGCAAAAGGGGTGACCCCAGGAGTAGGCCACCCCCTTGTTCCGTATGTGTTGTGTAACTGGTTTGAACTCGCGTTGTCTCTGTAACGTGATCGCCGCCAGGTCTTGGAGCAATGTTGGTGTCTTGTCCCTGAAGTGGAAGGGGTGTTTCTCACGGGCCTTACGGAGGATTTCCTTCTTGATCTGGAAGCCATGGATGCATACTAATATGTCCGCTGGAGGGGCCCCCTCTGGGCCTGTCCCTCCGACTCGGTAAGCGCATTCGATTTTGATGTTTGTCTCGAGTGTTGCCCCTAGGACACAGCGGAAGAGGTCCCCAACGTAGGTGAAGATGTCCTTACTTTCTGCCTTGGGCGCCACGCCTCTTATACGAATGTTATTCCGGCAAAATCTAAAGTCCTCAGCATGTGCCTGGAGATCTATCTGTTGTTCATGGAGGCGGATCACCTCTTGTTGTAGGAACTCCATCTCCTCTTCCCGGCCATTTCCTTGTTCTTCCAGTGTTGCGACGCGGTCACCTAAGGAGTCCAGATCTCTCCTAACCTCCCTAATGTCTTGAGATAAGTCCCGCTTGACTGCCTGTAGATTATCTCTGTGGGACACAAATTGAGATTCAAGGAAGGATTGGGTGACTGGTTCCTCCGCCTTAGCTGCCTCATGGGCTCTCAACGATTCAGGGGGGCGAGATGGTCTCCCGAGGGTCCCCTGTATGGCCCAGAGAGCATGTCCCTAATGTTGCTGTCTTTTT
Organism: Calotriton arnoldi; assembly: GCA_963921515.1. Taxonomy (NCBI): domain Eukaryota; kingdom Metazoa; phylum Chordata; class Amphibia; order Caudata; family Salamandridae; genus Calotriton; species Calotriton arnoldi. The sequence goes on along the minus strand of CAWUFW010002400.1, from coordinate 1,711,973 downwards.
TGGTATGGGCCGTTGCCATCTTCCCCAATCAGCAGGCCAGGTCAGTGGGCCCAGGTCGCGCCGGAGGATCCTCACCGGTGTGCCTTTCTCCGGCCTCCTATCGAGCTGGCAGTTCGTATGCTGTGAGGTCAATATGCAGCCTGGGGCACCCAATTGCAGGTAGGACCACTGTGAAGGCCAGTCGCTGTATAAGCTGGTGTCATCAGAAGTCGGGCCTTTATGGTAGGTAAAGCGGCCATCCAAACCTCTTCTCAATGTATGCAGGCTCAGGGGTGAATCGTTGGTGCCAAGATAGACAGGGCCGCCTCAGGATCCTAGCGTGATTGGATGGCAGCGGCCCAGTGTCCTCCTGGGCTTGACTCAGTGCCGGGTGTATTCGAGCTCCACACGGGTGTCCAGTCCCCGTGGTCTACCGCCGTTGGCGGCGCTGATTCAGAGAGGGAGACACTCCCCTTCAACCCCACTGGGGGAAGGTGGTCCCGCCTCGATGTGCCGCTGGCCTCCCCTGATCTGCAGGCCCGGTGTTTCACCAGCTTTAGTCGAAGTCGCTCTCACGCCCCTTTGCTGCAGCGTCTCCTCGTGCTGGTGGAGGTCCTGTTGTTTCGGTTCTTCTCCGCCTCTGCCAGCCTCCTCCCGCTGGGTCGCGCCGTGGCCAGGAGCAGCAGCTCAACAGGTTCCGGGGCCAGGATCTCGGTCTTGCTTGTTCGGGCAGCCTCGGGCCGTACAGTTTGCAGTCCGCGAGCGCGCCCAGTCTGCGGCAACACTTAGGTCCGTCGATGGTTGTGCCTCAGGAGGTGGGTGACTGCGTCACGATGTTCTACCTGTTGCAATCCGGCACTCGCTCAGAGAAGCTGGTGTGGATGTCCAGGGCTCGTGTGACTCCCAGGGTCTAGCGCCTGTAGACACGCCCCCGGCCAGAGCGCAGGCCGCGCACAGCATTACAGGCCTTAGTCGCAGGCTTCTAATTTGGGCGTCAGTCTGCCCCGAATCTGCAGCGTTCTCAAGCTTTGGCCAGTGTGCCGGACTCAGCGGGCCTCAGCTGCATGTCACTGCTCCCATAGGGCTGGCTGATTAGAGTAGGCGACTAAGCCGGTGGCGGGGATGGGGAGATGGGAGAAAGACGTCTTACCCGTTCACCATCTTGGCAACGCCCCCCAGCAGTCTTTCTTATGACAAAAGTATGCCACACTTGAAGCCATCTTGAATTAAACTGGTAAAACTTGAAACATTTACTTTAGAAAATAACAACATGAGGGCATTCATTTTGTCATAGAAATTATGGTTAGTGCTGTAGAAATAAAAATTAGGACACATTTTAAGTGACTCCTCTTCTATTTCATTAAAACATTCTGACATGCAGACTGAAACATGCACTTTCAACAGAAGTAGCAGACTGCCAGTTAACTCCCAGGTGATCAGCAGCTTTACTACAGTGTTCTAATGAGCAACTAGAGTGCTAACATTCTGAATTTATTCACATCTGAACGCCACGTTGATGGAATCGAAGTGGAAAACTGAAAGCATTTTCTACTGAGGATACTGCAGTAAATTTGGAAATTAGGGAGCTTCATAAAAAATAAGTCTGCCAAGATGGCCACAAGAGCAAATGTAGCACAAATATCACCCAAATGAAGCCCAAGAATAGCCCAATGACAGCAGTGTGCAAACGCTCAATTTTGGTTTTTTTTGTTTGCAGTTTGATATAGCACTGACTTGACCTGAAGGTATTAGGAGTGCTTTACATGAGCTTCAGTTACATTACACAAGGACACATTCATTTTGATTTTAGGCATGGGGATGTTAAGTGATTTGTCCAGAATCACAGGATGTCGAGCTGACACCGAAACTCGCACCTGCTTCCCCAGTTGCAAAGTCTGTAGCTCTGGCCGTAACGCTGCATCCTCTCTCCTAAGTGTAACATATAATCAAGTGATCAACTGGATGATAAAAGATCAAGATAGCAAATAATTTAAAAGTGCTTTGTCGCTATTTGAGAACTCGAAAACTGGTCCTCATTTTACTTTGTAGTGCACTGATCATAATTTCATTGGGAATAAGACCCTCTCATTTTTATAATTTCTAAAGGAAATTCTTTAGGTATTACAGTTTTGATTACATCAAGCTGACGTCAGGCATGCCCCACTTTTGTAATAAATAGAGAATGTTAGAAATCTAGTTGTTTCCTAGAATACCGTTGGGAGGCAGAGGTCAGGGCCATGGAGTATGATAACTGAGGGCAGGGAGGAGGGTGCAGAGGCAACAAGTTGACTACGCTGGGCAGGCGGGAGGGACAGTGGCATCACAAAGGCCCTTGGAGGGCAGGGAAAGGGGGGCTGGCGCAGCAAAAAAACCATGCAGGACAGGCAAGAGATGCTGTGGCAATATAACAGACCATTGAGGGCAGAAGGAAGACGCAGTGTCAGTACAACCATAGATGCCAACAGACCCGATTCAGGCAGGAGACTCCCAATGTTTTTAAGCTAAAAAGGGCTTTATTTTATCTGTCTACAGCCAAAAAATCACCGCATTTGCAATGAAAGTCGATGGGGAAAACAATTCCCCAGGTTTCTTTTTCAAAATCTCCCTCAAACCAAGTTCAAAATGTTGGGAAGTAGGGTACATTGGATCACAAAGGACAGGAGTAATAGAGTAGGGACATGGACTCGGATAAAGGAGGGCAGGAGGGAGATGGGCAGGGGCACCAAACTGACTTTACAGGGCGGGCGTCAGGGGTTGCAGCAGCACAATACACCACACAGGACAAGCGGGATGGCAGTGCAGCAAAGCGGACCATGGAAAGCAATAGAGAAGGGACAGTGCCATGCACATGGACAACAGAGAGCATGACCTCACGTACTACATTACTCATGACATGGTCAGTGATATCACTCGTGAGATCTCAGATGAGGTCCATCCCGACGTCCCCTTTCCGTTTTCGAGGGCACTCTGTGGCCTGGTCAGGCCCTGTAAGCGCACCTCTGGGGCGTATTTGGTCCATGGACAGATTGAGGGGAACAGGGTAGGCGTACGGCAGTTGTATTAGGCGGCGTTCCAGAGGTTCCATCGCAGAAGCATCCACCACCTCACAAAACTAGTCGTCTAGTGGAAGACCGAGATGGTCTCTTCTTCCATGTAGTCACCCTTAATATCTGCCTGCCTGCATGTCAAGCTATGAAGCAGATAAAAATTGCGTAAAAAACCTTATTCAGGCAACCCCTGGGTATGATTGCGGCTTTGGGGAGGCCAGGTGACTTTTAAAGGCGCAAAAGAATCACGGGCAAAATGTTGCTCTGGGCCAGGCCAGACAGGGTTAAGCGTGTTGAGTGAGAAATGAGGGTAAAATGTGGTACTGGTGAAGCCAGTTATAATTTGGCATGGGCTAGAAGCACGAGACCGGGTCCAAAGCCCTGGCGCTGACACACCCTATAATTGTGTAGGGTTTCGCCCTGGGCCCAGTCCCCAAGTGGCACTCCCAACGCTGTCGCACTGCATTAACCCGCACTAGGTGCTTAATAGGGGAAAATACAGAACCGAATATTTGTCTTTAAAGTGATGCAGACCCAAATGGGCGTCTCTGACTTTCAAGTGGCTCGGGTAAGGGAGAGACTCTGCAGGGACGCAAGCTTGTCAGTATCGAACTGACAGTATCATGCATCCCCTGTGGAGCAACAAGATGCTCACCGCACGTATTGTCTATGTACGCGCCCTCTAAAGGACAAAACGCCTTACCACACTCAAGCGGCCCTGAAAAATGAAGGAGATGCCTCTGCGAATGGAGCACTGACACACGTCCCCGCGGCAGATGCCTAGATAAGACAAAAGTACAGTAAAGTCCACAAATATCATTAAGAATAAGAATAAGAAAAATGTCACACTTATCTGTTGGAGCAGGAGAGCAAGAGGAAGTCGATCAGAGGACGTTACATTATAAAGGAATGGACTGTTTGTAGATTGGTTGATTTTTGTAGTCCTTTCCCGTTGCCTATTTGTAAAAGTAGTTTTTTGTTGATCTTGAAGTCTGCTGGAATAAAACAAATGGAAGAAAGTAGAGCATAATCCTCGCCTCCGTGTCCTAAATAGAATTGAAACTTTCCTTTACGTGTGCTAGGAAACTTTTCATTCTCCTGAACGTTGCGATTGTTGTCGTGCCTTAATCTATCCTCTAAATTGGTACATTTCTCCCACAGTAGTTTAATTTCATAGTCCAATTTCAGCTCTGGAGTCCTGCATTTTCTCCTACTCCTGACTCATAGCAATGATATTGTCTTCATTGGTGGCCACACATTTTCCCAGGGCCTGGATTTCCTTAGTTACTTTGGAGATTCCAAGTGCTAGATTAGCTTTCAATGCCTATATTTGCGTAGTCACCATGTTCAAAATGATATCAAGTAGATCGCTTAAACATGCTTCCAAGTCATCTTTGATGATGGGTCTCCCACTCTCTCCCTTTCTTATGGCCATTGTTGCCCGCTCCCTAGGTGGAGTCAAAAGGTTAAACAAGTTTGACGTATGTACTGCTTCTCCCCAACAAGCATCAATCTTCTCTTGGCTTTTCAGCCTTCTTACTCATAAGCAGGCAAGAGAAGGGACGCCAACTGTATATTACTGTGGGGCAAGGAAAATAGCTTAAGCCACTGTCCTTCTTTGTATTAAACTTGCTGTCACTTTACATTGCTTGCCAGCAGGCTTCATGGGTAGAAAATTCGGTAAAGTTAGGGGGTGCGCTCGTAGTGGTTCATCTAAGATTCTGGCAAGCACCTGGAAGGGAGTTACAGCTTGTGAAGCACAGGCTTCAGTGTCCAGCCTCATAGGATTAGAAAACACATGTAGGGGCACTAAGTGCTGTAACATGAACGGGTGCCTTATTTTATTTTAACCCATCTATGCACACTTTTATCCTGCTGCATTCTTTTCTAAATTTTCTCTTTTACCAACCTCCTTGGTCTGCGTTGCCAGACTGTAGGCGTCCCACCAACACCAGCGCACTCAGCTCTTCAGGACATGTATTGACCCAAGATAGCTGCTTACGTACTTACATCTCTCAGAAACTGACTGGCTTTAAGCCTCTATGTTGCTCTCGGCTCTCCGACAGCTGCCGTTCATCATCCACTGAACGACAGGCTTGCGTCCCCTCTGACTTTTCTTCAGCCGCCAACGATCTGAGAAGCTTATAAGAGGAAGCCCTGGCTCAGAGCTCATCGGTCAGATGCCATGCTCATTTATTTAAGTTCACTGATAGAATTAACTTATAACTACATATTACATTAGCGATTGGTAGTATATCTTGCTTTACTAGATTTGGCATGCTCATAGTTTTTCAAAATACTGTTGTAATATTTATTTGTAAAAAATAAGTCATATGAGTATAATACGATTTTTATGTTTACTACGGTACTGTTCGTACATTTAGCAGCATTCACATTTTAATTGATTAATTGCATGAAATATAAAGGAATGAAAACGTAGTATATTGAATGTTAGATCAGTAATTGATAATCATGCTGCTAAAGTCCTGTTCACGCTTCTACGTGAAAGGAGGCCTTGTGAGAGCTTAGCACTTTAGCCTACTTGACAGTGGTACCCTTGCTTTCATTGGTGGAAATTAGGTACCAGCAGAAGGTCTTGGAGCACCTGTAAATAGTTCCATTATCCAATACACAGAAAATACTTTCCAACTTGATCTTGGTTTGTGGAAATAATGACATAGCTATACAATTTGTATATTTGTAAGACAGAATTTGTTTCTGATTCATTCCTTGAAAATATTCCCAAAATCTGAGTACTTATTTCAGTGTCCGTAAACAGTTTGGGTTTGCTAAATATGCTTTTGTCATATTTCCCATGCATCAGAGTTGCTTCAAGGTCGGCAAAGACCCTCCATTCATATTAACGCATTGTCTTATTAAGGCATTCAAAATGAATGCATTATTGTCATAACAGCTTTTATTATTGATCAGAAATATATAGGTTTTAAGTGAAACTAAATTTGGATAGCACTAGGTTCTTCATTGAATTACATAGCTTACATCAGATTCGCTGAGCAGAGGCTTTATCCATACTTTACAAAGAAACTTCTTAATTACTGAAAAATGCAGTACAGGGTGGTTTTTCTATTTTTTTAAAAACACATAAAGTAGTGCTGTTCTCTTTATCCATTTCACAAGCTGATGCTGCTCAACAAAGGCAGGGTAAATGCATAGGAGCTGGTTTTAAAACAAGAGAGTGAGAACGTTTTAATATATATTTGTATATATCTGGTAACAGTGTTTAGTACCATGACATCATGTGTCAGATTCGGTATGTAACCTTTAGTCCGCAGTTTTTAGTCAGCTTAGCCTTTACTCCTCAGCCTTTAATCTGCATGTGCCTTAACTCCGCATGCCTTTACAGCTAGGCAGGTAAGAGGAGCAGGTAAGTGTTTTTTTTAGGGTTAAGGGCTGGGTATGGGCAAAGAGGGGCTAATGGTAATTTTAAGGCTTAGGGGTAGCTTGGGGTAAAGGAGAGGGTAAGGGTGATTTTAGGGTAAAGGAGTTGGTTGAGGTAAAGGGGGTAAGGGTAATTCTAGGTTTAAGGGATGGATAGAGGTAAAGGAGGTAAGGATAGCTTTAGATTTTTGGGGTGGATAAAGGTAAATGGAGTAAGAGTTATTTTCGGGTTTAGGGGTGGGTAGAGGTATTGGAGGGTAAGAGTGATTTTATGGTTAAGGGATGGGTATAGATTTTAGGCTTTAGGTGGGGATAGAGGTAAAGGGAAGAAAAGAGTGAATCTGACAGAGACTTCTTAAGTAACTATTAAATTACATCCCGTAGCATAATCCCCAGATAACAGACTGGATCCAGAAACTTTTCATGCAGTACCTCTGCGCTCCAGTAGCAAGCGCAGATCCAGAGAGCGCTACCTCCAGTCTTTTTTTTAATGACTTTTTTCGACGTTTTGTCAAAGCTTTTTTCGAGACTTTGTCTCCTGGCATGATAGGGATGTCCCCTAAGAAGAAACCAACACCTGGTTTGCCTTTGGTGATTGGAGTGAGACCTACAACTCCAAGACCTGCGAGGATTGCAGTGCCATTCACTTGAACGCATTGTAGGAGCGCTCCTTGGAGCTTGACGTCGGATGACCTTGTGACGATCCAGATCCCAGTCATGTGGAAGGTCCAGAGACTGCTTGCGGAGCTGCTCTCAACATTTGTCATCTCAGTTGAAGTTGTCGGGTAAGTCCAACAAAAAGAAAAAGTCCAAGAAGTTGAATCATTCTTTGACGTCACTGTGCTGGTCCAAATGTGGGGATGATGTGCGAGAACTATGACACAAACTGAGGTCTCGCTCCCATGCTTCCACCGCAGAGCCAGTGCCTGGATCCGCTCTGCACATCACCGCACCACACCGAGTTTCCTGGAGTTGGAGCGACCCCCACTCAACTCCAGGAGTTTTATGAGGCCATGAGCCTCATATTTGGGTAGATCTCGGGTGTGGCATGTCTTAATATATCCTCACCCTGCCCACACCCCCATATCTCTTTGTTTTTATGTCACAATATACCAGATTTATGTAGGTTTCATCATAGAACCTTAACTAGAATCTTTAACTATCCTGGGCCTTCCAGCAGTTTTCAGAACAGGCTTCCACAATTCTCAGAAGCCTCCATTGAGGTCATCTCCTCTTTACTTCTATTAAATCAGGATCCCCTCTCAAACCTTATCCACTGACCATGCACCACAGCATCTGTCTTGGTACTGATCTATTAATCTCTTGCTGAACTTAAAAAGTTATCGCTAAGATTTGCCACGGTTCCATCACATTAGAAATACGCTCTTATACTGCTTCTAAAATATTGAACCAAGAGATAAATATGGAGCTCTACATAAACTCTCTTTTACACAATACTCAGTTGAGTTATCATCCACAGCACAGCACTGAGACTGCATTATTGGCAGTTTCTGAGGACATCAGAGCCATTATGGACTACGGAGGCTCCATTGTTTTGTTCCTGTTAGATCTATTGCGGCCTTCAAAACAAGGTCTCATGTTAGTCTTCTATTATCTATCTTCGATGTGAGCATTTGTAATCAAGCCTTCAATAGCTCTGTTCTTTCCTATCCTATTGCACTCAATACGTTTAACTCCCTTAATATCATTCTCCCGCTTTACCAGTTAATCATGGAGTTTGTAAAGGCTCCTCACTCAGTCCTACTTTTTTAACATTTACATCTCTCCTTTGGGTACCTTAGTTTGAGCCTTTGGTCTTGACCTTGTCAGGCACGGACAATACACAAATTATTGGATCCATTTCAGAAAGCTCTTTTTTCTCTCAGGATCAGTTCTGTGCCAGCATGACATCAATGGCCAATTGGGTGAAGGATAACCTACTAAAAGGCAGAGGTGACCAAACTGAAGTACTTGTTTTTGGGGAGCACTTTGCAGCTTGGTCACTGGTAAGGGTGACCTGCAGAGTCAGGCTCCTATCCTAGCCCCTTAAACACTCAATGCATACACCTTGAATCAATTAAACGTCAGCACAAGTGTATAAAACAAGACAATCCAGTTGCAACATATGGATCATAGAATAACAAACTTGAAAAAATTTAGATGACAGCTGTTTGTTTATTCTTTTTCACTTTGAGCAGTAACATCCTTGAAAGGTTCAGCCAACAAATGCTTTGCCCCTTATTAACGGATTCCCTCTCTTTGGAAAATAGCCTCCATCCTACCGCTGTTAAAGAAAGCTAGCCTGGACCCAGTCGATCCCAACAGCTGTTGTCCGATTTCACATCTTCCTCTTCCTATTAAAATAGTGGAGAAAGTAATGAACCACGCAGCTGTCCCAGTATTTACATGTTAATCAATTACTGGACGAGACACAATTTGGTTTCAAGGGCACAGTACAGCAACAGCCTTGATCAAAGCTACTGAGGAGACTAGGGCTGCATTTGTCAAAGGAGTAGCTGCAGCACTTATTCTCCTTGATTTGTCAGCAGCATTCGACACTGTCGATCACAAGCTGCAGATCAACTGACTGAGCATTTTAGGTATCAAGGAGAAGGCTTTGGCCTTACTTACCTCCTTTCTTACAGACAAACTTCAGTCAGTTGTTTTGGGCCACTATGAATCCTCTCCTTTTTCCCTTCCATGTGTGGTCCCTCAGGGATTATTGATCAGTCCCACACTTTTTAATATTTACGTCACAGAGTTGGCCATCTTGGTCAGAACCTTTGACCCGTCCCTGACCTCCTATGAGGACGACACTCAAATGTCTTGTCAGCTATTATAAATGGCACCGAAGTTTCTGCTCAATTCCACTACTGTATGTGGGCTGTAAGTCTATGGATGAACAGACATTGCTTGAAATTCAATTCAGGTTAAACTGAGGTAGTACTTTTCGGAAACCTGTCTCCAGCCTGGGCCCCATCTTGGTGCCAAAAGAATTGACCCCCCTTCCCACTACAGTGATCAAGGCTAAAAATGTAGGAGTTCAAATCGACGGAAAGTTAAACTTTGTTGACCAGCTAAATGCAATTGTCTCTAATTGTTTTTATTTACTTAGGACAATTAAAACAATTCTGCCTTTCATCCCAGCTCACACCAAAAAGACTGTGATTACCACCATAGTTCTATAAGAAATAAATTACTGTAATGGCCTACACATAAACATGCAGGAAAAATACCTCAATAAGCTACAGACAGTACAGAATGTGGCTGCTAGACTCCTCCTAGGCATTCCTAAATTTGAATCTGTCTCCAAGGAAATTCGGAAACTTCATTGGCTTTCTGAAAGAAGCGACATCAAATTCAAAGCCCTCTGCATGGCTTATAAGGCTCTACATAACACCAGCCCTTAGTTCCTGAAACATTCTTTTGAATGGTACACCCGAGTAAACTTCTGTGCTCTGCAGGGGCAAAAAAAAGAACGGTACCCAGATTCCAAAAGGTGAGCTGGGGTGGCAGAAGTTTCATCAAAGGAACCACCAAGTTCTGGAACTGCCTATGCTCTCCTGTCAGAGCCTTGGCCACTCTGATCTCCTTCAGGAAGGAGCTCAAAACTTGGCTCTTTAATATCTAGGGTATCCCACTCTTGTTCAGGAGAAGTCAGTGCCAAGACACCTTATTGTATACATGCGCTTATAACATAAGATAACGCAGAGGCCAAGAGCTTTTTCAAGGCCGTAGTATATGCATTTACGGATATAATTATGTTATGTTAATATGGATTTGACTAGATCTATTAATACCTAGTGGCATTTTATAGTAGTGTCATGGATGCGAAGAGGACACGGTGAGGCAAAGCACATGTGGAAGACACAGAAAGTAATGACAAAGAGTGCATGTGACTTGGTTTATATGAACATCCAAAAAAAAACCTGATTATAAATCATGCTAATTCTCATGATTCTAATGACTACTCATTAATAAAAGCCAAGATATGAAAACAATGGGAAGGAGTTATGTTTGGGAAGCATGTCTTAGACATTCTGTACTTTCACAGTCTAGTGCAAAATGATTGTGCGCTGGGTTCTGCACAGAATGTCACAATTTCCAAATCGGACCATACCCAGGGTCCAAGGAATGCTTTTAAATACCAACTGGAAAAAAAGGTTCTTACTCCACTATGGCATTATCTGTAGGTTCGGGGTCCCATTAACTTCTGTACACATCCTTTCCTATCCCTGTGGTGACCAGTCGTAAACTTGGCGTGCTCTTCAACTGTAAGCTTTCTATTTATGGTCAAGTCAACCAAATGGCTTTCACTCATTTTCGCCTTCTTAGGATGCTCAGTAAAGTTTGTTCTTTGCTTTGCTCCTTCACACTCAAAATTGTAGTGCAAGTCTTAATTACATCTTTGCTTAAATATGAATATTCCCTTTATCTAGGCATCTCGGAACATCCTTTTCATCATCTTAAGTTATCCTAACTGCTGCAGCCTACCTTCTTTGAAATATTTCTACACAGGGCTGCTTATCTGTAAGACTTACAACGGCTTCCGGTTAGAAAACGCATCATCTTTAATGTGCTTTGCCTTGTTTAACAGGCTCTCAACAGTTGAGGACTGGTCAACCTCAAAAAGAAAATTCTTCCTTATCATCCTGCTTGCCCTTTACAGTTGTCCTGGACTACCTTGACTCAGATTGCGCTTTTTAAGCATGGTGCATTCATGACCGTTCCTTTCTTTACTTGACCACTAACCACTGGAGCTTCTTACCTGTGCCCATAAGAATCACTCCCAGCTCTACTCTCTTTAAAAAAAAAACCTGGCTCCTTTTACAGAATTCATTCTCATTTCGTGATGGGTCCTTATCAACAGCACCAGGACACCTGTGATAACAGTTGTGCTTTATAAAACATCTCATCACCATCAAAAGGTTTGATTGGTTGATTGGCAAAGATTATGTCAGATACTAAAGGTTTGATCTGTTTCTTATTAAAAATTGTGACAAAGACAGTAGGCCTCACTTATTTTTTGTGAAAAACATATATCTGAAAGAGATAATTAGTTATAGATTCCTTACCTGTAGAATTACCCCCAGGCGTCAGACTGAATCCAGAGAATTTTTTCGTCAGCAGTACCCCTGCGCGTCGAAAGGTGGCGTCGGTCGACTCCGCGTTCGTCGTTGGCGACGTGGTCGCCGGGATGACATCGCGGTAGCTACTTAGACGCCGCCCTCGCGCGCTGACGTCAGTTCTTTCTTTTTCTGCGCCAGCCAGTGCAGATCCGGAGAGAGCGGTACCTCCAGTCACTTTTTGCCGCCATTTGTCGACACCGTTTTTGAGTCTTCGACTCCTGGTGCACGTCAGGGATGCCCGGTTTCAAGGCTTGCGGTTCCTGCCAAAAACTGATGTCGGTGACGGATCCGCACCGCGTGTGCCTGTGGTATTTGGAACGCGACCATGATCCCAAGTCGTGTTCCGACAGCCGGACCATGAATCCGAAGTCTTTGCGGGAGCGGTCCCGAAAGCTTCTCGAGGCCCGGCAGTCCGCTCCGTGCCGTTCGAGGTCCAGGTCGCGCGGGAGGTCGAGGGACCGGTCGCGGAGCCACCACCACCACTCATCTTCAAAGTCTTCGCACTCCTCAGGTAAGTCAAAGCACAAGAAGAAGTCGAAGAAGCATTGTTGCTCTTCGACTTCTCCCTGTCCGTCGGCCGACGCGATGAGGGATGCGGGTGATGCCCCTCCCGCGGCTTCGCGTACGGAGTCCGAAGGGTTGGCTCCCAAGTTTCCCTTCCTTTCCGGGACCCGGAGCGACCCCTGCCCAGCTTCGAAGTTTTTACAAAGCGATGCATGCCATCTTTGGGCAGCCCGACTCCGCTGGCGCGCCTTCGGGCCCCGCAGACTCGGCTGGGGGCCCTGGGCCTTCGACACCGGCGGCTTCGGCCCCGGCACCGCAGGGTCCCCGTGGATCCAGGCCTGGATCCGGATTGGCGCCGGTCGACCTCATAACACCTCCACCGGCGTCGATACAACCGGCACCACACCCGCTGCCGACACTGGTTGTGCCCCCAGGCCGCACAGACCGCAGCCTCCACCCCGACGTGGACACGGAGCCGGGCAGACGTCGACCGACGCTGTATCCGGCGCCGACGGGTACTTTTGTGCCCTGTTCCACCATGGTTCTTGCAGGCCAGATTGGCAACCAGAGGAGGGCTGGGAGGGGTCTGGAGACCCTTTAACTGACCAGTTGGATTATGATCCGGACTGGAGAGAGGAGTTGGGGGAGCCAATGGTCTGGATACCTCCCCAGACCTTGGCATGTTGTCTCCTCCTACCGTGGCTACGGAGGAGGGAGCTTCTTACGCAGTGGTGTTGCGTAGGGCGGCCGAGGCTCTCAACCTCGGGCTACCTACGGTGGCGGTCAGGACTAACCTCCTGACAGAGGTGCTTCAACCGGCGGCGAGCTCTTCGGAGCCCCTTGTGCTGTTTAATGAAGCCCTAACTGACATCCTTTTGGTCACCTGGTCCACGCCCAACACAGGGGCTCCTGTGGATAGGATGATTGCCCGATGCCACCGCCTGGCTCCGGGCAACCTCACTTTCCTCTCCCAACACCCCACCCCTGAGAGCGTGGTGGTTCAAGCCTCCACGTCCAAAGGCGCATTCCCTAACGCTCCACCTCATAGGGAATCTAAAAAGCTGGACCATCTTTTGAAGAAGATGTTTTCTTCCTCCAGCTTGGGACTGCTGTCGGTAAACACCGCATGTCTGTTGGGCAGTTACACCCACTCTGTGTGGGATACGGTAGCACAGATGCTGCCCCAGTGCCCGGAGGAGGCCCGGGCCGTGCTCTCCCGTGCAGTTGCCGAGGGGAGAGACGCAGCCAAGTTTACCATACGATGTGGACTGGACACCGCCGACCTGCTAGGCAGAACCATTTCAACGTCGGTAGCCCTTCGACGCTACACCTGGCTGAGGTCGACTGGTTTTTCCGGGGATGTCCAAGCTACCCTAATGGACATGACCTTTGATGGCCGTCGCCTGTTCGGCGACAAAGCAGACAACGCGCTAGAGCGCTTCAAGAACTCTCGGGCTACGGCCAAGTCCTTGGGCCTCTCCACCACCCGCCCTGCGCAGTCTGCTTTTCGCCCCTTTTGTAGCTACGGAAGGGGTGCCCCACCACGTTCCACCCAGAGCCACAGGCCGGCGTAAGCTGTTCAGCCCCTGCGTGGCCGGGGACTTGGGACCCACCGGCGTGGGTCTGGGGGCCAGCGAGCGGGCCAGTCCACCACCGCCCCCTCTGCAGCAGCCTCCAAACCCTCCTAGTCTGACCCTTCAGGGCCACCAATCGCCAGTGGGCTGCAGGATTCGCCATCACCTCCCCAACTGGCGCACCATCACGTCGGACAGGTGGGTTTTGCATATAGTCCGAAGGGGCTACTCCCTCCCCTTCGAGGCTACCCCTCCAGCGATGCCACCTCAGCACCATCGCATGTCGGAGGATCATCTGGCCCTTCTCCAACAGGATGTTTTGGCTCTCTTGGCCAAGGGAGCCATCGAGCGAGTTCTTGCCCCAGAAGTAGGTCGTGGTTGCTATTCCCACTACTTTCTGGTGCCCAAGAAGGACAAAGGCCTACGTCCTATCTTGGATCTCAGGAACGTCAACCGCTTCCTCTGGAAGGAGAAGTTCAAAATGTTGACGCTAGCTCAGGTCCTGTCTGCCCTGACCCTGGAGACTGGATGGTAGCGTTGGACTTGCAGGACGCTTATTTTCACATCCCCGTCCTGCCGGCCCACCGGCGTTACCTGCGGTTCACGGTCGGCCACGAGCACTTTCAGTTTACCGTGCTCCCCTTTGGCCTTACCAGCGCCCCTCGGGTGTTCACAAAGGTGATGGCGGTGGTCGCAGCTCATCTGCGCAGATCAGGGGTTCCAGTCTTACCCTATCTCGACGACTGGCTGTTGAAGGCGGACGAGCCCCAGGCAGTCGTCTCCCACCTCCAGACTACGGCGGACCTCCTGCACTCGCTGGGGTTCTCTATGAACGTGCCGAAGTCACACCTGACTCCCTCTCAGAAGCTTCTTTTCATTGGAGCGGTTCTAGATACGACACAGTTTCGGGTTTATCCTCCCGAGCACCGAGTCCAGGATATTCGGGCTATGATTCTGATCTTTCAGCCTTTATCCCGGGTTTCGGTCAGAATGACCCTGAGGCTGCTGGGCCTCATGGCCTCCTTCATCCTGCTGGTAGATCATGCCAGGTGGCATATGCGGGCTCTGCAGTGGGACCTGAAGTTCCAGTGGGCACAGCATCAGGGGAATCTGTCAGATTGCGTTCAGATCTCGAAGGGCACTGCATGTCAATTGCAGTGATGGCTAACGAACCAGGATTGGGTCAACGGCAGATCCCTCTCCCTTCCCCAACCGGAGTACACAGTGGTGACGGATGCATCACTTCTAGGGTGGGGCGGCCACATGGGAGAGGCGGAGATCAGAGGCCTCTGGTCTCCGGCGGAGTCTGGGCTCCACATCAACCTTCTGGAGCTTCGGGCGATCCGTCTTGCACTGAAAGCATTCCTTCCCTCTGTCCGGGGAAGAGTGCTGCAGGTGTTCATGGACAACACCACCGCCATGTGGTACTGCAACAAACCGGGCGGGGTTGGGTCGTGGACCCTATGTCAAGAGGCTCTCCGTCTCTGGACATGGCTGGAACATCAGGGCATATCCCTGGTGGTTCAACACCTGGCAGGTTCACTGAACGCCAGGGCGGACGAACTCTGCCGCAGATGCATGATGGATCACGGATGGCGTCTTCACTCGGAGGTGGCACAAGTTCTCTTTCAGCAGTGGGGCACGTCTTGGTTAGATCTATTCGCCACCGAAGAGAACGCGCAATGTCAGCAATTCTGCGTGTTGGAATTTCGAAGGCGGCACTCGCTAGGCGACGCTTTTCGTCACGAGTATACCACTTCTGCCCAGAGTGCTGAAGAAGATCAGGCACGACCGGGCACAAGTCATCCTTGTGGCACCGGATTGGGCATGAAGAGTCTGGTATCCTGAGCTGTTACACATGACCATCGATCCTCCGCTCCGACTGCCTCTTCGGGAGGATCTTCTGTCGCAACAGCGGGGGATGGTCCTCCACCCGAACCGGTCCAGTATCCACCTCCTTGCGTGGAGATTGAGCGGCGGCAGTTGACAGCCTTCGACCTTCCTCCCGAAGTCTGTGAAGTTATCTTGGCAGCCAGGCGTCCCTCCACTAAGACGGTATACGCCTGCAGATGGAACAAATTTGTGGCATGGTGCACAGCAAAGGCTGTGGATCCCCTTTCTGCCCCTCTTTCTGAGGTTCTTTTGTTCCTCCTGTCTTTGGCCCAGCAGGGCTCTGCTCTGGGCACTCTGAAGGGCTACCTCTTTGCTATTTCAGCCTTTCTTAGGCTTCCTGACCAGCCTTCTCTTTTCAAGTCCCCTGTTGTAAATCGCTTCCTTAAGGGCATTACTCTTCTTTTTCCTCCTGTTTCCTTCGTAATGCCTCAGTGGGACTTGAACTTGGTTCTTACCTACCTTATGTGCGCTCCCTTTGAGCCGCTTCATAACTGTCCTCTCAGACTTC
The DNA here is from genome assembly GCA_963921515.1 of Calotriton arnoldi. Lineage (NCBI taxonomy): Eukaryota > Metazoa > Chordata > Amphibia > Caudata > Salamandridae > Calotriton > Calotriton arnoldi. The sequence goes on along the minus strand of CAWUFW010002400.1, from coordinate 1,695,940 downwards.
TTACTTTAAAGACTGCCTTTCTGGTTGCCATCACCTCTGCTCGCAGGGTGAGTGAGCTCCAAGCTCTTTCTTCGAAGCCTCCCTTTCTGGCTGTTCATCCGGACAAGGTCGTCCTCAGAACCAGACTTTCCTTTCTTCCCAAGGTGGATACTTCTTTCCACGTTGGTCAAACCATCACTTTGCCCACCTTCTTTCCGCATCCTTCTAAGGAGGAAGAGAGGCTCCACCGTCTGGATCCAAAACGTGCGCTTTCATTTTATATGGATCACACCAAGCAATTCCGGGGGGATGACCAGCTCTTTGTTGGCTACGTGGGCGCCAGAAAAGGTCGGGCCGTGCACAAACGGACCATCTCTAGGTGGGTCACTTTGTGCATTAAAGCTTGCTACTCTTTGGCAAAGAAGGAGCCTCCAGTGGGACTGCGCGCCCATTCCACCAGGGCGACGGCAGCTACCACTGCTTTGGGACGGGGAGTCCCCCTCAATGACATCTGTCAGGCAGCTACGTGGGCATCTCTGCACACGTTCACAAAACACTACTGCCTGGACAGCCAAGTCCGGAGAGACGGGTTCTTTGGCCGTTCTGTTCTCCAGGACTTTCTGGTGTGAACTTGGTTCGCAGACCCACCTCCGGGGTTGGTATTGCTGGGGTATCTATTCTACAGGTAAGGAATCTATAACTAATTGTCTCTTTCAGATGAACAAGTTACTTACCTTCGGTAACGATAGATCTGTAAGAGACATAGATTAGTTATAGATTCCTTACCGCCCCACCCATCCTCCCCGTTCTGCAAACTGACTTCTAGGGTCAGGGAAACCTTTTCAGGGCCCTAGTTTTGTGCACCAGTGGTCAGTGTCTTGCATGGCTCTGCGCTTCTGGCGTGGAATGTCGTGTAAAAGAACTGACGTCAGTGCGCAAGGGCGGCGTCTAAGTAGCTACCGCGACGTCATTCCGGCGACCACGATGCCAACGACGAACACGGAGTCGACGACGCCACCTTTCGACACGCAGTGGTACTGCTGACGAAAAAATTCTCCGGATCCAGTCTGACGCCTGGGGGTAATTCTACAGGTAAGGAATCTATAACTAATCTATGTCTCTTACAGCTATATCGTTACCGAAGGTAAGTAACTTGTTCGTTAAAGCCAATAGGCCTTTAAATGCGGATTGGTATTTCACCATGTTGAAAACTGTAGACAGGAATTTCGGTACAGGGAAAATCAGTGTTCACTATACTAGTCAAGGATGCTGGTATTGGTTATCCTCTTTGACAAACCCTGAGGGTAAAAAAGTTGTATTGTTAGAATCTTTGATCTCGTCCTCCCTCCATAAGAGAGGTTTCATATTGGTTTGCCAGCTGTAATTTTATACTTGTTTATAATTGTATGACTATTTCTGATAGTGCCTTTTGGGAAAGCTAATGCACAAAATAGCAGGCCAGTGTTTTCATGGTGACAAGCCAGTTTTATAGGGTGTAGGCCTGATTGGTTCTTTGGGATGGGAAAAGTTAAGTGAGATGTTGAAGATCTGATCTATTAAGAAAGATTACGACAAAAGCTACTGTTGACTTATTTATTATGAAACACATATATTAAAGCCAATAGGCCTCAAAGGTTGATTGTTAATACACCTTATTAAAGCCGAACGAGAGACTCAGCATATTGATATCTTCCTAATACAACTCGAAAATGCATGGGTAGTAGTGTACATTCGACACTCTACTTAGTAGAGACCTTTTGGATCCGGTTCTTTGTCAACTACTTGCACTTCCGAATAATTAATCACTCTGTGCAAGTATTTCTCAACGGCCTAGAACTCTGAGCCCTACTGGGATCTTGACCCTGAGTTTGACTGAGACACTGTTTCTTCGCAAATACGATGTCTCTCCTCCTTGAACACCATATCACAGTAGTCTAGATATATATATCACCTGAACAAGACACGTACATATAGACTGCCAGCAACTTACTGGCTATTCTAATCCGTTATTCCCCCTTTGTGTTTTGTGATTTGAGTGGGTATCTGAAAAGGTCCTGAAGAAGGTGGTCGTTTCATCCCTTGTATGCCACCGAAACGCGCGTCGACCCCATGTTCAGTCCCGTGAACATATAACACATTCTTGGTCGTGGAGATGTTGTAACCTTTAGTCTCCTTGCCTTTCAGATGGGTTTTAATGTGAATGATGTATGAGTCTGTCTGAGATTGTATGAGTTGTGTTTTGTATGGTTTTGATATATGTAAAGATTCGTCCTTTTGGGGGTTATTTGTTTAATAATTATTGGTGTGTATATTTTTTGTACTTATTGTGATAAAATTGTTTACATTTTGAAATGTTTCAAAAATAGTTTTTAAAAAAGAAAAAGAGAAAAGCAATTTATATTTGATACTTACAGAAAAAATGTATTAATAAGAAAATAAATAATAATGAATAAATTAATGTTGTAAGTATTTCTCATTTGATTGCACCTTTGTTAAGCCCATCTTATATATAAAAGTATCTAAATAGGAAAGAAATATAGGTCCTGAGGGAGGTTTCTCATTACATGTTTGGTTCTTTCCCCTCTTCTCCCTGACCTGGAATTATCATTAGAGGGGGTCCCCCCTTTTTTTGCATTGGTATTTTGTTACATGAAATCTCACTAATTACCTTAGTAGGCAAGGGTTTTGGGGATGATTACTCGCTTTGCCAAAACCTGGGAAGGGGGGATGGCGGTGAGGGGGGTAGAAAATTTGCATTGAGATAATCCCTGCTAGACCCTGAAAGGTTAAGTTGTCTGTCTGGCTCTTGTAATAAAAACAGATAAATACAAAATACATTCATGCATATATATACACATACATATATGTTCCCAGGGGACCTTTGGATCAGCCCTCTTCTGTCATTGCTCTGTTCTATTGTCCTTCTCACTCTTCCATTCATCACAGCATACAGCATGGGGCAGTGGGTCAGACCACTTTAGTCATTGGCTTCATTGCCCTATGAGTGAATGATGGCATTTTGGCTAATCGCATATGGACCTCTGTCTGAAAATGGGTGCTCTTTTGTGTCAGAGGTGGAGGGGGGGCATTCCTTTTTCTTTTTCATTTTCTCTTTTTGTAGGTCCCAATTAATTTCTTTTCATCTCCTTTTGTTTATTTTATTATTATTTTTAAGTGTATCGCAGCTCCCCAGACAGTGCCATTGGGCCCTTCACTTGCTGGTCAATAAATCTGCAATGTGCCGCATCCAGCACAGCCACTGTTTCTAAACCGGGAGGCCATCTTGGAATGGTATTGCCCATAGTGCACCATTGTTTATCATTCTAAGTTAGCCAGAATGTTGCTTCTAAATGTGACAGCCATGTTGAAGCTTTAGATCAATAATGCACCTTGTACAGTATCAGTACGTGCTGCTATATTTATTTCATTTTTTATTGTAAGCATGCCGTTTAAAAGAGACATGTTTTTGTTTTTTTCTACTTTTCTTCTAATTTATCTTGCATATGCTTGTTTAGTGTTTGTGTGTATTTTATCGTGGATGGATGGAGTAGTGGTTGAATGCAAGAGAGAGTGGGTGGATGAATTAAATCATGAATGTAAGAAAGGGTATGAGAGTTCATCCATAGTGATGCATTGAGTGCCTAATTTCACCAGTGATTGAATAGGTACTGTAAGTTATAAGCCAGAGCTATTGGCATTGCCAGTGCTCCTGTAGATAGCTAAAGCTGTATCAGGCCAGATTTAAAAAGCAAAGGAACAAAACTTCTCAGCAGCCTGTAACACGTCACATAGGTACTGCAATACTCGAGTGGTATTGAGTGCTGGAATTTCATTGCAACAAGGAAATACTTCAAATAGGCAAGTGTTAGCACTTCTCAGCAGCATTGCCATACTGGTATACCGCATTATGCATGGACCTTCTTTCCCATGTGCTGTCAGGCTCAATTCTAGATGTTTAATCATCCTGAAATATCTAAAAATGCGCTTTTGCCGACTGTGCTTATGTCAGCCGTTTCTTTAGCAGGTATTATGTAGTTTGTTTTCCTGTTTCTGGGGTACGATTGTAGTTAGGAATTAGCTTTTAGTAAGGTTTATTCTGTATATTTTTGTGTGAATTGTGTTGTACGTAGATATAGACAGTACTCCGTTGCTGTGGCCTTATTCTCCATTTAGGGAAAAAAGCAAAATATAACTTTAAAAAGAACAGTTCTGTTGCTTCTCACCAGCAACGAAATACATTAAGTGGGAAAGTACTCGCACTCTTAGCGGGACTGTTCTGCCTTAGAACAATACTTTTTTGGGACATAGCTGCCACCCCTCCCTTCACCACCGGCTATACAGTTAACAGGGGAGTATCAGTACTATTCAGAAGGAAGCAGGCTTGGAGTTAGTGAGTACTTGCATTTCTGTCGTTCAATTTTTTTCAGTGATAGCTTCCTTGTGTCTTAAAGGTCTCCCCACCATTCTCAATGATTGAGCTGCTCCTATTTTCTGACATAGGGGTGGGTGTTTGACGGAAAATAGCCTGATGACCTTCTCATGGCGTACATTGCCAGTGCAAATTGCTAAGTCAATTTTTTGATCTGTGCTTATTGTTTATTAAATAAAAAAACAGTTCTGATCAAGGACATATTAAACTTGACCAAAAAGCTTGACAGCCAAATACTTTTTACAAAGCAATCCTACTTCATTGTGCTCATTTCCCAAGCTTTTTAATAAACCTATTATTTTCGCTGTTCTTCTGCTTCACCTTGGCTATATTCATCTCTAACTTTTCTTGCATCATGTGCACCTCCAGGCTCTCAATGCATACAAGCTAGCTTCTGTGCAGATACTCTCAACCTTTGCTCCAGAAGCTCCTTGTTTTGAATGAATAAAGTCTGAGGCTTCTTGGTAACAGGAGATTTTATTCTGGATTATAAAGGTTATGTGTAAAGTACCCATAGGTACTGCTTCTGCCTCCACTCCCAGGAACCAACTCCCAACCGCTAGACTGAAACCTAAACATTCATAGCACAGTACAAAGAACTCTGACCATTTAATGACTTGACTGGACAAAATAGCAATTAGGACAAGATAACAACGCAATGAACCAACATCAGCACAACAGGCAAAAGCAAGGTAGACAAGCATGAACAATGACAACACAACAGACGAGGAAAGCGGATAGCACCAAGGAATAAGAAGACACCTAACAGTACAAAGGTAGGTAACTACCCAACAACAAAATCATAAAACCTTCTAGGCCACTTAACAGACCGTTCACATTTGGTAACCCTGGTACCCACATTGTGATTAATCACAACCACTTTCGAATCACTAGATTGGTTCACCGCAATCAATCAATCAATCAATCAGGGGGGATTATAAGCACGCTACTCACCCGTGAGGGTCTCAAGGCGCTGGGAGGGGGGGGCAACTCCGCTCAGTCGAAGAGCCAGGTCTTGAGTGCCTTCATGAAAAGGTTCAGTGAGGGGGCGCGTCTGATGTTGATGGGGAGCTCGTTCCAGGTCTTGGCTGCGATGTGGGAGAAGGCTCTTCCACCTGTTCTGGCTCTGTGGATGCGAGGGGTTTCTGCTAGGGCGAGGTCGGCAGATCGGAGGTTTCTGTTGGGTACGTGGAAGGAGATTCTCTCTTTGAGGTATTGGGGTCCGGTGTTGTGGAGGCATTTGTAGGCGTGGGTGAGTATCTTGAAAGTGACTCTCTTCTCGACGGGGAGCCAGTGGCGGTTCCGCAGGTGTTGGGTGATGTGTTCGTGTCGAGGGATGCCGAGGACCAGTCTGGCTGCGGTGTTCTTTATGGTCTGGAGTTTGCGGAGCAGGGACTTGTTAATCCCGGTGTAGAGGGCGTTTCTGTAGTCCAGCCTGTTTGTTATGAGTACGTGGGTGACAGTCTTTCTTGATTCCTGGGGGATCCATTTGAAAGTCTTCCGGAGGATGCGGAGGGTGTTGAAACAGCTGGCAGTGACGGCGTTGACCTGTCGGGTCATGGAGAGGGAGGAGTCGACAACGATGCCGAGGTTTCGGGCGTGGTCCGTGGGGGTTGGAGGGCTGCCGAGGGCGGTGGGCCACCATGTGTTGTCCCATGCAGAGGTGTGGTGCAGCGGCCAGGGCAGCTGACTTCGGAGCACAGGGTTCACGGTTCGATCCCCGGCTCCGGCGGCAGCTCAGCTCAGCACCATGTGACTCTGGGCAATAGCTCACTTAATTTCCACTCCGGCCCCCAGCGCCTTGAGACCCGTAAGGGTGAGTAGCTGCGCTATATAAAAACGGACTTACTTACAGAGGGGGAGGGTCTGAGGACGAGGACCTCTGTCTTCTCCGAGTTGAGTTTCAGGCAGCTGCTGCTCATCCAGGATGCGACGTCCTTCATACCTTCCTGGAAGCTGAGTCTGGTGGTGATGGGGTTCTTGGTGAGGGAGAGGATGAGCTGAGTGTCGTCGGCGTAGGATACGATGCTGAGTCAGTGATGTCTGAGGATGGCGACGAGGGGGGACCATGTAGATGTTGCAGAGTGTGGGACTGAGCGACGATCCTTGGGGTACACCGCAGTTCATTTCCGTGGGTTCGGAGAAGAAGGGTGGCAGTCTGACTCGTTGAGTTCTGCCGGTGAGGAAGGAGCGGATCCAGTCAAGGGCAGTTCCCTGTATGCCGGCATTATGGAGTCTGGAGGTGAGTGTGCGGTAGGAGACAGTGTCGAATGCTGCCAAGAGGTCGAGTAGGATCAGGGCCGCTGTGTGTCCTTGGTCGAGGAGGGTACGGATGTCATCTGTGGCGGCGAATAGGGCGGTCTCGGTGCTGTGTTTGCTGCGGAATCCGGATTGGGAGGGGTCGAAGATGGAGTTTTCTTCGATGAATTTTGTTAGCTGGGCGTTATCGGTCTTCTCTGTGACTTTGGCCGCGAAAGGGAGAAGGGAGATGGGTCGGTAGTTTTTGAGGTCCGTGGGATCTGCTGAGGGCTTCTTGAGCAGGGGTCTGACTTCTGCGCGTTGCCAGTCGACGGGGAAGATGCCAGTCTTGAACGTGGCATTGATGGTGTGTCGTAGTTCTGGCGCGATGGCGGCTCGGTGGAAAATGTGCGGCGGGCAGGGGCTGTGGTGGCTCTTGAGTGGATGCCTTTCATGGTTGAGGTAGTGTCTTCGGTGGTGACTGGGGTCCAGGAGGAGATGGTGGGCTGGCTGGCGTTGCTGGCGAGGGAAGTTGTTTCGGAGTCAGGTGTCTGGTCGTTGAAATGGTCGTAAAGGCCCTTGATTTTCAGATGGAAGTAGGATCCAAGCTTGTTGCAGAGGTCCAGGGAGGGGGTGACGTCCGTGGTTTCGCTGGGGGGCTTGGTGAATTCCTGGATGACGCTGAAGAGTTCCTTGGGGTTTCTGGAGTTGGCGAGGATCTTGCTCTGGATGAAGGTCCTTTTGGTGGATCTGATGCGTTGGTGGTATTCTGTCATGGCTTCCTTGTAGGTGGTGCAATCTTCTGACGTTTTGCTGTTCCTCCAGTTCTTCTCGAGACGTCTGCAGGTGCGTCTGGATTCTTGGAGGTCGGTGGTGAACTAGGTGGCCTTTCTGGGGCGCTGTCTGTCGGAGTTGCGCAGGGGTGCAAGCTTTTCTGTGCAGTTGGAGATCCATCTGTGGAGTTCTTTGGCTGCGAGGTTGGCGTCAGTCGAGGTGGTGGGGGTGTCGTGGTTGAGGGTGAAGTTGAGCTGCTCCTCTGTGATTTTGCTCCAGTTCCTTCGTGGAGGGTTGTGGAGCAGGTTTAGGCGGCTTGGGTTTGACGACATGGAAGTGTACGCAGTGGTGGTCCGTCCATGGGGGTTGTGTGGTGTGGCTGAAGTGGATGTTGTTGCCTCCTGCGAAGATGGGGTCGAGGGTATGTCCTGCCTTGTGTGTGGGCGTGGTGACGAGTTGTCTCAGTCCTATGTTGGCGAGGTTGTCCAGGAGGTTGGTGGAGTTGGGGTCGCTGGGGTTGTCGAGGTGGAAGTTCAGGTCTCCGATGAGTATGTAGTCCGTGGAGGCGATGGCGTGGGGCGCGATGAGGTCTGCGATGGTAGTGACGAACGTGGCGCGAGGTCCCGGGGGTCTGTAGGCGAGGGTGCCGCGAAGCGTGGTTCTAGGGCTGGTCTGGATCTGGATCTGGAAATGGAGGTGTTCGGTGGCGGAGAAAAGGTCATTTGTAGTGAAGGTGGAGAGTTGGAGGGAGCTCTTGTGTATGATGGCGAGTCCTCCTCCTCCTGGGCGGTTGGGGCGGTCCTTCCTCTGGATCTTGTATTCGTCAGGGATGGCGGTGGCGATGTCGGGGGCGGAGGAGGTGTTGGTTCATGTTTCTGTGAAGAAGGCGACGTCTGGTGAGAGGGTGTCGAGGAGGTCCCAGATCTCAACGGCGTGTCTGTGTAGGGACCGCACGTTGAGGAGGATGCACTTCAGTTCCTCGGAGGTGTTGGCGTTTGGTGCGGGGGCGGTGGCAGTGGGGGTGCAGACGTTGGTGAAGGTTCGGCGGCAGTGGCGGCAGGAGAACTGTCTGTGGGTAGTGCTCGGTGTGGACATCTGGCAGTTGTTGTTCCTTCCGGGGTTGAGTGCGAGGAGGGTGGATGGTCGGAGATCCAGGGTTCCTGGCGCTGGTCGCGGACGGGCACAGATGGGCTTGCCTTTGGCGCGGCCGCCATTATATAGGGGAGGGGGGAGGGAGGCACAGCTGGGAGGCGGTCGCGGGAATCGGCGGGGCGGAGGGGCCGCGGGGGCAGCAGCGGCGGGTGGGGAAGCGGGAAAACGGGCAGAGGGAGCGAGCAAGCAATGGCACAATAGCAGTACAAAAAGGCAAAAAGGCACAATAAGTGGTACAGAAAGAGAGGCACAACAAGTGGTACAATAAAGAGAGGCACAACTAGTGGTACAAAAAGAAAGAAGACAACGGACTAACTAAAAAAACAGGCGCAACCTAGTCTGGAGCTGAGGCTCGAACCCCTACCTGCACTCAGTCCTGCCAAGGGCAGAGGCACAGCACAGCAGTGGAGCTACCGAGGGAGAGAGCAGGTCCCTGGCCAAGGTCAGAGGTCCTGCTCGCGCTCCCACGCAGCGGCCACCATTATATAGGGGAGGAGGGAGGGAGGCACAGCTGGGAGGCGGGCGCGGGAATCGGCGGGGGGAGGGGCCGCAGGGGCAGCAGCGGTGGTTGGGGAAGCGGGAAAACGGGCAGAGGGAGCGAGCAAGCAATGGCACAATAGCAGTACAAAAAGGCAAAAAGGCACAATAAGTGGTACAGAAAGAGAGGCACAACAAGTGGTACAATAAAGAGAGGCACAACGAGTGGTACATGAAAGAAAGAAGACAACGGAGTAACTAAAAAAACAGGCGCAACCTAGTCTGGAGCCGAGGCTCGAACCCCTACCTGCACTAAGTCCTGCCAAGGGCAGAGGCACAGCACAGCAGCAGAGCTACCGAGGGAGAGAGCAGGTCCTTGGCTGCAACAGTACCAGAGGCAAGAGGCAACCCAGAATGACTGGAGTACTCAACTCCGTCACACCACCACTTACGCTTGTTAGACAAGCAGAACACTTCTTGGTACAGTTCTGCAATTTTACAAAAGTTTATACCCCAGGTCAGATTAATTTTTTGGGAACAAATCTTTAAAATATCTAGACGCGGGGCATGGCCACAGCGGCCAAGATGGCGGCTGCGAGTTGATGCCGATCCCCATGCCCCAACGGCATCAGAGGCTATCCTAACCTGGCATTGCTACCCTCCCCGTGTGTTTGAGGGCTGTAGGGGTCCTCGGCGACACGGGCCCGGTGGCACAGGGAAGCGCCGGACGGCATGCGGCCATGAGAGAACCCCCGATTGATGCCGCCCCCTTTCAGTATGGCAGCCAGCGACGACTGCGGTTAAGCGGCGACCGTGCTCCTAGAGGCCCGTGGTGCTGGAGAACTGTGAGGCTCAGGACTCTAGGCTGGATGCAGACACAACAGCCATGGAGCAGATGAGAGAGCCATCGCCCGCTGGAGTGTAGGAACACACAGTGATCCCAGTGCAGCAGTCTCTTTGCTCTGCCTGGTGGTGTGGATGCTGGCTAGGCCTACCAGGGGTCGTGTGAGGCCATACTGCAATAAGGACTGCTAAAAGGGGATGTATGGAGGCTGGAGACCCCGAGTTCTTGACTGGTTTCTGAAGGGGGGCATTTTCCTTCTGGACAGAACCCTGCTAAGCGTGTGGCCGAGTGGGCGGCATTGAGACCCCCCTCCTACCTTGGGAGGAACAGCGGGTGTGACACTTGGAGGATGAAGGCCTCCCCGCCCATTGTATTGTTGTTTGCCCATTGTGGTTGGAGCAGCACCGGGCCTGGGGTGGACGTGAGGCCCTTGACGGAGACATCTGATATGGAGCTGTTCATGGAGGATTAGCTGCAGTCCTGGGTCCCAGCTGACAAGCTGTCCCAGTGGTTCATGATGGAAAGGGCGCATAGGTCCTTGATTCGCCGGCCTCCGCCTGGGGCCCCAGCCTGTCCACTGATAGTGAGTATTCTAAGTCATTGGGACAGAGACACTATTGTGCGGGATGCAAGGGCGCACTCCGATCTTCGCTTTCAAAACTTGCAGATTGTAGTCCTCCCTGACTATACTCGTGCGGTCCAGCAACGCTGGTGTTCCTTCAAGGTGGTCAAGCAGAAACTCTTGGCCCTTAACCTGCAACACAAGCAACTCTTCCCGGTGCGACTGAAAGTGATCTTCAACTCTGGCACTTATTTCTTTGATATCCTGGAACAGGCTTGTGAGTGGGCAACGGTGAGGAATTAGCTTCGGTGACCTGATGGGCCTGGGGGACCTGACCCCATGGCAAGGGAGGACACTGCACTCATGCCACCGTGGGCCTTGGGGCTCCTCTGGCTCAGACACAGGGAGTGTGGAGCCCGGGGACACTGCCCATGACAGCATTTTGACTGATGCACCGGAGCTCTTCTGGACCCAAGATGACAACTACCCTGGTGCTCCTTCGTGAGGCCTTACGCAGGCACTTGAGCTCATCCTAGACCTCTGCGGGGGGTCGTAGGGGGGTTGTTTCTGAATTTTTGTAATTTGTCCCTGGTTCTGCCAGTTTGCCTTTGTTTATTTTTGATGCTTCCCTTGCAGGTCTAATGTCGGACTTTGCTCTTGATTGCTGCCAAGGACTAGGATCCTACTGCCAATGGGGGTCTCTAGGGCTGTTGGTCTTCGGCTTGATTGCTAATGTTATGTGTGGGGTTAGGGTGACAGATGCTTTGGGGGTAGAAGTATGGAGTGGGGAGAATTTGGGGGATGGGGTGTTCCTTTTGTTTTTGCGAATTTGACCCCACAGCTCCCTGCCAGACAGATTATGCAGCCTATTTACCTAGGCTATAACGGCCAGATTCTTCATCTTGAAGAGAAAAAGGGGCCAGAATAAAGCAATTTTAAGATATTTGTAGTGCAAAATAGTATAAGTAACCCTCACAAATCCTTTTTTATGATAGAGATGAATGGAGCAGGACAGAGTAGCCTCAATATATGTAAAAAAAAAAAAAAAGTCACTGTGCCTTTAACAATCCAGACACCACCAGTATCCATCATGCACAGCAGATGGCAGTTACTTCAATTCTTTTTTTCCGGCTCATGCTGACAGGACCCTGGAGCATTGATTGAGCTCAGCCAAAATTGTTTTTTTTTCGTCAAAATTCTTAAGTGATTTTGACTATAAACCGGTTTACTCAACGTCTTTTGTTTCTCCCTGCCTTTTTTGTGTTTTCCTGACAGAAATTACAGGCAATTTGTCAGAAAAATGCCATCTCTTTTTGACAAATGACCAGCCTGTTGGAGAAAAAAGGCCTTCCAGAAGACCATGTTCCTGTGTCTTGCCAGCACTGCTGAAACTTTTCTAGTCGTACCCTGAGAGACTGAGAAGATTCGCCCTCATGGAACTGAGGAACAAAGAAGACTATAATCTTAATCTGAAGGTGGGACCTCAGGGCATGTAGAAGGTCAGACCTCTACTAGGCCTCTGTAATCAGCCTCTTGTGGACGTGCCAAGAAGAAAACGGCACAAAAACGTCATTGGTCCCTATTGACGTTGAGGACACCAACTTAGAGGAGAGGTGTGGCGCCAACCTGTTCGCCGTATATTCAAGGTACAACGTTGAACAAGCGGCGAAAATAAGCGTCGAGGCCAGGTCTATCAAGGTCGTTCATTACTTCGTTGACCCACGTCGCGGTTGCCATTGAGGTCCAGGTCGCCGTCGAGGCACCTCCGAAGATCGACATCGAAGCACCGCCGAAGATCGACGTCGAGGCATACTCGGACGTCGTGGCGCCGTCGGTGTTCACCATCGACAAGTAGGTCGACGTTGAGGCATCGAGGTTCGTCGACGTCGAGAACTCTTTCAACGTCGTCCAGGCTACAGGAGGCTAGGATAAAGAGAGGACGCATTTACTCTGCACCAGACTCGGAGTACTCGAGAATGTATTCTCCATCTTCAGGTCTTCATCCAGATTTTTCACCACCTCCGCCTCCTCCACCTCCTATGCCACCTCCTGCGCCACCTCCACCACAAGTGCCAGTTACAACACGGAGATCAAAGTCTAGATCGCGCCACCGTTCTAGGCGCCATCATCAGCGTGAAAAATCTGGGTATCCTGGTTGTTATTATCCTTACCTATAAGGAACAGGTTAACAAGGTAACCTCTACCTCCTTCTTCATGCTGCGCATGATCAGGAAGATAGCACAGTTTCTTCCTTCTAATTTATTGTCCACCGTGATCCTTTGCCTTGTAATCTCCAGGATTGACTATTGCAATGGCCTCTATGTTAACCTTCCTAAGGCTCAGTTGAAAAAACTACAAATTCTACAAAATTCAGCAGCTAGACTGCTGATGAAAATTCCTAGATTCCAGTCGGCTGCACATGCTCTGTTTAGATTGCATTGGTTGCCTGTTCGGCAAATAATTCTTTTTTTTAATGGGCTTTGTATATCCTATAAAGCACTTCAGGGTCAAGGGCCAGCCTTCCTGAGGGAGAAAATCAGCAGGTATGTGCCCAACAGGACCTTCAGATCTAGTTCAGCGATGAATTTGGTGGTACCTCCCTATAGGCTTTCTTCCTGGGGTGGCAGAAGCTTTCTGGTCTGCACAACCCGAACCTGGAACAAGCTTCCTTTGGCAACTAAATCAGCCCCCTCTCTCCAGAGTTTTCGCAAGCTTCTCAAAACCTGGCTTTTTACTCAAATGTAATCTTATTCCCTCTGTCCTCCTTTCTTCAGCGCCGAGACACCTCAGGGTATTTGTTGCGCTTTATAAACTCAAATCAAATCAAATCGTAGCTCACAGCACACTTCGGCTTCTAGACGCTCCCATTATCATCGTTGTCATCATCATTCACTCTCTTGGACAAGATCTTCATCGTCTACTGGACGTTATTCACCAACATTGTCTGACTCTCGACCTACACGTATTTCGCCAGAGGATGATGTCACCACATTCCAAGAAGTCCTTGTGAGAGGAGCGACGAAGCTCAATATTCTTTTGTCGACTCCAACACCAACGACATCGATCATTTTGGAGACCTTGCAACAGAGATCGGTAACTAGACCCATGTTACCGCTAGTGCCAGGTCTTCTTGAACCGGCTATGGAGCTTTTTCTAACACCAGCCTCTGTTAAGACAGCACCTTCCAGGCCCCACAAAAAATATCGCCCTCCGGAGCAGGATCCAGCTTTCCCAGATCCTACACCAGACTCTGTGATCGTCGTGGCGGCAAAGAAACAACATGCCACTACTCCTTCTTCTACGGTTCCTCCTGACAAGTAAAGTAGGAAGTTGTACTCTGTGGGTCGGATGTTGTGCGGCACGGCAGCAGCTTCCATTAAAACAGCTAGCACCACTACCTTACTAGGCAGATGCGACAGGGCACTGTCGGAATCCATGAACCAGTTTGATGAACATCTCCCTAGGGACAAAAGGGAAGACTTCATGGAGACCCTAAACGAGGGTTTAATGGTCTTGAATCAAGTGATCAGTGCTGCAGCCCACGCCTAACATCCGTCAAGCCAGAGTCACAACAGCGAATTTTGAATCTGCCATTTTCTAGAACAACTCTTCTCTGGGCTCATGCCGACAAAGAAATGGCAAGGATGAAGGCAGAAATGGAAACTCTCAAGGCAGTCGGCCTAGAGAGACCCAGGGAGCTGAGAAAATCTTTCCGGCCATACCAACGCTGCTTCTCTTCCCAGTTAGGCCAGTCCTCTTAATGGTATCAGGGCCGCCAGCAAAGCAGTGCACAGCAACAGCACCAGCGTCCCTATCAGTCTTACCAACGATGGCAACCTAGAGGGAGGTCTACCCAACAGTCTACTCAGAGGGGCAAACAGCCTTCTGTGTCGAAGCCCTGAATTATTACTTTCCCCTGTTCTGTTCCCCACTCCGGTGGGAGGAAGCATACGACATTACCTGGCAGAGTGGCAAAACATAACGCAAGACGCCTGGGTGCTGAGTATTGTTCAGGATGAATATTGTCTTCGGTTCATCAGTCCTCCACCAACCATACCTCCGAAGCCATCCAACTACCAACTTCCACTGTTACGAGCGGAGGTTAACATCCTTTTACAGAAGTTGACGGTGGAACCGGTTTCTCTCCAACAACAAGGAACAGGCATTTATTCCAGGTACTGTCTCGTCAAGAAGAAAGACAGAAACAAATTCAGACCCATTCTCAACCTCAAATCAGCCTACAAGTGGCTTCGACTCGAAAAGTTCCAGATGCTGGTGTTACACCAAATTTACCCCCAATTGCACCAGGGGGATTGGCTCTGCTCTATCGGCCTACAAGACATGTACTTTCACATTCCCACCGCCAGAAAGCATCGCAAGTTCTTGAGGTTTGTGGTGGGACAGTACCATTACCAATACCAAGTCCTCCCATTTGGTCTGAAGTCAGCACCCATAACATTCTCCAAGTGGATGGCAGTGGTGGCTACCCATCTCAGGAGACACAGGATATTCGTCTACCCATACCTAGATGATTGGCTAATCAAGGTGTCCATGTCTCAAAAAGCTCAGCTTCATTACAACTAAACTTGCATTCTCCTACGGAGGCTGGGCCTTCAGATCAATCACAGCAAGTCCATCTCTACCCCAGTACAAACCTTACATTATCTGGGAGCCTCCATCGACACTGTAAGGGCAAAAGTGTGTCCTTCGGAGGAGAGACGCTAATTGATCCTTCAGAAATGTCAGGCTCTCATGAAAGCTTCCCATCCAACAGTAAGAACAGTATCCTCCCTTTTTGGATCGATGGCTTCCTGCATCTTTCTCATACCGAATGCCCGTCTCCACATGAGGCCTCTACAGAAATGTCTCAAAGACCAGTGGTACCAACTGACAGGCAACTGGAAAGACAGGATACGCTGTCCCTTCATGCGAAGCTGTACCTCAAATGGTGGCTTTCTGCAACCAATCTCCTTCAAGGCACTCGGTTTCATCAGGAGATTCCGTCTCAAACCATAGTCACAGATGCTTCACTGCTGTGTTGTGGAGCCCACATGGATCACCTCCAGATCCAAGGAAAGTGGTCGGAGAAGGAATCAATGTACCATAACAATCTCCTCGTGCTCAGTGCATTCCATCTGGCGTTGAAAGTCTTTTACCTGTAGTTCACCTCCCGCTCCCTGCTTGTTCAGACGGACAACACCACAACCATGTACTACCTCAACAAGCAGGGAGGGACAAGGTCCAGGCCCTTGTTTCACGAGTCCCAGACTATCTGGAAATGGCTTCTAGCCAGGGGCCTTACGATCACAGCAACACATATGGCAGGTGTCCAGGCTCACTCAGCAGACTCCTGCAAGAAAACCACAAGTGGGTCCAAATCCACGACGTGGTACAAGACATTTTTCAACTATGTCGGAACACCAGCCATCGACTTGTTCACCACCGCAAAAAACATAAAATACCAAAGCTTCGCATCGTGGTTCTTCCAGACAGGGACTCTGGGGAATGCCCTATGGATCGACTGGTCCGGCAGATTTCTCTACGCTTTTCCACCAATTCCCCTAATCCCGGCAGTTTTCATCAAGTTACCTCAGTCCTCGACAAATATGATCCTTATATTTCCGGAGTGGCCACGTCAGTGGTGGTTCACGGACCTCCTTCACTGGTCTATCTGTCCACATCTGAGGCTGCTATGCAGGCCAGATCTGCTGAGGTTATTCAGAGGCCAGATAGTTCACCCCAATCTCTCCTTTTTAAATTTGGCAGCATGGCTCCTGAGCTAGTGCAATATGGACATCTAAATCTGCCTCAGGACAGCATGGAGATTCTCAAAGAAGCTAAGCGACCTTCTACACGTTTCGCATACGCCTTCAAATGGAAGAAATTCTGCATATGGTGTTCATCCAAGAACAAGGACCCTACTACTTGCCAGGAAGATGTTATTCTTCCATACTTACTCCATTTGGCAAAATCTGGTTTACAGTTTTCTTCCATTAAAGTTCATCTGGCAGCTCTGACGACCTACCGGAAATGTCCTTCACAAACCTCTTTTTTCAGAACACCTGTCATCAAGGTTTTCGTAGAGGGCTTAAAGAAGCTTTTTCCTCCCATCAGACGTCCTTCCCCTCCATGGGAGCTTATGGAGTCCTTTCATGCCTTATGCAGGATCCATTCGAACCCATACACAAGGCATCTCTCCAACACTTGTCTTGGAAAACCGCTTTCCTTGTGGCGATAACATCAGCCCGCAGGGTTGGTGAGATCCAAGCTCTCTGTTCTCATGAATCATATACTGTGTTCCATTCGAGCAAAGTGGTTATGAGAACTCACCCAAGTTCCTCCCTAAAGTAGTATTGGACTTCTATATCAACCAGACAATCTAATCTCTCTGCCTACATTCTTTCAGAATCCTTCTATTCCAGCAGAAAGAACCCTTCATTCCCTGGATGCAAGAAGAGTTCTAAAATTTCATTTAGATAAAACAAAGGCCATTCGCCTATCAGATCAATTATTTATCAACTATGGTCTGGTCCGTACAGGGTTAGCTACTTTCAAACAATCCATTTTGCGATGGACAGTATCTTGCATTTTATTATGCTACCAAAAAGCTAACAAGAGTCTTCCAGCTAAACCTAAGGCACACTCCACTAGGGGGAAGGCAGCTACTGCTGCTTTATTGCGCAGTATTCCCATATCAGAGATCTGTTAAGCAGCTACCTGGAAATCAGTACATACATTCACCAAACACTACTGTCTAGATTCTGACGCTAGAGCAGACGCTCAAGTAGGGCAGGCTTCCCTCAGAAATCTCTTTGCTTGACTTATCCGCATTATCCTCTGTCTACTCCACCGCGTTATCTGGGGATGGGCTTGCTACTCTAGTCAGCACTTATAACTATAAATGGAAATCCCCTACGAGAGAAGGAATTGTTTCTTACCTGTAACTCCGTTTCTCTTGTAGGGGCATTTCCATTATAGTCATGAGCGACCCTCCCTGGTGGACTGAACAGAGGAATTTCCTTATTCCATATCTTTTAACATAAGCCTTAAAAACAACTGAAGTAATTGCCACCTGCTGTGCATGATGGGATACTGGTGGTGTCTGGATTGTTAAAGGCACAGCGACTTTTTTAGACATATAATGGCAGTCTATGAGGCTACTCTGTCCTGCTCCCTTCATCTCTATCATAAAAAAGGGTTTGTGTGGGATACTTAAACTGTCTTGCACTAACATTATCTGAAAATTGCTTTATTCTGGCCCCTTTTTTCTCTTCAAGATGAAGAATCTGGCCATTGTAGGTAAATAGGCTGCATAATCTGTCTCTCTCTCTTAAGTGTCTTTGTAGGCCTTCTTGAAGAAAGGCGAAAATCTACACTTAAGAAGATATATATGTAGGAAAGTGCCCCTTTTTGCATGGTTACCCCCCACTTTTTGCCTGACATCTTATGCAACCTTACTTGTGCCCTGGGTCACTGCCAATTAGGTTCCCAGGGCCTGTGTTCTTTCCCAGGACTGTACGATTTGTAGCCACAATTGGCACATCCCTGGCTACAAGTAAGCCCCTTGTAAACGTACCATCGGTACCAAGGGCACTGTGACCAGGGAATGCCTCTAAGGGCTGCAGCACCTATTGTGCCACCCTTAGAGGCCCTGCACCTCAACACACACACACTACCACTGCAGGCTGCGTGTTTTGGTGCAGAGAAAAGTGAAGAGTCGACATGGCACCCATCCCTGAGTGCCATGTCTTCAATCCACCAGTGGCCTGAGGCCTAGGTAAGTCATCCCTCGAGCAGGATGCACTAGCCCTAAGGTGAGGGTACAGAGGCATGAGCCCTGTACCCCTACAGTGTCTAAGTCCATTCTTAGACATTGTAAGTGTAGTAAAGCCATAAAGAGTATATAGTCTGAGAGTTGGTCATTACGAACTCAACAGCTCCATAATGGCTTTACTATAAACTGGGAGGTTTGGTAGCACACTTCTCAGCACATTAAACCCACACTGATGCCAGTGTTGGATTTAATGTAAAATGCACCCAGAGGACATCTTAGAGATGCCCCCTGAAAATCGACCAGCCCTGGTGTGGTTCCTGAATGGCTGCCCGCCATTTGCACCACCAGACAGGTTTCTGGACCACTGGGTAGAGAGCCTCAGCTCTCTGGGTCAAGAAACAAAGCCCATTGTGGGCAGAGGTGTCATGCCTCCTTCCCCAGGATGGGCTGGGGCCACGAAAGGGGAAGCTTCAAAGGTCTGCCGCCTTTGGAAGCTGTCCCTGCCTTTTGCTGCCCCCAGCAATTGTCTCCCACCGGTTCTGGCCCCCACTTTGAGTGGGAGAATCGGCGGGAAATTCAAGCTAGGAAGAGAGGTGTGCCCACCTTTGCCAACCCCACCCCTCAGGTGGGGGATGCGAGGTGAAGCACACATCTCAGTCCCCTCCATCTTGAAGATGAGGGGACTCAGCCAATTAGGAAGAGGCTCCTGCCCCCTCCCACTGGAGGGTGGCATAATAGGGGGTGTACCCACCCCAAGGAAGGGGCCCATTGGTCCCGACCTGCACACCCCTTTAATGCCCCTAAATTTAGTATTTAGGGGCGACCCTGAACCTTGCCTCCTCAGATTCGAGGAAGAAAGAAGAAGGACCAAAGAGCCGTGGTGACCTAGAAAGGAGAAGAGGACACCAACTGCCTTGGCCCCAGCCCTACCGGCCTGTCACGTCTATGACCTGCCTACAGCAAGAACCCCGGCGAGTCCAGCAGCCAGCAACCCCAAGAGCCTGGAGGACCTGCCCTGCGACCCTATTACAGACTCTGTCTCCCATGAGCACCGGATTTGCTCAAACAAAGACTCACCCAGTGGCGGCTCGCCGAGTTGGCGATGCAGCAAGCGCAATGTAAATAGTTTTATTTATTTAATTACTTACCTTACTCCTGTCCGGCGTATGTCGGACTCCACTACCACCCCCACCGTGTGAGATCCCAAGGTTTGGTATCTAGGCATACCACCCCCAGTACCTAAAGTAATCCCAAAGTTACTAAAAAGTAATCTGAAAGTAATTACTGTGTAATTTAAACTGTTTCCAAAGCATATACAAACCTGTAACGATTGCAACTTCAATCACAACTGCATTCCCTTGAACAGTCTTGCATTTGAAAGTATATATCTGAAAGAGACACGTTAGTGATAGATTCCTTACCTTAGAATATCCCCAGGCGTCAGGCTGGATCCGGAAAGTTTTGCGTAGCAGTACCCTTGCGCGTCGGTAGGCGGCGTCGTGCGGCTCCGCGTCCGTCGTCGGCGTCGTGATCGCCGGGATGACGTCGCGGGCAGTACTTAGGCGCCGCCCTGCGCGCTGACGTCAGTTCTTCTTTTCCGCGCCAGCAAGCGCAGATCCGGGAAGAGCAGTGCCCTGGTCAATTTTTGACCATACTTTTTGGTGATTTTTTCACTGGTTTTTTCCAACTTTAAGGTGTCGTAGGGATGCCCGGCTTCAAGCGATGCGGCGCCTGTGCGCGGATGATGTCCGTCACCGACCCGCATTGGGAGTGTCTCTTCTGCCTCGGCCGAGGCCACGACACCGAGTCTTGTCCCGAATGCCAGGCCCTCAACCCGAAAGCTTTGCGAGAGCGGTCTCGAAAGCTCCTCGAGGCCCGGCATTCGGCTCCGCGGAAGCCCCGGTCGCGTGAGAGGTCCAGGGGTCGCTCGCGGAGTGCACACCGGTCGTCGACTTCTTCGTCCGGTAAGTCTAAGCACAAGAAGTCCAAGAAGCATCGTCGCTCTCGGACTTCGCCTCGCCGGTCTCGCGACTCGGCTGAGGCCCCTCCCGGCACCGTCCCCGCCCCCGCGGCCCCGGACTTGCCTGTGGAGTCGCCCCGTCATACCCGCCCTTCCCGGGTTCGGGGGCGGATCCGGCCAAGGTACAGGAGTTCCTGTCGGCCATGGCCCGCCTCTCGGGCCTTCAGGCCCCTCCGGTGCGCCTTCGGGCCCCGCGGGCCCTGATGGGGTTGCTCCGGCGCCGCCGGCGGCTCCGGCCCCGGCGTCGCCCGAGCCTCCAGCCTCGATCCCGGCTCCGGCTTCGGCCCCGGCCTCGATCCCGGCTCCACAACCCCCATCGACGCCGGTCGACCTCACGACACCTCCGCCGGCGCCGATGTCTCCGGTGCCGTTCTCGACGCCGCCCTGGGCTCCGGGCGGCGTCGTCCCCCAGTTCCTTCCGGCTCCGGACATGGACCCGGAGCGACGTCGCTCGACGCCGGCTCCGGCGCCGATGGGACCTTGGGTCCCAAATGTCCCTCCTCCTCCTTATTTTGAACCAGAGGAGGACCAGGAGGACTGGGAGGGGTCTGATGACCCTCTGACACGCAACTGTCAGTATGATGAGGACTGGACAGAGAGTCTAGGGGAGGCCAGTGGTCTGGATACTTCTCCTGACACTGGCATGCTGTCTCCTCCCGTGGCTACGGAGGAGGGGGCCAATTTTGGTACGGTGTTGCGTAGGGCTGCTGGGGCCTTACGTCTCCAGCTCCCTACTTTGACGGTCAAGCCTAACATCTTGACAGAGGTGCTTCAGCCGGCAGCCTCCTCTGCGGAGACTGTGCTGCCGTTTAACGACGCCCTCACTGACGTTCTTTTGGGCGCCTGGTCCAAGCCCAACACAGGGGCTCCTGTGGATCGGAACGTGTCACGACGCCATCGCCCCGCTCCGGGCGACCCCCTGTTTCTTTCTGTCCACCCCACTCCTGAGAGCTTGGTTGTCCAAGCCTCCGCTTCCCAAACCGCCTTCCCTACCGCTCCTCCGGATAGGGAATCCAAACGCCTGGATCAGTTTGGGAAGAAAGGTTTTTCTTCCTCCAGTGCTGGCTTGCGGTCCGTTAACACCGCTTGTCTTTTGGGCCGATATACCCACTCCTGTGGGATTCGGTGGCGGATGTTTTGCCCCAGTGCCCTGAGGAGGTCCAGGCACTGCTTTCCTGCGCCATTGCGGAAGGGAAGGGATGCGGCCAAATACACTATCCGTTGTGGCCTTGACACCGCCGACTCGCTGGGCAGGTCGATTGCAACGACGGTGGCGCTCCGGCGCCACGCCTGGCTGAGAACCACTGGTTTTTCAGGGATGTCCAGAATACTCTCATGGACATGCCCTTTGATGGAGTCGGTCTTTTGGGTCCAAAGCAGACCATGCGTTGGAGCGCTTTAAGGACTCACGGGCTACTGCAAAGTCCCTGGGCCTTTCTGCTACACGCCCTCCGCTGCCTTCTGCTTTTCGCCCCTATCGTGGCCACGGTAGGGGCGCCCTTCACGTCAGCAGCCCAGCCACCGGCCCGCGCAGCAGGCGTCTTCGCGTGGCCGAGGACGTGGATTCCGCCGTGGCGGATCGGGCAACCAGCGTGCGGGTCAGGCCACCACCTCCAACCCGTCCGCGGCCTCCAAGCCCTCCTAGTCCCTCCTTTCAGGTGCACGGCACACCAGTAGGGGGCAGGGTCCGCCATCACCTTCCCCACTGGCGCACCATCACCTCGGACAGGTGGGTCTTGGACATTGTCCGAAGGGCTACTCCCTCCCCTTCGAGACCACCCCCAGCCATGCCACCTCAATTCCACCGCATGTCAGGGGATCACTTGGTGCTTCTACGGAAGGAAGTCACGGCCCTCTTGACCAAGAGGGCCATCGAGCATGTTCCGACCCCAGAAGTAGGGCGTGGTTGCTACTCCCACTACTTTCTGGTGCCCAAAAAGGACAAGGAGGACATGCGTCCTATCTTGGACCTCCGGAACGTCAATCGCTTCCTCCGGAAGGAGAAGTTCAAGATGCTCACCCTAGCTCAGGTCTTGACTGCCCTCGACCCTGGAGACTGGTTGGTAGCGTTGGACTTGCAGGACGCGTATTTCCACATCCCCGTCCTGCCGGCCCACCGGCGTTACCTTCGGTTCACGGTAGGCCCCGAGCATTTTCAGTTCACCGTGCTCCCCTTTGGCCTTACCAGTGCCCCTCGGGTGTTCACGAAAGTGATGGCGGTGGTCGCAGCTCATCTGCGCCCGGGCAGGGGTTTCAGTCTTCCCCTACCTCGACGACTGGCTGCTGAAGGCGGGCTGCGTCCCAGGCAGTCGTCTCCCACCTCCAGACTACGGCCGAACTCCTGCACTCGCTGGGGTTCTCCATCAATGTGCCGAAGTCGCATCTAATTCCTTCTCCACAGCTCCTTTTCATCGGAGCAGTTCTGGACACGACGCAGTTTCGGGCCTATCCTCCCGAACGGCGAGTCCGGGATATTCAGGCTATGATTCCGATCTTTCGGCCTTTATCCTGGGTTTCGGTACGGATGACCCTGAGGCTGCTAGGCCTCATGGCCTCCTGCATCCTGCTGGTCAATCATGCCAGATGGCATATGCGGGCTCTGCAGTGGGACCTGAAGTTCCAGTGGGCGCAGCACCAGGGCAACCTGTCCGATCACGTCCAGATCTCGGAGGGGACTGCAAAACAGTTGCAGTGGTGGCTCTCGAACCGGCAATGGGTCATGGGCAGATCCCTCTCCCTTCCCCAGCCAGAGCATACAGTTGTGACGGACGCGTCCCTTCTGGAATGGGGCGGTCACATGGGAGAGGCGGAGATCAGAGGCCTCTGGTCTCCGGGCGGAGTCCCGGCTCCATATCAACATTCTGGAGCTCCGGGCGATCCGGCTTGCACTCAAGGCATTCCTTCCTCTGTCAAAGGGAAGGTAGTGCAGGTGTTCACAGACAACACCACCGCCATGTGGTACTGCAACAAACAGGGCGGGGTGGGGTCTTGGACCCTTTGTCAGGAGGCTCTGCGCCTCTGGACATGGCTGGAACATCAGGGCATGTTCCTGATGGTTCAACACCTGGCAGGTTCTCTGAACGCCAGGGCGGACGAACTCAGCCGCAGGTGCATGATGGATCACGAATGGCGTCTTCACTCGGAAGTGGCGCAAGGACTCTTTCTACAGTGGGGAGAGCCTTGGTTAGATCTATTCGCCACCGAAGAGAACGCGCAATGTCATCAGTTCTGCGCGTTGGAATTTCCAAGGCGGCACTCGCTCGGCGACGCTTTTCGTCGCGAGTGGAGTTGCGGTCTGTTGTACGCCTTTCCGCCTATACCACTTCTACCCAGAGTGTTGAAGAAGATTCGGCACGACCGGGCCCAAGTCATTCTTGTGGCTCCGGACTGGGCTCGAAGAGTTTGGTATCCCGAGCTACTCAATATGAGCATAGATCCCCCGATCCGTCTGCCTCTTCGGGAGGATCTTCTGTCGCAGCAGCAGGGGACGGTCCTCCACCCGAACCTGTCCAGTCTACACCTGCTTGCGTGAGATTGAGCGGCGGCAGTTGATTCCTTTCGACTTGCCTCCCGAAGTTTGTGATGTGATTCTGGCAGCCAGGCGTCCCTCCACTAAGGTGGTATACGCCTGCAGGTGGAACAAATTTGTGGCATGGTGCACAGCAAAGGCTGTGGATCCCCTTTCTGCCCCTCTTTCTGAGGTCCTTCTGTTCCTTCTCTCTCTGGCCCAACAGGGTTCTGCCCTGGGTACCATCAAGGGTTATCTTTGTGCTATCTCGGCCTTCCTCAGGCTCCCTGATCAGCCCTCCCTTTTCAAGTCCCCTGTTGTTAACAGGTTCTTAAAAGGCATTACTCACCTCTTCCCTCCTGTTCCGTTTGTAATGCCTCAGTGGGACTTGAACTTGGTTCTTACCTTTTAATGTGCGCTCCCTTTGAGCCTCTGCATAACTGTCCTCTTCGTCTTCTGACTCTGAAGACAGCCTTTCTGGTGGCCATCACCTCCGCTCGGCGGGTGAGTGAGCTCCAGGCTCTATCTTGCAAACCTCCCTTTCTGTCTGTTCATCCAGACAAGGTTGTTCTTCGGACGCGTCCGTCCTTCTTGCCAAAGGTGGTTACTGCTTTCCACATTGGGCAGACCATCACTTTGCCCACCTTCTTTCCGCCTCCGCATCCTTCCAGAGAGGAAGAGAGGCTCCACCGTCTGGACCCAAAACGTGCGCTCTCTTTCTATATTGACCGCACAAAACACTTCCGGGTGGATGACCAGCTCTTTGTTGGCTACGTGGGCGCCAAAAAGGTCGGGCGGTGCACAAGAGGACCATCTCCCGCTGGGTTACCTTGTGCATCAAGACCTGCTATTCTTTGGCTAAAAAGGAACCTCCTGTTGGGCTGCGTGCCCATTCCACCAGGGCAACGGCTGCTACCACGGCCTTGGGCCGCGGTGTTCCGCTGCCGGTTATCTGTCAGGCGGCTACGTGGGCCTCGCTGCACACGTTTACTAAGCATTACTGCCTTGACAGTCAGGTCCGGAGGGACGGCTTCTTTGGCCGTTCTGTCCTCCAGGACTTCCTTGTCTGATCTTTGTTCGCAGACCCACCACCGGGGTTGGTATTGCTGGGGTATCTATTCTAAGGTAAGGAATCTATCACTAACGTGTCTCTTTCAGATGCACAAGTTACTAACTTGTGTAACGATATATCTGTAAGAGACAGTAGTTAGTGATAGATTCCTTACCGCCCCACCCATCCTCCCCGTTCTGCGAACTGATTTCTAGGGTTAAGGACATCCCTTTCAGGGCCCTAGTATTTTTCAGACACCTGTGTCAGCTTCTTGCATGGCTCTGCGTTCCTGGCGCGGAAAGTCGTGTACAGAACTGACGTCAGCGCGCAGGGGCGGCGCCTAAGTACTGCCCGCGACGTCATCCCGGCGATGCCGACGACGGACGCGGAGCCGCACGACGCCGCCTACCGACGCGCAAGGGTACTGCTACGCAAAACTTTCCGGATCCAGCCTGACGCCTGGGGATATTCTAAGGTAAGGAATCTATCACTAACTACTGTCTCTTACAGATATATCGTTACACAAGTTAGTAACTTGTGCTTTACTTACCTGTGCCAAGTCCTGCTTGGTTCTAAAATAAATAAAACAGAAGTATACCTTTTTTATACTTACCAAATTTGTCTGGATTATGTCTCTGAGTGTGTGTAATCAATCCTTGATTGAGTGAATACAAAGTAAATGCTTAACACACCCTCAGTATAAGCCTAACTGCTCGCCCACACTACCACAAACAGAGCTGTTAATACTTACCTAATTTAGCCTCTGCTATACCTCTGGGGACTCCCTAGACTCTGTGCACACTATACCTCATTTTGGAATAGTATATACAGAACTAGCTTCCTACAGGTCGTGTAACCGTGCTTTCTTTACTGCGTTCATCATTCTTTTGACCAAATTCCCTTAAGTTTGGTCGAAAGAATCTCTCGGAGGGGGACACTTGGGAGAAGAAGTTGTTGCGGGAGGACTCTCAGGCACTATCGCTACATCAGTTCCTAATGACAAGGGGTAGGGAGACGGGTTTCATCTCTTTCTTGGCGTGACACAAGGCACAGTTATGGGTGTGCACAGGTAAACTGGTAATAAGACGGGCCCCATTCGCCAGGGACTTTCATTTCTGGGATCTTCCTGCATTCGCGGAGCGAACTAGTTCAGTTTACATGACCCTATGGCGCGATGGGGCCTGTGACACCTTTGGGGATCCCTTCCTGTGAGTCGGCCCGGGATGCTTTTGCTTTGGGGCCGGGGCACGTCCTTGAGTATGACGGCCTTTCGGCGATCACTAGGGACATCTGGACCTCTTTTCCAGCAACCCCTCCCACGTCCCATACTTTTTGGGCCCTGCTGGAGATGGGTGGGGGGGGGGTGGTATCAGGTCACACACTTGTATAGGGCCATGCCGGGGGGCGGGATCCTTTTCCCGCAAGGGCGGCCTGGAACCAAGAATTGGGGATTGAGATAGAGGATTTGCAGTAGTATGTGCGGGTTGGTTCGCACAATTTGAAGTAATGCTAGATTAAAGCTTACTCACTTTCACTATCTCCAAACATATATGACACTCTGCAGGTTACACAGGATTGATCCCTTTGGGCCCCAAAGATGCCTTCAATGCAATTATCCCACAGCGTCCTTTTTGCACTTTCCCTGGCAATGTCCCTTTATGCGCGCACTCTGGGACTGAGTGGTCGTAAGGGTGACGGTGGCGATTCCTTGTCCTCTAGACCCGGTCATGTGCTTATTGGGGGAAATCCGCAGGGGTAAGGAGCAGAAAATGGCTTTTGTTTCTACCCCTTTTGGTTGTGGCCAAGCGTTGTGTGGCAGTTACTTGGATGGGTACGGCTGGCCCAAGCCTGGAGCGTTGGGAGCATGATATGGTGGAATGGGCAGTGGCTGAGGAGGTGAGCTTGACAATGCAGGACGGACGATAAACTGGGCGAAGACCTTGGCATTTGGGCGGACTGTTGTCTACCTTCTTAGATCCCAAGGGCTCTGAACTGGCCTCGGGAGATGAGACAGGTAGCTCCTCTTCGATTTCTATCTCTGATTGACCTCCACACGTTTACGCATTGTCATTTGTTTCTTTGACTGTCTGTGAACTTCTGCGACTAGCTTTTACATCTCATGCGATTGAACGATTAGTCACGAAGTGTAGTGCGACTCTGGAACTGTACCTTTCTGTACCAAGGTTTTATATAGCATATGCTTTGATTACTTGTTTTAGATCTTTATGCCTTCTGTCTTTCATAATCAATAAAGAATGTTTAAAACAAAAACACCTATAATGGACCTGAAGCCCGGTTCATAGGTACAACAATAGAGAAAGAGCGAGTGTCATCTATCTGGGAAAAGTGTAATCTCCTGTTGGCAAACCACTAATCATACAGCAAGATATATCTTCTCCTTTGTAGGCTCCATGGCATCTTATATCTACAATGCCCCGAATGGAAGGCTGCACTTGACACCCCTGCACCAGTGCCTAGACGATCAATGGTGTCAGAAGGAGAAGGATTGGAAAGACAGACTAAGGGCCAGATTTAGAGTTTGGTGGGCAGGGTACTATGTTGCAAACCCTTGGTCTGCCAGCGACATTTAGAGATGAGCAGATCTTAAGTTTTGCATCTGTGGAGCCCTTCTTGGCTCCGTTGATGGTAAACCTCCACTGAAGGCCCAACGGAGTAGGTATTTTTGATGGACGGCGTAATATATTTTTTTTCCCCGTCCGTCACTGCCAAGAAAAATCTGACTGTGAGGGACAGAAAAAAAATAATAACCCCCACACTGAGGGAGACATTTCTCAGGCAGAGGGATTATTATTTTTTTGTTTTTCTGAAACAAACATATGCTTTAGTAGTTGGTTTCTAAAAAAATCAAAAAATAATAACATTCGGTGAACAGCCTTCAAAAATGTCCACAAAACATTTTGTACATTGAAAGGAACCACCTTGTCAGCAGTTCCTTTCATTATGCAGAGGTGACTGTTGGGCCAGCGGTCATCTCTATATTTGACCGGCAGTAGTCTATCAGAATGAAGTGCGGTATTATTCTCTGCCACCCTGATGGACAGAGTACCGTCTGTCAAACAACGGGGGCTCTGTTGACACAAAACTTAACGTCTGGCCATCTCTAAATGAGGTGGATGGACTGGGGTTTAATGGACAGGGTACTCCAATCGCATTTCACAACAGAGTTACCAGTCCACCAAACTGTAATTCGGGTCCTAAGTCTAAACACTGTAGCAAACCAATTTCTCGGATGGTGGTTCCTTCCAAAAATATATAATGTTACAGTCACAGACACGTCTCTGTCAGGATGGAAGGCTCATCTAGCTCATTCATCTATTCAGAGACGGATATGGTAAAAAAAGCTGATATCAATTAAGCCACCTGGACCTGAAAGAAGCTCATCTGGATCTTAAGGCTTTTTTTTTTATCCCTGCAGAAGAAAACAGTCCTGTTTCAAACTGACAACACCACCACCATGCGTTACCTCAGTAAACAAGGATAAAGGCTGCTGTTCTCTAAAGCACTGTTGATTTGGTATTGGACCCTGGACATGAATCTCCCACTAAAAGCAATACACTTCCTCTGTCCATATTACCAGGAAAGTCACAAGTGGGTCCTGGACAACAAAGTCGTAAAATATGCCTTTAAAGACTGTCTTTAGGCCTCTTTGCAACCACCCTAAACAGAAACTGCCAAGACTTCACTTCCAGTTTACTAGAACTGAGATCAGTAGGCTATGCCATTTAGATGTGTAGGTCAAGGGGATTTCTTTTCGCCTTTACCCCAATCCCTCTCATGTCCTCTATGGCAGTGAAACTATGAAGATCTCCAACGAACATGATCATAATAGCCCAGATTGGCTGCAGCAGTGGTGGTACCCAGACATTTTGCACATGTCCATCTGGGCATCAAAACACTTTCATGCAAACCCAATCTGTTGGTCAGACTTTAAGAGCAAATTCAACACCGAGCTTAACCTTATTGAATTTGGCAGCATGGCTTCTGAAGTTGAACAACGTGGACATCAAAATCTTCCTACAGCATGTACAGAGATTTTAAAGGAAGTGAAATGTCCGTACACAAGAATCTGTTATTTATTGAAATGGAAAAGATTCAGCCTTTTGTCTCAGAAAAACAGGTTTGAGCCTGTATCTTGTCAGGAGGACATAAACATTTATTTGGCAGAAATTATGACCTAAAGAAAATATCTAAATCATATGAAATTTTTAAAGCTGTAGGTATTACAGATTTATTCAAAGAACTCAAGAAATTCACCAATCAGAAGACCATCTTCGCCATGGGAACTAATCAAAACCAATAAGCCCTCACTTTAAGCAGATTCTCAAGGCAACACTGTAGCATCTTTCCTGGAAAGCAGGATTTCTAGTTGCCATTTCCTGTGCTTGAAGTGTGAGTGTGATTCAGGCTTTGTTGTTTGTAGACTCCATATTGTATTCCATACTAAAAAGAATGATGATCAGAACACAGTGACGGCTCCTCCACTATGGCGGAGAGCATTGCCCCACTGCTCTTGTAGCAGTGTAAAAGAAAATTATAATAGCAGAAGTCATCAATTTATTTTTAGTATCCGCCAGGTTAGGACAGGACTTGTCTCCCGTGATGTGGGGGAGGAGAAGTCGCGGCTGGCATGGCTGGCGGGTGGGGGCGGGCGCGGGGTCACGTGGGGAGGGGGTTGCGGAGGAGGTTGCGCAGGTGGGGGTTTTAATTAAAAAAAAAAAACTTACCTGAAGGCCGGGTCCCGCGTCTTCTCGGCTCCTGCTCTCCTGCCTCCGACAGGAACAGGAAGCAGGCAGCCAGGCTCCCTCCCCATAACCAATCACAATGCTGCAAGCAATGTTGTGATTGGTTGGGACAGCGCCCAGCCAGGGGCTTATGGGGTGTGCATGTTCTCCATGAAGGCTGCAATGCTGCCTGCATGGAGAAGGGCAGAGTGCGCATGACTGGTTTGGGCAGCCTGAGAGGGATGACCAAACAGTCTTTGCGCACTCAGGAGTGGGCACACCACTCCTTCCCTGCCCTGCTCGGAGAGCACAGCAGCCCTGCCCACCCGCCCGCAATGCAAATATAGAATGGTAATAACTACAAGTTATTACCATTTTATGTTTCTGCTTCTGGTACTACGAGAAAACAGTGGGGCGATGCTCCTCCGCCATAGCGAGGAGCCGCCCCTGGGGAGGAGGAGTGGTTGCTGCACTCTAAAGTGCACATGAAGGTTTGGCCAGCCGTCTTGGCCCGGCCAAACAGTCATGTGCACTTTGCATGTTCTCCACCCAGGCTGCATTACAGCCTGGGTGGAGAACATGCCCAGGCTCCCATTCCCCATCTGAGCGCCGAACCACGGCGCTCAGACCAATCACAACGCTGCATTGCAGTTTTGTGATTGGCTTAGGGAAACCAATCACAACGCTGCATTGCAGTGTTGTGATTGGCTTAGGGAATCCTGGGTGCTTCCTAATTGAAAAGCGGAGGAGAGACGACGTGGGAGAGACGGCTGCTCAGGTAAGTTAATTTTACATTTTCTTTATTTTTTTCCCCTCCTCCTCCCCTCCACCCGCCCTGCCACCCCTGTACCGGCCGCCACTGTCAGAACACATCCTTCCTTACTTCCAAAAGTTGTTTCTGATTTCCAAATGAATCAAACTCTTACACTACTGACTTTCTTTCCTAGCCCATCTAAAGCAGCAGAACTCCCTTCATTTTTTAGACATTAGAAGGGCCCTTGATTAACAAAACAATAGACCTAAAATAGGTTATTCAACTGTTTGCATATTATGACTTTTTAATACAAGACCTTGCAACAGCAAAACAGTCTTATGCTATCAATTGGCTAACAACCCCTTCCAGGAAAACCTAAAACTTACTAAACCAGAAGAAAGGCAGGCATTACAACATGGCTTTGATATGTTCCAATTGTTGACATCTGCAAAGCAGAAGCATGGAAATCAGGACACACTTTCACAAGACACCTTTATCCTGATTTGGACACAAGCTGATACGAATATAGGACAGGAAACTCTGCAAAAACTGTTTAAGTAAGAAATCTGTTTTTACTAACAATAATCAATCACCCCATACTTTTTTTTTTTATTATTAATTTATTTATTGAAGGTTTCAACAGCAATACAGAAATGGCATCTGAGCATATGCAGTAGACATACAGCAGTATACATAGTAAAGCAGGTGGATCACAAAATCAGTTGATATACATACAATTGAGTGCGAAGGACGATAGAGCAGCCATGACTATTTACAGTTCTGGAATAAGGTTCTCAATGTGTCACTACAGACTGAGGCAGCCTTGGAATGTCAGGGACAAAGAACGCAGGTCAAGGGCGGGAGCCCAGTTTGGCAGTGATCGTGTGCACGGGTAACACAACTCGACAGGTCATGCAGAAACATGTGGTAATGCAGGTGAGCGTCCGGTCTCGTCAGCCCCATCTGGGTGCTCTAGAAGGTACGTCTGCAATGGACCCCAAATGTCTCGAGGGCGCGATGCGCGAGGGAGCAGCTCCGCATATGTACTAACTTGGCCCTGCCATAATATCATGTCTCCCAGCCAGTCTTTGAATTTGGGCGCTCGCCCCCGCCCCCATCTACAGGCCACCCGACGTTTGGCTAGCACCAGGCTAAAGGACGCAAACTTACGAATGACCCCATACTTTTTGTTCATTCCTGCTGCCCAACAGCTGCTTTCCAAGGTCTTTAATAGATTGGAA
The DNA here is from genome assembly GCA_963921515.1 of Calotriton arnoldi. Classification (NCBI taxonomy): domain Eukaryota; kingdom Metazoa; phylum Chordata; class Amphibia; order Caudata; family Salamandridae; genus Calotriton; species Calotriton arnoldi. The sequence goes on along the minus strand of CAWUFW010002400.1, from coordinate 1,664,395 downwards.
CTCTACTCAAGCGTTTATGACTATAAGAGAGGATCCTATGATGCAGAACAAAAGGCTTGTAATCCTAGTTCTTCATCCTAGGAATTTTAATTGAAGTCATAACCCTCCTTACTGTCTGGATATAGCTTGGTATTGGAAAAAATATACAGCATACAATTTCTGTAATAAAACATAAGACTGGCTCTTTGAGGCAACTGCCAGGAAAATGGATCATGGATAGGGGAAGCTCCTGGAATCCTAAAGAGACAGGATGCATTTTTTCAGCTATCAATGTAAGCCTATCAGGCTGCATTTTTCCCTTCCCATATTATTATACACATTCACCCTGTTTTGCACCTAGGATTCTGTAATACAGGCTTGAAATTGGTTGCTGGGAGTCCTACAGTCTTTATTCAGGAAAAACCTTTGCCTCTGATAGGCTCCTAAAGGGTGTTGCTCATCATACGGACATGTTGACAAGGAAACCCTGTGTTTAAATTTCAGTGGATAATACAATTTATGAAAAGGTGTCCACACACAGCGGGGAATTATTCTAGCATTTATGATTTCGGTGAGGATTCCTACGATGCACAACTAGAACTCCTTTCTTTCAGACTATCTCTTTCCTGGTAGAAATGAAGTCCAGTACTTTCAGTTGATGCAAATGCTGAAAACACTATGCCCAGTATGCTTTGTGTGTTGTCAAAAGTCTAACTTTGACAAAGGCAAGTGTGAGGTCTGTAACTCGTTTAGACTTTGTGCCTTTGTGTATTTTCTCCCTGTTTGTTCCATCTCACTTTTTTTTGTTGAATCAGGTTGGAATGCTTTAGTGTACTCTGGTGGGCTGGTACCATGGAGCCAGTTTTGGGAAACATTTTTCCCACAAGGCTTTGCGCATAATATGAAGGGCCTTGAATTTGATTGTTGGCTGCAGCACAAGACTCCCACTTTGGAACGTTCAGATGGGGTTGGGCAATCCTGCTTCTGAGGTCTGGTCATAGTTTTGCCGCTTTCTTCTGTAGTCTTTGTAACTTCAGTATATGCTGTTTGGTAGCCCAGCATACTCTGTGTTGCAAAAGTCCAAGCAAGGCAGAACCGAGACCTTGATTAGGGCTATGTTCGGTTTTAATTGGAGTAGTGATATGACTTATATGTGTGGATTTATCTAGTAGTTTGTATACTTCGCCGTAGAAACAAGGAACATAATCGGAAATACAGCAGAGATTCTTCACCTTTTGTCCTGTGGATGTGCGTTTCCCAGAGGTTAGTGGTAGGCATTGTGACAGTTAGAGTCATATCAGTAGTACTTCCAGTTTTTCTGAGTTAGACAAATGAAGGTCCCTTTCATCTAGAGGTATACATGCTTAAGGCTTAGAGTGGCTTGAGTAAATGTCTTGCACGTAATGAAGTGAGATAAACTACGCAAGAACCCCAACTTCTCATCTGTATGTATAGGTTCCAAGCCACCATTACACCTTGGGATTGAGCAAGACACTCTCTCAGGGTGCAGTGCTTCTGGCTAATTGCACTGAGTGTTCAAGAAAGCTTCCTTTCCTAGACCCAAGTTATGGAACCAAGCCTCAGTTTGGTTTGGTTACTTTGATGCATTGCATAGGGTGTTGTCCTGTGGGCATCTTCTATCCCAGTTTCAGTCTGAATTTTACCCTCTATTGCCTGTCTGCTTTCTGCCCCTGTGGGTGAACCTCGTTTTCACTTGGTGTTGAGGGCAGTTGAGATGGGAAAGATGCGGAGTGAGCAAGAAGCAAGTCTCATCTCAAGACAATGAGATAAAGCATGCCTCCACGAGAGGGGAAAGAAGATAGAGCATGCGCTCAGCTGAAATAATAAATTATAATGCGTTGAACTTTTTTTTCTTCTTTTATTTCCAGGCTAATATTGCCACAAAAAGGCTGAGCAGCACCAGATTCACAGCATGATGGATGATAATTCTGGGAGTCAAGCTCAGCAGATCAATTCAGGAGAACATTATCAGTTAGGAAATGGGGAGTCTCTCAGGAAGGACATTACAGTACCATCTGCCTACACCCAGCAGAATTATGAAGACCATAGAGAAAGTGGTGAAAGAAATCAGTATGGAGTCGGTAAGTCATTTGAAGGACAACTACATGAAAGATTGAATGTCTCAACCTATTATAAATGTGAAGCAAAATTTTCAAGGCTGGGCAGAGTCACGTGTGTGTGTGTGTGTGTGTGTGTGTGTGTGTGTGTATATATATATCGCTATAGTTAAAATACAGTCATGACTGCAAACTAAACCCCCTAAAGTTCCCTAGTTATGGTTATCCCAAAAGCAATAATTCGTACATCAGTCATTCAAACCATAACACTCACACCAAATGCAATACTCATGAATCCACAATATTAATACCAATAAGTAAGTGTACCTGGCAGCAAAACATCATATATCTGTCACATCTCTGGCCAGTGTTTACCTGCGACTGTCCACACCATGCACACAAGGGGCATTTTTTTGCATGCCATGCCCAACTCATGGCCTGGACTGCGCTAATCGTTCTGTGATTACAGCCACATAGCGTTCTGTGATAAATTGGAGGCATTAGTCCGGACAGGTGGCGTTGTAGTTGTGGAGTCTGCAATCCACAGTCCATACTTCATTTTGATGGCGGTGCACATTTCCCGACCTGGGAAATAAAGATTTTGTAAGTAACGGCTGGGTCTGCCTGTTTCCTGAGTGCACTTTCAAATGTGGGCATTTTTTAGATGAATTAACTCCGGCCTGTCCAGGTCGGGAAATGTGCACCGCCATCAAAATGAAGTATGGACTGTGGATTGCAGATACACGGCAATCGTTCCACAGAGGAACAGGTGTTCATCAAGTGAACCGGCGGCAGAATTGGGACCCATTGAGGGTTTTATTTTTATGATTATGTGTGGCCAGCGGAAACCCATTGCTGGGTATAACTTGCATGAGCACCACAAGTCCCAGGAGACCTTGGGGACTAATCCATCAGAAGGAAGTATAAAGACCAATGACGTAAGGCGCTCCTTTCCGCTGCTCTCACTTGCCCGTGAACAAGAAGCATCAAAGCTTCGAAACGCGTAGGGCTGGACAATATTTCCGAGGATTCTGCCGGTTCGAAATGAAATAAAGATTTTGCAAGTAACGGCTGGGTCTGCCTGTTTCCTGAGCGCACTTTCAAATGTGGGCGTTTTTTGGATGAATATACATATATATATATATATATACATACACACACACATATATATACACACACATATATATATATACACACACACATATATATATGTAAATATGCTCGTTCATGTAGTCGATTCCCCAACTCGTGGTACAGAACATAGAAAGCTCCACAGAAACTAATGGAGCAGAATAACGGTGTGCTTTATTGCAAGCCTCCAACAAACTTGAAGAGTGCAAAATAAAAAAAAAAGAAAGAAAATTAACGTGGCTGACGCGTTTCGGCTGAACACTGGGCCTATGTTTCCATCATGGTAGACATCATTCATTTATGTAGTCCTTCATCATTTTCATTGACCGATGAAACATTAGAATGTTCAGTACCCGACATTGTGACCCATCTCAGCCTTCATTTTATCTCATTACCATTCACCAATATCCCATAGTGATATGTTCCATTGAATATGCCAATTAGGCAATTTTAAATACCTTCAGACATTATATAAAAGAGCAATTTTTTTCTTTACATTTTTCAAATTCGAACTACATATCTTTCCTATGCCCGTTTTCTATGTCAGTATCCTTTTATCCATCCTAGCATTCCCCTAATGCATTGCGAGGAATACATCATTCATGGTACAACTTCATGTCGTCATGACAAGAGTTTTCAACACAGTCAATTGCTTTCAGGGTCTGTATAGCCTACTATAATTTTCCACATCCTTCATTAGTGGGTGGAATGTGCAACAGTTAATCCAAACATCAGAAATTTACATTTGCGCCTTACTATACAGTCGGCACATTCGGAGTTACGTCTGTGTAGCATTTTCCTAATTGATCTCCTCGCACATTAATTCCATAAAACCAAAAAGGTGTTTATCAGGTTACATTTATAAGTGATGTGTGCCCATCCAACGATGAGATCTGCATGATATATATTGCACATTCCTCAAAGTGCATTTAAGGCTAAGTCCTTATTTCAGCTATCCAATCAGCTATTCCACATACACCCTCCCATAGACTATCATCCATTACTGGATACGATCACTATATTAGATATAGCATTGATAATGTGACGTGCTTATTACTTGATAACATCAATGTATATGTATTGCACATTTCTCTCAATGTTGACAATTGCACTAAAGTGGCGTTTGCCAGTTACAAGGTCCCATCCTCATAGTATGTACTGCACATTGTCCTTAGCATCATCATGTTCCGGTTCAGTTTATTTGTGAAAATATGCATACTCCTCTCCACACTTAGGGGTACAGTAATGAGTGTAATCACAGTACATGTAGCAATTTCATGATGTGTGCTCAAAACAATCAACAACAGACTAGTTCTGATGGTTTGGGGCAAGTGTTGCGGGAAAATACTGCCAAATAGGACATTTATTTAAATCTGGTATCCAATACTAAATTACAGCACAAGTGAATAAGGGGTCAGTGGTGGAGGGTGAGACATCCCCCAACCAAGAGCGTGCCAGGAGACGCGTTTGCAGAGTGGTGGAGAAAGGGGGTGTGGCCTGTGAACACCTCTCAGCAATCCCACTGTGTGGGGCTTACTGGAGGTAAAAGGTAGGCTAGTTGGCTCCTAAGGACCCCCAGCAGCGAAGGGGACTTTATCCCCCAACCAAGAGCGCGCTAGGATGCGCGTTTGCAGACTGGTGGAGAAAGGGGGCGTGGCCTGCTATCGAACTCAGCAATCCTGCTGTGTGGGACTTACTGGAGGTAACAGGAGGGGTAGTTGGCCCACAAGGACGTCCTTGGGGCCAAATACCTCTCTTGTTACCTCCAGTAAGTCCCACACAGTGGGATTGCAAAGAGGTCTTCAGAGGTCACGCCCCTCTTTCTCCACTACTCTGCAAACGCGCCTCCTGGCGCACTACTGGTTGGGGGATGAAGTCCACTTTACTCCAGAGGGACCTTGGGGGCCAAGAGGCCCTCCTGTACCTCCTGTAAGTCCTATGCAGCGGGATTCCTGAGAGCTGGTTGGAGGCCCAGCCCCTTTTCTCCACCACTCTGCAAACGTGACTGCTAGTTAAAAAACCTTAGAAATTCACTGAAAAAAACAAAGGTTTCAGGGACGTTATAGTTAGGAATTAGCATTTGAAAAAACCTTAGACATTTACTGAAAAAACCACAGGTTTCAAGGACGTTATAGTTAGGAATTAGCATTTAGAAAACCTTAGAAATTCACGGAAAAAAACACAGGTTACAGGAACATTATAATTAGGCTGACATTTCACTTCTACAAAACCTGTGAAATTCAGCCATTATAGTTAGCTGAGCTAACTATAACTTGCGCCCCCCAATGCACTGCTGATGATGTCACATATTACACCACTCATGACATGGCCAGTGACATCACTGATGACATCTCAAATGAGACCTCAACGTGCTCCTGGACGTCACCACCGACCTCCTGGAAAGACTAAATAACATCTGCCTCAAGTAGATCGTCACCAACCCCACACACAGAGTAGAACACATGCTAGACCCCGTCTTCAGATCCAGCGACAGAATCAGATATAGCCACACATCAGAACTCACCTGGATGGACCACGCCATCGTACACTTCACCCTCGCCGGCCCACCGCTCACCCCCCCATCCAACACTGCGCTCCCTCCCGCAGCTGACTCAGCAACAATGGACAGACACCCTCAGCACCTCTCAGCCCAACATCACTGCCAACCTTGACTAATTAGTAGAGAACTTCAAAGCCTGGATCACCAACGCTGCCAATGAAGCCGCCCCCCCCCCCCATACCACCCAAGGTGCACAGAACCACGAAGCCAGCTGGTACACGCCAGAACTCGCTAAGGCTAAAAATAAGTGTAAGCAACAAGAAAGAAGATGGCGAACCAGCAAGGACAACACCGACCGAGCTGACCAAGCAACTACCACCGACAGCACAAAGCCGCAAAAAAAAGGAGGCCCTCACACGTCGCATCAAAACCAGTGCAAATCAAACCAAGGTATTCTTCACCATCATCAGAGCCCCTCAGCAACAGAAAACACAATCCCTCCATCACAAAAACTCTGCGACTCCCTCGCCTACCACTTACACAACAAGATAGCAACCATATACACAAACTTCGAACCCCAACCCTCCAACATTCTCAGCAATTCATCGATCACAACCACCAACCATACGCTCACCACGTGGGAACAACTCAGCACACCAACTACCACCACCCTGATGAAATCCATCCACTCAGGGGCACCCACCGACCCCTACCCCTATCAGCTTTTCAACCTCAAAAGCAACAAGATCAGCCACCAGCTCTCCAACATCCTCAACGCAATGACATCCACCTTCCCCGACGCATGGAAACACATGGAGGTCAGGCCCCTCCTCAAGAAACCATCAGCAGACCCCGGAGATCTCCAGATCTACTGTCCCATCTCCCTCCTCCCTTTCCCCGTCAAAGTTCTGGAGAAGGTCATCAACCTCCAACTCACCGATCATCTGGAGAAAAGCAAGCTACTGGACCCATCCAAATTAGGCTTCACAACCAACCACAGCACCGAGAGCCCCAACTCTTGAGAAAACTCCAGCCCATCCAGACCACAGCAGCCAGACTCATCATCGACCTCCGCAGACACACGCACATCACCTGTCATCTCAGGAAACTCCATTGGCTACCAGTCGCAAAGAGATGCCAGTTCAAGCTGCGCACCCACACTTTCAAGGCACTACACAACAAAGGACCTTCGTACCTCAACAAACGAGTGAACTTCCACCCAACCTACCAGGGAACTCCGTTCTAGATCCCTCTCTCTAGCAGCTACCCAGCGCATCCATCGGGCGAACAGCGGAGGCCGCTCCTTCTCGCACCTGGCGGCCCTCAAGACCTGGATGTTCAAACATTAGGAACTGGCAGCGGTGTCCCGCAGTAGGACCCCACAACGCCTCGAGACCCTCACGGGTGAAGCAGCCGCGCTAAACAGATCCTGATTGATTGATTGACTGGTCGCAGCAACAAACTACATCCGAGCCCTACTCGACAGAGGAGAAACGGCTGCCCTCATTGCATAAAGAACGTAGCGACATGTATGAAAGACAACTGCCTCAAACTGAACACAGACAAGACGTAAGTCCTGAAATTCGGCAGACACACCGCCCTCTGGAACGACTCCTGGTGGCCGACGGAGCTTGGACCCACCCCCACACTGAAAGACCATGCCCGCAACCTTGGCATCGCACAATCAATCAGGGGTTTATAAAACACGGCTACTCACCTGTGAGGGTCTCAAGGTGCTGAGGGGCTGCTGAACCGTCTGGACGCTGGGGTTCAGTGAAGAGCCAGGTTTTGAGATCCTCCCTGAATTGGGTTAGCGACGGGGATTGCCTGAGGTGGAGAGGCAATGTGTTCCAGGTCTTGGTGGCGAGGTAGGAGAAGGATCTTTCTCTGGCTCTGGTCTTCTGGATCTGTGGAACTGCGGCCAGGGCCAGTTGGGCGGAGCGAAGGTGTCTGGCAGGTACATGGAATGAAAGGCGGTGGTTCAGATATGCTAGTTCTGCGTCGTGGAAGGCTCTGTAGGCATGTGTGAGGAGCTTGAAAGTGATTCTTTTGTTGACTGGGAGCCAGTGGAGAAGCTTGAAAGTGATTCTTTTGTTGACTGGGAGTCAGTGGAGTTCTCAAAGGTGATGTGGCTGCGGCGAGGATGTTGACCAGTCTGGCTGTGGCATTTTGAACGTTCTGTAGTTTCCTGATGAGTTTCTGGGTGACGCTGGCATAGAGTGTGTTGCTGTAGTTGAGTCTGCTGCTGATGAGTGCGTGGGTGACCTTTCTGGATTCGGTGGGGATCTATCTGAACTTCTTTCGAAGCAGGCGGAGCATGTGGAAGCATGATGAGGATACGGTGTTGATCTGTCAGTTCATTGTGAGCAAGGAGTCCAGTATGATGCAGAGGTTTCGTGCGTGGTCTGTGGGGGTGGAGGGGGTTCCCAGTGCGGCGGGCCACCAGGAGTCAGACCAAGCTGAGGGGGTGGGTCCCAAGATGAGTACTTCGGTCTTGTCCGAGTTGAGTTTGAGGCAACTGTCTTCCATCCAGGTGGCAATGGCCTTCATCCCGCTGTGGAAGTTGATTCTTTTCGGCTGTGGTTTCGTTGGTGAGGGAGAGGATCAGCTGGGTGTCATCGGCGTAGGAGACGATGTTGAGTCCGTGGTTCCTGATGATGGCTGCGAGGGGGGCCATGTAGACGTTGAAGAAGGTGGGGTTCAGGGAGGAGCCCTGGGGCACTCCGCAGCTGAGAGGAACGGAGGTAGTCTGACTCGCTATGTTCGACCAGTGAGGAAGGAGTGGATTGAGTCCAGGGCCTTGTCGCGGATGCTGGCGCCGTGGAGTCTCGTGATTAGGGTGCAGTGGGAGACTGTATCGAAGGCGGCTGAGAGGTCCAGAAGGATGAGGGCTGCGGTTTCGCCCTGGCCGAGGAGGGAGCTCGGTGCTGTGGTTGCTTCAGAAGCCAGATTGGGAGATGACCAGGACATGGTTCACTTTGATGAGTTTGGAGAGTTGGGCGTTGATGGCCTTCTCGATGACCTTGGCTGGGAAGGGGAGCAGGGAGATGGGTCTGAAGTTCTTGAGGTCTGTGGGGTCGGCGGATGGCTTCTTCAACAGGGGGTTGACCTCAGCGTGTTTCCAGTCGTTGAGGAAGGTGGCGGTCTTAATGGAGCAGTTGATGATGCGGTGAAGCTCGTGCGATGGAGGTGGCTGCTCTATGGAAGATGTGGTATGGGCAAGGTGCTCCGGAGTGGATGCTCTTCATGGTCTTGAATGTGTCGTCTGTGGTGAGTGGGGTACAGTTGAGCAGGATCTGTTGGGGTGCGGCGTGGTTGGGTGCGGTGGTGTCGATTGTGGTGGGAGGGTTTTGAGTGTCGAAACTGTTGTAGATCTGCCTGACAAACTCCTTGATGATGGCGAAGAGTTCTTTGCTGGTGTGTGCGTTGACGTTGATTCTGTCGTGGAAAGCCGTTTTCTTTGTGGTTTTGAGGAGGACTTGGTGTGCGGTGATGGCTGTTTTGAAGGTTACGTGGGTTTTTGGGGTTTTGTCATTCCTCCATCTCTTCTCGAGTCATCTACAGGTGCGTTTGGACTTGTGGAGGGTGGGAGTGAACCAGCTGGCTTTCTTGGAGTGTTGCTTGCTGGGTGCCTTTTTTAGGGGTTCCAGAGTGTCAACGCAGTTTGAGATCCATCGGTGGAGGTTGCGTGTTGAGGTGTTAGCGTCTGCTGATGTAGGCGGTGTGGTAGTGCTGATATAGGCAGTGAGATGTTCTTCGGTGGCCTTGTTCCAGCTAGGATGGAGGGTGTGAGCGTGGTGGTGTAGGGTGGATGTGGTGAAGGCGAAGTGCAAGCAGTGGTGGTCGGTCCAGAGGAGTTCGGTGGTGTGGCTGTAGGTGATGTTTTCGCTGGCTTAAAGACTGGGTCGTGCGTGTCCCGCTGCGTGGGTCGGAGAGGTGACTAGCTGCTTGAGTCCGATGTTGGCGAGGTTCTCCAGAAGCGATGCAGTGATCTGGTCACTAGGGTTGTCTAGGTGAAAGTTGAGGTCGCCAAGTAGGATGTGAAAGTTGAGGTCGCCAAGTAGGATGTAATCGGTATGGATGCAAGAGCCTAGGGTATGATGAAGTCAACAATGGTGTCTGTGAAGGGCGGGCGGGGACCAGGTGGCCTGTAGACGAGGGTGCCATGGAGGGTGGTGTTGGGGCTGGTTTGGATCTGGAAGTGGAGGTGTTCCATGGTTGTCGTAGGGTTTTCCGAGTGGGCGGTCAGGCGGAGGGTGATCTTGTGGACGATGGCGATGACTCCTCTTGGTCGGTGGGTGCAGTCCTTGCGGGTGATCTTGTAGCTGTCGAGAATGGGGGTGGCGATGTCCAGGCCAGAGCTGGGGTTAGTCCAGGTTTCAGTGAGGAAGGCGATGTGGAGAGAGACGGAGTCGAGGCAGCAAACTCTCCATGAAAAGCCAAGTCAATGCCGCGCCTCGGCATTCCTCCACACGATTCGCATGCTCTGAAAAATCTTCAGGTGACTCCCCATCAGCACCAGGAAAACGGTGACGTAGGCCCTCATCACCAGCTGGCTCGACTACGGCAACACACTCTATACACAACCTCCAAACTCATGCAAAGACTCCAGACACGCCAGAACGCAGCAGTCAGACTGATTTTTAAACCTGCCCAAGAGAACACACATCACCCAGCACCTGAAGGGCCTTAACTGGCACCCCGTCCAGAAGAGATGCCAGTTCAAGATCCTGACCCATGCCTACAAAGCCCTCCACAACCTAGGACCACACTACATGAACCACCGCCTGACCTTCCACCAGCCATCCAGAAACCTACGATCCGCTTACCTCGCCCTCGCACAGACGGCATGAATCTGCCGCAGCCGCACTGGAGGACGCTCCTGCTCTCACCTCGTTGCCAAAGCCTGGAACAACCTCCCTCTCAAACTCCACACCTCTGCCTTGCTCAACCACTTCAGGAAGGGACTCAAGACCTGGCTCTTTGACTGAGACCTGCAGCACAGCGCCTGGAAGCTCCCCGGGGTGATAAGTCACGCTATACAAATACTATTTGATTTGATTTGATTTGGTTCTCTGGGTGATTTCTTTAATATAGGGGAGGGGGGTTCCCCTCCCCGAACCTCAAAAGACCCCAGGGAGCCCAACCTCAGGCCGCAATTACTGTAAATAGGGAGGGGGACTTACATTCAGAGCTCTAATGCTATACCTGTTTATAGAGAAATGTGTACAAAACCAGTTTGGATGATGTCATCAATTATGTCATTTGAGATGTCATCAGTGATGTCATAAATGATGTCTTAGAACATGTCATGAGTGATATAATATGTGAGGTGAGCAGTGCATGGTGAGGGCGCAAGTTATAGTTAGCACTGCTAACTATAACTGGTGAATTTCTCTGTTTTTTTTAGTTTAAAATGTTAATGTTGTCATTGCCAAATGCACCTAACTATAACGTTACTTTAACCTTTGTTTTTTTCAGTAAATTTCCAATGTTTTTCTTTTTTTAAAAACAAAAACGATCTTTTTATCGCACCAAACTATAACGTTACTTTAACCTTTGTTTTTTTTCAGTGAATATATATTAATATTCACTGGCGGTCGCCAGTAGGTAGTTGTAGTTAGGACCATGTTTTCATAGAAAAAGCTTTTTTTGACTTGCCTATATCTTTGGCGTCGTTTGACGAATCTTCACAAAAGATTCCAGAAACGTGCTCTGCTGAATCTTGTTGTGCATAGAAAGTTTCGGGGTGATTTGTGAAGCAGGGGCTGAGATAATGTTAATTCCCATTGGACCTGTCAACAAATCTACAGCCTGAACCACCGAGTGGAATTACACCAAATTTGGCAGCAAACTAGATTAGGTTACGCAGATCACGCTTTCAGTCATTTCGTGTAAATCCGTTCTGTAGTTGTTAAGAATTTCTTTTTTTAAGTTAGTGATATCTGTGGTCACGACTATTTGGCGAAAAAAGGCGAGCTTGTGCACAGAAATGCAGAGCTGTGATTGGCTGCCAACGCTTCAACCAGGAAGTGTTGGCAGCCATCTTGGGACTCTGCTTCAGAAGAGTCCCAAAAAAAGAAAAAAAAAGAAAAGGGGAATACCCTGACCCCTTAAAGTTAGTCCAAGGGTCCTAAGGGACCCCATCAGGCCAAAAAAGCATGAAAAGAATTTGCGGTTAAAAAGAAAATACGCGCAGGCTCCCGTGCTTGTTTGTAATCAACCCCCGGAAGGGCCAGGTCCCAGGGGCATACCTTAAAAATAGGGGAGTGGGCCCTCCTAGGGCTTATCAAACCCCGGGGACTGCCACCACCCTGGAGCATTGGTTATTATGTATGCAGGGGGTGCCTAGACGACAACCCAGTGCCCCGGGGACTGCCACCTCCCTGGAGCAAATGTTTGTAACTAATCCGGGGGGGGGCCTGCATGCCCCCCCCCATGCCCAGCCCCAAGGACCGCCACCTCCCCGGGGCGAAACTTAAACTAAATGCGGGGTGGGACTGTATGGCCACTCCCGCAGCCCCGGGGACCACCGCCTCCCCGGGGCTAATTATAAAATGAATGCGGGGGCCCATGTGGCCATCCCCCACCACAGCCCCGGGGAGCGCCACCTCCCTGGGGCTGAAATACATTAATGTAGGGGATCGGTCATGGACTTCTGGCCCGGGGACCACCAACTTGTATGTTGGAGGGGGGCCGCGTGGCTTCCCTAGTGGAGCTATGGATGGCCCTGGGGACTGCAACCCCCCCAGGTCCGGCTCCTGCTATATACCGGTGTGCCCACCCCCGGGACTTAGCTGTTTTCTGTGGCTTGGTGGGAGTTTACCGCTCCTGCCAAGCCACAGCAAACGCTTCCAGCAAGCGAAAGCAGTAAAAATGCTTTTGCTTGCTGGAAGCGGAGCAGAATTTCTTTCACATACAGAGGGAGCTACCTTTCCATCAGCTCCCTGTGTGTGCAAGCAATTTTGGCTCCTGCAGGAGGCAGGGAGCTGGCAGAGACCGCTGGGGCCTTGAAGCTCTCCCCTTGAAGCTCCCCCCCGGTCCCCAACAGATGTGACTGGGTGCCCTGCATGAGACCAGGGCACCCACAATAGAGGCCGGGCCCAGGGGTATGGGGTCCCTAAAGCCGAAAATGGATAGAGGAGGAGGGCTGCATCGCCCTCCTCCAATTATAAATATGTTTAAGAAAAGAAAAGGCCGGAGCCCGAGGTAGAAATCAGCCCAGGAGGGTGTACGCGTGGCCCCCCTTCCCTACTGTAGAAAAAAAAAAGACCAGGCCCCTGGGGATGGGGTCCCTGGGGCCAAAATCAGCCCGGGGAGGGGGGCCACCCTTTCCAAAAAGGCCCGGACTAAGTGATCCCTCCCCTAATAAAACACATTTTTTTTTTCTTTATAGCAGGCCCACCTCCCCTACTGTGAAAAAAAACAAAAATTAAGGCCTGGCCCCGGGGGATAGAATACCCGGGGCCAAAATCGGCCCAGGAGGGGGGAGGCGCGGCCCTCCTCCCCTACTGTAAAAAACATTAAAAAATAAAAAGGCCAGGTATTTGGCTGCCCTTTCCAAAAAGGTCTGGACTGGGGCATCCCTCCCCTCATAAAATACTTAATTATTATTTTTTTTTTAAATCTCGCCCCGGCAAGTCATTGATGGCCCTCCCCCTTTCACCGCCACTCTGCAAACGTGCTTCCTGGGACACTGCTGTTTGGAGGATAAGTCTCCTTGACTCCTGAGAGTTCCCTGGGGGCCAACTACCTCTCCTGTTACCTCCAGTAAGTCCCACACAGCGGGATTCCTGTAAGGTCATTGGAGGCCCGCCCACTTTTTCCACCACTCTGCAACGCAAAGCCCCTCCTGGCGCACTACTGGTTGGGAAGATGAGTCCTTGGGGGCCAACAAGCCCCCCTGTTACCTCCAGTAAGTCCCAAACTGTGGGATTGCTGTGAGGTCGTCAGAGGCCACGCCCCCTTTCTCCACCACTCTACAAACATGCCTCCTGGCGCACCACTGGTTGGGGGATGAAATTCCCTTGGATGCTGAGGGTTGTTCGGGAGCCAGATCCCCTCCTGTTACCTTCAGTAAGTCCTACACTGTGGAATTGCTGAGAGCTATTCGGAGGCCCCACCCCTTTCTTCACTAGTTAGGAAATCAAATTAAAAAAACCCTAGAAGTTCACTGAAAAAACCAAAGGTTACAAGGACGTTATAGTTAGGAAATAAAATTTAAAAAACCTTAGCAATTCACTGAAAAAAACAAAGGTTACAGGGACGTTATAGATAGGAAATAGAATTTTAAAAAACCTTAGAAAACCACTGAAAAAAACAAAGATTACAGGGATGTTATAGTTAGGCTCACATTTCGCTCGTACGAAACTAGAGAAATTCAGCAGTTATAGTTAGCTGAGCTAACTATAACTTACACCCCGCAATGAACTGCTTATGACCTCACATATTACATCACTCATGACATGGTCAGTGACCTTATTCATGACATGACTGATGACATCTGAAATGTATCCCTGAATACCCACACTGGTGAGGGAAGGGGGACTTGCCACTGGACGTAGGAATCAGGAAAGAAACTAGAAAGTGAGTGAGAGAGAACATCTGGACTGGCCTCCACACTCCTTCATGGTTCATCTGTTTCAAAGAATGGCACCACTCTTTCTAGATGTTACGAAACAGGTAGATCTACACCAACTAGAAGACAAGGAAAATGGTAAATAAGCAAGCCAACCAGACACCAAATGATATAGCACAGATGGAAATATGCTTACCAGTTATAGCAGGGGATAGCACTGTTACAAGCCTGAAGCAAACCATGATAAAAGCGGAAGGCCCCAGGACGCTACAGCAACACATTGGTATGACTCTACAGAGTACAACAGCACAACACAAGGCAAGACAAAACCGTGTTGTAAACACTATGAGTTTAGACAGTACTATTTCCTTCATACTATAGATTTGTACTCTAATATTTCCTTCATACTATATTTTTAAACTCTTCTATTTCCTTTATAAAACGTGTGAATAGTTAGAAATGTGCAGAAATGCTTGCATCACATTCACCTGCTCTCCAGGACTGTTTGTTATAACTAAAATATGTTTGTCATCTTGCTACATTAATCATAACATTGATATCTGTGAGCTCTATCATTTTTTTCATTATATGAAGTAAAATAATAACAAAGATAACACATCACCTTTCTAGATCCAGTAAAAACCCAGGTATCATGTTATAGTGTAGAGAGAGAAAGACTTTGTGCCAGGGATATCGTAGACAAGGTCACGCTAGATTTCAATAAACATATTAGAATTGTTTCTGTCATTCTTATTATCCATAACTTGCTTCACTTAGTATTCAGATTTTGTGTGGGTACCATTCACATTTTATGCACTAGATTAGGATTTTAAAATAAATGTTTTAAAATACATATCCTGCTTCTCAGTGCTGTTTTGAGTGTGTTACTCATTTACAAAAGGAGTTCCATGGTTGTCCCTGAATATATCCTATGGGACTGATTGTTATCAGTAAACTCTTCAGCTCAACATTGTACAGTGGGTTGTGTAAGGGTTGCAGTCCAGCTGAAGATCTGATTCGGGTTGGCACCTTGACTAAGTCCTTGGTGCCTTCCTGGACAGAAAGCCAAACCCTGCAACTCTAGGGGGGTTCCATACAGAACATATTAACAGGAGCAAAGCAGGGAAACCTGGGAAAATGAAAAGGGACGGAAAACACCAAACGTGGATAAATATAAAACAACGGTTCAATCTAGAATGTAAGTGAACTGCCAGTGCCACTACTTGACATGTTGCCAGGCGATGCTTCTTAGTCTTAGTGGGTGTAAATTGAGCATTACCTCTCTTCACCCAGAATTGACTCAAAACTAGGAAGTAAGTTACTAATATTGTACTGAAGTTAGCTAAAAAGTGATGGATGGAATGCTTGAATTAATCTCAGGCACTGGAAATTACTCGGACCACATCCCACCCCATTGTTAATTTGTACACCATGCCACCTCAGTTTGGACCCATCCGTATGCAAATGAGTCTTGATTATGTCCAGCGGGAACAGTC
Organism: Calotriton arnoldi; assembly: GCA_963921515.1. Lineage (NCBI taxonomy): Eukaryota > Metazoa > Chordata > Amphibia > Caudata > Salamandridae > Calotriton > Calotriton arnoldi. The sequence goes on along the minus strand of CAWUFW010002400.1, from coordinate 1,648,633 downwards.
TAGCTTGAACTGCTAGGCCAGGTCCTCATTGAAACGAACACAAGCAACCTAAGATCGGGTTTGCCCTAGTTAGGGCTCATCAGCCAGGTATAGCTTGGTTCCAGGGACACAATGTGCATGGGACCCATGTCTGGGCATACCCTTCCCACTTAGGGAAACACGCTAAAGTATACAAAAAAGGGATGGATGAAATGCTTGAATTAATCTCAGCCGCTAATAATTACTCAGGCTGCATCCCAGCCCATTGTTATTTTGAACACCAGGCCGCCTCAGTTTTTGTATACTTTAGTACTGAAGTTGCAATCTAATGCCCCAGCCCTTGATAACTTCCACTGGTCTGTTGTCCAGCATCTCCAGCCTCCTTGTGCCTGCCATTTCTCCTGAATCCTCACACACCTCAACACCCCTACGGGATCACTGAAAGCATTATACACACTATTCCACTTACCAGATGGACCTGGAAAAGTTCAACCACTTTGTCCCATCAATGAAAAGACAACATTGGCTTGTCCTCCAAGCCTGCACCATTCTCAAGACAATATGCATTACATACAAGGCCAGCCAAAATTGCCCCCTTACACACCTGGTGGAAAAACTAAAGTTGGACAGAGCTGCACCAGGAGCCATGGCATTGCTAGGCTGGAGATGAAAAAATACAACAAGGAAAGATCAAGTGGCAGGTCTTCTTCATCTACACCCCAGGGATCTGGAACAGCACCCCAATTGATATCACAATTGCTTCGAAGAATCAGCAATACACAAAGACAATGAAAAAGCATCTCCTCAAAGAGCACTACCAACATACATTCACTTGTTTCTTGCGTCACTTTTAATTATCTTGAATTGTAGATTTGTTCACTGTTACTGTTTCTCACATAAGTTTGCATTAGCAAAAACAACTATGGACATACAGAGATATGTATTTACAGAAAATGGTCAACTGATAAACGAAAACAATTTCCATACCATTCTCCTTCTTGTTGTCTATCGGACAAGATATATACCCGTATCATAGCCAGTGTACACATAGGCCCTGAGTACAAGTGGGCTGGATTATTTGGAATTATATGGTGTGCAAAGTTTCCAACACTCAGAAATTATTGCATGTGATTAAGGTCTCTATCTCCTCAAAGTTCCTCAGGTACACATTGGCAGGTAAAATGCTTGGTAAATACCAGGACGTGGGTTTTGGTGCAGAAAGCACAAAAATCTGCATGTTGTGCCCCATTTTTGAACTGCTACACTCATAACAGTGATATTTATTGCACCCAATAAATTAAAAACTCCAAGGTATTGGATTTTTTCTGGTACATGAATTATTACCAACTCCTCCAGGGCACTCTTTATCGAGCGATAGCCTCATGGATCAAATATTGCATAAAGAAAAATCAGACCAACAACTTCACGGGCTAGTAGCATTATTTTCTGTTGGATTCCTTGGCAGTGTGTTCCTGATATTACGCCAGTATCAGGTTGTAAAATGGGCTGAAGCAAGTCCTTAAAGAATTCTGAGCTATAACTGCTGTGAGTGAAAGCAAAAACAGACTTGTTTCATATAATAATGCTCACTACTGTATTCAGACATGCATGTAAATTCTATGTCCGGAGAAATTAAGTTACTTTCCTGCAAATATAGTTCTACAGCATTAATTTCATGTATCTATTCTCATGCAACCCATCACCTTTTCCAAAGAAATACGTATGTTCCTGAGCTCCTCCCGTTCCAATTTATACTTTGTAGCCCAAAACACTGCAGCTGTTACCTGTACCCAACTACAGAAGTAGGCAGGTGCGCTCGTGCCCCTCCCATACCTCATCCCCAATACTCTGCAACTTTTGCCCGCACCTCATGCATTAACCATTTCCACTAACACAAACTGTGCACCTAAATAACACAGATTCATCAGTAGTCTGTATTGGTATATACTAATCCACTCAACCATAGTCAACAAATTAACAGAGAGAGGGTAACCATGGGCGATCCACTGTTCTGCTCTGGCTCTAAAAGCCCGTTCACAAGCCAAGCCGAGCCTTGGCAATATTTGGCATGTAAATCATCCAACAAACATCATGTTAGAATATGGTACGGGGACTTCAAAATTCAAAAAAGTGTATTTCTTTTGTTGATCATATCATATTTCTGCTTTGAGAAGTATTTTTTAAAAGTGTCATTTTTTAAAACATTCACTGAGAAGTATTCCTGCTCCCTTCCTAATGACAATTCTATTAGTGAACTAAGAAACAAGTAATTTGTCATGTGTGCCCTATGTGTGTCCTTCATTCTTTTACATGCGGCACAACAGTTTTTTCTATGAAATCAGATACCTCTTGAAGCAAAAATCCTGAACTTGGGTATTTTAAATGTGCTCTCATATGTGATAATGTACAAAAGAGGCTTGGTGAACGAAAGCATTGGCCTAGGATTGCACAATTTGGTCAGGCAGGGAGCGTGGATTGATCCCAGATTTTCCAGTTTCCCACTATGCAATTCAGCCACTTAAAGGTATCCCTTTCTGACATCACAGGTTAATGCTTAGTCCTTAATTCTTGGAGAGTGAAATTAGAGCGTGGGTGACATGCAGAACCCAAATTCTTTTTGGCAGTTTTTCATAGTGCGAACCTTGCTCAAGAACATAAGAGCACTTCATAACAGGACAGACTAGTTATATTTTATTTTAGCACATGGAAATGTCCCAGAATTTACAGGACGCTGAGCCAATGCCCGAATTTGAACCTTGTTCACCATATTACATAGTCAATAGCTGCAGCCACTAGGCCACATCGTCTACCGTGAAAGTTCTGCTCATATTGGGCTCAAGGTTCCGAGTAGGCCTCGAGCTGAGCCGGAGCTGCGCTTCTGGCTTGAAACTCCCCCACTAAGTCTCACTAAAACTATTATTGTTTCGAAACTAGTACAACCTTGAGAACCACAAGGTCTTTCCCTACCCCTAGCTCCTTAACTGAAGACTGTATACGAGCATCGACTGACACACTTGTACTGTGATTATCGACCTCTAATGTAACAAACCACTATCTAGGCACCTGTTTAAGTTAATGTGTTACTGTATTGTTCCAATCGTGTGAACTAATTGTCTTCCTTCCCCGTTCCTTGTATACGCTGAATTCTTCATCACCCTGTATCTGAAAGAGACAATTAGTTATAGATTCCTTACCTTAGAATTACCCCCAGGCGTCAGACTGGATCCGGAGAATTTTTTTCGTCAGCAGTACCCCTGCGCGTTCGTCATTGGCGTCGTGGTCGCCGGGATGACGTTGCGGTAGCTACTTAGACGGCGCCCTCGCGCGCTGACGTCAGTTCTTTCTTTTTCCGCGCCAGCCAGCGCAGATCCGGAGAGAGCGGTACCTCCAGTCACTTTTTGACTGACTTTTTGCCGACTTTTGTCGACGTCGTTTTTGAGTCTTCGACTCCTGGTGCACGTCAGGGATGCCCGGTTTCAAGGCTTGCGGTTCCTGCAGCCGGCTGATGTCGGTAACAGATCCGCACCGCGTGTGCCTGTTTTGCCTGGAGCGCGACCAAGACCCCAAGTCGTGGTCCGACTGCCGGACCATGAATCCGAAGTCTTTGCGGGAGCGGTGCCGAAAGCTTCTCGAGGCCCGGCAGTCGGCTCCGCGCCGTTCGAGGTCTCGGTCACGTGGGAGGTCGAGGGACCGGTCGTGGAGCCACCACCACCAGTCTTCTTCAAAGTCTTCACACTCCTCAGGTAAGTCGAAGCACAAGAAGAAGTCGAAGAAGCACCGTCGCTCTTCGACTTCTCCCCGTCGGTCGGCCGACGCGACGAGGGATGCGGGTGGTGCCCCTCCGGCGGCTCCGCGTGCGGAGCCCCAAGGGTTTACTCCGAGTTTCCCTCCCTTCCCGTGACCTGGAGCGACCCCAGCCCAGCTTCGCACCTTTTACGAAGCGATGCATGCCATCTTTGGGCAGCCCGACTCCGCCGGCGCGCCTTCGGGCCCTGCGGACTCGGCTGGGGGCCCTGGGCCTTCGACGCCGGCCCCGGCACCGCAGGGCCCCCTTGGATCCAGGCCTGGATCCGGATCGGTGCCGGTCGACCTGATTGCACCTCCCCCGGCACCGAATCCACCGGCACCACGTCCGCAGCCGACCCGGTTGTGTCCCCAGCCGGCGTCGACCCCGGCCTCCACCCCGATGTAGACATGGAGCCGGACCGGCGTCGACCGACGCCGGATCCGGTGCCGACGGGCACTTTGTGCCCCTGTTCCACCCTGGCTCTTTTAGACCAGATTGGCAGCCAGAGGAGGGTGAGGAGGACTGGGAGGGGTCTGGAGACCCTTTGACTGACCAGTTGGGTTATGAACCGGACTGGAGAGAGGAACTGGGGGAAGCCAGTGGTCAGGATACCTCACCAGACCTTGGCATGTTGTCTCCTCCTACCGTGGCTACGGAGGAGGGAGCGTCTTAAACCGTGGTGTTGCGTAGGGCGGCCGAGGCTCTCAACCTCGAGCTACCCACGGTGGCAGTCAGGACTAACATCCTGACAGAGATGCTTCAACCGGCAGCGAGCTCTTCGGAGCTCCTGCTGCTGTTCAATGAAGCCCTCACCGACATCCTTTTGAGCACCTGGTCCAGGCCCAACACAGGGGCTCCTGTGGATAGGATGATTGCCCGACGCCACCGCCCGGCCCCGGGCGACCCCACTTCCCTCTCCCAACACCCCACCCCTGAGAGCTGGACCATCTTGGGAAGAAGATGTTTTCTTCCTCCAGCTTGGGACTGCGGTCGGTAAACACCGCATGTCTGTTGGGCCGTTACACCCACTCTGTGTGGGATACGGTGGCGCAAGTGCTGCCCCAGTGTCCGGAAAGGGCCGGGCCCTACTGTCCTGTGCAGTTGCCGAAGGGAGAGACGCAGCAAATTTTTCCATTTGCTGTGGACTGGATACCGCCGCCTCGCTAGGCAGGACGATTTCCACGTCGGTAGCCCTTCGACGCTACGCCTGGCTGAGGTCGACTGGTTTTTCTGGGGATGTCCAATCCACTCTTATGGACATGCCCTTTGATGGCCGTCGCCTGTTCGGCGACAAGGCGGACAACGCGCTAAAGCGCTTTGAGGACTCTCGGGCTACGGCCAAGTCCTTGGGCCTTTCCACCACCCGCCCTACGCAGTCCGCCTTTCGCCCCTTTCGTGGCAACGGAAGGGGTGCCCCGCCACGTTCCGCCCAGAGACACTAGCTCAGATCCTGTCTGCCCTCGACCCTGGAGACTGGATGGTAGCGTTGGACTTGCAGGATGCTTATTTTTGCATCCCCGTCTTGCCGGCCCACCGGCGTTACCTGCGGTTCACGGTAGGCCACGAGCACTTTCAGTTTACCGTGCTCCCCTTTGGCCTTACCAGCGCCCCTCGGGTGTTCACGAAAGTGGTGGCGGTGGTCGCAGCTCATCTGCGCAGATCAGGGGTTCCAGTCTTCTCCTATCTCGACGACTGGCTGTTGAAGGCATGGCTCGCCCCAGGCTGTCGTCTCCCACCTCCAGACTACGGCGGACCTCCTGAATTCGCAGGGGTTCTCTATCAACGTAACGAAGTCGCACCTGACTCCCTCTCAGTAGCTTCTCTTCATCGGAGCAGTTCTGGACACAACGCAGTTTCAGGTTTATCATCCCGGACAGCGAGTCCGGGATATTCGGACTATGATTCTGATCTTTCAGCCTCTATCCCGGGTTTGGGTCAGGATGACCCTGAGGCTGCTGGGCCTCATGGCCTCCTGCATCCTGCTGATAGATCATACCAGGTGGCATATGCGGGCTCTGCAGTGGGACCTGAAGTTCCAGTGGGCGCAGCATCAGGGGAATCTGTCCGATTGCGTCCAGATCTCGGAGGGCACTGCATGTCAATTGCAGTGGTGGCTAACGAACCAGGATTGGGTCAACGGCAGATCCCTCTCCCTTCCCCAACCAGAGTTCACAGTGGTGACAGATGCATCACTGCTAGATGGGGCGGCCACATGGGAGAGGCGGAGATCAGAGGCCTCTAGTCTCCAGCGGCGTCTGGGCTCCACATCAACCTTCTGGAGCTTCGGGCGATCCATCTTGCACTAAAAGCATTCCTTCCCTCTGTCCGGGGAAGAGTAGTGCAGGTGTTCACGGACAACACCTCCGCCATGTGGTACTGCAACAAACAGGGCGGGTGGGGTCGTGGACCCTATGTCAAGAGGCTCTCCGTCTCTGGACATGGCTGGAACATCAGGGCATATCCCTGGTGGTTCAACACCTGGCAGGTTCCCTGAACGCCAGGGCGGACGAACTCAGCCGCAGGTGCATGATGGATCACGAATGGCGTCTTCACTCGGAGGTGGCGCAAGGTCTCTTTCAGCAGTGGGGAGAGCCTTGGTTAGATCTATTCGCCACCGAAGAGAACGCGCAATGTCAGCACTTCTGCGCGTTGGAATTTCCAAGGCGGCACTCGCTAGGCGATGCTTTTCGTCGCCTGTGGAGTTGCGGTCTTCGAAACACCTTTCCGCCTATACCACTTCTGCCCAGAGTGCTGAAGAAGATAAAGCGCGATCGGGCCCAAGTCATCCTTATGGCTCCAGATTGGGCACGAAGAGTCTGGTATCCCGAGCTGTTACACATGGCCATCGATCCTCCGATCCGACTGCCTCTTCGGGAGGATCTTCTGTCGCAGCAGCAGGGGACGGTCCTCCACCCGAACCTGTCCAGTCTCCACCTCCTTGCGTGGAGATTGAGCGGCGGCAGTTGACGTCTTTTGACCTGCCTCCCGAAGTCTGTGATATTATCTTGGCAGCCAGGTGTCCCTCCACCAAGACGGTATACGCCTGCAGATGGAACAAATTGTGGCATGGTGCATAGCAAAGGCTGTGGATCCCCTTTCTGCCCCTCTTTCTGAGGTTCTCTTGTTCCTCCTTTCTTTGGCCCAGCAGGGCTCTGCTCTGGGCACTCTTAAGGGCTACCTCTCAGCCATTTCAGCCTTTCTTAGGCTTCCTGATCAGCCTTCTCTTTTCAAGTCCCCTGTTGTAAATCGCTTCCTTAAGGGCATTACTCATCTTTTTCCTCCTGTTCCCTTCGTAATGCCTCAGTGGGACTTGAACTTGGTTCTTACTTACCTGATGTACGCTCCCTTTGAGCCGCTTTATAACTGTCCTCTTAGACTTCTTACTCTAAAGACTGCTTTTCTGGTTGCCATCACCTCTGCTCGCAGGGTGAGTGAGCTCCAAGCTCTTTCTTCAAAACCTCCTTTTCTGGCTGTTCATCCGGACAAGGTCATCCTCAGAACCAGACCTTCCTTTCTTCCCAAGGTGGTTACTTCTTTTCACATTGGTCAAACCATCACTTTGCCCACCTTCTTTCCGCCTCTGGATCCTTCTAAGGAGGAAGAGAGGCTCCACCGTCAGGATCCGAAACGTGCGCTTTACTTTTATTTGGATCGCACCAAGCAATTCCGGGTGGATGACCAGCTCTTTGTTGGCTACGTGGGCGCCAAAAAAGGTCGGGCCGTGCACAAATGGACCATCTCCAGGTGGGTCGTTTTGTGCATAAAAGCTTGCTACTCTTTGGCAAAGAAGGAGCCTCCAGTGGGACTACGCGCCCATTCCACCAGGGCGACGGCAGCTACCACTGCTTTGGGACGGGTAGTCCCCCTCAATGACATCTGTAAGGCAGCTACGTGGGCATCTCTGCACACGTTCACAAAACACTACTGCCTGGACAGCCAAGTCCGGAGAGACGGCTTCTTTGGCCGTTCTGTTCTCCAGGACTTTCTGATGTGAACTTAGTTCGCAGACACACCTCCGGGGTTGGTATTGCTGGGGTATCTATTCTAAGGTAAGGAATCTATAACTAATTGTCTCTTTCAAATGAACAAGTTACTTACCTTCGGTAACGATATGTCAGTAAGAGACATAGATTAGTTATAGATTCCTTACCACCCCACCCATCCTCCCCGTTCTGCGAACTGACTTCTAGGGTCAGGGAATCCCTTTCAGGGCCCTAGTTTTGTGCACCAGTGGTCAGTGTCTTGCATGGCTCTGCGCTTCTGGCGTGGAATGTCATGTGACTGACGTCAGCACGCGAGGGCGGCGTCTAAGTAGCTACAGCGACGTCATCCCGGCGACCACGACGCCAACGACGAACGCAGAGTCGACCGACGCCACCTTTCGACGCGCAGGGGTACTGCTGACGAAAACAATTTTCCGGATCCAGTCTGATGCCTGGGGGTAATTCTAAGGTAAGGAATCTATAACTAATCTATGTCTATTACAGATATATCGTTACCGAAGGTAAGTAACTTGTTCTTCTATAACTCTAGTGGTGGACTGCTTTGGAGAATTGATGTGATTTCACAAATTATTATTATTGTTGTTTACTGTGTCAATTCAGAGCATATCTAAATCAATAAAAATATTCTGGAAACAAAAGATGCTGAGCCCTGGTGAAACTGCATAGGATGACAGTTCTCTGCTCGAGGGATGAAACTTCGAGCTAATCATGAGTGGAGATAGCATGATGACGCCGTTAATCTGAATGAGAAAGAAATCACCATATTGGATACCTTTCTTTTCCCATTTTCCGAGAATACTGTGTGGCAGAGAAACATCCCAGACCAAACTAATAAAGTAAATGATACACCATCTACCCAGCAGTAGTATCTATGGATAAAGATTTTGTATAGAACTTTGGATGCATTGCTGGCGCCTTAAGCTGTCATTCCTTGAAAATTAGAGCTATTTCTCTTGGGTTACTAACAATCCCATGAAGGGATCAGAGGCATAGTGGAAACACCAACAAACCTTATTTAGTTATTCACAGTACCACACACACTGTACTAAGAAGAATGAACACTTTAAAGTTAAAAGTATTTATTTCTACAGGGACAATCTGTTTCATAGTACATCTAAAACAACTACACAGAATATTATAAAAACAGCAACTAGACTTGTTATAAGTAACAAGAATAAAATGAAAATGTATAGCATTGTTAAATTCTCATTTAAGTATCATCTAGAACCTAACATCCTGCCTACTTCTATGCACTATACTATGAGATCATAAAAAGGCAGAGCAACTTTCTGTCTAGAGTTTCTTAGGAGGAAGAGTCATACCTTGTTGACAGCAAGGGCTGTCTTCATCAGCGGAGGCGTGAAGACAGTGTTCCCCGCGAAGGGCAAACACCTACTGCGGTGGCAGTCAGTCAATCTTCCTCCAGGACTTGGCTTTATCAGCTTCAGTCATTGGGCAAGATGTATCATCTGCAAAGTGTGCTGGCAGCAAGTGTGACCATCTCTGGCAGAATCACGGGTGATAATCTGGGCATAGGACCTCTCCTCACAATTGGTCACATGGCAGTCCTTATATCTTGAATCTTATCAGAAATTGGAATTTCTGAAATGAGTTTAGGAATTCCTGACATAGATTATGTGTATCAAGGTATGCTTCCCTGGCATTTCCTTAGGAACATATCAGACTAAATGACTCAATTCGTACTACATTATGTTTGGTTATATGTCTGTATGTGTTCTTAGTATCGTCGGACCGCGGGCAGGCTACTTTCAGTTGGCAAGGGAGTAGCTTTGATGAAAGTCTGACTACAAGCGTCCCTTCCCCCGTTGAGCTCCTGAGGCCATATTATGGCATAACTCATATCTAAAGAAAAAACACTACCGATTGGGTAATAGTGGGTATTGTATTATGTATACATTTTGCCTTGATATTTATTAAGGAGACCTTTTTGAGTCGCTCATAATTAGGGGTGGTACCAGGGATAATTTTTGTGGTCCTGATGAAAAGCCTTGGGGTAAAGGCTTGAAACATGTAGACCTTGAGATATACACACACATAAACGTATGCCTCTCAATTTCCCCTTTTTAAGCATACCAGCAAGAGGTCCGAATAAAACTTTTGTTCCTACTTAGCCAGGTATTTTTAACTCTAGATAAGACCCTCCCACTCTTATACCACACAACTCTTCATAGTATTTGACTAAAAGTGCTCCCACGTCTCCGTTGGTTGCAGCACGCCCGTTCCGCAGTGGGACCGGAAGAACCCGATGATGAAGCATGCCACCGAGGGAAATCTTGGTGGGTGAGGGTTATTTTAAGAAAGCTTTCTGTTTCCTACCTATAAAGAAGAGTGGAAAGATAGTCCAAACAGCGCAGACGGACTCTATTTGTTTGTCACATGTGTTCTTAGTAAACCTTGACATGATGAGGAGGGGACATTTGACCCAGAAGAATGTCGCCTTAGATGTTGTATCTGTGTCATTAATTGAAGAACTTGACGATATCAGTTAGTAGAAAGATAAGGTCTGGAGACATCTACGTTGAAAGGCAGATATGACAATGATTCTGCATTAATCAAGGAATATGGCGGTATCCATTGTCTAAGTTGAGGAAGATGGTGACCTCCATGGACCAAGATGGAGTCGGGGCCTACGTAAGATGGAGTCGGACCTTAGGGGCTTTACATTACCCTTGTCTTGTACTTCTGAATGTGACGTCATAGGGGTGTGTCTGGCCAATAGGGATCCAACTAACGGGTAGGGAAATCCATGCACTCAAATTATTAACATCTACAAACATTTATCCTAAAATACATATCTATATAATGTATACATTGTACTTGTAGCATAAAACAAAAGCCATTAACACATTGTAGATATAAAGGATAGGAAAAACATATGTGATAGTATATGGTTCACACAGCAAAGAATGAATATTTATAAGCCTTGCATAGTCACAGAAAATCAATGAATACATCTCTCTAAAGAGTTTCACGCGTGCTGGCGAACAAACATACCAGTGATAATTAGAAATTGGCCAGATTAAAAATGTGCGGTAAAAAAGCAAAAATTAAAAGAGTCTATTAAAAAAGAAAAAAGTTTTCAGTCCATAGTTTGTACAGGCTTTGTGGTACATATGGGAAATGCATGTTGCAATTCTTTGGTCGACTTACTTGTGGAGTTCATTCCTCATCGGAGGACATGTCGACATCGTCAGGTGCACTCTCAGCATACGTGTGATCTTTGCGAAAACCATACAGAGCATGTTCGCGGTCAATAGTCTGTGTATTAGAGGGACCAACAACTGGCTGCTCATCTGAGGCACTTGATGTTGGTTGCGATTCCTCTCAAGGGGGCTCGAAGAATTTTAATTAGTCAAGCCATTCGTCAAGAGCTGTATTGAGAAATGCCACTGGTGATAGTGCTCTTTCATAGGTAGTTTCCTGTGTGCAGAGACAGGTGAATTGCTCGGCATTGTTCCTGGTGTTTATGTGGAGGTTGAACGATTACCCCATATCAATGTAAGCCACTGGGGGCAGCTCCAGAGGTAAGTCCAAGATGATGTCAGTCGGACAGCTTATGCACCAGAACACCTTTTACTTGTGTAGCATTTTCTTTGTGAAAGGTATGCATCCAGTACTTGCTGAGTTGAGATAGCCAAGCATGTCCCAAGTAGCATGCTAGAGTCTCTCTGCAACTTTGTTCAGTTGGATATAGGTACTCCATTTTGTTGATTTCCTTGGTAGAATAGGAGAAAGATGATGGTACCACAGCCAATTAGCATTATTATGATCAGAAATCCTCCAAAAAGGCTGGAGAATGGAGAGTCAAAAATTGACAGAATCAGTCCAGTTACTGCTTTAAATCTAGTCACTAGACCAGATCCAATGTTCTTAAAGGACAAGTTACTTACCTTCGGTAACGATATATCTGTAAGAAACATATATTAGTTATGGATTCCTCACCTTAGAATTACCCCAAGGCGTCAGACTGGATCTGGAGAATTTTTCTTCAGCAGTACCCCTGCGCGTCCGTAGGTGGCATCGGTCACTCCGTGTTCGTCGTTGGCGTCGTGATTGCAGGAATGACGTCGCGGTATCTACTTAGACGCCACCCCTGCGCGCTGACATCAGTTCTTTACACGACATTCCACGCCAGAAGCGCAGAGCCATGCAAGACACTGACCACTGGTGCACAAAACTAGGGCCCTGAAAGGAAGTCCCTTACCCTAGAAGTCAGTTTGCAGAACGGGGAGGATGGGTGGGGTGGTGAGGAATCCATAACTAATATATGTCTCTTACAGATATATCGTTACCGAAGGTAAGTAACTTGTTCATCTGAAAGAGACTATTAGTTATGGATTCCTCACCTTAGAATAGATACCCCAGCAATACCAACCCTGGAGGTGGGTCTGCAAACTAAGTTCACACCAGAAAGTCCTGAAGAACTGAACGGCCAAAGAAGCCGTCTCTCCGGACTTGGCTGTCCAGGCAGTAATGTTTGGTAAACGTGTGCAATGAAGCCCACGTGGCTGCCTGGCAGATGTCATGAAGGGGAACTCCACGTCCCAAAGCAGTAGTGGCTGCCGTCGCCCTGGTGGAATGAGCGCACAACCCCACTGTAGGTTCCCTTTTCGCTAAGGAATAACAAATTTTGATGCAAAGAACGACCCATCGAGAGATGGCCCGCTTTTGCACGACCCGACCTTTCTTGGTGCCCACATAGCCAACAAAGAACTGATCATCCACCCGGAATTGTTTTGTGTGATCCAGATAGAATGAAAGCGCACGTTTTGAATCCAGACGGTGGAGCCTCTCCTCCTCTTTAGAAGGATGCGGGCCGGGAAGAAGGTGGGCAAAGTGATGGTCTGTCCTATGTGGAAAGAGGTAACCGCTTTGGGAAGGAAAGAAGGCCTAGTGCGAAGGACAACCTTGTCCGGATAAATAGCCAGGAAAGGAGGTTTGGAAGTAAGCCTGAAGCTCACTCACCCTGCGAGCAGAGGTGATGGCAACCAAAACGGCAGTTTTGAGTGTCAAAAGTTTGAGAGGACAGTTATGTAGCGGCTCGAAAGGAGCGCACATGAGGTAGGTCAGAACCAGGTTCAAGTCCCACTCGGGCATTACGAAAGGAATAGGAGGAAACAAGTGAGTAATGCCCTTAAGGAAACGATTTACAATAGGAGACTTAAAAAGAGAAGGTTGATCTGGAAGGCGAAGAAAGGCCAAAATGGCCGAAAGATAGCCCTTGAGATTGCCCAGAGCAGAGCCCTGCTGGGCCAAGGAAAGAATAAAGAGGAGAACCTCTGAAAGAGGGGCAGAAAGGGGATCCACAGCCTTTGCTGCGCACCATGCCACAAATTTGTTCCATCTACAGGCGTATACTGTTTTGGTGGAGGGACGCCTGGCTGCCAAAATAACGTTACAGACTTCGGGAGGAAGGTCGAAAGCTGTCAACTGTCGCCGCTCAATCTCCACGCAAGGAGGTGGAGGCTGGACAGGCTCGGGTGCAGGACCGTCCCCTGCTGCTGCGACAGAAGATCCTCCCGAAGGGGCAGTCTGATCGGAGGATCAATGGCCATGTGCAAAAGCTCGGGATACCAGACTCTTCGTGCTGGACAGCTTGCGCAGGCTTGTGGCTCTGGGCGGAGCGTGGCGGGGCCACCCTTATGTAGCCACAAAAGGGGTGAAAAGCAGTCTGCGCGGGGCGAGAGGTGGAAGCGAGGCCCAAGAACCTGGGCGTAGCCCTAGAGTCCTTAAAACTCTTGAGCGCGTTGTGTGCTTTGTCGCCAAACAAGCGACGGCCATCAAAGGGCAAGTCCAAAAGTGTAGGTTGGACATCACCCGAAAAGCCAGTGGACCTCAGCTAGGCGTAGCGTCTCAGGGCTACTGATGTTGAAATCGTCCTGCCCAGCGAGTCGGCAGTGTCCAGTCCACATCGTATGGCGAACTTCGCTGCGTCTCTCTCTTCGGCAACTGCACGGGAGAGCACGGCCCGGGCCTCCTCCGGGCACTGTGGCAGCACCTGCGCGACCGTGTCCCACATCGAATGGGGGTAACAGCCCAAGAGACATGCAGTGTTCACCGACCGCAGTCCTAAGCTGGAGGAAGAAAACATTTTCTTCCCAAGATGGTCCAGCTTCTTGGATTCCCTATCAGGTGGAGCGCTAGAGAATGCGCCCTTTGAAGTCGAGGCTTGGACCACCAAGCTCTCGGGGGTAGGGTGTTGGAAGAGGAAAATGGGGTCGCCCGGAGCCGGGCGGTGGCTTTGGTCAATCATCCTATCCACAGGGGCTCCTGTGTTGGGCTTGGACCAAGTGCCCAAAAGGATGTCAGTGAGGGCCTCATTGAACGGCAGCAGGGGCTCTGAAGAGGCCGCCGCCGGCTGAAGCACCTCGGTCAGGAGGTTAGTCCTGACTGCCACCGTAGGAAGCTCAAGGTTTAAGGCCTCAGCCACCCTACGCAACACCACTGCGTATGATGCACCCTCCTCCGTAGCCACGGTAGGGGGAGATAGCATGCCAAGGTCTGGAGAGGTGTCCAGACCACTGGCCTCTCCCAACTCTTCTCTCCAGTCCGGCTCTTCTAACTGGTCTGTCAAAGGGTCCACAGACCCCTCCCAGTCCTCCTCACCCTCCTCTGGTAGCCACTCAGGGCGATAGGGAGCACCAGGGAAGAACAGGGGTACAAAAGTACCGGTCGGCGCAGGTCCCGATGTCGGTCGACGCCGGTCCGGCTCCGTGTCCACGTCGAGGGGGAGGCTGGGGTCGACTTCGGTTGGGGACACAACTGGCATCGGAGGAGGCGGAGGTGTCGCCAATGGATTCGGCCCCGGGGGAGGGGTCGTAAGGTCGACCGGCGCCGATCCGGATCCAGGCCTGGATCCCTGGGGGCCCTGCGGCGCCGAAGCCGCCGGCATCGAAGGTCTAGGACCCCCAGCCGAGTCCGCGGGGCACGCCGGCGGAGTCGGGCTGCCCAGAGATGGATTGGAGGGCTTCGTAAAAGCTACGAAGTTGGGCAGGGGTTGCTCCGGCTCCCAGAAAGGGAGGGAGGCTCAGGGCCGACCCAACAGGCTCCGCGGACGGAGCCAGACGACTACCTTCCGCATCCCACGTCGCGTCGCTGATGGACGGGGAGAACGCGAAGAGCGACGGTGCTTCTTCGCCTTCTTTTTGTGCTTCGACTTACCCGAAGACTTTGACGAAGAGTGGTGGTGATGGCTCCGCGACCGGTCCCGCTACCTCCCTCTCGACCGGGACCTTGAGTGGCGCGGAGCAGACTGCCGGGACTCCAGAAGCTTTTGGGACTGCTCCTACAAAGACTTCGGGGCCATGGCCCGGCAGTCGGAGCAGGACTTCGGGTCATGTTAGCGCTCAAGGCACCAGAGGCACACAAGATGGGGGTCCGTCACCGACATCAGCTTGTGGCAGGAGCCACAAGGCTTGAAGCCGGTCCGCTGAGATGACACCCCTGTGCACCAGGAGTCCGACGACTCGAAAAGAAGTCGACAAAAAGTCGAAAAAAGAGAGTCAAAAAGTGACTTGAGGTACCGCTCTCTCCGGATATGCGCTGGCTGGCACGGAAAAAGAAAGAACTGACGTCAGCGCGCAGGGGCGGCGTCTAAGTAGATACCGCGACGTCATTCCAACGATCACGACGGCAACGACGAACGCGGAGTCGACCGACGCCACCTACCAACGCGCAGGGGTACTGCTGAAGAAAAATTCTCTGGATCCAGTCTGACGCCTGGGGGTAATTCTAAGGTGAGGAATCTATAACTAATAGTCTCTTTCAGATAAGATGCATAACACTAGTTGTTGCAAATGAATTATTTGAACGATATTTGCAAAATGCGTTGGATATTGTGTGTGTAACAGCACCTGATTTCTGAAGCAGCCCTGGCTGATTGCATATTGTAAACTTCAATCGCTGAAGTCAAAGGGACTTCTTTGTGTAGTAAAACAGACAATAGTTTGTTCTAGTTACCAAAATGCATAGATTTCATACTAATACTAGGTCAAGGGATGTTGCTGATATCATTTCTACGTGGAGGCTGCAAGGTCCTTCCACAACACTGTATTGTTTCTGAAACCATTATCAGGTATAGCTGGCCAGATTCCAACCCATAGCGAGTAACATTTGTTTAAATGAGAACCGTTATTCAGAAGTTCATGGTTTGTGGGAATGGAGGGAAACAGATAAAACACGATTTAACCCTGGTATCAAAGCACTACACATTCCATGCAAAGATATAGTGTCACACAGAAGGAAGTGTCCAAGTGGATTTCTGCAATTTGCTGTACTGATATATACAGGGTCCTGTTCATTTGCATTTAAACAGATGTGGGTGAAAGGGAATTTTTATGAATGGAACAGTTGTGAATTGTACATAGTTTAATCCCATTCAATTGATTTATATTTTAAAAAGTCATTAAAATGAAAAGTTGTTATGGGTAAAGAAATAATACCATATATTAACCAAGAAATAGGCGGCATGCCACTGATGGTAAATGGTGCATCTTTAACTTCTTCTATACTTAACAGAGTATATGCGGATTCTTCCTTGGCCATTGTTTTTTTGTGTGAGTTTCAAATTATATGGTTCAAATAAGGCTGTCTCATTTAAAAGTTGCCAATGCACAAAACCTGATCTAAGTGTTTATAATGCCTAGTTTCGTTGCATAATTGCTCCTAATTGCTCCTAACTGAGCCTGCCCATGTTGTAACAATTTCAGATCTCCTTTCATGAGATCTAAGGCTAAGGACAAAATATGATTTAGTGAGTGCACCCTTTTGGAAAGCGTATGCATTCCATTGTCAATAACTTTTAAAAACTGCGTGTTTTCCTGACCTATTTTCCTAATTCTTTCTGCAGCTTATTTTTCAGAATATTTATTTAATTAATTGTAGATGGCATATGTTCCTCTAGCAAGGAATCTTCTATTTCTTCAGAAAAATCCATATTTTCATGAATGGAAGAGGAATGCTCTTTTACAGCTGAGAGACTAGAGTGTCCTAGCCATTGTTAGCATAACTTGCCTACACTGTATGTAGTAACCACTACAGGTGTTTGTGAGTTATATAGTAGTATTATATAGTAGATTAGGACGATTACATTTGGGTTGAGTGTTGGAAAGAAAACGCTGCATGCATGTTTTAGAATTATAAGGACAAACCTTCATCAGAGAATTGTGTTGAATTATAGGTTCCATTCTATATCATATTGTTTATATCTGATTCAGACATATTTATTAGAAATTGCCAATTATTAAACATAGTCAGATTGAATTTTGGAATAGAACGTCTCTTTAGATCCTTCATTGATCCAAATCCTAGAGAAGTAGTATGCTGGACAGTTTTGTTTAGAAAAAGCATTTTTTTTATTTTTTATACATGCTCGAAATAAGGCTTCTTTACCTTGAATCTGCCAGAATCAGGTTCCCCAAATGCTTTTCTCCTTAACATTTGCTCACCAATACTTGTATCCTTGAATAGCCAGGTCTTGACTAAACTCAATGGAGCAAATCCGCTTGTTGGTAGTGATTAGGGTTTTCGGAAGCTGCTGTGGCTTCTGTGTGAAATAAAAGGCTGAAGTGTATGACCTGTCAGCACTCTGAAATTAAAGGAATGTTTTCAAGAAATTCGAAGGCGGCAGAGCCTCACAGTGTTCCCAATGTGTGTGATTGTGCACTTCCCTAGGATAACTAGTCTTATGTATGAAGTAATGTACATAGTCATGATAGCAATACATTTCTTTGTAGTGTGCTGAATTCAAATAAAGATCTTCATTATTCAAAGTAGCACATTCCTGCAAATCAGACATCATTCTTTTAACAGTCTCAATGTCCCAATCATTTGAAAAAGAACCGGGTACTATAACATCATTCGTTGAAACCTTTATAACATAAGGCAATTTCAGTGTCTCAGTAGGGTCCATAATCTGGTATGGAACCTTTTCCCAGGCTGTGCCCTTGTGGCACAGAATAGGATGTAATGTTGGCTGCGTAGAAACCTCTTTGAGTTCTGTGGGAGGAAGAATGAGGCTGTAGTTCACGAACCACAGGTGATGCAATTGATCTTGGAGGGACAAAATGTCATTTGAGTAGAAGTAGAGCAACGAATATCGTTGCCAACCACATGATGAGAAGAAAAGTTCTTAAATCGATCCAGGCATAGGACCACGGAGGATTCATATATTTGTCATGAAACCACTGACAAGCGCAGAGCAGCCTTTGGCGATGAGTGATTGTGAAAGGGGTTGAAAGCATCTTTGGTCCCTCGGGACTCTCAAAATTACCAGTTCAAATGGCACGGCATCTTGTAGAATTTCATAGTAGACCATGGAATTGCTTTGGACAGTAGCCACTGTCATGTCAGCAGCATCAGCTGTGTTAGTTGCACTCAGTGTTCTGCGTGGAGTGTGAAG
Organism: Calotriton arnoldi; assembly: GCA_963921515.1. NCBI lineage: Eukaryota > Metazoa > Chordata > Amphibia > Caudata > Salamandridae > Calotriton > Calotriton arnoldi. The sequence continues at coordinate 1,630,443 of CAWUFW010002400.1, read as the reverse complement.
CTCAAAAATCCCCAGCTGGGAAGTAGAGCTAGAAATGTTGCTGCTTTGTTCATGTGATATGGTATTCCGAGTAGGGAGAGGCTGGGAGCCACTACTCTGAATCCCCCTTGATGTCTGTAGAGGTCTGGCCACATAGTGTTTTTTAACATGGTCAATAGACACCTGTCAGTTTCTTCTTGATCCAGGCAGAAGAGGCAGGATAACTGTTCTGTTGCCTTTTACCCCAAGAGCAGTGACGGGTCTGTAAGCTGGCACAAAAGCTTGCTTGCTGTGGATTTTTTTCCGAAGTGGGGTCCCAGTTCACAAAGGTAAACTTAGATGTTTGGTCTAAGCTTAGACCAAACGTCTAAGTTTACAACTTTGGGAATTCACAAGGGGCATTTACAAGTACTATCTTTATGTCCGCACTCGGGACGGATCTCTGCCCCGAGTGCGGAATTAAAGATGCTACTTGTAAATGACCTTTGTGAATTCCCAAAGTCATAAACTTAGAAGTCTGGTCTAAGTTTAGGCTAAACGTCTAAGTTTACCTTTGTGAATCAGGCCCTAGGTTCCCAACTTTGGGAACCCACCCGTTGGCAGCAGTAATACCTTTCTTTTCACAGGTAGCGGCTCCAGAGAGCCATTTGTGTTTTTGTTAGACAGCTTGTCTCTGACTTCTTGGATACTCTCTAAAACATTCAAATCTTTCTCCAAGTCAAATTTATCTTCATCCGCCACCTTCCCAGAATTATCTAAGCCAGGCACATACATAGGAACTCAGAAAAGAACCTTGTATGTAGTGCTTATTTAATCATGCCATTGTCCCTCTCTACAAAGCCGTTCAATTCAGTTTTGAACGGGTTGCTGAATTGCAGACAAACTCCCAGAGCAGACATTGAAACCCTGTAACCTTTGGAGACAAATGCAGGACCTTTATCTGACTAAAATGAATGAACTGTCCCCATTGACACTAGGCACTGCAAATCTTTTACGATTGCTGAAGCGTTTGCATTTCTCTGTGGCCAAACCCATAAGAATTGAGAACATGAATCAATATTACCAATATATATATTTTTATCGGTTAGCTGAGTTTAGGGGACCTATGTGGTCCAAATAAATCACCCGGAAGAAGATATTTGAGATCATGAGGGGAGCCGGAGAGAGTCTTCTGCAAGTGGAGAGTTGGGTTTGATTTGCTGACAAGTGTCACATTGTCTAACATAATCCCTGGTCTGTTTATATAAATTAGGCCACCAGTAGCGTTGCTGTAGCATTGCCACGGTTGCATTTATTCCTGTATGTGCAGAGGCCAACCCCTCATGCATGTCTTTGATTAATTCTAATCTAGACAGATTATTAGATATTACTCAGTCTCCCACTCCTGGTACGGTGACTACCGGAATGTTATCTTAAACCCTGCATGAGGTTTTCCAGCTGGCTTGGTTGCATTTATTGCTGTTAAAATATCTGTGTTGATCTTCATTTGAGATCTAATTAAGACAGATACCCGGGCAGTGTGAATTTCATCTTTTGCCGCTTGGACAGCTGCACAGTTAGTGTGAATACCACTATGCTGATTCCCAAAGTGTGCTTCACATTGACCAATGGAAGCTTGTCTTGTAAGACAGCTACCTTTCCCCAAAGCTGTTTATTTTGACTACGCTTTCCCTTTTAATTCTTGAATCGATTCAATCGCCAATGTTACAAATCAACATTTTAACCTTGCACATAGAAAGCTGAGTCAGATACAATGAGTGTGTGGGAACTGATAAGTCAATCTTCTGTAAAACAAGTAGCAGACATGTAATTCTGCATGTTGTGCAGTACTGTGGCCTAAGAGTTTGGTGAGGGTGCGTTGCGGGATGAAGTTACCATCCTTCACTACATTTTGCACTGCTCCGCAGGCTGTGGAGTACTTAGATTTAGTTCCTACTGCAGGTTGGGCAGAGCTGTCTGTGTAAAAGATGCGCTGGTAAGACTCGACAGTTAAAGTGTCTGGAGTCAGAACAGTATCGTGTTCATATTGGAGAAAAGCTTGTGTACAAAGAGAAGGATCATACTGAAACTTTACATCCAATGCAGGCAAAGAAGAGGTCCACTGTACCCATCTTGAGTGTAGGGCACAAGCATTAGGAATGCTTACCTTTGTGGCCTCCTCTTGTGCTGGGATGGGAGAAAAAATAATTATATGTTCTCTTGTAGGGGATTTCCATGTATAGTCATAAGCGCTGAATAGTCCCGCCCACTTGCTGGGACCCTGGAGCACTTTATCCAGTATGTCTTCTTAAGTGTAGATGTTTGCCTTTCTTCGGGAAGGCCTGCAGAGTCTCTTAAGAAAGAAAATATTATGCAGCCTGTAGGAGTAAGCTACAAAGGCCAAATTCTTCATTTTGTAAATAAAAAAGGTTGCCAAGTAAGGCGTCTGTGCATGTAAATGCATAATACTCTTTTAAAACAATTGAATTGTCTTTCACAAACCCTTTTTTAGTTGAGTATAGAAATGAAGAAGCACCAGACAGTGTTGCCTCATAGTCTGCCATTATAAGAGTTGAAAATAGACGTGGTGCCTTAAAGGCCCCAGAGACCTCCAGTATCCCATCATGCTTGGCTAGAGGCAGTTATCTCAGTTCTTTTTTCCGGCACCTGCTGACAGGACCTAGGAGCATTGAGCTCTGCCTTAGTAAGGCTTTTCTCTTCAAAATTCAATTGTGAATTTTATTTAAAACAATTTCACTCTGCGTCTTTCTACTCTTCCTTGCTTTTTTTGCATTTTCCTGACAGGAATTTGTGGCATTTTGTCTTTTAAAATGCCATCTTTATTTGATAAGTGCCCTTCCCGTGGGAGACAGAAAGCTAAAATGGGCCCTCATAGTGTCTGTATTATTTGTCTTCCAGCAAATCATCTTTCTGAAGACTGTTAACACAGCAAAACATTTTCCAGGCGAACTCTACGTGATAGAGAGAAGATTCGCCTCCAGAGCGTGGAAGACCAGCGCAGGAAGCCGATGCAGTCTGATCATAATCCTAAGGAGCAAGAAGAGGGTCAGTCCTCTACCAGAGCTCCATCTTCAACCTCTAGTGAACAAACAACATCCAAAACGAGGTCTACAGCCCAGAAACAGCATCATTCTCCGTCGACGTCGAGACGAGGTACGGCACCGACCTGTTCCTCGTCAGGATCTGGTTCGCTGTTGACAAAGAGGAGATGAACGACGTTGAGACTGGGTAGGTCAACATCGAAGACTCACCCGCCATCGCCACAGAGCCGCAAATCGCTGTCGAGAAGCAGGTCGACGTTTATACAATTCTTTTGACGTCGAGAAGCTGTTCGTCATTGAGGGAACACCGACGTTCGACGTCGAAGAGACAATCGAAGTCAAGGAAATGCCAACGGTCGATGTCGAGAAGCAGATCTCCATTGCACCGCCACAGGAGGTCGGCATCGAGGAGCAGGTCTACATCTACAACATATCACAGGAAAAGGAGATGCATTTATTCGTCACCAGGGTCTGACCATTCCAGGGTGTACTCTCCTTCATCTGGAGTCTTACCAGCTGCTCCTTCACTGCCTCCTCCATCACCTCCTGCACGGATTCCAACTCCTCCACCTCCTTCAACTCCACCGCCTCCATAGCCTGCACCAATTCCATCTGCACCACAACCTTTTTCGCCACGTCCAAAGCTAAGATCCCATTCTAGGACGCACCATAACTCTCACAGCCACCATATATCGTGATATTCGTCACCCAGGAAGCATCGTCATCATCTCAATAGGTCACACAGACCCAGATCACGGTCAAAATTGCGATCTCTCCATCAATCCAGATATTTGTCCTACACCTCTATAGGACGCTACTCACCTACCTTAACAGACTCTCCACCACCTCAAGTCTCTCCCATTGATGACATTAATACTTTCCATGAAGTCTTAGTAAGAGGAGCTGGAAAATTGAACATCCAAATGTCTGTGCCTAATCCGACCACATCAGTGATTTTTGAGACGCTACAACAACTTACAGCATCCAGACTACTCATTCCTCTAGTGCCAGGCCTCTTGGAACCGGGAACGGTACACCTCCGGACTCCCCCTTCAGCTAAGTCAGCTCCATAAATAATACTAAAAAAGTACAGACCACCTGAGGAGGATCCATTCTTCCTGCAGTCGAACCCTCCTCCAGACCCAGTGGTAATTTTAGCAGCAAAAAAAAACCATGGTACTACACCTACCTCCTCTGTTCCACCGGATAAAGAAAGCAAGAAGTTGGATTCAGTGGGCCGTAAAACATGTGGTACTGCAGCCACTTCCATGAAGGCAGCTAATACTACTGCTCTTTTAGGATGCTATGATAGGTCATTATGGGAATCGGTAAAGAGGTTCGCCAATGATCTGCCCAGAGACAGGCAAAAAGATTTGCTGGAGGTAGTTAATGAAGATTTTATGGTATTGAACCAGTTGATTAGTGCAGCGGCTGATTCCTCACTTCTGGCAGCTCATGAATGCTGCCATGGTATGGCCCTCTGTAGACATGCGTAGCTCCGTCTCACATCTTTAAAACCGGAGTCACACGGATGAGGAAATGGCCAGCATGAAACCCGAAATGGACACACTTAAGGCAGTCGGCCTGGAGAGGCCTAAGGAACAACGCAAAACATTCCGACCTCATCAGAGGAGATACTATTCTCAGAGGGTTCAAACCCCTTCCTGGTATCAGGAACAACAACAACAGCAGCGTCCCTATACTCAACACCGTAGACCGCCTAAAAGAAGAGCTTCACAGCAATCAGCTCAAGGCAGAAAGCCTTTCACAGGCACAAAACTCTGAACTGTTTCTTCCCCCTCTTCCGTTACCCACTCCGGTGGGGGGGGAAGTATTTCAAATTTCCTGGCAGAGTGGCAACCAATTATAAACAACTCCTGGGTTCTGAATATTGTTTGCAGTGGATACTGTCTCAAGTTCATAAGTCCTCCTCCTACTGTACCACCAAAGTCATCCAATCACCATCTAAAAATGTTAAGATCGAAAGTCAACATCTTACTTCAAAAACATGCGGTGGGAGCTGTTCCTCACCAACAACGGGGAAAAGGCATTTATTTGGTACAGAAAAAGGACAAGAACAAATTCAGACCCATCCTCGACCTCAAATACGCCAAAAAATGGATTGGTCAGGAAAAGTTCAGGTTGCTGTCCTTACATCAAATCTATTCCCAACTCCACCAAGGGGATTGGCTGTACTCCATCAACCTCCAGGATGCTTCTTTTCATATCCAAGTGGCACAAATACATGGGAAATTCGTGATGTTTGTGGTGGGGCACGACCATTACCAATACCGTGTACTACTGTTTGGCCTCAAGTCAGCACCCAGGACTTTCTCGAAAGTCATGGCAGTCATAGCTGCCCATCTCAGGAAACACCGGTTCTTGGTCTATCCCTATCTAGACGATTGGCTCATAAAGGCATCAACGTTTCAGGAAACGCAGCTACATTTCAACTAGCATGTGACCTCTTATTACGCTTAAGGCTACAGATCATTCGCAACAAATCACAACCAATTCTTGTTCAGACCCTGCATTATCTGGGAGCCTCCTTCGACACCGTCCAAGCAAAAGTGTGTCCTTCGGAGGTGAGACGCTTATCGATCATTCAGAAATGTTGCTTTCTTATGACAGCCTCTCATCCCAAGATGAGGACGGTTTCATCTCTCCTCGTTTCTATGGCCTCCTGCATCTTTCTCACTCCAAATGCCCATCTCCACATGTGGGCTCTCCAAGAGTGCTTAGAAGACCAGTGGAATCAGCTAACAGGCAGTTGGGACGACAGAATCCATTTGTCCCTCCATGCGAAACTTTCCTTCAAATGGTGGTGCTTCCCGACCAATCTGCTCAAGAAATGCCTTTTTATCAACAGGTTCCTTCTCAGATCATAGTGATGGATGCATCACTTCAAGGCTGGGGAGCCCATACGGATCATCTCCAAATCCAAGGCATGTGGTCCCCAAAAGAGATGTTATATCACATAAACCTTCTTGAACAAGCAGGGGAGGACGAGGTCCAGGCCATTGTCACTGGAAGCCCTGTCCATTTGGAATTTGTTAATCATACGAAACCTACGGATCACAGTGACTCACTTTCCAGGAGAGCTGAATGCACAGGCGAATGACTTCAGCAGACTTCTGCAAGAAAACCACGAATGGGTCCTGACCGACGACGTCATTCACTATGTAATTCAAGCTCTGGGGCACGCCCACCATAGATTTGTTCGCCAACGCACAAAACAAAAATTGCCACAACTTCGCCTTGAGGTACTACCAACCAGGGACTCTGGGGAATGCCCTATGGATTGACTGATCTGACAGATTTCTGTACGCTTTTCCATTGATTCCCCTGATCCCAACGATTCTAAGCAAGCTCTCCCACTCCAATACCAAGATGATACTTATAGTGCCAGAATGGCCACATCAGTGGTGGTTCAAGGACCTGCTTCACCGGTCACATCGTCCACATCCCAGGCTCCCATGCAGACCCGACCTTCGGACGAAATTCGGAGGCCAAATAGTACACACCAATCTCTCCTCCTTGAAATTGTCTGCATGGCTCCTGAGCTAGTACAATATGGACATTTGAACCTGCCACAAGACTGCATGGAAATCCTGAAAGGCCAAGCGACCAGCCACCCAGTCAGCGTATGCCTTAAAGTGGAAGAGGTTTTGCATCTGGTGTTCCTCCAAAAGTGTGGATCCTACAACTTGCCAGGAAGATGTTATTCTTCCGTACTTATGACATCTTGCAAAATCTGGCCTCCAATTCTCTTCCATAATAGTTCACTTGGCAGCTCTTACTGCATACAGGAAATGTCCTTCACAAACCTCTTTTTTCATAATCCACATCATCAAGGATTTCCTAGAGGGTTTGAAGAAAGTGTTTCTCCCGATTAGGCATCCTTCCCCTCCATGGGAGCTTAATGTAGTCCTTTCCCGCCTTATGCAGGACCCATTCGAGCCCATACACAAGGCATCTCTCCAACACCTCTCTTGGAAAACAACTTTCCTTGTAGCAACCGCATCAGCACGCAGGGTTAGCGAACTCCAAGTTTTGTGTTCTCACAAACCATACACAGTTTTCCATTCTTCTAAGGTGGTTATGAAAACTCACCCAAAATTACTCCCTAAGGTAGTTTCAGATTTCCATGTTAATCAAACTATTTCATTACCCACGTTCTTTCAGAACCCATCCACCACAGCCGAGAGAAAACTTCATTCTCTAGATGTACGGAGGGTGTTAAAGTTTTATCTTGATAAAACTCGCGGAATCTGCAGAGCAGACCAATTATTTGTTAATTATGGTCCGGTCCGCACTGGTCTAGCCACTTCTAAGCAATCTATTTCAAGATGGATTGTTTCTTTCATCCTGTTATTTTATCAGAACGCTAATAAAACACTTGATGCCAGACCTAAAGCACATTCCACTAGGGGTAAAGCAGCCACTGCTGCCCTAATGCGGAATATTCCCATTACAGAGATTTGCAAGGCAGCTACATGTAGGTCTGTTCACACTTTCACCAAACATTACTGCCTTGAATCTGATGCTAGGGCAGACGCCCAAGTAGGGCAGGACTCCCTCAAAAGTCTATTTGCTTAAAGAGCTTGTGGAATTCACTCTCTGTCTTCTCCACCACTATAAGTTTGGGATAGGCTTGCTATTCTATTCAGTGCTTATGACTTAACATGGAAATTGACTACGAGAGAAGGAATAGTTTATTTCCTGTAACTCTAGTTCTCTCGTAAGGGTATTTCCATGATAATTCATAAGCAACCCTCCCTCCCAGTGGAATAGACAGAGTTACTCATGGGTCCTATACATATCATCATTCTTTGCCTCAAAAAGAACTGAGGTAACTGCCTCTAGCCAAGCATGATGGGATACTGGAGGTCTCTGAGGCTTTAAAGGCACCACGTCTATTTTCAACTCTTATAATGGCAGCCTATGAGGCGACACTGTCCAGTGCTTCTTCATTTCTATACTCTACAAAAATAGGGTTTGTGAAGGACATTTCAATTGTTTTACAAGAGCATTATGCTTTTATGTGCATAGACACCTCTCTTGGCAACCTTTGGTTTTACAAAATGAAGAATTTGGCCATTGTAGCTTCCTCCTTTAGGCTGCATATTTACTTTCTTAAGTGACTCTGTAGGCCTTCCTGAAGAAAGGCGAACATCTACACTTAAGAAGATATATTGGATAAAGTGTTCCGGGGTCCCCGCACTTGGGCGGGACTATTCAGTGCTTATGACTTATCATGGAAATACCCCTACGAGAGAACTGGAGTTACAGGTAAGAAACTATTCCTTTTCCTTGCGTCAACGGCCGCTCCTTCAGAATAGCTGTTTGCACAGCCATCACGACTTTTCAAATGGAAACAAATCATGCTTCAGCCAGGGAAAACAAGTGAAACTTGTAGGCAGTTGGGAAGGTGTGTCCATTGTAGGTCACGTAGGTGTAACCATAGCGACTGGGTATGACTTTGATAACTAGGTTGGTTTTGTTTTCCCTAGTTTGTAAATATTTTGTCTCAAGCATTTCTGCTTGTAGAGTACTCAAGATATCAGTATGTGCGCTCAGCCACTGTTTAGAGGAAAACGTGGTAGAAATCGGGTCATACAGAGGCTTCACTCTCTGCGTAGTGAAGTAAATAAGTTTGTCCAAGGTTTAGAAACCCCAACAGGCATTGGAACTTTTTCAGTGCATCAGGTGTCGGAGAGTTTGAAAGGTATTGCACTTCAGGGGTAAGTCTGGAGCTTAACCTTTGCCCTCACTGGATAATTCATGTCCAAGAAAAGTCACTGTCAGGTTGGCGATCTTTGATTTTTTTAAACTAATCTTCTAACCATGTGATGTTAACATAGTCACTACTCTGTCTAGCCTGGTAAGGTGTAGATTCAAGTCATTGTTAGCTAAGTAGATATCATCAATGTACAACAATACCTCAGGATCTGTTTGTAAGACCTCCATGATTCGTGCTGAAAACAAGTCAGGACTATTCTTATAGCCCATAGGCAATCATCGAATGAAAATTGCACTCTGTCGAAACTGTAATTGTTTAGGTACTCACTTTCAGGCGTTATGTTTTGTCTCAAAAACCCATTGGAAATATCCATGGTCTTTTGGGATTTTTTCTGCACTAGGTTCATCATTAAACCTGTACTGAGGGCGTTTTGTACTACATATGTTGGTGTATGTGAATTCAAATTTCTATAGTCTAAGACTATTCTGTAAGAACCGTCTGGTTTGAAGATGTGGTAATAAAGGGGTGTGTTCATGGGTGATAGGCAAGGCTCTAATATGCCTTGATACTGCAATTGGTCTAATATTGCTTTAATACCACGTTTTGCTTCTGGTTTTAAAGGGTATTTAGCTTGTGGATCACTGTGTAGGGGATTAACATGTAGACTAGAGTATGTGTCCCACCCCTCTTGATTTCTATATAGGGCTGGTGCTTTTTACAGCCCATTCACTGGCATAAATTTCCCTGATATCCTCAGGTACTACTGGAGAGAAGGCTACCCTTATGACTTACTCCCCGTGCTTCCCTAAGGAAGGCTGGAGGCCATTCTTCTGCTAGGATGATGTCATGATCATCAGATGATTGAGTCCAGAAGACTGCTTTGATAATATGTGGTATGTCCCCTTCAATTTGTATTTTTAGGTTGGAAACCCTGTCAGGAGGATTTAAATGTTGATCTGGAGTTTCGATCTGTATGAAGTCATCAATTGGACTTGCATCCAGAAACTTCTCAAGCATCTGATGTACTATTGGGACTTCTGCAGCACTATCGAAGCGTTCTCGCCCAAGTCCTGCATCGCAGGAGGACTCGCGGCATGTTTTTCAGAAAGTTTTGCTACTTTCTTCTTCTTTACTGGGATTTTAGAGTCCAAACCTTGCTCTTCAATCTTTACTCTGACGTCAGTCTTGCGTCCACCTTCACTTTTCCTACTGTACTCCTCTTTTCTTCAGTCTTTGGATCGGATCCCCTTTTGGTTCTCTTACCTTCAGTGTCCTGAAAAAAACGGGAAGAGCGGCAATCAGAATACTGATGCCATTCAGACTTTCAAATTTTTTCACGGTCTCTTAATTTATAACCACCCCTGCCGAATTCCCGAGAAGTGAAAGATCCAGTCCGTCTTTTATCTTATTGTTTGGGGGGTTTCTTCCCTTCCATTCTCCTTAACGGACCCTCTGTGTCATTTTTAGGTTTTATGTGTAGCTTGATGGGTCGAGTACCTAAGGAATGTCTAACTACAGCGGTGTAAACTCCAGCAATTATTTTTGATAGTTCCCATTCACGGTCTTGAAACAAAACTGCTTCCAGTCTCTGACGTATAGCCAGAACTGAAGCCTCTCCCTTTATCTTGCTTAGAATGATAAAAGAAACGGTAGAGAAGTTTCCCATTAGTTTAATTCCTAAATCCAGAGTTGGGGCAGCACCGTGTTTTTGTACTTGTCTAAGTACATCAAGGAGGACTGCCAATGAAGGTGTACCATGTCTACTGGTATAAATGCATGCAAAGATGCTTTCCCAGAAATTACACTCGTCTACCGGAGGCACCATCCCAAGAGGAAGACACATAGTCAGTATTCTGTGTTTGTCTTGGGGAGTAGTGTATGGATACACTGCTTCTAACTGGTTGGTCTGGTGGTGCAATCCAGAAAGCCATTTCACAACGCTTCGCAGGTGCTTTGGCTATGATGGTGTTAATAATCTGTGGACTAATAGATTGTTTTTGTGCAGGAGTTGCAGGTCCTACTGCAACAGCAGGTCTGAAGCTCAAAGTACGTTACACGAACTGCACAAGTCTCCTATATAAGGCAACTGTGTTGTGTAATACCCCTACTACCTCTGCATGGGATAGATTTTCAGGGCAAGGCATAGGAGTGTAGCCAGCCAAGACTAGCCACATAGCCCCCTCATTGCTTAGAGGCCCCAAAACTAACATATCTGTGCGTATGTGGCAAGTGGCCACCAAACCAATTTCGGTGTCCTTGGTATGTTTTTTTTCCTTCTTTTAAACCTTTATTTTTCAGTTTTAAAGAACAACAGACAGAAGTACGGGCAACATTATACATGATGCATGGCAGATCATGATGGAAAGGATCATCGTTCAAATAACAAATGCTCGGGCGGCCTATCTTCATCTCTCCATGTTGTGAGGCTACACACCAAACAGGCAGCCCGAACACCCTAGCATTGCTGCGGATAGACCTTCACCTGGATTCGTGTCATCACCCACACTTACGTCATCGCTGTCAGCAGACTCCTTGTCTTCGCGCGGGTCGAAAAAGGTTTCGCACACATCCCTCCATACCAAGGATGTCCAGTTTAACATCACGCCGATTCAGCGTCATGTGCACCTCCTCAGCCAGTGTGTTCTTGGTCTGTTAAAGGGATTTCCAGTTCTTGGTAAGCCTTATAGTGAGCCGGCCGATCTACCACCATATATTCATGAAACTGCCCTGAGGCAGCATCCATAGGCTTTAACTCAACCCAGTAGTAAAAAGTCTGAAAGGCAGTTTTACATAGTTCGATCCTTGTTCAAGGACAATAGAGCGTTTCACAACAGACAGACTAGTTGTACCCTTTTTTTCAGCACAGGGACAATTCCCAGGATTTATGGGATGCTGAGCCAATGCCCAGATTTGAACCTTGTTTGCCATATAACATAGCCGCTGCAGCCACTACGGCTCATCGCCTACTGTGAAAACTCTGCTCATATTGGGCTCAAGGTTCCAAGTAGGCCTCAAGCTGAGTTTGAGTCACACTTCTGGCTTGAACCCCTTCCCCACCCAGCCCCCCACTAAGTCTCACTAAAACTATTATTGTTTCCAGACTAGTACAACCTTGAGAACCACAAGGTGTTTCCCTACCCCTAGCTCCTTAACAGAAGATTGTAAAAGAGCATCGACTGACGGCCCTGTAGTGTAAATATCGACACCTAATGTAACAAACCCTTATCTAGGCACCTGTTTAGGTTGATGTGTTGTTAATGTACTGTTCCAATTGCATTAATTAATTGTCTTCCTTCCCCTCCCTGTTTACATTGAATTCTTTATCACCCTGTTTTTTTAACTCTTGCGGTGGACTGTTTTGGAGAAAGTATGTGATTTCAGCAATTATTAATATTGTTGTTTAGTGTGTCAATTTCTCACATATCAAAATCAATAAAAATATTCTGGGGTAAAAAAAGTGGCTGCAAAGGATGGCGAAATAGCATGATAACATCTTTACTTGAATGGGGAAGAAATCACCATATTGGATACCTTTCTTTTCCCATTTACGAGAACACTGTGGAGTGGAAAAGCATCTCAGACCAAACTAATAAAAAAAATGATACACTGCCTACCCAGCTGCCTTATTATAGATAAAGACTATTTATAGAACTTTGGATTTAAATGTTGGGGCCTTAAGCTGTCATTCCTTGAAAATTAGGATCCTGCTTGAGATGGTCACCCGTATAAGCAGCCATTTGATAAAACAATGGAAACAGCAGAAGAAACAGCTATTGAATCACTGACTTATCCTTCGACCACAGACGACTTTGGTGTTACTCTACAAAGGGTGCTTTCCCACCCACGGGTGACACAGGTGAACTTGGTTCAGTGCACCAGTGATGAATGTGAAGGACAACTTATTGTAGCCCTGCAAAATTACTCAATGTGTAATTGATATAGAGGTATTGCTTTTGAGTTACTAACAATCCCATAAAGGGTTCAGGGGCACTATGGGAAATAGCAACATATCGTTTTTTCATTATTCACTGTATTACACACAATGTACTAGGAAGAATGAACCCTTTAAAGTCAAAAGTATTTATTACTACAGGAACAATCTGTTTCTCAGTACATCTTAAACAACTACACAGAATATTATAAAAACAGCAACTCAACATGTTATAAGTAACAAGAATAAAATGAGCATTTCTAAGATTGTTAAAATATAATTTAATTTTCATCTAGAACCTAGCACCCTAATTCCTACTTCTATACGCTATACCTCGAAGCAGTTAGCTACTCCAGTGCCTTGAGACCCTCACGGGTGATTTGCCGCACTCTATAAATCCCTGATTGATTGTGTGACTATTAGAGCATAAAAAGGCAGAGCAACTTGCAGTCTAGAGTTTCTTAGGGGGAAGAGACGCACTGCATACCTTGTTGACAGCAAAGGCTGGCTTTATCACTGGAGGCGTGAAGATAGTGTTCCCCATGAAGGGCAAACACCCACTGCGGTAGCAGTCATTCGTTTTTTCTCTGGGACTTGCCATTCTCAGCTTCAGGCGAGATGCATCATCTGCGAAGTGCACTGACAGCAGGTGTGACCATCTCTAGCAGAATCCCAGGTGACAATCTGGGCTAAGGACCGCTCCTCACAAGTGGTCAAGTGGCAGTCCTTATATCCTGAATCTTACCAGAAATTGGAATTGCTGACATAAGTTTAGGAATGTCTGACATAGATTATGTGCATCAAGGTATGCGTCCCTGACGTTGCCTAAGGAACATTTAAGGGTAAAGGACTTCAATTCAGACTACACTATTTTGGTTATATGTCTCTATGTCAACACTTCCAAAACGGAAATCCTCCTCATCGCTCCTCCTAATCACACTCCTAAGATTGACCTCTGGATGAAGCATCTAACAGCCTTCAACTGTTCTCCTCACATTATCAAGTCCGCTAAATCCCTTGGAATGACACTAGACAAACACTTGAATATGCAGAATCATATCAGCAATGCCACCAAGGGAGCTAAATACCAGATGAGTATACTAAGGAAACTCAAACCCTTCTTACCACAGGACGACTTTAAGCTGGCGGTCCAAGCTTTTGTATTGCCTAGGCTATACTACAGCAGCTCCACTCTTTGCAGTTTTCCTAAATACAATTTGGTCCCGCTAAGGGCCTCCATGGCCTCCACGGCCAGACTATAACTGGTACAAAAAGATATGATCACATACCTCCAGCCCTAAAAACTCTAAATTACCTACTGTACGAAGCAAGAATACAGCTAAAGATAGCTTGCATGACTCATGAAGCCCTACATTTCAAGACCCCCATATATCTGGCACAAAAGCTAGAGTTATCAGGGGGATGCAGACCTTCTCGAAGTGCAAATTCACTTCTACTGAAACCACAGATTTTCCACAAAAAGAGAACAAGCTACAGAGCATCGCCTCAAAGATATGGAACTCTCTGCCACCGAATGTCCGTCTAATCTCACCTACCACTTCATTAAAAATAGAAGTGAAAACAATACTAATGAACAAGTTTCTGCCATAAGATACATTAGGTTTTATTGTTTACTTATCTGCCCACTATTCCAATGCTCTGAGTTACCACTACATTGATGTGCAACCATGAACTCCAGCTTTACCACGCTACTCCTATATATGTAACGAATATCTATTCTTACAACTGTATCCTACCTACCCTATAATTGTGAAGCGCTATGATACCCTCTAGAGTCATGTTTGCGCTGTACAAAACTTTATAAATAAATCAAAATAAATAAATGTGTTTTTTGTAAACCTTGACATGATGAGGAGATATTTGACCCAAACAAATGCGGCCTTATCTTTATCATTAATCGAAGAACTTGACAGTTCTTAGAAAGATAAGGTCTGACAATATCTGCGTTGAAAGGCAGACATGACAAGATTCTGAATTAATCAGGTAACATGGCAGTGTCCATCGTCTAAGTTGAGGAAGATGGCGATCTTCTTGGACCAAGACATAGTTGGGGCCTACATAAGGTGGAGTCAGACCTTAGGGACTTTATGTCAAGATCCTGTAATTGTTCAGCCATTCTGACGAAACGGAGTTTACTACCAGTCATATTACAAAATATACTGATTATAAAAAGATCATTGATAAAGGCCAAAGTGTTTCTGATCCTCTGCTCAGTGATCCTTTAGTGATACTCGGTTGATGCGTCCCAAAAGAATGTTGACAGTAGTGCTTAATTTGAGCTGGTGATTTATAGTGCTCAGCACTGGCACTTAATAGTCAACACCGGCTCTTGTGACAGTCTGCCACAAGGTAGCGATGTCTGGCTAATTTAGAGATGACCACAACAATGGTTAATTATTAATTCAAAATACATTAAAAATAACTATTACTACTCTGGAATGGAGGTCCGCCCCGCATAGCGATGCGAAAACTGACTAAGGGGTGGTACGACGGGGGGATCGCCCTCCCGGATGTGAGACTTTACTACTGGGCCTTGCAATTAGTGGCAGTAAACCACTGGATATTTCGTTCCCCAGTGGACCCGGCCTACAAGCTCGACCGATACCAGATGGGTCGTGAGGGATGCATTGGGGCTCTTTATACGAAAGTCCGGAAAGGACGATATATAGGCCCGACGGCCCATACGGTAGAGATTTGGCATCAGGCGACTAGATGCCTAGGATGGTCAAATGTAATGACTCAAGCTCAATCACTCTGGTCTTCCCAAAAACTGGGACTCCTATGCAATCAGCCTGGGTTCGATAAGTGGGATACTATCGCAATTTCCACTATAGGGCACCTAGTGAAAAAGGGTAAAATCCTTACATTTGGGGAATTACGAGAGAAATACGACCTGGCCCAAGGGGAGGTTTTTCGATACCTACAGATCTGTCATGCATTGACCGCAACACTCCCGGACATGAGCAATTTGCCGGAGTCGTCCCCTCTGGAGGATCGGCTGCTGACCGAGCCAATTTTAGATAAGGCAATCTCCCTAACATATCGGAAACTGTGTAATAACCTGCCTGATCCGTTTCAGGAGCTCCGAGAAAAATGGCAACCTGACCTAGGACAAATAGAAGACGAGGACTGGCAGGCAGCGCTGATGTCCCCAAGGGAGGCGGCTATCACCCTCCGTTTCCGTATGATACAACTTAAAATCCTACATAGAACGTATTTAACAGGGATCACATTGGCGAAAATAGGTGCGAGACCAGACTCGCTGTGCCTGCGGGGCTGCCGACAAGACGCAACATTTTTCCACACTATCTGGGACTGTCCGATCATACGACCCATATGGGACGGGGCGACAAAACATATACAGGAGCTAACCCTTACACCACCGCTCGGTCTCCTCAACATTTGGGAGGCGGCAGACCTTACAGAGGTGGAACAACAACTGGCCACATTGGGGTTCACCTTAGTAAAACGTGAAATAGCTAAAAAGTGGGGCGTGGCGGAGAGACCATCGCATAGGGTGTGGGCCATGGAATTAGATAAGTGCATGATCGCCGAGAAGGAGGTTTTTAAATCACGGGGATGCCCTAAGAAATGGGACAACAAATGGGGCAAGTGGAATGTGTATCAGGGGGAATTGTGTACTTCCCCAACTGTAGAAATGGGAATTCGGCAGAATGAGACGCAATCTCTTCAACTCAGTGACTGAAAAAGGTATATTCCTTGCTAATAAGTTGATACTCTGCAAATGGCTGTACTGTGCATCTATTAATGTATGTGACGTCCAAAGTTTGAAATCAATAAAAAAAAATATATTTTTTTTAAATAACTATTACTTGCTGCCCAAGCCATTCTTATAGCTTTCTGGCCTGAAATAGTCTGAATTGTCTCACTTGTAAGAGTGTGATGGTTTGTGTAAGAAGCCGGGTCAGTATATGGTGCTCACTAATGTAAGTGTATCACCCTGTACTAACCCGGGCGACCCTTATGGTGATTTTATGGGTTTAGATAACCATAGAAAGCTCTCTAAGTGGTAGCTGTGGAGAGCAGCCTTCAAGCTTAATCTAGGAGGAGTGCAAAGCAGCTCGGTTTACCAGTATCTAATCCTTTAGTGTAGGCCAAATGAAAAAGAACCACACACTGTACTTATAAAAATAGATATTTATTACAATCACTCACTAACACGTTATGGTATCTCCTACCCGGAGATATTCACAAGGCATACAATACTTTGGACATAGAACAGCAGTTAGCACCAATACACAGTAGTCCCCAGAGGGGAGACAGACCATAAATTAAATAAATGGGAAGTGAACCACAACCTAAGTCGAGACTGGACCCAGGAGATGTAGCTTAGTCAAGGACCCGAGGAGAGAGTTGTGGAACCCCCCAACAGTCAGGTGAGAAGGAATACTTGACCGTACACTCAATACTGATCAGTGGGTACGTCGCGTTTGCAGTCTCACCACTGAAGGACGACCGAGTCTGTTGGAACTCCGAGGCGAGTTTTAGACGAAGAATTCCTTGAAAGCAGAGGGGACAGAGTCTATGCCACACTGGGACGTCCGTGAGGCATGGAAGACGAATGCCAATTGAGTTCAAGAAAACAAGTTAAGTGAAGAGGCTTCAAGCTTGTGTACACCGAAACAGTAACTCTGCCCGAGCCACCGGGATGCTGAAGGCAACAGAATCGGTTCGTCCAACCAACCGCATCGGCACAGGTCAGTTATAGGGGGGACAGACTTGTCGACAGAACCTCTCGATGCGTACGACTCTGTTGGCACATGTCGGTCATGGTAACCGTTGCGGTCACTGGGTGATTGAAGCAATGCAGTGACACGGTGCACAGGGGTTTGGTTCCAGGGCGCTCTAAGAATGATGCTGGCCTTAACTCGACGAGAGGACAGCTCGGGCCTTGAGGTAACGCAGAACCACCACCTATGTTGCAGAGCCTTGTGGAGTCCGGGGAAGACCAGGTTCGGCAAACCAGTCGATCTTGTCACGGTGCCTGCGGATGCAGGGGAGTGACTCCTTCACGCCAAGGGAGATTCCTTTGGATGCCTTTAGAGGTCCACAGGCCCAGGACGGAACCTGTATAGAGCACGGACACTAATGTTGCAGCGAACTTGCAGGATGACGAGGTCAGGAGTCGAAAGAGTCTTCTCTGTTGCAGTCTTGGTCCGGGAGCAAAAGGACGATGCGATCAGTTCGGCACAGTCAGGACGACTTGGCCAAGATTTCCAGATGGTCAAAGAAGAGTTGGACCTGAATCGAATCCCACGACAAATCTAGGGACCCACCCACAGGCACACCCTCACACTTAGAACCGAGCACCCTGCCTTCAGGACTCGAAGGCCTGCTAGAGGGGTGACTTATGGGTCTCAAGTGCAGTGAGTGGGAGATATAAGGAAACTTTTACCTCTTGTGAGTGGTGCATGCACCAGCTCACACAGGTTGCAATGGCAGGCCTGTAGTGGTAGTTTGGAGGGCCCCCCCTGGGTGGCATAATACCTGCTGCAGCCCATAGCCCTCTGGGGTACCCATGCCCTAGGTACCTTAGTACCATATACTCGGGACTTACCAGGGTGCGCCAGTAGCCAAAAAGGAATGTACCAAGGTACTTACCATAACCATTTTAGGGAGGAAGCACAGTGACTGGGGTCCTGACTAGCAGGATCCCAGTCAGACGAGAAGAGTTGAACACCAGCAAAAAATGGGGGTAACCATGAAAGCAGATCCTACAGTTAGGAGTTGTGTTGTTGCTATCATTGGCAGCATAGCAGGGGCAATATGTGGTGCAAGCTGCAGTGGCCTCCTGACAAGAGCCCTGGCACTTATTTTTTTTTACAATTTAAGCACTGGTTGACAGTAAGTGCCAGCTGGAGAGTATATCTTGCGAGCAACCAGAAATAATACCAGAAAAGCTGCCTCATATCTTACATTGTGTCAGACCCAGGAGGAAACCTCACTTTCACAAACAAGCACTGGGCAAGCCGGTAGGTTTTGTCTGTGTGAGCAGATATTGCCTCTGCCAAAGTTTTTAGCCATGTTGTACAGCAGCGTTGCTGCTGTGCACAATGTCTGACAGCTAAAAAAAAAAATGCTTTGGTGCTGCTAGTACTGGTCCTGTCATAGAGCTTTTTTTATTGCTGACAGGAGGCATCACGGATGGAGGGAGGGCGTGCATCACGGAGGGCGTGGGGAGGGGCAAAGCGATATGTTGTGGCCAGCGGTGTCCACATCATCGCTCTTTTTTTTTTTGTTATGGCCGCTGGGGCAAGTAATGGCAACAAAGGTGGAGTGGAGGCAAGCAGCGACAACGGGAGGGAGGAAGTACGGTTGCATGGCTGAAATTCTTTTTTGTAAGCGGTATAACATGGCTAGTGGTGTCTACGTCATAGCGCTTTATTTTATGGCGAGTGGTGGGGCAACACGGTCAATGGAAGGAGGGTGGGTGGGGCAAGCAACAGCACAACACGCAGAGTGGGTAGGGGCAAGCAACGCGGACAGCGGGAAAGGGCAAGCAACAACACAACATTGAGAGATGGTAGGGGCATGCAACACAGACAGGGGGGGCAAGCAACAATATAGACAGCAAGAGGGGCACGCAACAAGACAGACAGTGGGAGAGGGTAAGCAACAAGTCGGGGAGGGCGGTAGGTGGCAAGCAACAAGATGGACAGCAGAAGGGGAAAAGCAACAAGACGGCCAGTAGAAGGGGGACAACCCAAAAAAAGGTACAGTGGAGGGAGCAAGCAACAACATGGACAGCGACTGGGGCGAGAAGTACACGAGGGAGCCAGCTGACAAAGACACACTCTGATAGAGCGCTTAAACCCAAGGAAAAAATAAACGCCTACAAAAAATTAGCAGAAGGGCAGAAGTAATGGGTCCATAATCCAGGGGAGGGACAAATACACAAGGAGGAAGGAAGCCTATGGCAGCTGCCCAATAAGAAGCGAGCAAATGAGAGTGACAATTAAGCCAAGCATTGGTAAGTAATGGGTGGCCTCCAAGCACACTGTATAGAAAACAAAAGATCTCACAATTGATAGCGCATATGCTGACTTGGGCAGGACCTAACCATTGGCAAAAAGAGGTGTAAGAAAGAGGATGTATTCCATCCATTGGATGATATGGGTATCATGGGGAAAAGAAAGATAATGACTCTGACACTTTTGTGAACAGTAACCCTGGACTGTTACGCTCATACGCATATGAAAAGGATCCTGTCAGGCCCCAAGGAGGCAACATCACTGATTCCCCAAAAACGTGGACTGAGAGGAAATTCAGACATTTGACTTAGGACAGGGCAGCCTTGATATTCTCCAGTATTGATATCTTTCATAGATTCACATGCTTAAATCTTCCCCGTCGTCATGGTGGGAGTACCATGGTAACAGTAAAAATAGCACTGGTAAAGTATTAGCTTTAATCTCCATTAAAAACAATCGTATTCAGTAAACTCATTACATTGTTTTAAAACATCCAAACTTCAGCCAATCGGAGCAGAGACACTGTAGTATTCATCCCCTGCAGAGCCACCATACCTCAGATTTCTTATCGCATGTCATGTGTTAGGGAGTTTCCCTAAGCTCTGCTCAGTCACAGTGTTTCTTTATTACCCTTTTGACCTACAGCTTCCAGCTATGATTTCTTCACCTATCAACATCTAAGGTACTGTTGGAGTGTGTGTTTTCCTGTATTTCACACAGAATGCCAGAGTATAAAAAGGGCTGTTTATGCCATGGAAGACCTGTGGACAAAGCAGACTTTTCTCTGAGGCCCTCATAAGGAGTGTCTATATTGCTTTTATCCTCACCTCAAACCCAAGAACTGTAAGTACTGCCGTACTTTTTCTGCCAAAACCCTCAAGGACAGAGAGGGTAGGCTACTGCTATGGCTCCAGAGAAAAAAGTCAACTTCTGACTTAGGCTCTGACCATGAGGAGAAGGCCCATTCCTCATCCAGGTAGAGAAATGAAGGAGAACCCTCTTCTGCTCTCAAGGACTGTAAAAGATCGAAGTCTCATGATAAAGAGGTGTCTGAGGAGAAGAAAGCCAAAAAAGACCAGGCTGGCACCTCCACTTCTCATCAGAGGTCTGGCTCAGCACCTCCATCTGCTCCTCTTAGTCCTTTAAAGCAGCCTTCTTCACTATCGGACCAACGGTCGACAGGTCAGTCGTCGAGGATTCTACCGTAGCAGTTTCCACAACATCAACTGTCTCAGCGGTGACGTCCACCACGTCGATGGTCAAGACGTCAACGGCAACAGCGGGGTCAAGCAAGAAAACGACTGTGACTCCGTTCTTGACACTGAGTAGACCGTCCTCGTCGGAGAGACCTTCATCGTCAGCCACATCACTGTCGATGGTCGCATGCATTTACGGTTCATTTTCCGTCAAAGGTTCCTCACGCCGCAATGACCAGCAAATGGAGGAGGGTGAGCTCCACACAGATATGGATGCTCCCGACAAATAGGATGATTATGTTGCTCCAATGCCATCATCTCTTACCCCACTAGTAGCTGATTTGCCGCTTGGGGATAGTGGTAGTTTCCATGATCTATTAGGGCCTGATTCACAGAACTAACTTACGTGAAATACGTAAAGTTAGTAATTTTCGGTATTCACAGAATACACTTAGCACTACTAACTTTATGTCCGCTCCCGGGCCGGAGATTCCGGCCCTGTGGCGGAATTTCCGCCTCTGGGCCGGAATCTCCGCCTCCGGACCGTAATACCCTCATTTAGGCCGTTTCAATGCTCAAACGGCCTAAATGAGGGTATTCCGGCCCGGAGGCGGATATTCTGGCCCAGAGGCGGAAATTCCGCCACAGGGCCGGAATCTCCGGCCCGGGAGCGGACATAAAGTTAGTAGTGCTAAGTGTATTCTGTGAATACCGAAAATTACTAACTTTACGTATTTCACGTAAGTTAGTTCTGTGAATCAGGCCCTTAGAGTGGGCCATCAAGCACTTTGACCTCCGTATGCCAGCCAAATAAGCAGAGTGCTTTCTGTATGACTTTAAACCTGGCACACAGCGCACCATTTGTGCAATTCCCATCGTAGATTTCTTGTGGCAAGAGGGCCTCAAATTGATGAAAACACCAGCTGCCATTCCAGCCATCGTGCTGAAGCTTGACAAAAAATATAAGGCCCCTGAAAACTCCCCCGCGTGTCTCATTGGGCATTCTTGGCCTGATTCTGTCATCATGCAGGCCACACAACGAAAGGCCAAGAATCCTTCTTCTCCATGCACAGCTCCACCGGACAAAGTAGGGCGCCACCTAGATAATATAGGCAAAAGATTTTCTGCACTTGTGGCCACTTCCATTAGAGTTTCCAGTACCATGGCCATCCTCTGGAGATACGACCAACAGATGGGGCCGACATCTCGTCTGTTTGAATATCTCCTGGACGACAAGAAAAAAGAGGGTAGAAACATTCTTTCTGAATGAGTAAAGACCTCTTCTGAACTGACTGACATCGCAATTGACATCTCCTCCAGCGCCTTCAGACAGATGGCTGGAGCGGCAGTTTTGCGCCGCAAGGGATGTCTTAAAGCCACTACCTTCCGCTCGGAAGTGCAGTCCAAGGTGT
Organism: Calotriton arnoldi; assembly: GCA_963921515.1. Classification (NCBI taxonomy): domain Eukaryota; kingdom Metazoa; phylum Chordata; class Amphibia; order Caudata; family Salamandridae; genus Calotriton; species Calotriton arnoldi. The sequence continues at coordinate 1,608,128 of CAWUFW010002400.1, read as the reverse complement.
TAGACATGCCATTCGATGGGGAATGTCTTTTTAGGAAGATCATCGACGATGCGCTCCAATCCATCAAATCAGACACAGCCAAATCGCTTGGCAGTTTACAGCAGCGGAGATTTCAGCCCTTTCGGAGCAGAGGTAGAGTCAGTACCTCTCTGGGCCGCAATTTAGCAGCGGTTCCAACCTTATTCACAGCAGACCTTTCGCCCGTCTTATTCCAACCAAACCTACAGCTCAAATACCACACCAGCATATCCGAGGGCATCAGGACGCAGATGTCAACCGTCAGCCGGGAAGTCTCAGGATTCTCACAGGAGACACTGAGAATCAGCAGGCCCCTGTCACTATTCTCCCACTTCGATTTGGTCCAAAATATCGTCAAAATGTTTAAGTCAATGGAAATCCATCTCGTCAGACATATGGGTGTTGGAAGTTTTCCACTATGGTCACACCCTGGAATTTTTTCAGCAGCCTCCAAATGTTCCTCCCCGGAAGACATCTCATCATCATCTTCCAATTCTCAGAAAAGAAATACGATTGCGTCTTTCCAAGCACGCATTAGAGGAGGTTCCACGCAATCAGCACAATCTGGTATTTTACTCCCACTTCTTCATCATCAAGAAGAAGACAGGAAAATGGAGGCAGGTAATGGACCTCAGGCTACTAAACAAGTTCATCAGAAACCAACCATTCAGGATGCTCCCTCTCCAAGAGCTCCTGCTCCTTATGGAAGAGGGAGATTACCTCACCTCCCTCGAGCTTCTTGATGCTTATTTTCACATCCCCGTACATCCCAAGCATCGCAGAATTCTCAGGTTCGAGGTAGCAGGGTGCCATTATCAATTCAAAGTGCTGCCCTTCGGGTTGAAGTCAGCACCCAGAGTGTTTACCAAGTGCTTGGCCCCGGTGGCAGCTCTTCTCCAACGTTCCTGTCACTAGGTATTTACCTACCTGGACAATTGGTTAATCAAAGCTCCATCCTTCTGAACGGCCAAGAAATACACGCAAACCTGCCGGCAACTCTTTCAGTCGCTAGGTCTCTGCCTCAACGAGGAAAATGATCTCTCATCCCCTCCAGGTCACTGGTTTTCCTAGGGGCGATTCTCGACACGGAGCTTTCAAAAGCTTTTCCCACGAAAGAGAGGATTTCACGTCTGCAAAGGATAACACGTCTCCTGTCTACAAGAAAGTCAATTTCTGTAAGGACATACAAATTTATGCTGGGGATGATGTCATCCTAAATTTCGTTGATCCCCAATTGCCGTCTCCGCATGAGACCACTGCAGGAGCAGCTCGATGCACAGTGGACTCAATCTCGGGGATCGTTCAACAACATAATTTCCATAACCTCAGAAATAACCTCGGCAATGTCTTGGTGAATGGTCACAGACAACATCTCTCAGAGTCTCTCCTTCCTACAAACAACACCACAAATGGTGATGACTTCGGATGCCTCCATGGAAGGATGGGGAGCCCACCTCCATGAACTTCAGGTTAACAGCAAGTGGTCCAGCCCAAGAAGCATCGTGCCACATAAATCTTCTGTAACTAAAAGCAGTATTTCTCGGCCCTCAAGCCTTCCTCCGAAGAATCCGGGGCTCTTCAGTACTTGTCAGGACGGACAACACCCCCACCATGTTTTATCTCCTCAAACAGGGTGGCACGAAGTCTCAAATACTCTCAGCTCAAGCACAACAGATATGGGAGTGGCTGATAACCAACAGCATTTCATTAAAGGTGCAACATGTACCGGAGTACATAGCGAGTGGGCCGACTCCCTCAGCAGGGACACCAAGCAGTGTCACAAATGGGAGATCAGCAACAATCAACTGCAAAGAGTCTTCCAGTCATGGAGTTATCCAACCTTAGATCTGTTCACTACATCCCTCAACAGAAAATGCACTCTATTCGCCAGCAGGGTTCCTCGGCCAGGATCTTAGGGAAACGCCTTTCACTTCTCATGGGCAGGAATGTTTGCTTATGCATTTCCTCCATTGCCTCTCATCCCAAGAATTCTGAAAAAAATGAAACAGGAACCTTGCCGACTCATTCTCATCGTCCCCAGCGTGGGCGAGACAATACTGATACACAGAGCTGCATCACCTATCAAAGTGCTCTCCCAGTCAGTTTCCACCGGTGGAGGATCTCCTCTCTATAAACCAGGGCCAAGTGGTTCATCCGCAGATTCACACTCTTCATGTATCGGCTTGGCTCCTCATCATACTGAATTCGGAAACTTGATGATATCTGGCGAATGCAAATCCATTCTTCACAAAGCTCGAGCTTCTTGTACCCCCAAGTGCTACATGGCGAAATGGAGGAGATTCTGTGCATGGTGTTCTTCTCAATCGCATAACCCCTTTTCCTCCAAACCTGAGCAGATATTACCATATATCCTCCATCTTGCCAAATCAGGTCTCTCTCATTCATTAATAAAGGTTTACTTGGTATCCATTTCCAAATACAGACGGCTTTCGGGACAAGCCTCCTTGTGCTCCAACAGGCTTGTCAAGGAGTTTATGAAGGGTCTCTTCAGGGCTTACCCACCTGTGAAGCTTCAGCAAGTGCTTAGGCAGCTGAACACTGTCTTATCACAACTCATGAGGCCTCCATTCGAGCCTATTCACAAGTGTGATCTCAGATACCTGTCTTGGAAAGTGGCGTTCCTCTTACCCATCACGTCTGCAAGACACATAAGCGAAATCCAGGCTTTCACCATAAAAGAACTTTACCTTCAGTTCCTACAGGATAGAGTAGTCCTTCACACTAATCCTTCATTTATTCGCAAGGTGCCTTCTTCGTATCACCCCAATGAACCAGTTGTTTGACCTACATTCTTTCCCAATCCTTCTTCAATGGCCGAGCGGGCATTACACCCGCTGGACATTAGGCGTTGTTTGAAAGTCTTTCTGCAAATCAGCTCAGTTACTCATCTCTTTCTCTGATTCACATGCGACTCTCCCTCCTCCCAGTTCAGGCTCACCATTGCATACCTCTGTTATTTTTATTTACACTCGTGCTCAAAATCTGAGGTATTGTGGCTCTTCAGGGGATGGGTACTCTAGGGTCTCTGCTCTGATTGGCTGAAGTTTGGGTGTTTTAAAACAATGTAAATAGGTTACTAAATACTATTGTTTTTCAATGGAGAGTAAAGCTAATACTTTAGCACTGCTATTTTTACTGTTCTCGTAGGACTCTCACCATGACGAAGGGGAATATTCAAGCATGTGAATCTAATAAAAGATATCAATACTGGAGAACCACAGTGTACAGGTAAGTAACTTCTTTTTCAGCCCTACAGATGAAGGCTTCAGGTATAACAACACTTCTGAGTGGAAACAGGTGTCACAACGGAATCCCAGGAGGTAAAAATGTTCTCCCTTTCATGTGGTCTTTTTTTGCTGCTAGACGTTGTGTGATCTTCCTCCTCAAGCCACGTATGACTTGAACTTTGTTTAAAGTTTCAAGCTTTTGTTGGATGAGGGCAAAAAATTATCGCTTCTGGCCTTAGCAGTCGCTACTTTTTGCCTCTGCTCCCTAGATGGCTGTAGGTCAAATGGTCCTCCTGCTGGTGGATTGCTGTGGTAGTGAGTAGCGACTATCCTTCCTGGGCCCTCAGATGTGTAGACAGTTCATGGGACAATCCTATCCCTTTACCAATATACTAATAAGGATTACCCCCTGCAATGAGTTGATGGGGCGAAAGAAAGAAATAGAGCTGTAATTGTTATGATCTTGTACGACTCTTGAGGACATCATACCATACCGATATGTATGAACTTTAGATGAACGTAGAATCCATCACACAAAATTGTGCGATTATTTAACAGAAAAGTGGCTTGCCAATTCCCCTCTTATGATTTCAATCTTCAGTAATATTTGAGAGTTTATTTTTATTCCTAATCGAACCACCCCTAGCGAAAACACTATATATGAAGTTCAGGTTACGCATTCTGTCACTTGCTTTGTCCTGTTTTAATTGGTGTAAAGCAAATATTCTTTCCAAATTTTGCTTTTTCTGCCCTGAAATTGAGGAGTAGAGAGGTTCATGTGTTATTTTTGTGTTCTGTTCACGGCACGCAGAGAATGAAAAGGATTATTTCAATTTTCGGCTTTTCCGCAACATTGGTCACTCAGTCACGTTTTTGCTTTAAGGATTTGTACAGGGATCCTTTAGTATTTCCATGATCTCATTTTCTGATGTCTGTATGGTATGTGAGATGTAGTCATGTGGGGTGGGGGAGGGCAGTGGTGGCTGGCATCTACGGTGGGGGGCGCGCACACAAAATAAAACATTTACCCGAACGCGGCTCGAAGTCCTCCGGTCCACTTCTCAGGACCAGAACTGGAAGCAGCAACTCCCTTGACCAATCATGGTTCTGCTCTCATTTAGCATGAGAGCAGCGCCCCAATTGGAGGGAGCGGCCTCACTCGGAGCTCCACAGCGCTCTGGAGGCTTTGGCTTGCTCTAACCCAGTTGTTTCAGGACAGCTGGGTTAGAGCTGTTTAAAGTGTGCATGTGTGGCTGGCCGTCGCAAGATAGCCGGCCATAAAGACATGCACACTTTAAACAGTGCACAGCCAGCCCACCTTCCTCCCGGCTGAGTGGCATGCTGCTGTCACTCAGCAGCAGCTCCACCCCCGTCTTGACGCTCTTTTCGGGACGGGGAAGAAAAATAACATGGTAATAAATTACCATTTTATTTTTCAGGGGTTTGGGGGGATTTCAAGTGAGGATCAGCTCCTAGGTGAGGGGCTATATCATATAGCACAAAAAGTAATTATAGACACATAATAGTATATTTTTTGTATTAGACATTTTAAGATCAAGACTGTTTACATATTTATGCTGTATTTTTACGCATTGGTATGTACTTTTAATCTGCTTTTAATTAATAATATTTTTTATTTGTATCTTTTGGATGTATTTCATGATTTATATATTGATTCTTTATTTTTGCTAGGTTTTCAACCCAGACAAACAATAAGTAAATAAATAAGGGGAATATAATAAAAATTATTCAAATTACTTCCTGGTTTGGAGCATGCAACTTCAGAGGACATCATTTTAGTAATATTCTTGGCTAATAGACCAAGAGAGCAGGGAGAACTAACAGATACCGTATGGACAACACATACTCCGACTTAAAGGATACTAGCATATGATCAAGCCCTATTGAGCTGGGGCATAAAAATTGCCCCTTATGCAGAAGAACCCTGTGCAAAAGTATTTGAATCCACAGAGCAGGACAAGTCGCAGGATAAATAAAAAGGTGTTTGCTTACATATCTCTCAGGGGTTCAAGCTGAAGAACAAAGTATATGAATAAAGGTGATCTGTTCAATCTCAAGGTGAGATTCCACACCATAAATAAAGAAAAGGAAGGATCAGTTCTAGGTGAGTTCGACAGTCAAAGTAGGCAAAGTAAAGAAAGATTTCTTGTATTCGAAGTCATGTACTCGAAGTAAACACCTGTTTTTCGACATTCTCCTGGGATAGCTGCTACAAACCCCAACAACCATTGCATGAAGAATTTAGAGCAACCCAATTGTGCTTTAAGTTTGGAACACAGCAGGCCTGTATAAATTTAGGGCAACCAATTTGTATTTGAGCATTGGAACATCGCAGGCCTAAATAAAGACATTTTATACATTCCAAGAAACATGGACCACAGAGGAGATTACTGTGGCTAGTTACACTCCATTTTGTGTCCCAGCCATCAAGTGTAGTAAAGGGAGGGCCAAAGTTGGCCTCCCCATGTCGCCATAGCAAAAAAGGTACAAGCAAATCGTACTAATCAGTACAACCTGCAACATATCACACTAGAAACTTGTAGTTTGTGATTATCAACACTGGAAGGCATGATGAAAAACTCTAAAGCAAAGGAACGAAACGGTATCTGGAACAGCAACCATCCAAGTTAATGGCAATTACGTCACCAAGAAGACACCAGTGATTCACTGAAAATTAACTGGTAGCAGAGGAGTACGTGTGGGGATTGGCTTGGGTCAATATGAAGCTGGGAAGAACCTCCAAACAGGGGAACAATTCACCAAATTGATGGTAGCAGGTGTCTTACGTGCTCTTAATGGAAAAACCACTTCGGATACTCCGACGAGAATCACCTTTAAGGCAAACATTAGAAACAGCCGCTTTGACTATGTACTTCATAACATTGAGTCTTGGCTTACAGTAATTGATATGGGTGTACAGCACAGACTAGAAAATGACCATTATCCACTCATTGTAACCTGCTATATAGCGTGAGGTATGTCACACGACAAACGAAGTGCTCATTAGCATCAGCACAAATAACTCTAAAATTTAATCAGAAGACTATAAGATAGTGCCTTGAAATTCATAACATCCTCAATCTCAGTAGTAAAAAAAGTCCTAGAGAACCAATACATGGAGGCAGAAGCAGGAGCAGGGCCCACATCGGGTATGGACAAAACGTTCGAGAACACAAACAGTTTCTTTACTTTTCATGAAGATCAAAAATTGATTGACAGTAAATATCAAATTGATAATCATGATTGGCTTGACACAGAGTGCTACACTAGATGTAGCCCTAGCTTTATGATGTTGACGTGCAAACCCCACAGGGGAGCTGGTATGAAAATCTCAGAAAGGAATATTAAAAAAGTAAGAAAGATTAAGAAGAGATCGGGAGATAATCGAGCCTGTAATCTGATAAAGGCAGCACTAAACAACAGAGATTCAAAGAGATTCTGGGAAACAGGTGGGGCTGCAATTGCATCTCTACAAGCTTAGACTCAGGAGTTGGACACACTGGCTGCACCATATCACTTCATTATGCAGGACTGACGAGTCAGAAAGGCCTGAAAAACAGGGGAAACAGAAACAGCTAAGTTTTCAGAGATAACCAATAAAGCACTGTCATCTACTTCGAAGTAAAACTTCTTGTCCTGATGGAGTACCATTGAATGTTTATCGTGCTAGAGCCTCTTAGTGGGTCTCCGCTTTGAGAACTGTTTTTAATACTGTATTTACATCTGGCGAAGTCTCATGCTCCTGGAAAAAGGAAAGATTTGTCCCTATAGTTAAGAATGACTCACGATCAGTCCCAGGAAACAATAGCCCATTCTGACTCTTAGACCGAGTGTGGAAAATCTATAGGAAATTAATAATAGACCTAATTCTGGGCTCGGCGGAAAGGCACAAGATTTTGGCTAAAACCAGGTGGGCTGTAGGAAAGGGGTCGATACAGCGGAGCAGGCTGTGAAAACTTTACCTGATATGCATCAAATACACAAAGTTGAATATGTCCTATAGTCTCTGACCTATATAGATTGCAATACCTGCTTCGACTTTGTGTACCAAGCAATACTCTGGTCAACTCAAAAACAACAAGGAATACCTGATGATCTACTTATAACCTTTCAATGTCTCCACCATCACACCACAGCTAGGGTCAGGTATGGAAATGCAGGGGACTGGACCACAACATTTGCAATAGAAGCAGATGTCTATTAGGGACGTTTACAAGTCCCATTAATATTCAGTTTGTATATACACAATGTGGGCCAATATTTACTTGATTCGAACCTGGCTGTGCCAAAACTGGGAAATGAAAGAATATTGATCCTCCTTTTTGTGGATGAGGAAGTGCTTTTAATGCAAATGGAACTGGCCACGCACCACCTACCGGAGGGTTTTGAAACTTATTGTAGTAAGAAAAATAAGTGACTATTAAGGCAAGAAAGACAAAACTTGTGATTCTGAACCAAAAAACTGACATGAAGAGCATTTTCCAATTAAACGGATCTAACCTAGACCAAGTCGCTGAACTTAATTATTTTGGCGAATACTTTAATTATAAACTAATCAGGACTAAATTTTAAAAAAAAGAAAGCATGTGTCATGAGCCAGCACGTGGGAGCTGTACTGCGATGTAAGAATACAGTTGGTGGAGCCTCAGTAAAAATCAATTTTATCTTTGAAATCTTTTTTATTCTTTAACACCAGAAAATACAGCGCTGATCACAGTTGGGTAATACAGGTAATGCAACCATATATTACTGTAAATCTTGGTGTACAACAGTAATAAGTATCAAACAAAACTTTCCCCTCCCCCTCCCTCCTCCCCCCCCCCCCCCCAAGTCACTCAAACTGGTCCGTGGCTGTGTAGTGATGTGTAAGTCTTCCGTGCATTCATGGGGCATTGTTACTGTCGGTGGTTGGGGTTAATTCTGATAATCATAGGACTCAAAGGTATTTGAGGCAGGTCAGTTCTCGAAATTCTTGCGTGAGAAGAGATAAATACGGGCGCCACTGCTCTCCGAAGGATGCCCCTTGATTAGTGAGGGAAAGGGTGATCCTCCCTAGGATGAGCCAAAGGCGATGGAGCCAGCCCAGGTGAGTGGGCGGGTATGTTGTCCCCCAGTGCGATAGGGTGTTTTGGATCGCTGTGCCCAGGGCTATGCCAATCTGCTTCCCCCGTCTGGATCTAAGGGAACAGCGGTCCCAGGCCTCCATCGTCACCTTTGTGATCGGGGAGAGATACAGACTTCGGGGCCTGTGCGCTTTTTTTTAAAAAGAGGATCTTCCATAGGGGTGTGCCAGGGACAGTGCGGTCCTGAAAGAGCCAATGTCATTCTGACTCAGCCCTGTTCCATTCGGCTGGCTACCGCAGTTGGGTTGCTTGATAGTAGAGTTGCAGTTTTGGTATCCCAAGGCCCTCAGAGCTCAGGGGGAGATAGCTAACCTCTCTCCTCAGGCGAGGGCGCCTCCCAGCCCAGACAAAATGGTGCAATTTTGATTTTAGTTTGGGGATCATCCCTTTCGGGGGAGCTAGAGGAAGCATCCAAAAGACATACAAAACCCTGGGTAGAATGGTCATTTTGAGAGCTGCGACTCTTCATAACCAGGAGATCCTATGTGGCCTCCAACGGGCTAACTCAGATTTAATGTGGCTATGTAGTGATTGGTAGTTAATGAGCGAGGTTGTTCGGCGGGTGGAAGTCAGTATGATCCCCAAATAAGGAACCAACAAAGTTGCCCACTGAATGGGGTGTTGCCCGGCAAGGAGGGTTTTGAGTGCTGGGGACATTGATAGATTTAGAGCTTGGGACCTGGTTACGTTTACTCTGAATTCCGAAGCAAGGCCGAAAGATTCTAATTCGGTCAAGTTGGGAAGGGATACCGCCGGGCGGACCAGAGTTGCCAGTGCATCGTGTGCGTATTGGCTGATCTTATGAGGCTCCCCCCCCCCCCGAAGGTGGCCTCGACAATGCTGGGGTTGTCCCGTACCCTCTGAGCCAAAGGCTCCATATACAAGGCAAACAGCATGGGGTGCAGGGGGCACCTCTGCTGTGTCCCCCTGCTAATAGCGAAAGGTGTGGAGATGCAACCGTTCACCCTAACAGATGCCATAGGGAGATGATAGCAGTTTAGTACCCAGATTCAGAATCGCCTGGTGATACCAAAATGGGTTAGAACTTGTTCTTGGAAAGTCCAGTGAACCCTTTCAAAGGCTTTCTCTGCATCAATAGCTAGAAGCATGTACTCCCCCGGGGCTTGAGAGGACTTCTCCATGAGATGCAGCACTCGCTTAGTGTTGTCGCCGGTTTCGCGCTGGGGATAAAGCCCGCCTGATCCAGATCGATTATGAACTGCATTGCAGGGGCTTAGTCTGGACGCTAACATGCCTGTGAATGGTTTGAGATCTACGTTGAGGAGGGAAATCGGTCAGTATGATTCACATCTCTGGTGGTCTTTGACGTGCTTAGGAATAACTAACACCAAGGCTGAAAGCATAGAGGAGGGGATAGTTCCGGGAGCGGAGAAGGAATTGAACAGCCACGCTAGGATCGGGGCGAGGGTTTGGCAAAATGTTTTGTAGAAAATAGATGGGAAGCCGTCGGGCCCGGCAATTTCAAGGTCTGTAGTCGGGAGATCGCCGAGATCACCTCTTCCACTCAAATCTCATGATCCAGGGAAGTGATCTGGTTGAGAGAAAGGGGGGGCACGCATGCGATTCCGCGATATAGGATGCACCGCTTCCATGATTCAAGTTCTGAGGGGCGTACAAGTCCGCATAGTAATCTTTGAATGCTTCTGCGATGGCGACGTCATCTGTGATCTGTGCCCCGGATGCATCCAGGAGAGAGTGGACTCCACTCTGTTGCTGCCGCACGCATAAGCGATTTGCCAGGAGACTACCGCTTCTGTCCCCTCCAACGTCGAAGGCATGGCATGGCGTAAGCGCAGAGCCGCGTATTCAGCTCTATCTAGATCTAGTTGCGCTCGAGCAGCGGTCAGCTGCCGCCAAATTCTCTGGGCCCCGGTGCGCTGATGTATACCCTCTAATTATGTAACTCGCCCCGACAGTTGGTCCCGTTTTCTTGTGCTTTTTGTTATCTGCTGCTGAAATAGCTCCCCTGTACCACTGCCTTAAGTGCCTGCCAGAGCGTGGTGACCGAAATATCAGGGGTTTCATTGAGGGCTGAATAGTCAAGGATTACTTTTTGCACCTGCCGCACGACTTCGGTGTGTTGCAGTAGAGTGTTGCGCATTCGCCAAGAACGAGTCAGGCGACGCGCCAGCAGGAGCTTCAGCTCCAATGTAATAGCCTAATGGTCTGACAATGCGGTGGGAGAGATATCTGCTCTGGCGGTGTGTACGAGGAATTCCTTCGTGCCCAAGAAGTGGTCCAGTCGAGCATAGGTTTTATGTGCGTGGGAGAAGTAAGAGTAGGCGCGGGTTTGTGGGTGAAGTGTCCTCCAGATGTCCGCAAATCCCGAGTCTCTGAGCCACCCTTGTCCCTCCCCAGTCAGTGCCCCGGTCTAGTCATGTCTCTGTGTGGATCTGTCTAGGGTGTTGTCTAGAACTAGATTGAGATCCCCCCCCACGAGGACATTCCGTTCGGACGAGAGGAAAACATCCGGTAGTGACGTGTGTAGGAATGCCTCCTGTCCCTCATTAGGGGCATAAATGGAGGCTACCACGAAAGACCAGCCGTTAAGTGTAAGTTGGTAGGCGAGGAGGTGACCTTTCACGTACACCACCTTCGAACCAATGGCCCCCTTAAAAGTATGGGCCACCAGCAAAGCGATCCCTGCTGTTTTGGTGCGTCCTGATTATACAAACTGGTGGGGGGAAGCTCGGGAACAGAGTTTGTGGCAATCCTACGTGAGGAGATGGGTCTCTTGAAGGAGACAGAGGTCAGCCTGCGAGTCCTCCAGGTAGGGCAAGACTGCCCTTCTCTTAACTGGGTTGTTGAGGCCCTTTACATTAAGGAAAGAGCCCTAAGTGGAGTGTCCCCCATATTCTAACAAGAGGGAATGAGCAGTCTTCCCCATGGCCTCTGCTGTGTAGTGCAGCGGGTCAAGTTGTGCCCCAATGAATCCAAACATAGAGTGGGCTACCCACATCATGATACCTAGGAATTTGAGTGTGTCCCTCAAGCAAACTAGAATTCCGTTGAAAACGTCAAACAAACGGGCATACTTAACTGTGTGCGTTCCAAATAAAGGAAACAGTTCAGAAAGTCCAAACGACATAGAGAGGGCCAATTTGTGGCCCCATCCCCCCGCCCCCACTGTGCAGAGTGTTATTGTACTTGCCCCACTGCGTCGAGGAGTCAGCTTTAGCCAGAGCCTCAGGAATCGAGACCAAAGCAGCTTGTTTACTCACCAGTCATTTGTCTCCAGTACTAGAAAGCCTGGATATGCGGGGTGTGGTCTGGGAGGAGACTCACACCGTGTCTTCTCGGTGATCTCTCCACCCGGATTCCCCAGTATTGGGTCCGCGATGAGAGAACAGTGACTCCCGCAGACGAACGAAGCATAACGAAGCTGCCCATGTGTCCGAGTGATGATCAGAGCCGAGTCCGGGCAGAGCAGGACAGGAAGATTGCAGTGTGGGCCGCTAGTGCCCAGTGCTCTTCTAACAGAGATGCCCGGCACCTTGTAGTGTGCCGGAGGAGCTAGAATGAAAGCGGGGCCGGGCGTCATCTGGAGGCGCATGGGTGGGATGGAATGAGCTGAGCCAGCAAAACTGACGCACAGGTACTTAAGGTCACCCTGGCCTGTGCAGTACCCGAGGCCGCTGGATGCACCGAGTGGGGCTTCCACAGAGAGAGATTCCGACAGTGGCTTCAAAGAGAGGGATTGCCATCCTCCCCCAACCTATTTTACAGAGTTCATTTGGTGACCGACCTGTATGATAAGGTTTCTAATATGGTAAACACAGACAGCTGCCCAAATACATTGTGTTCTGTCTATTTCTCCGGAAACACCTGACCCCCGTCGAGTCTCTGCCGCGCTGCCCAGAAGCTCGAGCACAGTATGTGCCTTCCTCGTTCCGACGTAGTTTCAGCTCGCTGAGCAGCCGGGCATCGGGTGCCCTGCTCTGACATCCAGGGCCCCTGTGGAATACTGCATTAAACCCATGGCATTATTTTGCTCCGACAAACAAGTGACCCAGAGTGGCTCTGGTTCCACCCAGTTTCCTGGCCTGTTTTCAGTGTCCTGCCAAGTGCTTGCAGACATCCGCCACCACGTGCCAAGACGTTGTTTTGTCTGTAGATAAGTCACAGAGATTACACACACTGCAGTCTGAAATTCAGCATCTGATCGGACCTATCTCCCGCACGCACTTTGCACCCCCTCCCTCATTTATCTCACGCCAGTTTGCAGCGCCCAAACCCTAGTCACCTTATTTTTGGACTTGTGGAACATTGCGCCTTCCTTTACCCGCATCCCCCCCTAGATTTCAGTTGCTTTTTGGGGACAACCGATGTTGAAACCTGTTCCTCCGTGCCATTGGCTTGGTCTGGCAAGCCGCCACATCAGCTATTACGTCATCCTGCTGCTACGTGACAGTCTCTTCAGCTCTGCTGGTCTTTAAAGGCACACGCCTGCTTTCCAGTTTGCCCCAACTTATGAGCTAATGGGTGCTCAATTAGCAATCAACGGGCCTAAATCTGGTAGAACTAAAGAAGCATAGAATGTGAAAGGAACCCCCAAACACATGCAGTGTGTAGAAAGAGCCTAAGCACTGTGGGAGTGTGCAAGCATGACTGTCTGTATGCTACATGGAGTTGTTAAGCAGCTATTCCTGTACACTGTAGCTTTGCTCACCAATGTCTGCACATTGTACATGGCCTCTCTGGACATCTGTATGCACGGCGTATATGAATTTTCACCTAGGCCTTCACAGTTTTGAACTACTGTCACCGAAGCTTGCACAGTAATGTATTATCACCCATGCAAGGCAGTCTTATTTATTTATGATTTAGATCACAAACGAGGTCCATAGAAAATGACCGCAATTTTTCATTACAAAATAAGAACAATTTACAAATTACATTTATATAAAAAAATAATTTCATAACAGATCAAGAGTAAGAATTACCATCCCTGCGATATGACCGTAAACACTGCTGGTTTCAAAACGTGCCATTCTTAAAGTGGAAAAATGTGCACGAACGAGATACCAAACTGCCATAAGCACAATTCCAATTAAACAAAAGGGAATGTTTTCAGGGGATTCCTTCATCAATAACTCGCGATTCCTATGTTGTACAGGTCAGTAATTAATCAGGGATCCGGGCCTATACAGACTCATACCAGTAATTTCCCAACAATAAAAGATTTGAGACCTTCAAAAATACCTTTACCAAACATTTAAAAAATGTATATTCCATCTAAAAACATTTCATTTACTGGCGTGGTGATCAGAGTGCGAGCTTCCACTACCGAACGTACATTAGGCTTATAAAAATAAAGGTCTCACCTATGCCTGTACCTAGTCACTGTTCGTGTTCAGCACCTCTGCTGCCTCCCTGTAAGTACCCCTCTTCTACCCCTCTACCCCTCTTCTACCCTACTACCCCTCTACTACCCTTCTACCCCTCTACTACCCCTCTTCTACCCCTCAACCCCTCTACTACCCCTGTTCTACCCCTCTTCTACCCTTCTACCCCTCTTCTATCCCTCTTCTATCCCTCTTCCCCTCTTCTACCCCTCTACTACCCCTCTACCCCTCTTCTACCCACTGTAACTAGCAAAGACACTGTCACGACAGCATCACTCTGCACCACCACAGCATCACTCAGCGCCACCACAGCATCACTCAGCGCCACCACAGCATCACTCAGAGCCACCACAGCATCACTCAGAGCCACCACAGCATCACTCAGCGCCACCACAGCATCACTCAGCGCCACCACAGCATCACTCAGCGCCACCACAGCATCACTCAGCGCCACCACAGCATCACTCAGCGCCACCACAGCATCACTCAGCGCCACCACAGCAACACTCACCGCCACCACAGCAACACTCAGCGCCACCACAGCAACACTCAGCGCCACCACAGCAACACTCAGCGCCACCACAGCATCACTCAGCGCTACCACAGCATCACTCAGCGCCACCACAGCATCACTCAGCGCCACCACAGCATCACTCAGCGCCACCGCAGCAACACTCAGCGCTTCAAAGCAACACTCAGCGCCACCACAGCAACACTCAGCGCTTCAAAGCAACACTCAGCGCCACCACAGCATCACTCAGCGCCACCCCAGCATCACTCGGCGCCACCCCAGCATCACTCAGCGCCACCCCAGCATCACTCAGCGCCACCCCAGCATCACTCAGCGCTACCACAGCATCACTCAGCACCACCACAGCATCACTCAACACCACCACATCATCATCACTCAGCATGACCTAAGTATCATTCAGCATCACCTCAGCATCGTCTCAGCACCAGTCACCACCACCACCACCACTACCACCTCAACATCACTCAACACCACCTCAGCCTGCTCTCGGAATCTGGCATCTGTTGATTCTCCCCTAGCGTCTGGCCGCTGCTAGTGTTATAATACAGGTACTAATTCACAACCTTCAAACTCCAATTGTTTATGCCCCCTCAAAAAAAAACTTTAACAAACAACCATTGGAATAGGCAAAAACAAGTTGCCAACATTTCAAGAACAAAAGAAAAATAAGGAAATTTTTTATTGTACATACATTTTTTAATATGGTCATTCTGTCGGACATAATGCCTTTTTGGTCATATATAAGGTAACAAAAATGCTTCTGACACTTTTTTATTACAACTTTTCAGCATGCTGCACAGCAGCCACACTTCTCTACAGCACAGCTTAAACACATTGGCAAAGTCAATAGCTCTGCCTAAACACTTATAAGGCCCCAAAGGCGAGACCTATTGGCTATGCCAATGCTTGTTGGTTTATGCCGTAGACATTGCCGAGCAGGCTAGTCAGACTGCCAGGAGTATCGCCTGGGTGGTGGTACACAAGGGTTCACAATGTTCTGGGCACTTTCAGCAGAGGTGATCCCCTGGGCGGCGCCTCTTCTCACTGGCACTGTCTGTGCCGTCCCCTGCGTGTCAAGCTCTAATGTTCCCTGCTCTCGCGCCCCCTCTCAGGGTGTGCTCCCCCCAGCCGTACAACACAACTAAAGGAAGCCTGAGTGGGGGTAGGGGCAACTAAGAGCTCCTTGGGGTTGCCCCCCGTAGTCCGCCGGTCTGCGCTGTACCTGGGAGCCGCCACCATGCAGTAAATGTGGGCTGCTCAACCCGCCAACCCGGGGCTCTCCTCCCCTGCCCTCTGGTCACGCGGATTGGAGTGATTACTGGGCCCGGCGCCACTCAAGGCACATGTTCCAAGATCTGTTCCAGCTTGCCCCCAAGGCTGGTCCCAGTCGGGTAGGCGCTATAGCCGGGGGAGGTCTTCTCTAGTTGTAGTGCTGAGCCCCCGCTAATGTGGCTGCCGAGGGATAACTGCGCTCTCCAGTGATCCCCTCCGCCTTAGCAAGCCGGGCGAGTCAGGCAGACACTAGGCCCCACTGGGCCGGAGTCCTATCGCCTCACGGGCGCGTGTAGCTGCTCACCGGTCAGTGTCCCCTGTTGTTAGGCCATCTGTGGCCGCCTCCCAGCCGATCTCTGCCAGGTCCACAGGCAGAGCCACCCTGGTCCACGGGGATGCGACTGCTCAATTGTGCCAGGCGGGCAGCCGTGGCATTCAGGCCGTCCAACCAGCTTCTACCTCGCTAGGCCTCTCCCCTTGCGTCTCTGCCGCAGCTTCGTCAGCGGAGTTCCGGAGCCTAGGCGGGGACGCAGAAAGACCCGGGGGGAGCTCGGCACTCCCAGCACCACTGCCGTTCGTTGGTGACCACAACAGGGTAGGGATGCAGGATTATGGTGGTGGATACGGGCGGTCGGGCCGGAGAGATGGAGAGAAGCGTCTCACTCGGCCGCCATCTTGGCCTCGCCCCGTAAAATCAGTTTTACAGATGGTTACAGCATGAAAGTTTTAGCATCAGCAGTGTCTGGTGAAGACTTGTGGGGATTCACATGTGAGCTTCAAAGAATAGAATACCATTTTAAAGAACCTTCCTACATCTAGGTCTAGATTCCTCTATGGTAGCCTTACACATGGAACTAGGTCAGAATAATATTGATGAGGTAATGCAACTAAAATATATCCTATTCTGGATCACGTTATGTGTCACCTCTGTAGCAAAACTATATTTAAACTCCCTCCTTGACACCATGACCTTTGAAAGATCTGTGAAGAAAAAAAGCCTAAAACATCTAGAAAAAAAAACCATTTAACCTAAAGGGTGTGGAAATTTGTGGGATAACTCCAGGACAATGACTCAATCTAGGGGGGGCTCTAATTAAAGCCAGTTATTGGGAATTGGAGTGACTTAACCGTCCCAGGGGAGGTAGTATGCTATATACTCGTCTTGAGGCAAAGACTGCTAAGAAGTACATATTTAAAATTTAGGCTAGGTGTTTTATCCGTGTTTTCCTTCACTAAGAAACAGTCTGCTAGTAAGGAAATCACAGAAACATTTGACTGATCTTGGTGGGCCTGAAACGCTGACTCACTTTATGCTTCTTTGCACAAAAACTATGCCTGCACCCACTCTTCAGAAAACACAGTATCGGGCACTGTAAAACTATAATGTTCTGTGTCATTTTACTGATGCAGCTGATATTTTCCTGCAGATTACAACATACATCGCATTCGCTTTGCGACTCATTAGGTGAGACTACAGGGGCAATAATTAATGAACATGTCCATAGCCATTGCAGCCTGATACTATTTCTGTTATGTATTGTTTTATGTTGCAGTATTGTTTAATAATTTTAGTATTTTATCCATAATTATTGTATGGCTTACATTTTTTTCCGTTGTATTGTATCATATAGGTAGGTATGACTTGTAAATGTGGTATGGAATGTAAAAAAATGCTATGATTTAGGGCGTATAAAAGTGAAGTCATTTTATTTTTTTAATTTCTAGTCTAACATTGGGGGATATTTGAACAAGCATGTAAATCTCGGAACAATCGCCATAGAACAAGTGTACTCTTGGTCATTCATCAACTTTAGCAATGTGACTGACCATCCACCCTACTCCATCTCATATTGCTTTTGATTGTAAATGATCTACGGTCTTAGGCAGAGAATATATTCTGGAGTAGTAGTAGATTTCTGAGTTTAACCTGTAAGATATTTTACTGTCTATACCTAGGGCATTCCATTGCCAGGGCAAATGTGGCTTAACAACTAAAAATATATAGTTACTCATATAAAGAGTAGTGCATAACTTTTAAAGCCAGGAAGAGGAGAGTACAATAATGTCATCGGTGCCTCTTTGTTTGCAAAATACAACAATTTTCTTTATGATTAACGATTATATTTAGCTTTTATTTTATTTTTTTACTGTTTATCTGGATAAAAAGCATCCATTCAAAAATACTTGCTCAATAGTATGTACTCCATATAAAATCTAATAAAATCAGAACAAAACTCATGCATTAAACAATACATAAACAGTGCTATATACATGATATAAACTACAGTAAGAAAATTAAAAAACCTATTAATTTCATTCCAAAAGGTTTACAGAAATAAAGTGCAAGTGAGTCCTTAGCTATCTTCCGTAGATAAGATGTGGGGCTTTCAGGAACAAATAATTACTGTAATGATTCTGTGGTGTACCATGGTATTACATTGTCAGAGGCTTACCTGACAGACATGTGTACAATAACTTAATTGTCCGTTACCAGGCACAGAATTAAGGCTTCAGACATGTGTCTCAAATTGTTGTTTTCAAATTAAGGGAGCAGCTTATGTTTAGAGGTGGCAAAACAGAAATGTTCTTAAGTTTTCTATAAGCATACCTAAAGAAATACAAATTCCATCTGTGTGGCTCCTTCATTGGGTGAGAAACTGTCTCTAGGTATGAGTCTCGCCCGGGGGCTAGTCTGTATTGCTATTGGGCCCTCAGCAATCTAAAAGTCGATTTTCTCCATAAAAACCCTGAACGTTTGCTTGAGTATCCTGGCATCCACAAATATATATCAACCAGCATATGCTAGGTATGAGGCATTCCAAGACTGTAGCATAGCTTCTTCAAGGGTTAAAACCTGGGTAAATTATCAGCCACATTTATGGTCATTACATTTCTTAGCGCATTTCTGTCTAGCGAGCTAGCAGTTTGGTCTGACATTGAGTGTAATGCAGTCTAACCTTCAGTGTAATGCAGTCTAACCTCTTCTACAGAGATAAAGTCAACGGTTTAAACTGTAATAAGAGTAAGAACATCAGGAACATGTCTTCTCCCTATTATCCCTGCTCCAAGAGAGCTAGAGAGAGACGTAGCATAAGTGCATGGAAAAAATATATTGAATGATTTTAAGGTCTCTGTCAATATAGCTATAGCATTGTGGGACTTAAGAATCTGCTCGAAATGTATGCTCAGGTAGTTTAACATGTTCCAGTTTTTACCTAGTAGGTACATTTGTCTTCCTAGTATTTGCTTTTTTCCTGCCACTAATATATTGCATTCTTGCATTTATTGATGTTAATTAACTGTGAGATTTCTTCAAGAATAAGCTTCAAAATCGGCCAGAAGGTAAAAAGGGCACTATTCAGTTCGGCCACGGAATAGCGTAGTCTGTATAGAGGTGTAGCGGAACAAGATCAACTCCCAATTCATGGATATCTGCTTTAAGAGTTTTTAGACCAGGTATAGATCATGGCCAGTGCCATAGAGCAATATTTCATATGCCCATTGGAGTCAAAATTTCAGCGGTTAAATTCTCCTGAGTCAAATTTGGCTCTAGTGAATGTTTCGGTCTGCAGTAGTTTGGTCATGCTATGCCCAGTCACATTACCTTTATTAATGTTAGTCTGTCATTAAAAGCTCATTCGAGTTCCAAAAAAGCAAAACATTGTATGGGCATATTTCATCACCACGATGCTCATACAGAAAGCCAGGTCATGAAAGCCTGCTTATGCCATAGACACTAATCTCCTGGCAATTGACTGTAGGTGTAATCTACATAATAGTAGTGTGATGAATATTTCCCTGATTACGTCTAATACTGATCATTGGCATAAGTTTCCAGAGTCATATTGATAGCCTTTCCTGTCATTCAGGATAATTATATCACTCTTCCTAGAGCCAGGAACTACCTTAGCTACACACAGTATAAACCCACCTTAAACTAGAGCTTTAGGCAGTGCCCTTGCAGGCAGGTAAGTCTGCGGGGAAAATACAGACCCTGCAGCCTTACATGGCTATAATTTGATACTTCTTGTGATGTAAAAAGTTAAGTTTTGGCAGCAGAGACATATTTGAACAATCCGCTATGCTTAACATAGCCTCCATCCAAGGAATTGAGTTTAGGTCAAACACATTTTTATTGTCATTTAGATCCGTAAGCAGGAAAACAAATCCTGAAGATAACAATCCCCCCACCCAACAAGCCCCACCCCTTAGGCTCACCACTCTTTCACAATTTGTAGAATACATAGATAATGAGGAAGCAACATTAATATCATCAGTACAATAAAAGCTGTTAAGGAAAAGGATAACACAGGACGCAGAGGGTGCCTTAGTTTGTCTGCATATGAGATGCATCCGCAGTGGATGGGCGGATAGAGGAGTAATAGGACTCTATCTTGGAATCCTCTAGAATTTTCAAGACCCTAAGCTGTTTCGGCCATGTCAACTCCTTATAGTCAGAAGCAAAAAAGTTAATTGCTTCTCAAATTCCTTAGTAGTGCCCGTAATTTTACTGGCCAATTCTTTCCATACCTAGGACCCACCATAGCCAATCGATCCAATGGAGTTCAATCGGGAGTGCAAACTGACCCCAGAGGGATAGGAAAGGTTGCTTGGTGGCAAGAAGCAGATGTGAGATCAAAGGCCCCGTCTGCCCCTATAGGGGATACTTCTCATCGTCTGCCCGACCCAGAAGACTGACCTCTGGGCATCTGGTGATGCCTGCCCCTTTGGTCTGCTTGATAGTGGTAAGGACAGAATCCCAAAAGGGGCCGATGCCGGGTAGGACCATAGAAGGTGCAGCAATGTTCCCTCGTCCCCACATCCTCACCAGCAGAGTGGGTTCCTTCCTGTCTTCATTTTGGCTAGGCGGCTAGGAGTGTGGTGCCACCGGTAAAGAATCTTAGCCAATGTTTCCTTTCCCCCCATGTGTAGTGTGCTGTGATGGGTACGGATGAGTATTTTGTCCCATTTGGGCCTCGCGCAAGGTTATGCCTATATCTTTTTCTCAGCCTCGTTGAAAGGGAAATTTATGGGTGTGGCCCGTAATGTTTAGCATAGCATACATCTTAGATATGGCGTGGGTATTGTTAG
Organism: Calotriton arnoldi; assembly: GCA_963921515.1. Lineage (NCBI taxonomy): Eukaryota > Metazoa > Chordata > Amphibia > Caudata > Salamandridae > Calotriton > Calotriton arnoldi. The sequence continues at coordinate 1,587,457 of CAWUFW010002400.1, read as the reverse complement.
TTCAATGGAGTAGGTATCTCTCGAAGGGTGTGATCACTTGGGTAGCAGCCTCCCGGATCTATGAGGAAAGGGTCCAGTGCCGCAGCTGGCGGTAATGAAATCTATCTGCCTCTGGTAAGTCATATTCAGGCTGAAGCTGGTCAAAGGGCTTAATGGAGCCCCCATCGAGGATATCACGCAACGTTTTGCACCACCCCTTAGCCAAACTCTATAGGGTCCTTTCCAGGCCTGGAGAAAAGTTGCTGTTCTCCCAGAGGGGTGTTAAGGGTGAGGGAAAGGATGTAAGCACTTTTTTGGTTGCCACTTTGTCCCAAACCTCTAAGGCAGCCTTAATGACAGGCGATTTATAGAGCGTGCTCGTTTGCTGAGGTCGGGATCTCCCACAAATCACCCCCCGCCAAAGTATGATCGATCATACACCAGCCGTTGTCGGCTTCCCATCTAGTTTAATGGACGAGAAAGCGAGGATGGACTGCAGCGTAATAATATGCTAGGCTGGGCACGCCTAAACCCGTTAGCCGCAGCTTAAGAGAGCACCGATGTCTGGAAAGGCATGCAGCCCTTCTACCCCAGAGGTATGTATAGCAGGAAGATTGGAGTTCTGCAATTAAATCTTTCAGAACCTAGAGTCATGGTCTGGAAGACATAGAGAATCTTGGGTAAGATAGCCTTCTTAATGGCCGCCACTCGCCCTAAATGTGATATTGTTTTATGCTTCCAGCTACTCGGCCCCACTTTCTTCACCCTTTTTAACTGCTTCAGGGTTATAGGACACATCTGGGATAGCGTGGGGGCCTACGCTAGTCCTCGGAAGTCAATGTGGGACTCAGCCCAGAGCAGTGGTAGCGTCTGCTCGAGATGGGCTTGTGCGGTGGCAGCTGTAGAGAGTTTGAGGATCTCCGATGTTGCTAGGTTGATCTTGAAGCCGGAGACTTTCTTATAGGCCTCTAGCTCTGTCATAAGGTGGGGTAGAGACAAGCTCAGGTCGGTTAGTGAGACTAATATGTCGTCAGCAAATGAGTTATCTTTGCGTCTTGCATGCAAATCGAATACCCTGGATGAGCGGATTCGCTCTAATACGTTGCGCTATGGGATCCAGGGTGAAGACAAATAAAAGGAGCAAAAGGGGGCACTCCTGCCGGGTTCCCCTGGATATAGAAATCCACTTAGATAGTACACCATTTAGCTGGATATGAACTCTAGGGAAATGGTAACCTGATCGGAGCCGAGACACAAAGGAGTCTCAAAACCTCAGCTGCCGCAGAACATCTGACATGAACTCCCAGTCAGCCTTGACGAATGCTGTTTCCGCATCCAGGGAGACTAGAAGGGAGTAAAGTAAGCATGTCTCGTGGGCCTAATATCAATGAGGTGGAGCACCATTTTGGTATTATCAGCCGCCTGGCTCCCAGGGATAAAGCCAGATTATTTCAGATGATTAAGACCTGCCAACTAGTCCTGAAGACGCACTGTGGCTATCTTAGTGAATATTTTGGCGTCCACATTTAGCAGAGATATCAGGCGATTGGAGCCGCACTCTTTGGTATTTATTCCCGGCTTAAGAATCAGGTAAATAAAAGATTTGGACATAGATGTTACCCGACCCCCTTGCAATATTGACTAATAGGCTTTCAACAGCAAAGGGAAGAGGGGGAAGCGAAGTGCTCATAAAAGGTGGATGAACAGTTTCTCTATGGCCAGCAGTGTTTCTTCCTTCTCTATTGGCTGATCGAGCCGCACCCTACCTGAGATGCTAATTTTAGGGAGGCCCGCTTCGCTAGGAAGCCCGTATTTGCGGGTCCGTGTCCCCTTTCCAATAGAGGGTCGAGTAGAAATTCCGAAAGCATTCGGTCTTATCGGGGTCCGATGTGAAGACCTTTCCGCCTCTATTGTGAATTTCGAAGATGTTGTTGTGGGCTTTTTTATGTCGAAAAAGAGTAGCTAATAGCTTCCCCGACTTGTTCCCTAAGATATAATATTTGTTATCAAGTTTGACAATGGAATAGGCTGCCTTACCTAATTCTAGGAGTTTCAGTTGGCCCTGGGTCTTGAGGATCTTCTTCCACTTCATCTGTGAGTGAGTGCATTTGTGCTCTTGTTCCAGAGCTATGAAGTTGTCCCTTAGCTCCTGGAAGAGGGCACCACACAAGCGTTTCAGACGAGAGGCCTCTACTATGAAGTTCCCCCTGAGAACTGCTTTAAGTGCATCCCACATAGTGGCAGCTGAGATGTCCCCTGTGTTGTTGTGTGTAATATATTCTGGTATGCTCTTGGAGATATTGGCGACCGTTACGGGGTCTTTGAAAAGATAGTCTTAGAGCCTCCAGAGGCGGGTAGTACGGACCTGTGTGGTATATGTTTGGGAAAGTATTGAAGTGACCGGACCGTGATCTGATAGGGTCCGTGGGTCTAGTGTGGCCTCGAGGATGTTTGGGAGGAGGCGATTATCGAGTAGGATGTAGTCGAGGTGGGCATATGTTTTATGTGCCCTAGAGTAAAATGAGAAGTCAGTACTTAATGGGTGGCGGTGCCGCCACATATCTTGGCCCACCTCTTCTATAAACACCCAACCAGCCGCTGAGCGCACCATTTGTGACCGCAGTTAAGGTTGTCGAGACCTGTCTCTTTATTGAGGGCTAGGTTTAGCTCTCCCCCCATGATGAGAGGAGCTGTGGACCATTCAGACAGAGTGCAGATGGTTTAGATAAGAAACGATTCCTGGCCATGGCTGGGGCAGTAAAGGGAGGCTATGGTTAGCTGTGAACCTGTCAGGGTACCTTGGATGGCCACCCACCTCCCAATCTTGTCCCTCAAAGTGTGGGCAACCCGGAGGGGGCAGTTCTTCGCTAACAGGATCCCCCACACCCGCCACTTTTTTGCTGGCTGAGGAGGAGTATTGGCCTGGGTATTTATGAGATTTAAGACGGAACTGGTCCTTTCGCATTAAGTGGGTCTCCTGGATCAAACCTATATCGGCAGAGAGAGAGGACAGCTCATTTAAAACGGAGCACCTTTTGAGTGGATTATTGAGCCCCGTACATTATTATATGTGGTTATTTTAAGCGAAGACATGACAAGTTGTGGACTGTAGGGTGAACTGGGTAAAAGCGTGATGCCGAGCCACGAGCTTTGATAGCTAAGAATGAGCAGATGGGCCAACCCCCCAAACCCCTTTCTAAAATAGCCCTAACGTGCTCACAAACCCCCAACAAAACCAACAGTGACAAAATACACCCAAACCATTAATGACGCCTTGTCCCATGGGCAGAATACAGGTGGCGTCAAGCTGAAACTCTTTGGGGTCATACAGCCTCTCTTGCGGCTGCTTGTCCAAAGGCCCGTCCCGGCCGCGGATTAGTCGTAGTCCAAATCGGTGCAGTAGAGATAAGCAATTCTCTTTCTCATCAGGGGCATTTTCAAGAAGTCGGCAGGACCCCTGTCTACATGGTGGAAACTTCTGTTGATGCGTCAGACGGGGGAGGAGATGAAGGAAACCCTACTTTCTGAGCATGTGCCAATGCTGCCTTCCATCCCTCCGGGATCTCTTCCTTCCTAGGGGTTCTATGCTGGTGGCATTGACGCACTGTCGTCCTCTCCGGGCTGGCTGATCAAAGGAGGTCTGGCAGGGTTCCCCCTTCCGAATCCGGGTGCGGAAAATCTGAGATCTTACAAGCCTCCTGCAGGGATGTAGTGGCACAGTTGTGGCCCTGCCACTCAAAGTGGAGGTGAAAAGTGTGGCCCCACCAGTAGTACAGGCCATGTTTATGCAGGAATTTGGTCACGGGCGGAAGGCGCAGCGTTTAGTTAAAGTGATGGGGAAACATCTTGAAATATCTGGAGCTCACAGCCGTTGTAGCGGATTGGGCCTCCTCGCCTAGCCGCTGCCAACATGGCTTCTTTCTCCAAGTAGTTTTGGCAGAAAACCAGGTTGTCCGGTGGGGACTTGGATCTCCCGCCTCACGGTGCTCTCCTTTTATGCCTTGCTGCTCTCCATGATGAGGAGGCCTAAACGCTGAGGATGACCAACTCGACGTAGGGTAATGGCCCACTTAAAGTCCAGAGGGCTCCCCGATGACGCTTGTCCCCCGAGGGGGACAGACTGTCTGTCAGACTGTAGACCAAGTGAGTTATCACAGCAGCTCCCTCAGGAGGGCAGATGCCTTAAGGTTTCCCCCTGTGAACCAGTGGCGCACAGGGTCATATCTGCAGATTAGTGCCTGAGGTACACAGAGTTTGGGAACCGGCAGGACGCCCTCCCTTGCCGAGTACTGGTGATTTGGGGGCTTGAGTAGTCTGCTCAGAAGGTGGAGAAAGTCGCCAGCAGTCCCCGACACTTACTGCCCACTCGGTGAAAGAAGGCTTCAGAGGGACGGTCACCAGGAGGTCCAACATCTGATATGTACCCCGGAGACTCCCTGGCACTCACACCTCCTGTGGCCTCACAGTGAGCCAACCCTAGAGGGCAAGAGGCCAGAGCGGATAGTGTCTAGTTGGGCCCCCTAGGGCCGCAGCGCTCAGCACAGGCCCCGTTTTCGATGGCTCTTCTCCAGCTTGGGCCGGTCGCACCCCTCCAGTCAATCTTGCATGCAGTGTCTTTCAGTGGTGCAGGGCTGCATCGTAGGCAGGTGCGGGCCAATAGCATGAGATCACCGCCCCGTGCATGAGGTGAGGCCCTTCTGAGTGCTCACTGGGGCCTACATCGTAAGAGGCTGGGTGGCGCCATTTTAAATTGGCTTTCAGGCCCCGAGGATCTTGCCAGTAGCACCCCGAAGGAATCCAGGGTGCCATCTTGCCATACACAGTTATCACAAGGGGCAAACAGGGCAGGATCCCACGCGAGGACACCCCCACCTTCAAAAATGATAGTTTACCGACTTAATTGAGCAGGTGGACCGAGGTTTGTCAGACGGTACATTTGTGAAGGAGTACCCTGTCTGCTAAACTCTAAATCAGACCCTTAGTCACCTCAGGTCGGAATTAGGTTTTGTTCCTGCCCTTGCTCAGACTTTTCTCGAAGAAAACTAATAAGCCTTTTAAATTGCTTAATCAAAATTATGGTGCTGAATGCTCTCTACCAACTTAACGAGAAATAAGCATACACACTATTGAACTGTTTTTTCAATACCATGATACTTCCATTAAGTGATCTTCCTATTTGAAGAGGTCATGCATGAGGAGCAAAAACCTGTGAAAATGGTGTATTAGTTGAAGATGTGGTGCAAAAATCAGTGTGCTCATGATCCCTTTCCAGTCTTGTGAAGACCTTAAATTCACCAGTATTATCCTAGTACTCCATGCTCACAATCAGGTGATCAGTCAAGGAGTTCCTAGTCAATGTTCTAAAGTTGCTGTTTGCCATGATCCAGAGTAAAAGTTGGTGTTTCTCATGGAAGAGAGAAATATGTGTTGCTTTTTCTTAAAGCAATTAATCAAACGAAGGATATAAGGAGGCAAAAGTCCACTCAAAGTGAGCAAAATATATTTTCTTTCTGTGCCTTTCTGTTTCGAGTCATTTTGACAATACTGATTATTATTTGCACACCCTAGAACAGAACTGATATTATAGACCTCCGATCATCCTAAGACCTTGTGATGCAAAACATCCTAAATCATATTAGGAAGTCACGGTGCATATTAATGTTATTATGATTTGTTTCAGGACATAATTTGGAGCTGCAAGGTGATGATGGATCGGATGACCCAGTTTCTGAAGCATCAGATGCAAAGAGCACTCCAACTACTGAAGGTAGACATTAAGTTCCTTGAGACGTTAAAGAAGTAAACGAAACATTTTCAGCTATACGGATTTGCCAAATTACCTAAAGTAAGGTTGGTTCTCAAAACCAGAACAAATATGAGTCTCCTCATAAAAAGAATGTAAAGCTTCAGGTTCTATAGTACATGATTTAACTCTTTAAATAATCTACCCTCTAAAGGAAGACACTGGAGCCATTTCAAAAGGTTTTAACAGTAAAGACATTACAATATTTGTCCCTCCTCCAAAGCACAAGCACCTGTTTCTTACTAATCCGATTTCTTATTTTGGGGATAACAGAACATATGGCCCTGTGCACTCCACCCACTATGCCAGTTTCCCCTCTGGCTTACTGATTACTAATGTACGATACTTGAGCGTGGAGAGTCAATATATTTAACAAAAAATGCTACTCAACTAAACATTGCGTGATTATCAACAATTAAGACAAAAAGAAGTAATTACGCTATATATATATATATATATATGTATATATATATATATATATATATATATATATATCTCAGTTTGATCCTTATTACATTTCAACATCAATAATAATTATCTCATTACAGAAAAGAAAAAGTCACTTTGGACTGTAGTACATAATCTACTATCTTTCCAATTCATAATCTGTTTTTGAGTGATTCGATTCGGCTTGCTCTTCTAAAAAATTACACAGTCACTTTGGACTTTAGTACATAATCTACTATCTTTCCAATTCATAATCTGTTTTTGAGTGATTCGGCTTGCTCTTCTAAAGAAATTACACAGTCCATTTTCCACGAAATTCAACCAACACGTGTTTCACGGTGACATCACCGGTTCTTCTGGGGTAATAATGAAAGGTGGCCTCTCCTATTAGTTATATGTCACTAATATGACAAGGAAGTCATAACCATCTTTGCTCAAAACAGATAAATCATTGTGGAGGATCACAACGATATTGGTAACAAAAAACCTTAATGATACAATCCACAACCTACCAGTTCCAACGTCTTGGACAGATTATTGCACAACCTGAGAGTAACACAATACTTGCTTCATATCAGGCCTCCAAGGAACAAACGAAATTATGTAATAACTTCCAATTTCATCAAACTCCACATCTGAACCTCCATGGGTTCATGCCATTTTTCTGTGGCGGGAAAAAATTAGAGTTTCAGATGTGGAATTTGATGAAATTAGAAGTTATTACATAATTTCAAAGCTGGAAATTGGACATTGTTCCTTCAAAGAGCCATGAGCCTCCCAGTCCCGCCATGTCTTGTACTGGCAGGTGCTCGAGAGCACCTGTTCCTTTTTGTGGCTTATAACAAAAGATCTTAGAACGATTCTGGGATTGAAAAATCTTTTTTTTAACGTTTTTTGTATAGAATTTCTTTTTTCTTAATATGTTTGGTTTCATTTGATGTCTTTCATAGACTAGCTGTGTTTTTAAAATGTCCCAGCTGTACTAGGAAGAAAGCTGCAAATGACTGTTACACATTTTGTTTGTGATCTGTCTACCAAATTCTCAAACTGTAGGGGTGTCCTTTTTGCCGGAACATATCAAAAAATACTGTGAAGGATCATAATGGTATCCGGCTGACAGACTAGAGAACAAAAGAGCAGCTAGCAAAAGATTAGCAGTTGAAGTAGCACCTTCAAATTGTTCTGGGTTCTCTGCAACTAGGGACTTCCACAGAGGGAGATCCAGGGAGAGGCGGAGACATTGGGGTCGTCCTTGACAAAGAATACAAGTTCAACTTCGAGAAGACTCCATCGACAACACCGTCTTTGGCAGTCTTTCCATTTCATATAAGGACCCCATTTATGGTTATACTGAAGGATGCTCCAGTATAGCCTCTGCTTCCTCTACTTTAAATGTACATAAAAGTATGTGAAACGTTCTTCAAAACAAAATCCTAATCTGCAAAATAAAAACTAGCCAAATCTTAATGAAAAGGCCACTAGAAATAAAGTAGTCTTTAAAAAACGATTTTATAAACCTTTTTAAAGGAAAAATGAAAAATAAATAGGGCAATGCTGGTAGATACGCAGCAGCCTTTAAGGATGGAAAATAACTTTTCTACGGTACTGAAACATAGGTCTATGCCTTTTTATGAGTTACGCGACTGTAAAAACCTTTCAAAACTTTCAAATACCATCTTTACTCCTAGTTGTTTTTTTTATTATAAAAATTCTTTTTTTTTTCTTTAAACTTTATTTACCAGTTTTTGTAATATAACATCACATCTTCAATATCTTGTACAGTTATTCGTACAGCAGAAGACTAAAAAATTCACCCGCTCCATCCAGTTAACAATCATATCAATATTCAACACAAAATTAACCATTTAGTCCGCATCTCGTGATCACCTCTTCTGCTTGTAAACAGAGCGTGCCACCTACATGGATTCCCCAGAAGAGATTAACACACAAACCTGATTAATAATGTCGTGTCAGTGTCCAATGATCAATGCCCCTCCTGCTCAGCCCACCCCAGTGGGTACCAGGCCGTGCTCAATTTGCGTGGCAGGTTGTGTCTGCACGGCTGTTGTATAATGTTTCAACGGGCCCCAGATGTCCCTAGGGCGGGACGTTCTGGGAAGTGTGGTGGAGTATAGATCATAGTTGGTGTTGCAATACGCAAGACTGTTTAGCCAGTCTTTTAATGTCGGAGCAGTTTTACGTCCCCATTTGAGTGCTATTTCCCTCTTAGCCAGAAGTAACCCTATCGAGGTAAATTTCCGAACAGCCTTCGGGATGTTTTTTACATATCCCAGCAGTGCGACCTCCGGTGTGGGTGCGATGTCCAAATCTGTCATTTCTCCTAGTGTTTGAAAAATTGTGACCCAAAAGGTTTTAATTGTGCCACAGTTCCAAGTGAGGTGGGCAAAATCAGCGCGTGGGGATTTACATTTTAAACAACAGTGGGATTTTTCTGGATCAAGTTTGTGCGCCATCACAGGGGTAATGTAGATTCTACACAGAAATTTAAAGTGAATCAACTTGTGGCGACTGTTCAGGGACACCTCCCTGGTCTGGCTGCAACACACAGCCCACTGGTCGTCCTGAATGGGGTGTCCCAAATCCGCCTCCCAGGAAGCCCTAAGCTTGGAGTCATTTATTGGGATCAGATCTGCACACGCCCTGTACATTTTGGAGACAAGGTGTTTCCCCTCGGCACTATCTAAAACAGCGGAGAGGGGGGCGAACGGATCAGGTTCCAAAGGGAATCTAGGGACAACCGCCCTCCACGCAGACCGCATGCGGTTAAGTGCAAATTTGTCCATGAAGGAGGCGCCACTGAACTTAGCTCCTTCCGAAACAGAGAAAACATGCCCTTCTATATACAAATCCCCGATTGTGTGCAGGTCAAATTTGGAGAGAGTGCGTTTCACAATCGTTTCGCCTGTGATGGGTATCCAGCGGTTGTTGGGAATCGGTAGACCTGGAGAGTACAACACAGGGGAGCCCATAATCCTAATCAGCTTCTGCCAGGCCCAGCTAATGGTGGAGACCGTTTGGATGTCAGTAGGGTCTCATGGTCAGCCCAGGGGAAGTATCGTGTTAAGCGCATCGGGTAGGACCAAATCTGCCTCTGGACGCAAATACGGGATTCTGGCATCCGGGTGAAACCAGGAATGTGCATAACTACACTGCGCCACTAAGTAGTATAACTGAAGGTTGGGGATCCCAAACCCTCCTCTATCATAAGGTAGTGTCATCACCTCCCAGCGGACCCTAGGCCTTCTGCCTCCCCATGTCAAGCGGATGAGGTGTGTGCGTAGTGTCGCGAAAAACCGGTTTGTAAGTGGAATAGGAATGTTTTTAAAAGATATAGGAACTTGGGGAGGACAATCATTTTGATCAACGCCACCCGTCCTGCAAGTGAAAGTGGGAGTCGTAGCCATTTGTCAACTTGCATTTCTAGTTGGTGAATAGCCTCACCATAATTCAATTGAATGATTTCTGAGGTGTCCAGGTGAATGTTAATCCCAAGGTATTTGACTGAGTCTGTATTCCAGGCAAGTGGGAATTCACAATCCCATTTTACCGTGCTGGGAGTTAGGGGAAATATCACTGACTTATGCCAGTTTATTTTCAGGCCAGAAAACCCGCCAAATCTAATAATTTATAGTTGTTTTTTTGTTGATGTCATACTACAAAGCATCATAGTGTTTTTGTTCAACGTCGAGAGCATTGATGTTGAGGACAGATGCAGTGGCAACATGCTTTAGGAAAAATAAAGATTAGGGGAGGGGAGCACCTTGCCTCCACCAGCCCTCCCAGTTCAGTCTGGTAACTGCAGTCCCCAGTAGTGTTCATATTCACAATTAGTTATATGTTTGCTGTCCACTGTTGGCACAGCAAGTGCTGGATATCATTGGACATGTATTTTGTGCTGACTGGCACTCATTATGCAAGGAGCAATCTGTCAGTTTGGAAATGCTTGGCAAACTGCTTTCAGTATGCCACTTTCTGCACCGCTCCAAGCTCAAAGGTGCATACCCAGGGTGCATCATCTCAACATCCTTTAGGAAATGTAAGCGGTAAGGAGGGGAGAATGCTGCCTGCCTGTACTAGTATTCCCAGTGCATGCTGATAGATGCAATCCTCAGTAGGATAACATGCTTGCCATCAAGGCTTGGCTTGCACTAAAGCTCCATTAGATATTGAAGAAGTCCAGAAGGTCTTGAGATGCTGAAACAGGACTCAACATCTAAACATTACACTGATTCATCCCACTCACCACTTAACATCTCTTCATCTTAGCTGAAGAAGATGATTTCCAGAAACATACTGGACTATTTGGATTCTGAATATTCACAGGCTTATTTATCCTTCAGCGATGACATTCCTACAGAGGTGCAAATCTCAGATTTACCCTGGACATCTTGTCAATTTTTTGCTCAAGCATCCCATTCTGTGACTGTCAGAAACTTCCACGGTTCTGCAGGGTGTGACACCAACTGTACACCAATGGCCTGATTCACAAAGGGAAATATACATTTGTAGATTTACTCACATGCATGGTTACTACTATACTCTAGGTATAAGTCTACACTTTTTAGGTGTTCACATTTACTCTTAAGTGTGCACTTACCTGTCTCCATCCCCTTTGGGGGGAGACATCCAAGACTGATTTTAAAAGTATAAAGTTACTACTAGCACCTTTTCACATATAGGTGGAGGTCTGTGTCACCATAGTGGTTATCCCCAGTGGGAAAGTATAGGGAAAAATAATAAAGTTAATCTTTAACAAAATCTGAACCATATTATAATGTAAAATATAATTGTAAATTCATGTAAAATGTTTATTGTAAACCTAGAACTGATAAAATAAAATGTTACAGCTCATTAATTCATTAAGTTAAATGTGTATTCAATAAGTATTTAATTCCTATATAAGTATTTTATTTATCTACAATAGTTGTTAAAGAATAATTTAAAAAATATTGTGTAGAATAAATGTAAATTAAGTACCAGTAGTTAAAAAAATGCAAAGTACATTTTTTAATTAAGTTTATTATTACATTTTTTAAATACCAAATTGCTGAATACTAAATTGAATAATTGTATGTATGTTTGTATAACATTAAAAATATACATATATATATTTTGTAATATTTCAAATCCGCATTCCCCTCTGCGTGTCGGAAAGCACAAGGTTACCGTACTGCAAGTTCTGTTTAAAAAGTTATTCGTATCAATGCATTTTGACCAAATGGTCTTCATCCAGGCATAATCACCACCATAACTAACATCCTTAAAAACCAAAAATAAACAGTCGACATGGAGCAAGACGTAGGACCTAATTTATAACCTGGCCAATGGCCCGTTATTCTGCCAGTGCGACAGAGTAAATTACTTCGTCGGGCTGGTGGAGGTACCGCCTTCCAGATTTATAAATGACTGCCAATCTAATGGTAACTTAGAAAGCATTAGCAGTAACCTCCTATATCTCCTATTATAATGTACCTTGTATATTTGTATCTTCAAAATATCTAAATCTAATAGTAAAATCAGTCCGTCCAACAGCAAACGTGTGTACGCAATCAATTTCTGGCAGATATTGATCGCGTGCACACGTTTGCTGTTGGACGGACTGATTTTACTATAAGATCTGGGGCCATATGTATCAAAAAAGAGTTTTGCGAATCTCAAATTGCGATTTTTAGCGAATCGCAATTAGAGAATCGCAAAATGCAATGTATGTAGGATTTGCTAAAAATTTTGAGAATCCTACATATTCCTTATTTGCGAATTGCAAATTGAGATTCGCAAATAAGGAATACCTTCCCATTCATTCCTATGGGCTAGGAGGCCATAGGAATGAATGGGAAGACATTCTCAATTTGCGATTACCAATTAGAGAATCGCAAATTGAGAATGCAATTTCAAGGGTGCCAAAAGGACACCCTGTTGCACCCCTGAAATATGCATGTGTGCACATTTTGCGCACATAAATGCCCTAAGGGCATGTATGTGCGACATATGGCACTTTTAAAAATTCAAAAAAGTGCTTTTTTAAAGACAATCGCAAATTACCACCAACTTGAGGTTGGTGGTAATTTGCAATTCCTTAAGGCCAAATAGCAAATTTCTGGGGCTTCCAGAATTGCATTTAAGGAATCGCAATTTGCTATTCCTTAATTGCATTCGCAAAATAGAGAATCGCAAATTTTGCAATTCTCTATTTTGCGATGGCCTTTTGGGATGATACATCCCAAAAGGCTTTTTCCAATTCGCAAACGGGCCGATTCTGAGAATCAGCCCGTTTGCAAACGGGAAAAAGGCTTGATACATATGGCCCTTAGATATTTTGAAGATACAAATATACAAGGTTAATGGACTGAAGAATAGGAAATGAAAGCATACCATCGGGAAAGATAGTTGACTTATACACCATTATAGTCGGAGATGGTGGATTGGACATTCAGGTGGTACATGGATTTGTTGTTGAAAGGACCACGGCCATGCAGATATGAATAGATATATTGAATCAAGCCATGGTATACCAGCTCTATATTAATAGTGACGTCAGCCGGATTGGATTTATAACCGGTGAACAGGTGATTTAGGATTATTCTAGCAACTTACATAAAGCCCTGAAGAAGTCATGAGGTCTTAGCCTCACTGACGAAACACATGTTGGCTGGCTATAAAACCAAAGAAGGGGCTAATAGCCAAAAATAATAAAAGAAGATCAAAAAGAAAACATCGGTTGTATTTTTTCTATGACTGGACTGTAATTTAGATCATTACTAGGATTGCGTGTGCTAGAGTTATGTATATTCATGGTCTGATTTCCCAGTCAGGATAGAGGAAGTAGGGTGATTCACTTCTCTTGTAGGGGATTTCCGTGTATAGTCATAAGCACTTGAATAGTCCCGCCCACGTGCTGGGACCCCGGAGCACTTCCTTAGATATATCTTCTTAAGTGGATAATTTTCGCCTTTCTTCAGGAAGGCCTGCAAAGACACTTAAGAGATAGAAAAGACAATAATGCAGCCTAACTAACTAGGCTACACTGGCCACGACTTCATCCTGAAGTGAAAAAAGATAGCCAGAAAACTTATATTTTACAATTTTTTATGGAGTTTAATACACAGAGAAAACTCCCCTTCACAAAACTCCTTTTTTCATGCTAGAGATGAAAGGGTTGGACAGAGTAGACCTATAGGGTGCCATTATATGTCTCAAAATAGAAGCTGTACCTTTAAGAATCTCCAGAGACCACCAGTATCCCATGATGCACAGCCAGTGGCAGTTACTTCAGTTTTGTTTTCCGGCTCCTGTTAACAGGACCCTGGGGCATTGAGCTCTACCAATTTTGGTGTTTTTCATCAACAATCTCTTCAGAATTTGAATTCTAACAGTTTCACTCGACGTCTTTGGTCTTTCTTTTCCCTTTGCTGTCTTTTTCTGACAGGAATTCCACTGTTTTCAGTCAAAAATGGCATCTCTTTTTGATAAGTGTCCAGACTGTGGAAGGAAAAAGGCAAAATCTGACTCTCACAGAGTGTGTATTATTTGCCTGCCTGCTTCTCACGTTCCTGATGCCTGTTCCATTTGTAAAACCTTTTCCAGGCGCACCCTGTGTGGCAGGGAGAAGATTCGGCTTCAAGGAGTTGAAGAAAGAAGAAAACAGCTGGCCAAGTCAACAGGTGGGACTTCAGAGCGAGAAGAGGATCAGTCCTCTACCAGGGCTCTGTCTTCAGCCTCTGGCGGGCTCCCCAGAAGAAGAAGGGCTGAAAAACGGCGCCGGTCCCGATCGACGTCGAAGACTACGACATCGAGAGCAGGTATAGCAACGACCTGTTCGCAGTCGACTCAGGGCTCTGGTTCGAAACGACGTTGACGTTCCACGTCGAAGAGAAGATCTTCAAAAGAGGTGTCGGAATCAACGGTGAGGCCTCCTCGTTCGCCGTCGAGAAACCCTACACCGTGGAGGTGGCCATCGAGAACATTGTCTCGTCGTTCGACGTCGACCCACCACCGTCGATCGACGTCGACTCACCATCGTCGATCGCCGTCAAAAAGTCACCGGCGATCACCGTTGAGAAGGCACCGACGTTCGCCGTCGAGAAGTCACCGACGATCGCCGTCGAGAAGACACCGGCGGTCAACGTCGAGAAGACACCGGCGATCTCAGACTCGATCGACGTCGAGTCGAACTTCTCGTTCGAGACGACGTCGAAGGTCTCCGTCGACAAGTACGTCGACGTCGAGGGGGAAAGATGGATCTTCCTCAGAATCTGTGGCTCCTTCCTCACTCCAGGCGGCTAGGAAAAAGAGGAGATTAATTTATTCTTCGGATTCGGAGTATTCACGGACATATTCCCCATCTAGGTCACCAGCTCAGTCTTCTTCTTATCGACCAGATGATCCTCCGCCTCCTCCACCTCCGCCTCCTACTCCACCTCCTCGGACTACTACTCCTCGGCCCACTACGCCTCCTCCTCCTCCTGCATCTCGAAGACCAATGTCTAAGTCTCATACGAGGGACCGTTCTCGCAGCCATAGACGTTCCTCAACTCGTTCTCATCGCTGACATCATGGCGAGCGATCTCGCTCCAGACACACCCGGGACACATCCACTACGAGTACTGGAAGATATTCCCCTACATTATCAGATTCTCCTCCTCAAAGGGTTTCGCCTATTGATGACATTACTACTTTTCAAGAAGTTTTGGTGCGAGGAGCTTCCAAACTGAACATCCCAATGTCCACACCGATTCCATAAACCTCTGTGATTTTTGAGACTCTCCAACAGAGACAAGCCTCTCGTCCCTTGCTTCCTCTGGTACCGGGCTTATTAGAACCGGCAATGGAACTTTTTCTAACTCCTTCTTCCATTAAATCAGCTCCTTCCAGACTGCAGAAGAAGTACCGTCCTCCAGAGCAGGATCCCACGTTCCTACAGACGGACCCAACTCCAGATTCTGTCATTGTGGTGGCAGCGAAAAAACAGCATACTACAGCTCCAACATCCACAGTTCCACCTGATAAAGAGAGTCGTAAGATTGACTCAGTGTGGAGAAAGGTATGCAACACAGCAGCGACCTCTATGAAAGCTGCGAGTGCCACAGCCCTGCTGGGCAGATATGACCGGGCACTGTGGGAGTCTCTCCAGCAGTTTGCAGATCACCTACCCAGGGACAAAAGGGAGGATTTTAATGAGATCCTAATGGAAGGCCTTATGGTGTCTAACCAAGTCATTAGTGCAGCGGCGGACACATCCCTTCTGTCTGCACATGAATATTGCCACGGGTGGCACTCAGAAGGCATTCATGGCTTCGCTTAACCTCACTTAAGCCTGAAACACAACAACGTATCCTGAATCTGCCTTTTTCAGGAACAACCCATTTCGGCTCTCATGCAGATGAGGAGATGGCCCGCATGAAAGCGGAGATGGAGACACTAAAGGCTGTTGGTCTCGAAAAGACCAATGTAAATCTTTCCGCCCTTTTTCACACAGATACTCGACACAGAGGTTTCAAACCCCTCGCTGGTATCAGGGCCAACAAACCAGTACACAACAGTCGTACCAGCGATCTTACCAACCTTTCCAAAAGCGACAACCAAGAGGAAGGTCAGGACAGCAACCTGCGCAAGGAAACAAGGCGCCTACTGGTTCCAAATCCTGAATCCTATCTTCCCCCTCTTCCGTTACCCACTCCGGTAGGGGGAAGCATTCAACATTTCTTGGCAGAGTGGCAAAAAATAACACAAGACAATTGGGTTCTGAATTATGTTCGCAATGGATACTCTCTACGTGTCATCAGCCCTCTACCATCAATACCTCCAACACAGTCAAGACTCCAACTGTGCCAATTACAAATGGAGGCCAACATTCTCTTACATAAACAGGCAGTAGAACCTGTTCCTCCTTTACAACGAGTAAAAGGGCTGTATTCAAGATTCTTTATTGTCAAAAAGAAGGACAAGAACGAGTTCAGACCCATTCTCGATTTACGAAAGGGAAACAAGTGGATTCGGAGAGAGAGATTCCGAATGTTAGCGTTACACCAGATCTACCCTCAACTACATCGAGGGGATTGGTTATGCGCAATAGACCTGCAAGACGCATACTTCCACATTCCCATCATAAGGAAGCATCGCAAGTTCCTGAGGTTCACAGTGGGGAACAACCACTATCAATACTGTGTACTCCCATTCGGCCTGAAGTCAGCTCCCAGGACCTTCTCCAAGTGCATGGCGGTGATTGCTGCCCATCTGAGGAAGCACAAAGTGTTCGCCTACCCATACCTAGACGACTGGCTGATCAAGGCATCCACGCATCAGGAGGCTCAACTACACTTTAATTGGACCTCCGACCTTCTCCTTCGTTTGGGTCTTCACATCAATCAAGCGAAGTCTATCTCGACTCCTCTACAGTGCCTGCAATATCTGGGAGCATCCATCGATACTCGCACGGCAAACGTGTATCCTTCAGAGGAGAGACACTTATCGATCCTTCAGAAGGCTCAGGCTCTCACGAAAATGTCTTTCCCAGCGGTGAGGAAGGTCTCTTCTCTTCTGGGCTCCATGGCGTCTTGTATCTTCCTCACTCCGAATGCACGTCTCCACATGAGACCCCTGCAAGAATGTCTGGAGGACCAATGGGACCAGCGAATAGGGGATTGGGAGGACCGGATTCAACTGTCACAACATGCCCTCCAGTCCATCAAATGGTGGTGCTCACCCACCAATCTACGAGGGATTCCATTCCACAAGGAGATACCTACGCAAACCATAGTAACGGATGCCTCTCTCCTAGGATGGGGAGCGCATATGGATCACCTTCAAATTCAGGGCAAATGGTCATCAAAGGAATCCACTTACCATATCAATCTGCTAGAGCTACGAGCAGTTCATTTGGCTCTGAAAGCTTTTCAGCCATCATTCCGTGCCAGCTCCCTGCTTGTCCAGACGGACAATACGACAACAATGTTCTACCTCAACAAGCAGGGAGGCTCGAGATCCAGGCCATTATCTCGGGAAGCCCAGACCATCTGGAAGTGGCTCTTAGCCAGAAATCTGACCATAACAGCAACTCACCTCCCAGGTGTTCAAAATGCTCAGGCCGACGCTCTAAGCAGACTCCTTCAGGAAAATCACAAGTGGGTCTTAAACGACGACGTGGTGCGAGATATATTCAAAAGATGGGGTACTCCAGAGGTCGATTTGTTCGCCACCGCAGAAAACAACAAATGCCAAAACTTTGCCTCGAGGTTCTACCAACCAGGAACTCTGGGGAATGCCCTATGGATAAACTGGTCAGGCAGATTTCTCTACGCCTTTCCTCCAATCCCCCTGATCCCGGCAGTCCTCATCAAGCTCTCACAGTCACGGGCCAAGATGATTCTCATCGCCCCGGTGGGCCACGTCAGTGGTGGTTCACAGACCTTTTTCACGGTCTATCCTTCCACATCTCAGGCTGCCATGCAAATCAGACCTACTAACGAAATTCGGAGGACAGATGGTGCACCTCAACCTCTCATCCTTGAATTTGGCAGCATGGCTCCAGAGTTAGTGCAGTATGGACACTTGAACTTACCTCAGAACTGCATGGACATCCTTAAGGAAGCTAAGTGGCCATCCACATGCTCCGCTTATGCGTATATATGGAAGAGATTCTGTATCTGGTGTTCATCGAAGAATGAGGATCCTACTTCTTGCCAGGAAGATGTCATCCTTCCATACTTGCTTCATCTAGCACAATCTGGCCTTCAATTCTCTTCCATTAAGGTTCACATGGCAGCTCTGACTGCTTACAGGAAATGCCCTTCACAAACTTCCTTTTTTAGAATTCCTGTCATTACAGATTTCTTGGAAGGTTTGAAGAAAGTTTTTCCTCCCATTAGAAGTCCTTCTCCTCCTTGTGAACTTAATGTGTTTCTTTCTCGACTAATGCAAGAGCCATTTGAACCCATTCATAAGGCTACCCTTCAGCATCTGTCTTGGAAGACAGCTTTCCTTGTGGCTATCACTTCCACCCGCAGGGTAAGCGAAATCCAGGCACTTTGCTGTCAAGAACCATACACAGTTTTCCATACATCTAAAGTGGTCATGAGGACTCATCCGAAATTCCTTCCTAAGGTAATTTCGGACTTCCATGTGAATCAAACTATTTCCTTGCCTACATTTTTCCAGCATCCTTCTTCTCCAGTGGAGAGATTGCTTCATTCCCTGGATGTTAGAAGGGTTTTGAAGTTCTATTTGGACAAAACTAAAGATCTAAGGAGATCAGATCAGTTATTTGTAAACTATGGCTCTCTCCATACAGGTCTAGCAACCTCCAAGCAATCCATCTCCAGATGGATTGTTTCCTGTATTTTACTCTGTTACCAGAAAGCCAACAAAACTCTTGTTAGTAAGCCTAGGGCTCACTCTACCAGAGGGAAAGCACCTACTGCGGCCTTGCTTCGTAATATACCCATTTCTGAGATTTGTAAGGCTGCTACCTGGAAGTCAGTCCATACATTCACAAAACACTACTGCCTGGACTCTGATGCCAAGGCAGATGCTCAAGTCGGACAGGCTTCCCTTCGGAACCTGTTTGCTTAAACTGGCATGTTAATTCTCTGTCTCTTCCACGGCGTGTTTCTTGTAGGGATGGGCTTGCTAGTCTATTCAAGTGCTTATGACTATACACGGAAATCCCCTACAAGAGAAGGAATAGTTTCTTACCTGTAACTCCAGTTCTCTTGTAGGGGTATTTCCGTGATAAGTCATAAGCAACCCTCCCTCCTCCCCGGTGGAATAGACACACATATTCATAACATAAACTAGGCATTCACTTCTCTACGCCTTCAAAAAGAACTGAAGTAACTGCCACTGGCTGTGCATCATGGGATACTGGTGGTCTCGGGAGATTCTTAAAGGCACAGCTTCTATTTTGAGACATATAATGGCACCCTATGGGTCTACTCTGTCCAACCCTTTCATCTCTATCATGAAAAAAGGAGTTTTGTGAAGGGGAGTTTTCTCTGTGTATTAAACTCCATAAAAAATTGTAAAATATAAGTTTACTGGCTATCTTTTTTCACTTCAGGATGAAGTCGTGGCCAGTGTAGCCTAGTTAGTTAGACTGCATTATTGTCTTTTCTATCTCTTAAGTGTCTTTGCAGGCCTGCCTGAAGAAAGGCGAAAATTATCCACTTAAGAAGATATATCTAAGGAAGTGCTCC
Source organism: Calotriton arnoldi (assembly GCA_963921515.1). Classification (NCBI taxonomy): domain Eukaryota; kingdom Metazoa; phylum Chordata; class Amphibia; order Caudata; family Salamandridae; genus Calotriton; species Calotriton arnoldi. The sequence continues at coordinate 1,568,017 of CAWUFW010002400.1, read as the reverse complement.
GGGGTCCCAGCACGTGGGCGGGACTATTCAAGTGCTTATGACTTATCACGGAAATACCCCTACAAGAGAACTGGAGTTACAGGTAAGAAACTATTCCTTCCTCCTCTTTAAGCACCGCACACATAGATCATATCAAGCTTTTTTACTTATATTAGTGGGACAAGTCTCATAGTACCAAATACCTATCAAATCACCCCCTTGTATATAAGTTTGATTATTTTGTTATGTACCAATGCAGTTAGTTTTTCATTTCTATAGACTGACCACAGTTTTACCCACCAAATATGATGTGGAGGAGCCAGCACCTGCTTCCAAAACTGAGCAAGGGACAATTGAGCTGCCAGTAACAGATGTGTAATTTGTTTACCAGCTGGAGTGCTAGAGGGTAAATGGAATTATCTCCTGGTGCTCCGAGTAGCAAGATGGCAGGGTCAAGCAGGAGTCTTTTTCCTGTAATATCTTACACCCTCCCAATAGACTTGAACCTTTGGACAAGCCTCCCACATATGAACCAGGTCTCCTCTATCCTCACAGCCCTTCCAACACAGTTTTGAACGTTACCCATCACTTTTACACGGGCTCGAGGAAAGTACCAGCAAGTCATTATTTTAAAGGAATTCTTTTATATTGTACACATATGGATGTATTCTGATGGATACATCTGCCTGTGGATTCCTCACCTAATGAATATCCCCTGCGCCAGCATTCCGCGGAAATTTTTCGTAGCTCTCCGTGCCGACGAGGTCGTCATAGCATCATGGCTCCGCACGCGGCTCCGCATGACGTCACCGGAGCCATAAGAAGACCACGTCGGTGTGATGACGTCAGTTCCCTTTTTTCCGCGCTGTCGACGCTAACGGATTTTCTGGGACTCTCCTACCTTTCTACGGTTACTTTGTTTCGAAACTTTATTTGTTTCTCTTTTCGACATGTCTGCTCAAAGGAAGTCAGACTTCAAGCCTTGTAAGGAATGCGGAGGACACATGTCGATCACTGACCCGCATGATGACTGCCTTTGGTGTCTTTCGAGTGATCACGACGTCGAGGGTTGCTCTTCTTGCAGGAAGATGAACCCGAAGGCGTTGAAGGAAAGAGAGGCTAAACTCTACATGTCCAAGGTGAGGAAGGAGAAAAGGGGTCGTAAACGGTCGGAGTCGTCGACTTCGCATGGATCGAAGAGAAGGCACAAGAAGAAGAAGAGGCATGGGTCTCGACGTCGTTCGTCGAAGTCTCGAGCTTTGAAGTAGCCTTCTCTGGCTCCTCGACGTCGTGTCAAAGACTTTGTTTCTCCTTCTCCTTCCAAGTCTCCACGGATGTCTCCGGTCCGGTCTCCTTATGTGGGCACGCCGGCGCAGTCTCCGGCGTCGGTGGATTCTCCGGCTCCGGATGGTGCTTCGAATCCGGTGGATGAGGTGACTCCTGCTGTTCCTGTGGCTCCACCTGTGGCTCCAGTGGCTCCGACTCCGGAGGTTCCTCTTTCGGAGGTAGAACCGGCGCAGTATCCTTCGTTCCCGGCGCCAGGTTTGGATCCATCGCAGTTCTTGAACGCGATGTATGGCGTTTTTGCCAGAGCCACTTGCCCCTCTGGAGCACCTTCGGGTCCCATGGGCCCTTTGGCATTTAATTTGGGTGTGCCGCAGCATTACCCTCCGGCCCCCTTTATGCCTTATATGCCGATGGCGCCGTCTTGGCAGTTTCCGGCGCCGAAGATGTCGACGCCGTATGGTCAGTCCCCGGCTCCATCTGGCATCCTTTCTTCTCGGGTTCGTTCGGCGAGGGTTGCTGTCACGGATCCGCCTTCGACGCCGCTGCCGGAGCCGTTGACGCCGCGGATGGCGCCGTCAACGCCGCAGCCGAGGATGCGTTCTAGAAGGGAGGCTCAAAGGTTAATTGAGGAGGAGCAGTATCAGGCTGGTGACATGGAAGAAGGTGAATTAAATGAGTCTGAGGACTTGTTTGAAGACTTGTGTGAGGCAAGTGGTTTGGATGTGTCACCAGAAGTGGATTTTGCTTTGCAGAAGACTTCTCCTTCAAAGGATGTTGCTCCTTATCATGTCGTGATTAGGAAGGCAGCTGAACTGTTGGATTTACAGCTTCCAATGGCTGAATACAAGCCAAATCTTCTCACAGAGGTTCTTCATTCTCCTTCCTCTGTAGTTGAGCCCCTCTTGCCTTTCAATGATGCCTTGACGGAGCCAATTCTGGAGGTGTGGAGTAATCCCCTTACTGCTCCTGCAGTTTCTAGATCTGTCTCTAGAAGATATAGACCAGCACCAGGGGACCCTGAATTTCTTTCTTCTCACCCGTCACCTCAGAGTTTGGTTGTTCAAGCTTCATGCTCAAAGCAGTCTGTGGGTTCATTTCCTCAAGCACCAGCTGACAGATTAAAAAAAGCTTGAGCAGTCTGCAAAGAAAGTTTTTTCGTCAGCTAGTATGGCTTTAAAATCCACCAACGTGACTTGTCTGTTGGGCAGATACATTCACGCCCTCATGGACTCTGCCAAGCGGAGTCTCCCTAAATTATCTGAGGAGGATCGGGGTAATTTAAATGAAGTCTTGGCGGACTCTCAAGCGGCTGCTCGCCAAGTAATACAGACGGGGCTGGACACTGCAGATTCGGTGGCAAGGGTGATGGGCTCATCTGTTGCTACTAGGAGACATGCATGGTTGAGGTCTTCGGGTTTTTCACCGGAAGTCCAAGCTGCTCTTTTGGATCTTCCCTTTGACGGCTCTAAGCTTTTTGGGGAAAAAGCTGACTCTGCGTTGCAGAGATTTAAGGACTGCAAAGCCACGGCGAAATCCTTGGGTTTACAGCCTCAGTCAAGGGGCTATGGATACAAAAGGTACCGTGGGTTTCGGAAATCTTCCTTTCGTTCCCGTCAGCCTCAGCAGCAACAGCAAGACCCTCTGTATAAATCCTACAGAGGTAAAGGCAGAGGTCGCTTTCGTGGAGCTGGACGACATCCCTCTTCCTCCTCCTCTTCTGCCTCCCCAACCCCTCCCGGTAATGCAGCAAAGCAGCCCTAGATCCGCCATCCTGGATCATGTGGGTCCTGTGGGAGGTCGGCTTACTCATTTTCTACAAGATTGGAAACTAATAACTTCGGACCTTTGGGTTCTAGATCTTGTAGAAAATGGGTACGCTCTTCCTTTCAGGGAATTTCCCCTGCCTTACCCTCCTTGTCAGGGATTTTGCACAGAGGATCATTTACTGCTCCTTCAGAAGGAGGTTCTTACCCTGTTACAAAAAGGTGCAATAGAGGTGGTTCCGGAGCAGGAGAGGGGTCAGGGGTGCTACTCCCGGTATTTCCTGATCCCCAGGAAGGATGGCAGGTTACGTCCCATCCTGGACCTCAGAATCTTGAATCTGTTTCTCAAACAGGAGAGGTTCAAGATGCTAACTCTAGCGCAGGTTCTTCAGGCGCTGCAACAAGAGGACTGGATGGTGTCCATCGACTTGCAGGATGCGTATTTCCAAATTCCCATCCTGAAGTCACACAGGAAGTATCTCCGTTTCACGGTTGGGTCGCAACACTACCAGTTTGCGGTCCTTCCGTTTGGTCTTACTACCGCACCTCGAGTCTTCACCAAGGTGATGGCGGTGGTGGCAGCTCATCTCAGAAGGTTGGGGATTCCAGTTTTCCCCTACCTGGACGACTGGCTGTTAAAGGCAAAGTCTCCGGAGATGGTGAGTCATCATTTGCAGGTTACAGCCCAGCTGTTATACAAATTGGGTTTTTCAATAAATGTACCCAAGTCTCACCTGGTGCCCTCTCAGCGCAACCTGTTTATAGGGGCAGTACTGGACACCACTGTGTGTCGAGCTTTTCCACCTCCGCAAAGGATTCTCGACATTCAGGAAATGATCCCTTTGTTTCACAATGGAGCGGTTGTTCCAGTTCTGAAGGTCCTTCGCCTGCTCGGTCTGTTCGCTTCCTGCATCCTGCTGGTCACAAATGCACGCTGGCACATGAGGGCACTCCAGTGGTGTCTCCGCAGGCAGTGGTATCAGCACAACGGAGATCTCAGGGAGTCTGTGAGGATCTCCAGAGAAGCTGCAGCGGATCTGTCTTGGTGGAGAGTGGAGGGCAATCTGTCTCAGGGAAAGCCTTTCCACTTTCCTCCATCTGTGACCACAGTGATAACGGATGCCTCTACCCTAGGGTGGGGTGCACATCTGGGGGATCTGGAGATCAAGGGTCTTTGGTCTCCAGAGGAAAGGTTGTTTCACATCAACCTCCTGGAATTGCGGGCGATACGTTTGGCGCTCAAGGCCTTTCTCCCTTCCCTTCGCGGTCAGTCGGTTCAGGTCCTGACGGACAATTCTGCCGCGATGTGGTATATAAACAAGCAGGGAGGAGTGGGGTCGTACCGTCTCTGCAGAGAGGCGTTGCGGCTTTGGTCCTGGGCTCAGGACCATCGTATTTGCTTGATGGCAAATCATCTGGCCGGGGTGCTGAACGTGCGTGCGGACAGTCTGTCGGCAGTTCTCTGCCGACCACAAGTGGAGGCTTCATCCAGAGGTTGTTCGACACATCTTCCGGACGTGGGGAACTCCTCAGGTGGACCTGTTTGCCACTCTAGAGAACGCGCACTGCCCGTCGTTCTGCAGTCTCCAGTTTCCAGGGCAGGGAGCGTTGGGGGACGCGTTTCAGTTGAGTTGGAGCTCACAACTCCTTTACGCGTTTCCTCCCATACCCTTGATTCCTCGGGTTCTGAGGAAGATTCGCCAAGACCGGGCCCAAGTTATATTGATCGCCCCGGATTGGCCGAGAAGGGTGTGGTTCACGGATCTTCTTCACCTCTCGTTGTATCCTCCGCTCCAGCTCCCTCTCAGGGTAGACCTCCTCTCTCAGATGAAGGGGCAAGTTCTACACCCCCACCTCCAGAGCCTGCACCTTCATGCCTGGAGATTGAACGGGGCAACTTGAATTCTTTTTCTCTCCCGCCTGACGTTGTGGACGTTATACTATCGGCCAGGCGTCACTCCACCAAGTCTGTCTATTCTTACAGGTGGTCTAAATTTGTTAAGTGGTGCGGAGAGAAATCTATTGATCCCTTAAAAGCCCATCTTTCTGATGTTCTTTGTTTTTCCCTTCATTTGGCCCAGCAGGGTTGTGCTGTGGCCACTGTTAAGGGATATCTGTCGGCATTGTCGGCATTTTTGTGTTTACCTGATCAGCCTTCTTTATTTAAGTCTCCTATAGTCTTAAGATTTATTAAAGGGCTGACAAACATGTTTCCTCCCACTCCTTTTATTATGCCCCAGTGGGATTTGAATCTGGTGTTGTCTTTTTTAATGGGTTCAACGTTCGAACCTATGCATAGTTGTCCGTTGAGACTTTTGACTTTTAAAACGATCTTTCTGGTGGCCATCACTTCGGCTAGGAGGGTGAGTGAGCTTCAGGCTCTTTCCTGTAAACCTCCTTTTCTGACCATACATGCTGAAAGGTTGGTGCTTAGGACCAGGGCTGCTTTTCTGCCTAAGGTGGTGACTCCTTTCCACCTAGGTCAGTCTATTACCCTTCCTACTTTCTATCCTCCCCTCATCCATCCAAGGAGGAAGAGAGGCTTCATCGTTTGGATCCAAAGAGAGCGATTAGCTTTTATTTGGACAGAACAAGGGACTTTCGCCAAGATGACCAGCTCTTTGTTGGATATGCTGGTCGCATGAAGGGCAAGGCGGTGCACAAGCGCACTTTATCCAGATGGATCATCTTGTGCATCAAGATATGCTACTCCCTGGCTGGTAAGGAGCCTCCTGTAGGCATTAGAGCTCATTCTACCAGGGCTAAATCGTCTACTTCTGCCTTGTCTAGAGGTGTTCCTGTGTTGGACATATGTAAGGCGGAAACTTGGGCCTCCCTCCACACTTTCGCGAAACACTACTGCTTAGATTCCGAAGTGAGGCGGGATGGCCATTTTGCTCGCTCCGTTTTACAGGACTTTTTGGTATAGTGGGGTGGCCTCCCTCCTCCGGGTGAGGTACTGCTGTGGGATTCTATTCATTAGGTGAGGAATCCACAGGCAGATGTATCCATCAGAAGAACAAGTTACTTACCTTCGGTAACGCTTTTTCTGGTGGATACAGTATCTGCCTGTGGATTCCTCACTGACCCACCCACCTCCCCGTTGTCCACCCTTTTATACCATAAAAGCTGAGGTATTAGTTATTTGATGTATTTTCATGTACTCAAGACCTTGTTACCTCTATTGTTTTATTGTTGTCTTGTTTGAAATTCAAGCTTTCTCATTTTATTTTACACTAAGTGTATTTGTGTGAATTCTGTATACTTGGTATGCATTGTCTCTATGGTCGGTTCGCCCGTTTTGCCTCGGTGGCACGGAAAAAATGGGTGGAACTGACGTCATCACGCCGACGTGGTCTTCTTATGGCTCCGGTGACGTCATGCGGAGCCGCGTGCGGAGCCATGATGCTATGACGACCTTGTCGGCGCGGAGAGCTACGAAAAATTTCCGCGGATTGCTGGCGCAAGGGATATTCATTAGGTGAGGAATCCACAGGCAGATACTGTATCCACCAGAAAAAGCGTTACCGAAGGTAAGTAACTTGTTCTTTGCTTGCCTTGCCCATATTTTCTCCCATATTTCGTTGCGCACCTCTGACTCGGATTTCTGTTCCAATCGGCTATGTAGGATGGGGATTTTTCTGTGTGTATTTGGGTTATTTTTGTGTGTAGGAACAATGATCCCCAGGTCTTGTTGTGGAATAAGGTTTCAACAGGGTCTGTTCTCTGTTGGCTTTAGCCTGGACCCCTTTTTCCTTTGCCCAATGTAGTAATTGAGTTACTCTGAATCTGTCACCTGACTGTAGGTGAAATTTGCACCACACGTATCTCTTTCTATTTAGTCCTTCTTTGTACAGGTAACCTAATCTCATTAGCAGCCCCTGGGAGGGAAATCTGGGTTAAAGCTAATAGAGGTCATGGGGAAGGGATTGTAATGGTATTTAGTTTGCAAGAAAGTGTCTCCCTGTAGTCCAGAAGGATGTTGGTAGAACTGAGCCGAGTGGCCTGCTTTAATCTATGTTTAGATGGTAACCATAGCACATAGGTCAGCTGGTCCTGGGAAAAGTGACGCTCTACTTCAGATGTTAATGTTTTGGGTAGTGTTTGGTGCCATTCTAATGCTAGGTGCAATTGTACTGCTAATTCATTTCCCTCCCTATTTGGGAGTCTCACCCCCCCTGCCGCAGGTTTTCTATAGAGAGTAAGCCTGGAAACCTTTGGCCAATTTTTGCCCCACATAAAAGTTAGGAGTTTTCTTTTAGATTTGATTGGGTGCGTGCTTCATGAGTGTAAGCGCCTGAAGGATACATAGAAGCCTTGGCAGGAAGTTCATTTTAATTATGGCGACCAGACCCTGCCACTACATTTCTAATGTTCCCCATCTTTCCCCATAAGTCTTTGTATAAGAGGTCTAATAAAGGAGAAATGTTAGAATTATACAGGTGGTCCATTTCTTTCGTCAAAAAGATTCCTAGATAATGTATTGATTAGTCATCCCAGCAGAGCTCTAAACTCTGAATTATGAATTTAGATTGTCTTTGGGGATCAGAGAGGACTGTTGCTGAAGATTTAATGTAATTTACGTTAAACCAAGAGACCATTGCAAATGATTCCAATTCCTGAATCAGATTAGGAATAGAAGTTTCAGGCTCTTAGTACATCGTATGGAAAAGTTTGATCTTGTGTTCATTCCGGGCGAGGGTAAGACCTGTAAAGTGAGGGTTAGAAATTATTTTTTGTGCTAGTGGTTCCATAGAGAGGGTGAAGATTGAACAATAAAGGGGACACCCCTGTCTTGTTCCTCTAGTGTGGTCCAGTTGGGTAGAGTGTTCTCCGTTGACCTTTAACTGTGCTCTAAAGTTGGAAAAATTAGCTATCATGTATTTGGTAAGATTAGGGCCCATCCCTGTTGGCCAAAACCTTCTGTAAGATCATTTGACCCACTCTGACAAGGCCTTCTTAGCATCAAGCAAGAGAAGGACCATCCGAGTTCCCTGTTTTTCCAAAGTCTTTTTTTAGATTAAATGCCAACTTGGTATTATCGGTTGCATGCTTATTTTTGATAAAACATGAATGGTTGGCTGAAATAAGCATTGACCAAAAATCCCGTATGTGTGAAACCAGTATAAATGTAAATTCCTTGCATCAAAGTTCAGAAGTGCTATCGGCCTAGAAGAGCTGCAGATAGTTGGTGCTTTACCAGAGCTGGTCCACCAAATCTGTGGTTTCCCCGCCTCATTTATAGGTAGGAGAACTGCTAGGTTACCGACAGTGAAGCATCAACTAACTCCGCTATTAAAAACTTGTGACCCTTTGGGCCAAACATAAAAGGGGTCAATGCATCAGAATGCACACCCTGTTTAGGACTGGCCTTCTGCTGCATATTGTTCCTGCCAGGGAATGCCATGCGAGAAATGGCAGACACGGACAAGAAAAAAATGATCAATGGATGGCTCCTGTGTGCAGGGATAAAACTCTGTACATGTCAGGACACCTGATGTTTTTATTCCGAAAAATAAAGCCCTGCTTTGGGGGTTTGTTTTTGCAAAAAGAAAAAGAATGCAGAGTGGATTGTCATGACATGATAGCCTACCTTTTATTTCACGTTTATAAAAGTACTTCATCTATGTTGGCCGAGAAATGTGTAAAATTCGAACTCTCAGACTGCCTACCAAGGTCTCTCTAATAAGTGCTTACCTTTGAATCTGCCGGTCCACACATCAAAATTCTCCAGCCCTCCGACATTGGATCTTTTATATATTCACATGCTTGAATCATTCCCCAAAGTCAGGCCGGGAATCCCCAGCACATTAAATAGCAGTGTACAGTGTAAAATGGCCAGAGGCCTGAAACTACATTGTATATTTAATAGCACATTCACCTAATTCGAATGAACCCAAACTTCAGAAAATAAGGAGGAAGCTTAAGCTGTCCTACTTCCCCCTAGAGGCCGCTATAGCTCACATTTTTATTGCACAGCATGTGTGAGAAAGTCCCCCGACTGTGCTCTGCTCTCGCGTGTCAGTGAACCTAAAATCTGTTACTTTGCTCATCTTGTCACCAAGTGTTTCCATGGCTGACCAAGAGAAGAAACCTCTTTCTAGATGCTGTTTATCTTGTGGACACAAAAAGATTTACGCTGAGGGCCAACATTCTCAGTTTATTTTTGCCTTGATCCTGATCATAAGGCATCAAAATGTGAGTTATTTAAGTTTTTTATCACTAAGACTCTTAAAGACAGAGGAAAGAGGTTGGCATTATTTCTTATGGCTAAAGAGAATTTCCCCCCTTCTAAAATGTATACAGTTTCCTTAACTGGACTTGTTTGGTACAGCTCTTGCAGCCACCTCATCAAGTACTCGAAAGAAAGTTTCTAAGCATTATGATTATCAGTCAGTAATTGAAAACAGAAATCTTCAAAAGGCATATCTTATAAAGTATTTTCATTGACGACAGCTCCGTCGACAGTACTGCCGACGCCAACAGGGCCATCAACGACTATGACACCATTGACGGCGACACCGTCAATGGCGACTAACCTGCCGTCAACGATACTCTTGCTGTTGCCATCGAACCTACCGTCTACGACACCAGTGATGGCATCTCTGCCTTTGATGACGCCGTCTACGACTACCTTACTGTTGACGGCTCTGCCCGTGTCAGTCACCATTGACAACGAAATCACTGTAGATGGAAATACTGTTCACGGCAGATTTTAGGAAACCTGACTTTTCTCAATTGAAGGTGTCAAATTTGCTCCCAGCTCATTTCTTGCTGTCAGACCAAGAAGAGTAGAGGAGGCTAGTAAATTATGCCTCACAGACTGCTTATAGTCCACCGCAATTAGACGAAAGGTTTATGTCCCAGATTTCAAAGAAGAAATGGAGGACAATAAATCCTCCAATGAGTAAGATCTTCAACAAGATTATATGCCGCAAGTCTTTCAATATTCTATAGGAGAGAGACTCCTGGTCAATGCAGAGAACCAGATGTGGTTCAAGTGCCTATGTCCTTTTTGACTACGGTACAGCAAATGAGGGAAACTTTTAATAAGTTAGTACCTCAATGGGGTTATCTGCTGCACCAACTGTACCACCTCCTCCTCATGCTCCTTACCTGTTACACCACCTAAGCGACCATTGCCACCAATTCCTCTTTCACCACCAAAGGAACCTTCTTCTAGGCCTGGGAGTAGCAATGAAGATTCCATCAATTCAGTTTATTCGTCTATGGATGAGGTGGAAAAGTAGCTTCCTCAAGATGATGGAGGACAAGATGATAATAGGCTGGACTTTGATCACCTAAGTGGGATGGATAAGAAGCCAAATACAGAAAATTAATCAGATGATATCTCTTAATTTCATTACTTAAAGGAAAGAGCTACAGAAGATTCATTAGATGATATTTCTCAGTTTCATTCCTTAATGCAAAGAGCTGCCAAGATATTCACTCTACCAGTGGAGTCTGTAGATCAAACCTGTTTTCTGTACAACTTCAAAGAACAGCCACGGAATCTGTAAAATCCTTACCAGTTTTAGATTTTGTTTGGTAGGAAGGTCTAAAATTAATGAAGATACCGGCTACAGTTCCAGTCATGATACCTTGTCTAGAGAAAAAGTGCAGGGCGTCAGATTCGGCTCCACTTTGCCTCATTGGTCATGCTAAACCACATTCTGTTATTTCAGCAGCGGCGCAAAGAAGAACTAAGGGGGTGATTTGGATGGCAAAAGGACCGCAGGGCCGGCGGTGGCAACCGCCGGCCCTGCGGTGGCGGTCCTTCCGCCATCAAACAGATTTTTCCCACCGCCAGATTAGGATGGCGGTGGGAACCTGACTGCGTCACCAGCGGACGTAAAGACCGTCCGCCGCCAGCAATCGTTCCGATTGCCTGGCGGACGGTGCAGGGTGCCTAAAATGGCGGCGGTGCCTAGCAGGCACCGTCCACCAGATTAGGATACATGTAAAAAGCGGCCTTTCCATGGCGGCGATGCCGCCACGGAAAGGCATGCGGAGTTTTGGTACGGGGGCCCGATGTGGGCCCCCCTTGTGTTGGGGGGAGGTGGGGTGCACTTGGGGGTACCCATGGTACCCCCCTGCAGTTCCCTACACCAGGTGGCAGGCACCGCGTGGTGCCTGCCACGTGGTGCAGGGAAATGCTGTGCATGCCCTTTTACCATTGCGGACGGTGCTGCAGCCAGCAGCACCGTCCGCAATAGTAAAAGGGCATGCTGGCGGGCGCATCCTAATTGGGCCGGTGAGACCGCCACTCGTCTGGCAGTCGGTCCCATCACCGTTATGGTGGCGGGCGGACTGATGTCCGCCCGCCATCATAATGAGCCCCGAAGACCCCAATTACATAATCTTATGGTCCGCCAGGCAAGGATAGTAGAAGAATCGATAATTTGGGTAGGAGAATCTCATCTATTACAGCAACTTCAATTAAAACAGCAAATGCCCTGTCAATTCTCGGCCGTTACGATCGCCAGATGTGGTTGGACTTTGCTCCTTTATTAGAGCTAATATCCAAAGGGAAGAAGGTAATGGCATGAGCTATCCTTAAAGAAAGGCGATTAACCCCCTCCTATATCATTGATGCAGCAATGGATGCCTCAAACGCAGGTTTCCGCAAACATGCAGGAAGTAATGTCCTAAGAAGGCATGGTTGGTTGAAATCCATAGCCTTCCATCCTGAGGTCCAATCTAAGATTGGACATGCTCTTTGATGGCTTTACTCCTTTTGGTAAACATGTTGATGAAGCCCTACCAGGTCTTAAAACTGACAGTGACACAGCAAAAACATTGGGACTTTTACAATACCGTAGATTTGGAATGTCTTAATTTTCATGGCTTTCGAAGATCTCATAATTTTAGACAAGGATTCAACCAACATGGAGGGCAGGGACGCGCATACTACCCTCAAACACAATCTGGATACGATCAGGGATACTCCTATATCAGTAAACAAAGACAATCTTATGGGAGATCTTCGGGGAGAAAAATAAATTCCTCACAAGCACATAACAATGACAATCAGAAGAGAGCTTGACTCTCCTCCTTTGCCCCCTCTTCCATCTGGCACTCAGTAGTTGGGAGGGAGAATGACGATTCTTATAGGTTTACTGAATAAAGAATCGAGATTTTATTAAAGACAAGGAGGCTAGCATTATGCATCAAATCTTTTATTACTTCTTCTGAGCAGCAACAACATCTTAAAAGCTTCCCAGAATGGAACTTAAAACATCACAAACAAAAAGAATGTTCATCTCCTATAAAGAGTCTGCATCCTCCATTTCCTTCCTCTTTTGTTCAGCTTCCTCAAAAACAATGTATAAACAAACTCCTTTCCATGAAAAACCATGTAATCTGCAAAAAGAAAAAACAAATAAAAAGATAAAGAAATCATACACTTAACCAAAAAACTTTTAAAACTCAATGACACATTAATTAAGTTTAACACATCTTACCAAATAATTTAAAAAATATAACTCCTTCCCCTCCCATGGGAAGGGTGGGAGGGATAATGCTAACCTCCTTGTCTTTAATAAAATCTCGATTCTTTATTCAGTAAACCTATAAGAATCGTCATTTTATGGCAAGACAGGAGGCTAGCATTATGCATGTTCAAAGCTTCTCAACACACAATTTGACACTCTCCTAAAATAAAATCTCCTAAACGTCTCTGCAGAAGACCAATCTGCTGCCTTTAAAATATCTTCCATCCTTCCACCCATCATGCAAACCTTACTAGCCATCGCACCCCTTGCGCTATGAGCAGTAAATGTCGACAAGTTAACACCAGCCTCTTTCATAGTTGACTTAACCCATCTTGCAATAGTGGCATTACTCACTGGCTTAAATGGTTTCACATACGAAATCATGAGTTGATCCACTCCATCTCCTCTTTTTTCCAACATGCGAGTCTCATACTCTTTCAAACAACGTACCACACAACGATTAGGTGAATCATCAAATCTTGGATAAAAAATAGAATCAGACATAGTCTTTGTTCTTCTGCAAACTTCAAAAACCACACCATCTGGTTGATATAAACGCCTGGAACACTCAAGTGCCTTAACATCTGAAACCCTCCTAAAAGATATCAAACAGAGAAGAGTCGCCAGCTTCCAAGACAACTCTCTTTTTTCCAAATACTTATTAGATGGCCAATTCTGAAATAACTTTAAAACCAAATCAACATCCCATAAAGACTTATACTTTGCCAAGGGGGGTCTCTTCAAACGAATCCCTTTCATTACCCTACAAACTAAAGGACTCCTTCCTACAGAAATACCTTGAACTAAAGAATGTCCTGCTGCCACAGCCGATCTATAACAATTCACTGTCCTATAAGACATTCCCTTCTCAAACAAACTAGCTAAAAAAATTGCAACCTCTATATCATCCGCCTCCAATGGATCCAAATCCCTTTCCATGCACCAACCACTCCAAATTCTCCATGCACTCCTGTATCTCTTCTTAGTCCCAGGTGCCCAAGACTCATTGAGTAACTCTGAAGCTGATTCCGAAAGTCTTGACACTCCTCCTCTATGCCTGATATCCTCCATACTAGAAGGTTGAGTAAACCTGAAGTCACCAAAGGATGTTCCACCCCATCTACTCCTTTTAAAAGTCCCTTCTCTGCCACAATCAGAAAAGGTTCTTCCACTGCCAATTCCATTACCGACGGGAACCATGGTTGACACTTCCAGAAAGGAGTCACCAGAACCAAACGACATTTCTGCCTCCTCACCTGATTCAAAACCCTCTGAATCATCGAAAAAGGTGGAAACGCATAGCCTCTTATGCCCCTCCAATTTTGAAGGAAAGCGTCTACTGCCATAGCTCCTGGGTCTGGTCTCCAACTCACATAACACTGCAACTGAAACGTCAGGCGGGATGCAAACCAATCCACCTCCAAAGGACCAAAAACCTCCACTATCTTCCTGAAAACATCCTTGTTCAGCATCCAATCGCTGTAATCTATTACATTCCTTGAATACCAATCCGCATCCACATTCATCCTCCCTGGTAGATATTCCACTTTCAAATCTATCTTGTGCTCCAAACAAAAATACCAAATGTCCTTTGCCAACTCCGTCAATCTTTTTGATCTGCTTCCTCCCAACTTGTTCACATACGTAACCGCCGTAACATTGTCCATACGTAAAAGTACTGAACTCCCTAATAGATCTTTCTGAAAACTTTGTAAGGCCAACAAACCAGCCTGCAACAGTTTATATGCTCTTCTCTCTCTTCCAAATTCCAAACTCCTCCTGTCTGCTTTGTCAAAAAAGATGCGCCCCAACCTAGATTGCTTGCATCGCTTTCTATCACAAAATCTGGCTGTGTCCCAAAAATCGCTTTCCCATTCCATGCTTCCAAATTCTCCTTCCACCACCATCATTCCTCCTTCACTTCTTCGTTCAAATAAATTTTGTGTCCGTACCAAAACCCTTCTGTCAACCTCTTCGCCTTCAGACGCTGAAGCGACCTGTAATGAAGTGGACCTGGGAACACTGCCTGTATCGAAGATGACAGATGTCCAATCACTCGAGCTAACTCCCGTAACTTTACTGACTCCTTCTTTGCCATGGCTACCACTTCCTGCTTTATCTTTTTTATCTTCTTCTCAGGCAAACGTAAACAACATTCCTTTGTGTCCACCACAAAACCTAAAAACTCCAAATTCTGTGATGGACACACCACCGATTTCTCCACATTTATCACAAAACCCAAATTTCTCAACAACTCTGTCAACACCTCCAACTCCTCCAGAAGTACAACTGCATCCTGATTCATCAATAAAATATCATCCAGATAAATAATCATTCTCATTCCTCTCTCTCTTAAGAAGCCAACTACCGGACGCATCACCTTTGTGAAACACCAGGGTGCCGCTGACAAACCAAAAGGTAGGCACTGAAATTGAAACAACTGATTTCTCCATCTGAACTGTAAATAATGCTGACTTTCCTTTGCCATGGGAATGGTGAAATAAGCATCTTTCTAGTCTATCTTCACCATCCAATCCTGATCTTGTAACAAGTCTCTTAGAAAGTGGATTCCCTCCATTTTGAAATGTCGATAAGTCACATACTGATTGAGATTTCTGAGATCTATCACAGGTCTCCAACCTTTCTCCTTTTTCTCTACTACAAACAAAGTACTCACGAAACCTCTTACATCTTCTTCCACCTGAATAATTGCACCTTTCTCTAACATCTGATCTACTTCTTCTTGTATTACCTTTTGTAATTCCTCTTGAAATATCAATTCTTTTGGCGCTTCTATCTGAACTGGATCTGTTTCGAATTCTATCACAAACCCTGATACCGTTTGCAGAACCCAAGCGTCTGAAGTTAGACCTTTCCATACATCTTTCAAAAACCTTAACCTTCCTCCTATCTTTAATGGGATAAAACCAATACTGTTCCTCGTACTCACCTTGTGTCTGTCCCTGTCCTCTACCAAAGGATTGCCTCTTGTTCGTGTTCCTCTCCTTCCTTGTGATCTCCCTCTCTGTGGATAGAACTGACCATTTGCAGTTTGTCCTCTGTATCCACCATTTCCTTGATACACTGTATTTTGATATTGGGCTCTAAAACCTGCCTGGACAGTAGTTTGCCCTCTCCTACCGGCCCTTCCATAAAAACTATTACCCTGAAATACTCTTCTCATAGAAGATTGCGCCTTGTTCAGACTAGTAAATGTCTGTACATATTTCGTCAAGGATCTAACCAGACCCTCTCCAAAAAGCAAACCTTTTGCTTCTTCTGTTGACTCTTTCTTAGCCAACTCACTCAATTTTGGATTAATACGCATCAAAAGCGTTCTTCGTCTTTCAGCAAGAAGTGCCGCATTTGCGTTTCTCATAAAGCAAATAGCTCTCTGACACCATCCTCTCAATAATGTCAGATCCACATCACCTCCCCTCAGAAAAGACTCCTCTACTGTATCAAAGATTCTTGCCAAGGGTCCTAATACATCTAATAACTTATCCTGACAAATTTTTAGTGACCTCTCCAAACCCTTCCTCGGGTCTTTACCCATTTTAAACATGTATGTTATCAAATCAGGGACCAAATTTGGAGTAAGAGTCACCTTATCCTCAATCACAGGCCTCGAGCATTCAGCCCTCATCAAATTACACTCTTCTCTTTCTAGCGGCTGATGCAATCTACTCTTAATATACTCCGACACATGCTCCAAAGGCCACCAATCCTTTCCTCTTGGGTGCCTAATCTCTTTTGGATCAAATAAATTCTCCCCAAATGGGTCCTTGATATAATTCTTTTCCAAACTTCCAGTAGCCATGCTCATAATACTCTCCTCATTTTCATATTCATCTTTGTATTCCAAATCAAGTATATACTCATCCATATTAATACTTGATCTTCCTCCTTGAGCATGAACCTCATCCTCCTCATTTTCAGCGCTTCGCTGACTTTTACGTGTGCCGCCACGGACACCTGAACTCTGTGAGGCGCTTGGGCCTCCTTTTCTTTCCAAATGCTTTTTCTTTTGCAAACATTTTCCTCCTAGACCCTTATTCTCTATTTCATCTTCTGAAACTGAATAAAATTCCTCTTCTTCCATTTCTTTTCTACCTCTCTTTCCTAAGCATTGCTTAAATTCCTCTTGAACTACTGTTTTTACCTCATCACTCACCATCTTCCTTAATTTCTTATTTTTTGCTTCTTCTGTTATTTTACTATTCTCCTCATTCTCCATAATGAATTTTTAATTCAATCCTCCTAAACAACTTCTTACTTTTCTCCTTAAGAAAAAATCTTAAACTCCTCAAACAAACTGAAAAAACGAATTCCTTAAGCAAAATACTTAAAGAATTGTATTCCAAATAAAAACGCTTCCAAACAGTTGATTTCCTCCTTTAAAACCACAAATATTCCACTCTCTAAACCAACGATCGTAACCTGACCGGTAACGAACTCCCAATCAAGCCACCGTTGCCTAGCAACCTCTACGCACTATCTGCTCTAGAAAAAAGCCTAAAAACTCACTTAGCTCCGATTTCCTCATTGAAACTTATGAAAAACCAAACATAACGACGTAGATAATTGCTACGTTTGCGCGTCTTCCTCATGCCTCCATTTCATGAAACTGACATCCCAGACGCTCGCGTTGACAATCGTTACGTGCGCGCGTCTACTCATGCCTCCATTTCATGAAACTGACATCCCAGACGCTCGCGTGGACCTCGCTCCCGCATTTCTAAAAACGCAGTGAGTTTTAAGCTTCCTAATCATTTCCCGATCTAAATCTCATTACGCTCACATTAAAAACGTTAACACTAACTATAATAACATCCATACAATTTTCCAAATGACAACAAAAAACGAATAATAATTTTTTGTTTAAAAAATACTTGAACCTGAAAATAATACATGTATTCCTACAATAAACACTTAAGCTGTCAATCAAACATTCTTACCCGAAAATTGGGCAATCACATTCATTTCCACTCATAAGAGCAATCAATCTAATGCAAAGAACACAATACTTGTCTAGCTCAGAAGCAGCAACAAAAGAGGAAGGAAATGGAGGATGCAGACTCTTTATAGGAGATGAACATTCTTTTTTGTTTGTGATGTTTTAAGTTCCATTCTGGGAAGCTTTTAAGATGTTGTTGCTGCTCAGAAGAAGTAATAAAAGATTTGATGCATAATGCTAGCCTCCTGTCTTGCCATAACATTTCCCTTTTTGCTTCGGTGTGGAAGGAAATAACATCAGACAAGTGGGTGAGACAGATTGTTCACACATGACATACTTTGGAGTTTGTTTAGACACCCCCAGTGTGCCCACCCGAGAAGGAACATCATCTCCATCTATAGGAGCTTCAAAAGTAAATTTTCATGCTTCTTCGGAAGGGGGCTATAGAACTGTCCCCAAATCAGAAAGAAATCAATGTTATTGCAGATTTTACGTAATCAAAAAGAAGATTAGCAAATGGAGGCCAATCATGGATCTCAGACAACTAAACACTGAAGAAGCAATCAGCCTGAATGGTTACCTTTGATTCTTGGTAGCGGGTCAACACTATCAGTTCAGGGCATTACCTTTTGGCTGAAATCAGCGCCTCGAAGATTTACCAAATGAATTGCTCCAGGAGCTGCCTTTCGCAGGCAAGAAGGTCATAAGCTGTTCCCATACCACGATGACTGACTCATCAAGGGCTCATCAAAGGAAGAGGCAAAAAGCTCTATGAAGGCTTACATCAATCTCTTCCAGAAACTGGACCTCAGGTTGAACAAGGCAAAAGATTCCTTAATTCCCCAGACAAAAATCCGGTTCCTGGGTGCATTACTGGACACACAGTTGGGAAAGGCTTTTCCACCACAGGAAATGGCAAAAAAGTTGACAACTGTGGCAAAGAATAGTTCAACAAGACACTTAGGCCCATATGTACAAAAGGCATTTCAGTTTTTTAACGGACAGAATCGCAGTTTCGGGCCGTTTAGAAATGCAAAATTGCCTTTCCTAATGTACAAAAGGCCTATGCGGCCGCGCAAAATGCGATTTCTACCCAGCAGATTAGCAAAATAGGAAATCGCAAACGGGGATTTCCTATTTGCGATTTCCTAACATGTACATAGCATTTCCTAATTGTGAAATGGGTGCTTAGGAAGGAAATGCTATTACAATTGAATCAGATTAGGTGGTAACCAGGTGCAAAGTAAAAAAAATGCCCCCAAAATGCACCAGGATCATTCCCAATGGTGCAACAACGCATGCCATTACCACGAAATAATCATCATCACTTAGCCAGGTAGAACACATAGGGCTTTAAATCTGTAAATGATTTGACAGAGATGGTGCAAGTCTACTAATGCTTTGAGATCTTGCATGCAATATTTGGATACAGCTGTCTTTGAAAGGCCAGCAATCACGATGCATGTTATTCGAGGAGGCTCTGTGTGTTACTGCACACAGCCCATCTTTGTGTACCAACGCCTCCAGCCCTTTCATTCATTGGCCCTTTTTATGCTAAATACTAGACTGTGGCATCGTGTGATTTTGAAGGTGAGTGTTAAGTCTGAGATAAGTGCAGAATAGCAGTGATGGGTGTCACCACAGTTAGGTTTTCTAGGAATAATGGAAGTTTGAAGGAGATTAGTTCCATGCAAGTTAGAGGCGGCTGGGTGTGTGAGACCGACCTTATTATGCTGGATCTGTTGGATGCTGATTCCTCTACCAGAACACTTTTAAAAAACTTGTTTTATTAATGCATGTAGCAAGCCCTTTCAGATGTTTGATGGCATGTTCTCAATTAGTCATTTCTTTCATCGTAAAACAAGTGAAATGAGGCCTAGTTCAAAGTTATCATGTTTGTCGCCTTAATCCCTTCGTACATCTGATAGGACCTGCCTGAGAAAAATGTGTGCCTGAATCTATTCAGTAATTCAAATTGTATTTTTTTTACAATGTTGGGTAAGAGTAATCGTTTGTGTTACAGTAAAAACAAGTAAAGCTCTTTCACAGAATAGATAAAACATACTTCATGGCCTCCTGGTGGCATAAAATAATGCATTCCGCTGTATTCGACCTCGCCAATGTGCCCCGAATTCCCCAATACCCAACAAATAAAACAATACGTTATTTTGTTTGTTTTAAAAACGTGGAATTATAAAGCAGCACTGTTGTATTGATTGACATTTGTAGAGGCACCACCATGACAAAAACGTAATGGCAGGGTACTAAATGCACAGTCAGAAAATAATTGATCAGCAAAATGCTGCATTAACAGTTTGCGAGTACAATCAGTGTATCATCTCTTGCGCAAGGGTCACTGCAGAGTATTTAGGAATTGCCCGGACTGTGATTGTGAGTCTTTCTGTATAGCGTGCACCGTGTCATAGAATATTTTGAAAGCATTTATTGCGAGTCAACATTATTTATGCTTAGCACACATTATGAGTCAGAAGATATGTTTTTATACAGCATACACTAAGAGATGACTCCTCTTACAGGCAAGACCATTCTATTCAGACACTAGAACTTTGATGCAGGAATGTCAATCTGAACTTGTCAGGGTTGCTTTGCAAAGAGGTGTTTGCTGTGCTAAGCAACCCCAGCTAAGCATATCTATATAGACAGCACCCTCAGCTCTGACTAACGCAGAGTTTAGCTCACTCTGTCATTCTGTGAATCTTCTTTTGAGTGGCCCCTGATCTTAAATTTCGAAATGCATTACCGATTTGTTTTTTATGTTAATTTTTTGGGGGGATTCCAGCTTGTATTGCTCGATGGCATTATAAATGTCCTCTTTGAATGTCTCTTAACATTTTTGCCTTTTAAAGTTATAAAATCTGAAAGCTTTCCTTGTAGGTCGGCCACTGCTCTTGCTTTTCAGAAACATTGAGGTCCATATGTGTAATATGTGCGATTTCCTTCTAGGAAATCACAATATAGCGTTTTCCTAATTTGCGATTTCCTAATAGCGATTGCGACTCTGTGGGAATCGCTATTAGTAAATCACATTTATGTACATTCCAATTTGCGATTCCCAAATAGCGATTTCTTCGAATTCGCTATTTAGGATTTGCAAATTTGAAATTTCGTACATATGGGCCTCAGTCACAGTGAGACAATACAAGTCCTGTTGGTCCTAATAGCATCCTGTATAGGCCTCGTCCCGTTTTGCAAACTTTGCATGAGGCCTGTCCCACAAGAACTGGACTCATAATGGAAGAAGTTAAAGGATCATGGGCGGATACAGTTCAGCTCATAACACGCAGGAGAGGGAAGGAGGTAAACTACTGCACATCCTCCTCAGAAAATACAACTAACACAAATAGGTGCAGCAGCTCAAGGGGACCTGATGCTGTATTCCTACCCTAGGATAGATGAATTTCCAAGCTGGATACTCACAGAATTACTGTGCAAAAGGTAAGTGAAGGTGAGGCCATCCTTATGGAAGAGGAAGTCTCACACACATAATTGTGTCATGCTTCATCATCAGCAGCCTCTGCCCACCCTGGTAGGCCAGTGTCACCAGGGCGGACTCAACCTCTTGGTTTGACTTGGCGCAGGAGGGTGTTCTTAGATAAAAGACTACTGGATACAAGCCGGATCCAAATTTGTGAATTAAAAATACCTTACAGTTCCCCAGCAGCTAACCTTTATTAAATGGAGACTGCAGGTAAGGTTAAAAAACGGGTGGGATGGTAAATGAGGAGCAATGACTCACACCATCTCAAAAATGTGGCCAACATGGTTCTTCCCTCATTAAATAGCCCTAGTGGGTCTGGGGCATTCCTCAGGGCCAGTGCTTAATTTGTAAAATATTAAGTGCAGGTGCTCAAATTTTTGTAGGAGGCCACACCCACGTCCCCGGATCCACCCACTTCCTCTCCTGGCTCCACCCACTTCCTCCACTGGCTCCACCCGCCTATTTCCCTGATTCCAAAGTGGTCTTGGCTAACAATTAAAGACTGGCAGAGGAAGCAGTTGCACAAGACAGTACCAGTTGGCAGCTCACCACTTCCAAAACCACTCCCCCACACTCAGTTAAGCACACCAATGGATTTGAGCCTGCTCTGCAGGAAGGTGAAACTCCAGGGACGACTGCCTGTGTAGTCTATGTAGCAGCATTATGGTACGACACGGTTGCTGTCCTGAATAGCAGCCAATTGGACCCATAATGTGTGGTACCTTTAGCCAGTACAAGGCTTTGAAGAACTAGCATAACACAATGCGTTGTAGGACTTCTAGTTTTACTTTATACAATTGCAAGCATGTGTGCTGATGACAGAAAACAGGACTACTTGAATGTGCCACTCAAGGCAAAATAAATCTTTTTTTTTTTTACTTAAAAGCCAGCAGCAGTGGAGGAATAACTGCATCCGTGGGTCCACTCTATAAAAAGTTATTTAACATAATGAGCCATTTTTATGCTTTGCAGATAAATATAACACTGAACACTAGTACACAGCTGATGGCAGAAAAACAAGAAAACCAAGTCTACCTGAATGTGCCACTCGATGCAAAATTGCCTCGAGTGGCACATTCAGGTAATCTTGCTTTTCTGCCATCAGCTGTGTGCCAGTGTTCAGTGTTATATCTGTCTACAAAGCATTCAAATGGCTTAGTATGCTAAATAACGTTTTATAGTGTGTGGGGCTCACAGCTGCAGTTCTTCCCCCACTGCTACCGGCTTTTAACTTTAAAAAAAAGATTTCTTTCGCCGCAAAAGTTAAAAGCCAGAAGCAGTGGAGGAAGAGCTGCAGCCCTGAGCCCCACATACTATAAAATGTTATTTGGCATAATCAGCCACTTGAATGCTTTGTAGACAAATATAACACTGAACACTAGTACACAGCTGATTAGAGAAAAACAAGATTACCTGAACGTGCCACTCAAGGCAATTTTTTGTCGAGTGGCAGGGTTCAGATAGTCTTGTATTTCTGTCATCAGCTGTGTACTAGTGTTCAATGTGTCTACAAAGCATTCAAATTGCTTATTTTGCTAAATAACGTTTTATCGTGTGGGGCCCACAGCTGCTGTTCTTCCGTCACTGCTGCTGGCTTTTAACTTTAAAAAAAGATTTCGCTGCAAAAGTTAAAAGCCAGCAGCAGTGGAGGAGGAGCTGCAACCACGGGCCCCACACTATAAAACGTTATTTAGCATAAAAATACATTTAAAAGCTTACATTGCAGGCAAATATAACACTGGTGAAAGGGCTTACTTACTGGCACTGCGGGACAGCCTTTTTAGTTTTAACTAATGTGCGAGGGAGGAGGCATGCGGCACGACACGCTGATTGCCTCTGTCGTCAGATAATAATTAAGGCGGCAGGTGCGCAGTATGCTGGGCGGGCCGAGGGTGAAAACACTTCTCATTGGTCTGATTTGGGCCACAAACTTGATGATTCGACAAGGAGGGACGGGGCCAGGCTACTAATATATTTTGCAATCGTTTATTGGTAGTGCACTATGCTAGCGAGCTACCAATGAATGACTGCAAAATTGAAATGGGGTGTGACGGTGTTGGTGACCTACGCCGAGGCAGGGACCCACCAGCTTCAGTTTCTGGCGGTAATGTTCTGTGTGTGGCTCATATTTAGGTGGGCGGCCGAGCAGCTGTATTCAATTTGAAATGTTTTCTGCGCACGCATTCATGTGCGATATCAGCTTTTCATGGGGAGGGGGGGGGCACTGGAACAGTGACAGCAGTGGCAGCTACTCGGAGCAGCGCGCCGCCAATAAAAGTATGATTCATAATGCATGGGAACTCAACTAGCTGTAGACCCGGCCCTGAGAAATAAGTGCCGGTGCTGAGCACCGGAAAGCACCGGCACAAATTAAGCACTGCTCAGGGCCAAGGATCCCTAACTGTCTCCTAACGGCCACTATGCCTAAGTATTAAGAAGTGAAACAAGAAAAAAAGGAAACAAAAATTCTAATACACTCAGGTGAGAGTCCTACCTGAAATGGAACTAGCTAAATTAGCCCATTAAGACAAAAATAATTTTTTATACATATCACCTTCTCCAGACAAGAAAATTCAATTTTATCATGACGTGGGCATCCAAGTGTCACTGCACGCCACTGCACTCACAGCACACGTGATATGTGATAACAAATGCATGCAAAAACAATGTGCATGCATAGTACACAAATATATATATCGCATTAATACTCAAAAAATGATCAAATCCTGATGTACTATAATCACTTCCTACATGTATCTGATGGGAAACAGTATCTCTTACTCTAGACTTTAGGGGATACAGTGGTCCGTTGTGACCAACAGCAGTGGTTCCCTGTTAGTTAGGGGTATCGCCGCACAGGGTCTCAACCTTGCTCGTTACTCTCAACATGAACTTCTTAGGCAATTGATCCAGCGCTTACAATAAAAATAATTTCTCCTACTATGTTTTTGGGTCATCCAGGTGCAATTATTTCTCCAACACACACACTATATCCATATGACGGTGGGGCCCATAACACCGCATATACATTCACTTACTCATTTATTTCCCTGGATTTTCCTCCGACATGAAACCTAGGAGAAAAACGATTCGCTGTAAGGAGACGGGATACCTCTTTTATAATGTCACAACAATTCTCATTTTACTTTTAAGGTATTCCGCTCATTGGTCGATGGACCAACTAGTAGGAATCAGTTGATGGTGATTAAGACCAGCTCAATCACAATGAACTCTTTTACCAATTCATTTTTATCATTATGCTAAAGAAAATCACTGAGTCATTTGTTTAAAGAATAATAAAGTTTATATAAAGTTTTGAATGCAGGAAATTCGAGATTAATTTATTATTCAGATCATTGCGTTTATCATCAATATAAGAATAGTTGTAATTGCATGACAATTTTATTAGACGGAAATGAGGTTATCATACTAAGAACTCTATAGATCAACCTATCTATCTCTCGGGGAAATCCTAATATTTCTAATATAAATCTTATCAAATGCTAGTTCTCCTAAAGCGGCATCTTATACTCAACTGGAAAAGGAAAATCACAGCAGCAGCATCAGCTCGTCAGCATCAGCAACCGCAAACTCTCCCATCTACAGCATCTAACTTCTTCAGCATCTCCCGCAGCATCCCGCAGCATTCTAACCCCTCCCACCAAGAGTAGGTCTTCTTATACCCTAATTCTAGCTTACAGCATAAAATGTTTCTTCTTACATGGCGCGATTCATTCTCATTGGTCCAAAACTCAGGTCCCTATACATTTTAATCAAACTTCCTGGTCTTAACTAGTTCCGTGAGGAATGTCCATGCAAGCATTGTTTCCCACAGTTCATGCACTTGCTCATCCGTTTCGATCAGTCCAAATTGTTTCTTTTTCTGCAACAATTTATATAATAGAGTTCTTTCTATTGATTCAACCAGGCTTCTCACGCTTCTTGCTGATCATCTTGGCACACATCTGCTCAGAAGGGTCACAGCAGCCTTGACCATACTTTCATCTTAGCCTCTCGGCATCAGCAAGTGATCATCCCTTTGCAACAGCCTCTCTCCTCTATCACATGGTCGCATCCGCTCCTGCGCACTCTAGTAACTCGCGGCCATTTTATATTGCTGCTCGGCAGGCCTATGCGCACTATTTCTAAAGAAAACAAAATGTTATTAAAACAATGAAATATAAACCCTTTCGTTTCCCTCCCGTCTTTCTACGTACCCCAATTAGGTATTACCTAGCAGAAGCAACATATAAAGCTGTCCCTTACTTACCATCGCTTTATTTTGCAACCACACATTTTATTCAAAGCACAAATCATGCATTTTATTATTATTTTAGTACGCAAAATATTATGTTATGTTAGAAACGTAAACAATTATTAGTTCATTATTTTGCACATTAAACTGCGTGTTATCCTTAACCCTTTACATACATTGTTGGTTATTTACTTAAACGAACACGTTTATTAATATTATACGAAAATATTAGGAGGTTAAAATTTTTATATTTACCCTGCTCCATCAACTCCCCGCTTTGGTGATTTTTTTAACATCACCACAAAAACCCAAGTTATACAATTTTCTCAGACAGCATATATCTTTTATCCATTTGCTT
This sequence comes from Calotriton arnoldi, assembly GCA_963921515.1. NCBI lineage: Eukaryota > Metazoa > Chordata > Amphibia > Caudata > Salamandridae > Calotriton > Calotriton arnoldi. The sequence goes on along the minus strand of CAWUFW010002400.1, from coordinate 1,542,425 downwards.
TTGTTAGTTTTATACTTCTGTATCGCTTTCAACTTGTCTCTTTGTTTTCTTGTATATGTTCTCTTTTATTTCTTCTAACTCTATTTCACCTATTTCTCTCTCTCTCTTTGTTTATCATGTTTTCTTTTTCTATCTTATTCTGCTTTCTTCTTCTCTTTATACATGTTACTGCAAGCTTCAATACTAATATTATTATTATTATCATGGTTGCTATTATTATAACTTTCCCTATTATTAATCCACTCATTCTTGTTAACCAATTTGTTACAGAAGAAAACCCTTTACCAAGTTTTCCCCAAACACTTTCAACCTCCAGTGGTACTAGTTCTTTGTGCAAATTTGTAATATTTGTTATATATTTCTGTATATTTTCGCTTTTATCAGGAATGTAAGTGCAACAATGTTGGACTTTCAACATTCCACAGACTCCGCCCTCTTTTGCCAAAAGAATGTCAAGGGCAAGACGATTTTGCATCACCATAGCTCTCATGGCAACCATCTCGGTATTTACCATTAAGAGCCCTCCAGCAGTATTGGTAGATAAACGATCTACTACTGTGGATAATTTCCGAATTCTGAATGCCTTCAAAGATATTCCCACTGCTGGTATCAATGCACCAAAAATATAACCTACTATTTCTGAAAAACTTTCCCTTTTTCTACGTGTAAAGGTATTTATCATTTTGTGTGTTCCCTTTTCTTTTCTATCCACATGAAAAATCTTTGGAAAGACCAGGCCTAAATAACATGATCCATACCAATGGTCCGGCAACCTATAATAAGCCCTATTCCCACAAACGTAATAAATCCCTGGAAATATTGGATCTTTTCCCCCTTTGAATCCCCATCCACCTATAATTTGGTAATTGTCATGGCAATTACTGGAACCCACAAAATAATTGTCATATCTTGTCTTATTTCTTCTAATGCACAACCTTCCCTGTTGGGGCCAATCCAGAGTCATAGCTGCATTTGTCTTTTTCTTGTCATGATGGTCTTCCTCAAACGCCCAAAGAGGTGTTTTTGTCTCTTCTATCACTTTTCTTTCAAATTTCACTCTTCTCTCCTCGACCATTTCTAGGAATACCTTTTCTTCCTTCTTTAACTCACAGGTAAGGTTGTACCTAAATATATTATCTAATGTTAAAATCTTATCTTCTAAGAAATATTCACCAAATATCTTTCCCTCTTTTATTTTATTAAGCTCGGAAACTACAGAAACCTTTGCAAAAATCCTATCTACATCAGTGTAATAATATTCTAATCTGCCTGTTTTGTAAAATAAGCTTGCTAATACACTACATGTTATTCCATACGTCAAAGGGAGGTGATGATAAGTCACACCCTCTGCTAAAGATGCAGGCAACTGCATACAAACATAGCAATCCCTTACATCCATTGTTTCTACGTACTCATACAGTAATTTAGTAAACACATTCTTTGAAAAATCTGTTATTGATTTGTCCTTATGTAATTCTGCACTACTCCTTAAAATAACTGGTTCTTGGGTGTTAGCTCCTTTTCTTTTCTCAGTATTATTAGATTTCTCCACTACAGCTAAACTAATTGGAATAGTTATTGCTAAAACTACCCATACTGTTATTAATAATCCTGTACAAAAACAACACATTTTGCACCATCTACTTAAAAACTCACATCTACATTTTCTATCTCTAATATTCTCCATTTTGTACTTGTTTTCTAGAAAATTGTGTCACTACACCTCAGAAATGACTTGCTTGCCACTCTGTACTTTCAAAATGTTGTCTTTGCTTGGTTCTTTCTTTTAATTCTTTCTCAGAATTCTTTCTTTGTCACATCCGGTAAATTCGTCAGTTCAGTGTTTTGTCAAATCCGGTAAACTATCTACAGAAACCTCTTCAGGTTTGTTGCTTCAGGTTTGTTGCACTTCACTTTCTCCCATCAGGTTTCTTTGTTCTGGGTTTTCGTGAGTGTTCAATTCTTCTTTGTAACTAGTCAGAGCACGATACAACCATTCAGGTGATCTGTACTTCTGATTCACTTTCTTTATTCTTTTTGTTTTCTGCAAGTGTTTACCACCTTGTTTTCCTTGCTCCTTTTGACTTGTTATTTCATTCACTTGTTCAGCACTTTTTCCATCCAATTTTACGATCCTGTATCTTAATTTTCTTACTTTGTCGGGCCAATTGTCTCCTTTTCTTGGCCTTTTTGCTTCACTTCCTTTTTCCTCTCTTTCTGTTTTCCAATTTCTTTTTCTTGTTTCTAGTTTTTCATTTCTTTCTTCTCCACTTTCTTCTGATTGTTTCAATCTTTTCGTTATTTCCTCTTATTTTGAAACTAATTATTTCGCTTTCAGCTACTTGTGGTTCTTTTCTTATCTTCCTTCGTTCACCTACTTCTGTCCCTCCTCGAGGTTCTTCCGGTTTTGTGTCAGTTTCTCTATCTGCTTCTAAATTTCCCTGTTCTTGTGTTTGACTATCTGTTCCTACTGCTCCTCGGGGTTTTTCCGATTTTTCTAACTTTTGGTCTGAAACTCTCCCTTCTTCATCTATTAATATTATCTTCGAAGGAATTTTACCACTACTTGTACTTGGTTGTTCACTGTCACTGTTTTCTGACTCAGTTTCTTCTCTTATGCTTTCAAAATTCCACTTTCTTTTTGCTATTTCTTCTCCTTCTGAATGTTCTGTATCAGATTCTGAACTAGTATCAGATATTTCCAGATGTCGACTTACAGGTCGATCTTCAAATTCTGGAACTTCAGCTATTTCTTCTATTTCTTCTTCTTCTTCTATCGTTTCACTTGTAGTTGGGTCTTCCAGATGTCGACTTACAGGTCGATCTTCAAGTTCTGGCACCCTGTTTGTCTCCTCTTCTCTTTCTGATGCTGAACTGTTGTCTGTTATTTCCAGATGCCGACTCACAGGTCGATCTTTAGGTTCTGGAACTCTGATGGTGTGGCTGGCATGTACCCAGTGTTTCACTCCTGCACCCTTAACTGCGGTGGTCGTCACTAGGATCACTTGTCGTGGTTCGTCCCAGCGAGGAACCAAACAATTTCTTCTCCGGTGGACTTTTATTTGAACCCAATCTCCTGGATTCAAGTCGTGTGCTGGTTTTCTTTCAAGAGTGGTCGCATCCGGTCCAACCTGATGAAACACAGAACGCACCACATCAGCCAATCCTTTACAATAATCCAGTACTAGATCATCAGTTATAGTCAGTAGCTTGTTGACAGGTACTTGTGCTTGTCTCATTGCTCGTCCCATGATTATCTCATGTGGACTGAGTCCAGTCTACCTTTCCGGAATACTTCTGATTGTCATCAGAACCAATGGCAAAGCATCTGGCCATTTCAGTCCTGTAGCTTGACACATTTTTCCTAACCTGTTTTTGATTGTTCCATTCACTTGCTCTACTATTCCAGAAGCCTCTGGTCTGTATGCACAATGCAGTTTCTGTTTAATACCAAGGGCTTCACAAATCAGTTTAACTAATTCGTTTTGGAAATGTGTTCCTCTATCTGTTTCAATCGGGACTGGAAAACCATACCTCGGAATGAATTCTCGCAGCAAAAGTTTTGCTACTGTGATACTGTCATTCCTTCTTGTTGGATATGCCTCCACCCAACGGGAAAACAAACAGACGGCCACTAAAACATACCTCAATCTGCTGCAAGGTGGCATTTCTATGAAATCCATCTGCATTCTGGTAAAAGGACCCCCTTCTCGTCCTATTCTTCCTAGACTCACTACTGTCTTCCTTCCTGGATTTAACTGTTGACAAGTCAGACATCTTTGACAAAGACTCTCAGCTATGGCTCTGAATTTTGGATTGTACCATGTTTGTCTAAAAAGTCTGATCATTGAATCTCTCCCAATATGGGCTTGCCCATGGTACATCCGTGCCATGTCAGAAATCATGCTATCAGGCATAACTGGTCTCTCATCCCTGTAAACCCATACATCAGTTTCTTCATGTTTCCTACATCCTGCTTTTAGCCAAGTATCTTTCTCTTCATCTTCTGCAGCCTCTTGTAACTGTCTTACCTCATCCCATGTTTCAATTGAGTTAGTAAAAAGCAATGGACAAGAAATATGCTCTCTCTCGTCGGCATTTATTCAAAGAAACCACATTCTTTGCACAGTACTGTGCCATTTCGTCAGCATATTTGTTGCCAACAGTAATGTAGTCTTCCCCATTTTTATGTGCATTGCACTTCACTACAGCGATCTCTTTAGGCAGCTGTATCGCCTCAAGCAACTTTTTCACAAAATCTCCATTTCTTATGGGTGTCCCTGCAGACGTCAAGAAACCCCTTTGTGACCAAATCTGACCAAAATCATGCACGACTCCAAAGCCGTACTGGCTGTCAGTCATAATCGTAACCCGTACATTTCTTCCCAACTTACATGCTTGAATCAGAGCTACTGATTCTGCAACTTGGGCAGACCGTACACCTTTCAGCAAGATGCTTCCAATACAGTTGCTACTGTGCAAACTGCATATGCTGCACTTAGAACTCCATCACTCGTTCTTAAACATGAGCCATCCACAAACAGAATATAATCTGATTCTTTCAAAGGCTCATCTCGTATATCAGCTCTTGGTTTAGTACAGTATTCGAGCACATTCAGACAATCGTGATCTACTTCATCCATTTCAATCACATTCTCTTCATCTGGCAATGATGTTGAAGGATTCACATTCATACATCTGTCAATGGTCACATTATCTGCACTCAAAATTACCTTTTCATACCTAGTCAGCCGACTATGTGTCATGTATTGTGTTTTCGTTCTTGTCAAAAGAATTTCCACAGAATGGGGAACATACACTCTTAATGGATACCCCATCACTATACCTTCACTCTGTTCCAGACTCACACAAGTAGCAGCAACTGCTTTCAAACATCCAGGCAACGCTTTTGCTACAGGGTCTAAAACAGCTGAAAAATATGCAATTGGTCTTTTCATAGTTCCATGTCTCTGCACCAAAACTGAAAATGCACATCCATCTCTTTCGCTGCAGAACAGCTCAAAATCTTTCTCATAGTCAGGCATTCCTAATGCTGGAGCCTCACACAATTTCTTTTTCAGCTCTCTCAATGCTTTCATTTCTTCATCATTCATTTCAAAAGGATCTTTAACATCCTTCTTTGTCAGTTTCTGCAATGGTTTAGCAATTAGTGAAAAACCGCTTATCCATTGTCGACAATATCCAACCATTCCCAAAAACATTCTTACCTCTCTTTGTGTCATTGGAGCTCTCATTCCTTGAATCATTTTTATTCTCTCTGTCGTTACCTTTCGTACTCCTTTCTCAATTTTATGCCCTAAATACTGGACTTCTTGTTTACAAAACTGCAATTTTGAAGGGGACACTTTATGTCCTCTTTTTGCTAAATGATTCAGCAAAGCAATCGTGTCATTGACACATGCTTCCTTCGTTTTTGATGCCACCAGTAGGTCATCAATATACTGAACCATTACTGACTTTTCTGGCATTCTTAAATCTTCCAATGATTTCTTTAGGATCTGATTAAAGATTGAGGGACTTTCTGTATACCCTTGAGGAATTCTGCACCATGCCAAAATACGCTCTCCAAACCTAAACGCAAATATTGGCTGGCTATCTGGATGCAATGGAATAGAAAAAAATGCATGACATAAATCAATCACAGTGTACCACTCTGCTTCGCGTGGAATCTGGTATAGAATCACGGCAGGGTTCGGTACTATTGGGCAACAAGGCACAACAATTTTGTTTACTTTTCTTAAATCCTGTACGATTCTATATGTTCCATTTGGCTTTTTCAGTCCCATTATTGGCGAATTACATGGACTGCTCATGATTTCTTTTAGAATCCCGTGTTCAATCATTTTATTTATTACTGGCGTTATTCCTTCAATTATTTCTGGAGTCAATTTATACTGGGGCGTATTTGGGTAACTCGTTCCTTCTTTTACTGAAATTTTTACGGGATCTACTCCTTTCATTAATCCTACATCTTCTCCTGTCAAGTCCCACACTTCTTCTTTTACTGTCCCTTTCAACTCAATTGGGATTTTCTCTGCATCAAATACAGGAAACAAACGATTTACTTCTGGTTCTAAATTTACCATTGTCATTTTGTACAGTACATCCTCATCTGGAGTCTGAAATGCAATTCCGTCTGGAGTACAATAAATTGTGCAATTCATCTTACACAATAAATCGCATCCTAAAAGGTTAACGGGACTACAATCACACACCACATATCGGTGCATTTCACTAAATGGACCAATTCTTACCTTTACTAATCTAGTAAGAGGCGTTTCAATTTGCTGATTGGAAACTCCAACCACTTGTATATGTTCACCTGAGAGAGGAAGATTTGGAATTTCCACTGACCTAACAGTAGAACGGGTAGCTCCAGTGTCAACAAGGAATGTTATATTTGCACCATTCACTTCTCCATCCACAAATGGACCTGACTGGTCTACCTCTAGAGTTGCGCCAAGCACGCACTCTTCCCTCTCTTTCAGACACCGTCATGAGCTTTCATACGACTCATCCTCACTCTGTCGTAACCAATATTGTGAGATTTCAGCTGCACGTGACAACTGTTTTACCTGTTCTCCTCCGTAGAATCCTGTTTCTGCACTGTATTTCTGTTGATTAGCACTCTTGGGAAGTGGTGGTTGTGGCACCTGACCTTGTTGAGTAACTACCTCACTCTGCACCTGTGAATTTAATGTTTGATTTTCTACATTAGGTTTAGGAGGAAATTTATACTCGTTTCTCCAATGCCCTAGCTTTCCGCAATTGTGGCATGGCCACTTTTTCTTCGCCTCATCTATGCTCATTTGTCCTTTTCCTTTACCTATATTAGGTCGGGATTTAAACTGTCCTGTTTCACTGCTAGTATTATTCAATTGAGCTTCTTGCTTCTCTGCAACTTTCACCTGTGTCCACATGGCTTTTTCTTTCAATTTACGCTGTTTACTCTCAATTTCATCACTGCAATACTTAGCATATCTCAAAACCTCATCCACTGTGCTATTCTGCCACCCTATCAAATGCTGCTTAATCCTTTCACTTATTTCCGGTGTCAATCCATACACAAACCTATATACAAAATGACTCATGTCCTTCTCACTTAGCGTCTCATAACCACTATACTGTTTGAAAACCAACAACAATCTCTCATAGTACGCATGCACTGATTCTTTGCTTTCCTGTGTTGTTCTGTCTATTTTCACCCAATCTGTTTCTTTTGGTGGAATTTTATTCTTCAAAAAGGTAACTACCTGATCATACTTCCTCATCACTTCTGGACCTGGCGCTCCTGTTTTGGCATCCCTTGGATATTCTACAGTTGGCCAATCAATTGTAATCTTACATTCCGTCCATAAATCAGCAGGCACTACTATGTCAAACAATCCATCTAGATCTATCCACAGCACTTTTGACACCTTAACAAATCTCTCCACTTGTCTGTACCATTCTACTGGTTTCTCTCTCAATTTTGGGAAGTCATTTGTAAATGACAGTATATCCTGTCTGGTCCACGGAACATGCACATAACTACCACCTGGTGTTTCTCTCATTGGGTACTCTCTGGTAACTGGTTCCTTATCTGTCATTGCAAAAGCCAAAGATGCTTTATCTGTTGTTTTCTCATTCCTCTTTGTCCATCTATTTCTCCATCTATCCACATCACCCCACTTTCTCAATAAAACAATCAGTTCTTTTATCTGGGTCAGTCTTCCTGATGTGTTCAAATTTTCTATGTCTTTCTCACAAAAATCTACTCTGTACGGTTTCTGCAACGTCCTCACTTTCACAAATTCCACTCCTAGTTCACCTGCAATCTCTTCCAATTTGTCATGTAAATTTCTAGCTCTCCATGTAAGACTCTTACACAAAAACATAATCTCATCATCCTGATAATTCTTTAGTTTTTCCGTTCCAATTGTTCCCAAAATCAACTCTTCCATGTCTATTTTTAACCTAATTACATCTAATGGTTTTTCTTCTGGTTCTTTTGCTTTTAGTGCTTTCATCCATTCATTTAACTCTTCTGGAGTCGGACCTACAGGTGTACTATTTAACTCAATCCAATCACTGGTTCTTTCTGGTGTTCCTGATGCGGACTCTGTCACCATAGGCATTCTTCTAACCTCACTCTCATTTATCGTCAAATTTGTAGGTGGACTTGGTCTACACATACTAGCCGAATTGTGTGCACCTTCATTATTCAGTTCCATCCCTTCTCTTTTTCTTTGCACATGTGAATTCATGGGAATCACCAAAGAATGTTCATTTATTTTCTGATTTTCAAAAATTGGCATTACTGGACCTATCGTTACTGGTACAGTTACAGCTTCCATATTCTTTGTCAATTCTCTTATTTTCTCTGTCAATTCTTTTGTCGTTTTTGCTAGTTCAGTTGCATTGTCACTTTCTGTCTCATCATTTTGTGAAAATTTAAATGTTTCTTGTGACCTATTTATTTCATTTCTTCGTTCGGGTTTTTTATTCCTCCCAGTTTCCATTTGCGGTGCATTAGGTGTCACCACTACAGAAGTCTTTTGGTATGGAGGTGGGTTTCTGTTTAAAATATCTTCCAGCAATTCGTCATCTGTTTCACTACCACCATACACATACTTTTCTACCACTACATGTTTCTTTTTCTCAGTACACTTTCTCTTTGCTTCTTCCTCAACCGCAAAAGCTGGAAACAAACCTCCTGCCATGTTAGCGTATCTCCAACGCTTTACTCTTTCCTCATGATTTATTCCCCACAACCTTCCTGGTATAAACTCATGATTCTTCAATCCTCTGGATCTCTCTCGTTCATACATCTCATCTTCCCATTCCGCTAAAGCTTCAAACTGTGTCGGTCTAGGTCTAGGTTCTAACATTACCATCTTTTCTCTCAAGTTCCGTAATACAGCGACATTAAATGAACCATTTTCAGGAAAAGCCAATGCTCCATCGTTCTTGGTGTATTTTGTCCAATTTTCTAACCAAATGCATGTATGATATCCATATTTCAGCATCATATGTGAAGCTGGTGATTTCGGCGGAGGAATTATTTGTCCCTCTCTAGTCACTACCTTTTTGTCCTTCTTAAAGAAGTTCTTAACTTTCGACATCCAAGACGTTTTCTCTTTTCCATATTCATAGTACGACATGATTCACAACCTTTCTCTCCTACAACAATCGGCAAATCAACTCTGTTCCCTATGCGTTTATTTCAACCAATGCTAGCGCGACTCACACCAACACTCCAATCACAACGATTTCTGTCTACGGCGCACTGTCCAATCCCAGCGCGGCTTTTGTCTACGTCACTTCGCTCCTGTTCTCATGTGACTAGCGCACTGTCCAATCCCAGCGCGGCTATTGTCTACGTCACTTCTGCTCTTGACCCCTCCTTTACAAAATTTATCGGCAATTTCTTTTTCAACAATTCTTGTTAGTTACAACATTTTATCCACATTTCCATTGTCTGATTCTCTAAACCGAAAAGATAGCTTTGACCATTCACACAAGAATTCTGTATTTTCCAGTAGGCAGCGCTTACCTCTACCCTACCACAGAACTTTCAGTTTCGTCGATAAAGTAGCACTTCCCTCTACCTTACCCTTCTTTCAAGCAAACGGTAAACCCGTTTCTCTGGGGATAAAACACATGTGGAGACTATACTGCTCCTGAGAATTAAGGCCAGAGTTTCACAAGAAAACCGATCACTATTTCACTTACACACCTTTTATACGCAAAATATCCCTAAATAACACAACCTGTGTTATTACCAAATTGAACTCAGACAGTGTAAAATTCCATGCAACTTCTCTTGCCACACGTGTTCCACTTCCTACTTCCCGGAAGCGTGAAAACTTACATATAACATAACGCGACTCAACAAAAAAGTGTTAGACATAAACTTATCAATAATCTATAATCAAAAATCAATAATCACCAAACTAATCTATAGTAACCATAACTCTGCTACCAAGAAATCTGATCCAGCGCTTACAATAAAAATAATTTCTCCTACTATGTTTTTGGGTCATCCAGGTGCAATTATTTCTCCAACACACACACTATATCCATATGACGGTGGGGCCCATAACACCGCATATACATTCACTTACTCATTTATTTCCCTGGATTTTCCTCCGACATGAAACCTAGGAGAAAAACGATTCGCTGGAAGGAGACGGGATACCTCTTTTATAATGTCACAACAATTCTCATTTTACTTTTAAGGTATTCCGCTCATTGGTCGATGGACCAACTAGTAGGAATCAGTTGATGGTGATTAAGACCAGCTCAATCACAATGAACTCTTTTACCAATTCATTATTAATCATTATGCTAAAGAAAATCACTGAGTCATTTGTTTAAAGAATAATAAAGTTTATATAAAGTTTTGAATGCAGGAAATTCGAGATTAATTTATTATTCAGATCATTGCGTTTATCATCAATATAAGAATAGTTGTAATTGCATGACAATTTTATTAGACGGAAATGAGGTTATCATACTAAGAACTCTATAGATCAACCTATCTATCTCTCGGGGAAATCCTAATATTTCTAATATAAATCTTATCAAATGCTAGTTCTCCTAAAGCGGCATCTTATACTCAACTGGAAAAGGAAAATCACAGCAGCAGCATCAGCTCGTCAGCATCAGCAACCTCAAACTCTCCCATCTACAGCATCTAACTTCTTCAGCATCTCCCGCAGAATCCCGCAGCATTCTAACCCCTCCCACCAAGAGTAGGTCTTCTTATACCCTAATTCTAGCTTACAGCATAAAATGTTTCTTCTTACATGGCGCGATTCATTCTCATTGGTCCAAAACTCAGGTCCCTATACATTTTAATCAAACTTCCTGGTCTTAACTAGTTCCGTGAGGAATGTCCATGCAAGCATCGTTTCCCACAGTTCATGCACTTGCTCATCCGTTTCGATCAGTCCAAATTGTTTCTTTTTCTGCAACAATTTATATAATAGAGTTCTTTCTATTGATTCAACCAGGCTTCTCACGCTTCTTGCTGATCATCTTGGCACACATCTGCTCAGAAGGGTCACAGCAGCCTTGACCATACTTTCATCTTAGCCTCTCGGCATCAGCACGTGATCATCCCTTTGCAACAGCCTCTCTCCTCTATCACATGGTCGCATCCGCTCCTGCGCACTCTAGTAACTCGCGGCCATTTTATATTGCTGCTCGGCAGGCCTAAGCGCACTATTTCTAAAGAAAACAAAATGTTATTAAAACAATGAAATATAAACCCTTTCGTTTCCCTCCCGTCTTTCTACGTACCCCAATTAGGTATTACCTAGCAGAAGCAACATATAAAGCTGTCCCTTACTTACCATCGCTTTATTTTGCAACCACACATTTTATTCAAAGTACAAATCATGCATTTTATTATTATTTTAGTACGCAAAATATTATGTTATGTTAGAAACGTAAACAATTATTAGTTCATTATTTTGCACATTAAACTGCGTGTTATCCTTAACCCTTTACATACATTGTTGGTTATTTACTTAAACGAACACGTTTATTAATATTATACGAAAATATTAGGAGGTTAAAATTTTTATATTTACCCTGCTCCATCACAATCTACCTCCGCAGAGCCAAATCTATCATTTACTAAGTCTAGTGCCTCGTGAAATAACCGGTAGAGACAAAGTGCTGTACTTTGTACTCCCAAAAGGGTTATGTCAATATAAAAGCCTGTGTACTCGTTGCTTTCTTATCTCTAATTCATAGCACACCCCAATGGCGATTAAAATGACAGGTATTGCGCCACCTTAAGTAGCAATATTTGCGTGATACCTGGTTGTCTTTTGGATCGGATGTTGCCGATTTTCCACAGTTGCTTTTAACAGCTGGTTGCATTTGGGAGCCTATCGCGTTACTTGAAGACGTCGAGTAGACGCTAAGTCAAGCTGGTTGGTACTAGGGGGAAACGTAGTTCCACTCCAATTAGGCTAAAGAAACAGAGTCACCCATGGAGCTCAAAACGGCCTACTGTTGTTACAACTTAGGCGTGCGACTGTAAGTTATTTACTGGCCAGAAGTTACCATAGTTGTATTCCCAGTGTGTCACCTGTGTTAAATGGGGCTGATTTTGGTGTTAACCGAGTGTAGTAACAGCTTAGGCTTGCTCCTTATAAATTATTTTATAGCCTGAGATTGTCATAGTTTTACTCCCAGTGTGTCACAAATATTACATGGGGCTGCTATTGGTGTGCACGACGGGCTCTGTACTGGTGGGGAATGTCAGTGAAGTAGATATTTCTATTCTGCTCAGATTCATAGGTGTCAATGGGTTAGTGTGTGGTAATACACCTTAAGGCTATTATTGCAACACTAACATTATACCAGACAGCGTATGTCTATTGCTGCTTATTTAAACAGCATGTTTTTTCTGCTGCTTCAGGCATACTTGTGTGTACAGGGGTGTCTGTAATTGACCATGGTAGATGAAAAGGGGGCTCAGATCACTGATTTATTGTGGGCTTATAGGCAAGCCAGACTGGGAGCAAAAGTACTTCCCATGTTGTTATCAAGTTGAGAGCGTCTTTTGTGTCTTGCAAGAATGTAGATATCTTTTTTACAAGCGGGTGGAAAAAAACATCATAGAATTGTGACAGTGGTTCAAGGACTGACCCGATTCCCGAAACAATCGGTCTGCCTGGTGGAGGGTACCTGTTCTTATGCACCCTCGACCAGATTGTTTCTTGGCCACGAAATAAAGATGACAAAAACCAAGTATACTCAATTCTTAACAATCTGTCAGAAAAACTGTTAATTCATCATCAGCCTTACATTCTAAATCTGGAACACTTCGGCTATCCCAGCATAAGTCTGGAACACCTCGGCTATCCCAGCTTAATCAAGGATGGTTGACAGCAGCCTTACTCGGTGGTTCTTGGGCCTGACAGGAAAAAATGCAGTGCACTCGGCAACATTTATCTGCACGCCCAAAGGAAACCATAAAGTTATGTTCATGGAACATAAATGGTGTGGAAGTCAAAATTCAAAATGCGTATTTGATTACCTTCACCAGAAATCTTCAAATTGTCCTACTACAAGAAACGTGGGCAACTCATCCATTTATTTTGGAAAGATTTAGTGGCTACTTTGTTCCGACCACTAAAATTAGGAGATATGGTCACCCAAGTGGGGGCCTAGCAACATTTGAAGCAATCGGCCTGAAGATGGAAAGCGAACAGGGAGTCACAGATGATAACATTTTAATAGTAAAGTTGAGATACTGGTAAAAAAGTACTACAAACTTTCTTTTATTAATTAATGTTTACATACATCCAGATGCAAATGCAGAAAGTCAGTGTCTAATAAATTATATATTTTACTACACCTATTGCAAGATGCAACACACCCCGAAATTATAATTTCAGGATATGTTTATATGAATTTGTTATGGTCATTTGCCCAACAAGGTAAAATAATGCAATAAGATCACCTATTGGCTATTCCCAAGCAGTCGATCACCCCGGAGAGTAATGGGTTTAGAGACACTAGGGGAATGGGTCTAGTAAAAGATCTTAAATCCCTTGGTCTAAGGGTGTTAAATGGAAGGTATCTGCAAGATTCACCACCCGCATGGACTTACAAGGCAGCGGGTCTGCAATCTAGAATTGACTACACTGTAATATCTCTACCATTATTTCAAATGATATCCTCTTTTCAGATTATTAAAACAATCGAAAGTGACCATGGGAAACAAATCATTGAGATCAAGGTTCAATGTATAAGACGTCAAAAGGTAAAGTCCCTTCCTAGGGAGTTAATAACAACAAACTATAGGAGGCTGTATTGGTCAGAAGAAACAATAGATTCAATTTGGACCACAGCTTCAATACTGGTAAAGCATTGTTTTTCAGTGGATTCTCTTACAGTAACAGCACAATGGGCTCTCTTTACGAAGAAACTAATGGCCACCTGCTCATCAAAAAGTAATACCACCACTCGGCAATTTACAGGCCAAGCACAAAACGTAAGCAGGATTAGAGTATTGGCCTCATGCCGTATTTTGAAGAGGAATCATAATAGAATCCTGAAGCAAGTAAAGAAGTGGCCAGGGAATCAAGAGCTCCAAACTAAATTGAAGACTATAAGCAGAGACTTTCGGAGGTAAATCTGAGAAGAGAAATCAACAACAAAACAAACACTTTGGGCAAAAGGGCTGTATAATAGTAAAAAGAAAATCTCAAGAGTCTTTTGGAAGATGATTAACATCCTGAACAGAGCCCCGTAACGTCTGCCTTAACAGAGGCTGTTTGGGTCAACTTTTTAACAAAACATTTTAATCAAGTTTTAGGTGCCAACCTGTGTTCTATCCAAGAAACGCAAAGAAGAACTAATCAGATAAATCAACGTGAATGTATATCTACCATCTCCGAAGAGCAAGTATGCAAACTTATTAATAAAAGTAGACAAGATGGGGCACCTGGCCTGAACGGAATCCCACAAGCCCTGTATAAGGAAAATCCTACTGTTTGGGCAGGATACCCAACAAAAGTCTTTAATAATGCTCTTCAGTTGGCGAATATACCGGATTCATGAAAAAGTGGAGATTGGTCGCAACCAGCAAATTATCACCTTATGACGCTGTAGGATATAGAGGCAAGACTCTGCGCAGTAATCCTCCTGACCGAATTATCACAATGGGCAGTAGCGAGGCAAATTATTCCACCGAACCAATCTGGGTTCGTTCAAGGGACAGGTACCGTGAACAATAGTTTAGCACTCTCAGTAATTAGATAGATAAATATAAGTCAAGTAAGCAACCAATTTACCTTTGTTTTGTAGATTTTGAGTCAGCGTTTGACTGTGCACAGCGGCACCTTCTTTGGCAAAAGCTGATTAAAAAAGGAATACCTGCTAGTCTTTCAAAGACACTTCACTTGTTGTACTCTGACACCTGGGTTAGGGTGAGAATAGGTGATGGTTCGTATTTATCTAGGAAAATTGAAACCTCCCAGGGGCTAATGCAAGGATGCATCCTTGCTCCATATTTATTTTATTTATTTTTGTCTGATTTAACAGAAGCAGTGGACGAAGCAAATGCGCATCCTCCCAAGTCAGCAGACAAGCATATATCAAACCTACTATATGCCAACAATGTCATTTTGTTAAGTCAAACAACGGTGGGCTTGCAACGACTTATAGACATAATATCAAATTATTCATTAGCTAATGGCATGGTCATAAATGAGAAGAAGACAAAAGTTATACAAGTAAGTCACATGATACAGAAAAAGCATAAGTGGTACTGACAAGACCGCCAATTGGAGCAGGTTAAAACATACAGGTATCTGGGAGTACTTTTCGATGACAAAGGTTCCTTTCAGGAGCTTAAGACGGACTTGCAGAGGAAGTGTAATACCTTAATTCTAGCATTTCGCACTTTGCAGAGGTCACTGGGTGGGCCAAGCCATCTCCCATTGTTAAAAGTAATAACTGCAGAATTACTGCCTCAGTAATTTTAAATACAATCATTGTAAAAACATTTTGATCCCTTTTTCGTCTCCTCTGCAACGCCTCGCCGGCCCAGATAAGGCTAGAATTTGGATTAATAAATCAGACTGTCGCAAGGAAAGGAGATTATATTAAACTTTGGAAGAAAATAAAATCAAACGCCTAAACCAAATGTGCCTAATTCTTTGGCAAGAAGTCCAAACTAATCGAAAGTCTCCAGCCTGGAAGTATCTAGATGTGGCAATAGATGAATTATCAACTCGCTCTTAATTGGAAATGTCACTTCTCCCAGAGTCTTTTGAAAAGTCTTCAGTGGATTAACGAAAAGAATCTCGATGTTGAAAGATAAAGAGTGCCTCACGCAAAGATTGTATGCCTGGATGATACTGAAAGAGTATAAAATTCTTAAATCACATCCCTCTCTAGAGACTGGTTGGTCAATGAAGCTAACAAACTTTTTTATTAGAGCACAATTTGCCCTTCTCCCGGGCCTGGCTCGTGATGCCTTGGCTGTGGATAACAAAAACCACATGCTGCAAACTATGTAAAAATGAAGAGGAAAACATTACTCATTTGATCTGTCTTTGCCCTGCACTATTGGAAGAAAGACGGGGGCTGTTAAAAATACCTTTTTTTTAAACGGGGAATATGTACATGCAGGCAAGTGGTGATAGCATGTTTTAAAACATCTGATACAGCTTTGAATTGCATTTTTAAAAAAAAGTTCTTGACATTTGTGGCTAGAAAACCGTATTCCTATGACACCATTTTGGTATGACTATACTACAAGTAATCGAATTTCATTTAATACATAGTATGAATTATATAATTGTTAAAACGAGGTGACAATATACGTACAAATGAGATGCTAAACCTGCACTTTGTTTCGCTCTGTAAGATTTGTATACAAGGCACTATTTAGCTGGTACAACAAAAGAGGACCAGTGTATAATTTTGCTAATTGCAGAAACCTGGTGTGCTGCTGATATTTTAGGAATTTAAACTGATTTTAAACTGTAATGTATTTTATTTTATTTAACTGTGCCCAAATAATTTTAAATTTTTTTACTGTATAATATGTTTCTAATAAATGTTTATTGTAAGATTTTAATTAATCAACAATAAAATGTTTCATTCATACACTTTGAACAATAAAGAAATGTATTATTATCATCACTGTGCACACTATTATATACATAAAACTAGGTATCATGCGGAAAATATACAATTACACCCAATAGGAGCATTTTGACGCTCCACCTCCTAGTAGGTACCCAAATTTCTTGAAGAAATTTCCTCACATCCAAAGTGAAGGCACGTCACATTCCTCAGCTTTCTATTTTTCACAAAGTCCACAACGACTTCAGAAGAATCTAGGCACAACTGACAAGCTGATTTATTCAGAGGAATTCAATCAGAATTTGTCCATCCAAGGATATGAGTATTAAAGAGAAAATGTTGATGAGTGAAGCATTTGGGGAACAAAATGTTGGCAAATTCAAGGCAAAGAAGCCTTATTTCGAGCATTATACCTAAAGAAATGATTTTTCTGAACAAAACCATCCAGCAGACCACCTGTGTGGGATTTGGTACTATGAAAGGTCTTAAAAAACCTTCTGTATCAAAAGTTAATTTGACTCTTTTTGATAATTGGCCTTTACAAATAAACATTTCTGATTCTAATATAAATGAAATGATCCAGAATATAAATTATAATTCCAGTCCGTTCCCAGCTAAAGGTTTAGACTTCTGGCCTTATGATTCAGACACCTTCATACATTGTTTTCAGAGAGGAGGATACTCCCTTTTTCCTATGTCCAGTTTCATGCCAGAGAGGGAGCCAAGGGCTCCCTGAACTGGTTCAAACTGGAGTATGCAAAGAGGGCACTGTCTTCCCAATCCCCTATGTACCCTTCAAAGCAGTCTGGTGGTGCTGGCAAGCGCCTCCACCCCAGCCCAATACAGTAAGTCCTGTCTGGGAGGTGGTCAGACCTCCCTATGATAGGAAAGGAATAGTTTCTTACCTGTAACTCCAGTTCTCTTGTAGGGGTATTTCCGTGATAAGTCATAAGCATTTGAATAGTCCCGCCCACGTGCGGGGACCCCGGAGCACTTCATTAGATATATCTTCTTAAGTTATCATCTTTCACCTTTCTTCGGGAAGGCCTGTATAGACACTTAAGAGATAGAAAGACAATAATGCAGCCTAACTAACTAGGCTACACTGGCCATTACTTCATCTTGAAGTGAAAAAAGGTAGCCAGTGATTTAATTTTTTTTTAATTTATGCAGTTTAATACATATAGAAAACTCCCCTTCATAAAACACCTTTTTTCATGAAAGAGATGAAAAGGTTGGACAGAGAAGCCCCCCATAGGCTGCCATTATATGTCTGAAAATGGATACCGTGCCTTTAAGAGTCTCCAGAGACCACCAGTATCCCATGATGCACAGCTAGTGGCAGTTACTTCAGTTCTTTTTGAAGGCGTAGAGAAGTGAATGCCTAAGCTAGATCCTGGATAAGTCTGCTTCTTCCACCGGGGAGGAGGGAGGGTTGCTTATGACTTATCACGGAAATACCCCTACAAGAGAACTGGAGTTACAGGTAAGAAACTATTCCTTCTCTTGTAGAGGATTTCCGTGTATAGTCATAAGCATTTGAATAGACTAGCAAGCCCATCCCATAAACACCCAAACGGTGGAAGAAAACAGAGAAGTGACATTTCCTTTTAGGCAAACAGATTCCGAAGGGAAGCCTGTCCAACCTGAGCATCTGCCTTGGCATCAGTGTCCAGGCAGTAGTGTTTTGTGAATGTATGGACTGACTTCCAGGTGGCAGCCTTACAGATTTCTGAAATAGGTATATCACGGAGTAAAGCCGCAGTAGCAGCTTTTCCTCTGGTAGAGTGAGCCCTAGGCTTACTAACAAGAGTTTTGTTCGCTTTCTGATAACACAGCTGAATACAGGACACAATCCATCAGGAAATGGACTGTTTGGAGGTAGCTAGACCCGTACGGATAGAGCCATAGTTTACAAATAACTGATCTGCTCTACGAATATTCTTAGTCTTGTCCAAATAAAACTTCAAAACTCTCCTGACATCTAGGGAATGAAGAGACCTCTCGGCAGGAGAAGAGGGGTGCTGAAAAAAAGTAGGTAGTGAAATCGTTTGATTTACGTGGAAATCCGAAACCACTTTAGGAAGGATTCTCGGATGTGTTCTCATAACCACCTTAGAGGAATGGAAAACTGTGTATGGTTCTTGATAACATAGTGCCTGGAGTTCGCTAACCCTGCAGGCAGAAGTAATAGCTACAAGGAAAGCTGTCTTCCAAGACGGATGCTGGAGAGAAGCCCTATGAATGGGTTCAAAAGGCTCCTGCATCAGTCGAGAAAGAACCACATTAAGCTCCCAAGGAGGAGAAGGACGTCTGAAGGGAGTAAACACTTTCCTCAAACCTTCTAGAAAATCTCTAATGACTGGGATTTTGAAAAAGGAAGTTTGTGAAGGGCATTTCCTATAAGCAGTCAGAGCTGCTAGGTGCACTTTAATGGAAGGAAATTGAAGGCCCGATTGTGCTAAATGTAGCAAGTAAGGGAGGATAACATCTTCCTGGCAGGAAGTAGGAACTGCCTTCTTCGAAGAGCACCAAATGCAGAATCTCTTCCATTTATACGCATAAGAAGTGCGTGTGGATGCCCTTTTAGCTTCTTTAAGTATCTTCATGCAGTCCTGAGGTAAATTCAAATGTCCATACTGCACTAACTCAGGAGCCATGCCGCCAAATTCGATGACGAGAGGTTGGAGTGCACCATCTGTCCGCCGAACTTCGTGAGAAGGTCCGGCTGACATGGAAGCCGGAGATGCGGCAGGAGAGACCGGTGGAGAAGGTCTGTGAACCACCACTGACGCGGCCACTCCGGAGCAATTAGGATCATCTTGGCCCGTGACTGCGAGAGCTGGATGAGGACTGCCGGGATCAGGGGTATCGGAGGAAAGGCGTAGAGAAATCTGCCTGACCAGTTTATCCACAGGGCATTCCCCAGAGTTCCCGGTTGGTAGAACCTCGAGGCGAAGTTTCAGCATTTGTTGTTTTCTGCGGTGGCGAACAAATCGACCTCTGGAGTACCCCATCTTCTGAAGATATCTCGCACCACCTCGTCGTTTAAGACCCATTCGTGGTTTTCCTGAAGGAGTCTGCTTAGAGCGTCGGCCTGAGCATTTTGAACACCTGGGAGGTGAGTTGCTGTGATGGTCAGATTTCTGGCTAAGAGCCATTTCCAGATCGTCTGGGCTTCCCGAGATAACGGTCGTGATCTCGAGCCCCCCTGCTTGTTGAGGTAGAACATTGTTGTCGTATTGTCCGTCTGGACAAGCAGGGAACTGGAGTGGAATGATGGTTGAAAGGCTTTCAGAGCCAAATGAACTGCTCGTAGCTCCAGTAGATTGATGTGGTATGTGGATTCCTTCGTGGACCACTTGCCCTGTATCTGAAGGTGGTCTGTGTGTGCACCCCAGCCGAGGAGAGAAGCATCCGTTACTATGGTTTGTTTTGGTATCTCCTTGTGGAAGGGGATCCCTCGTAGGAAATTGCGGGGAGAACACCACCATCTGAGGGACTGAAGGGCATGCTGTGACAGCTGAATCCTGTCTTCCCAATCCCCTATTCTCTGGTCCCATTGATCCTCCAAACATTCCTGCAAGAGTCTCATGTGGAGTCGTGCATTTGGAGTGAAGAAGATACAGGATGCCATGGAGCCCAGAAGAGAGGAGACCTTCCTCACTGTTGGAAAGGACATGGTTATGAGAGCTTGAGCCTTCCGAAGGATCGATAAGCGTCTCTCCTCCGAAGGATACACGTTTGCCGTGCGAGTATCGATGGTTGCTCCCAGATACTGAAGACACTGGACAGGTGTCGAGACGGACTTCGTTTGGTTGATGTGGAGACCCAAACGAAGGAGAAGATCGGAGGTCCAATTGAAGTGTAGTCGAGCTCCTTGAGACGTGGACGCCTTGATCAGCCAGTCGTCTAGGTAGGGGTAGACGAACACCTTGTGCTTCCTCAGATTTGCAGCCACTACTGCCATGCATTTTGAGAAGGTCCTGGGAGCTGATTTCAGGCCAAATGGAAGAACACAGTATTGATAGTGGTTGTTCCCTACTGTGAATCTCAGGAACTTGCGATGCTTCTTAGCTATGGGGACGTGGAAGTATGCGTCTTGCAGATCTATTGCGCATAACCAATCCCCCTGATGAATTTGAGGGTAGATTTGATGTAACGCTAATATTCTGAATTTTTCTCTCCGAACCCACTTGTTTGCGTGTCTGAAACATAGCGAGTATCCATTGCGAACAATATTCAGCACCCAATTGTCCTGAGTTATTTTTTGCCACTCTGCCAGGAAATTTTGAATGCTTCCCCCTACCGGAGTGGGTAACGGAAGAGGGGGAAGAAAGGCTTCAGAGCTTAGAACCAGCAGGGGCCTTATTCCTTTGCGCAGGTTGCTGGCCTCCCCGTCCTCTAGGTTGACGTTTCTGGAACAGTTGGAACGACCGCTGATATGATTGTTGCTGATTGGTCTGTCAGCCCTGGTATCTCTGGAGCCTCTGGGAAGAGTAACGCCGTTGGAAAGGGTGGAAAGTTTTGCGCTGTTCCTTAGGTTTTTCAAGACCTACTGCTTTCAAGGTCTCCATTTCCTCCTTCATGCGGGCCATCTCCTCATCCGCATGCGAGCCAAAGAGGGTCGTGCCAGAAAAGGGGAGATTCATGATCCGCTGTTGAGCCTCAGGCTTAACCGAGGTAAGGCGAAGCCATGAGTGTCTTCGGAGAGCCACTCCGTGACAATAGCCATGTGCTGAAAGGAGTGATGTATCCGCCGCTGCACTTATTACTTGGTTGGAAACCATAAGTCCTTTGTTTAATATCACAGTAAAATCCTCCCTCTTGTCCCTAGGCAGGAGGTCTGCAAACTGCTGAAGGGACTCCCAAAGGGAACGGTCATACCTGCCCAGCAGGGCTGTAGCACTAGCCGCCTTCATTGTAGTGGCTGCTGTGTTGCATACCTTCCTCCCCACCGAATCTATTTTATGGCTTTCCTTATCAGGCGGTACTGTTGAAGTTGCTTCTTAGCCGCCACAACAATCACTGAGTCTGGGGTGGGGTCCGCCCGGAGGAAAGTGGGATCTTGCTCAGGAGGGCGGTATTTTTTCTGTAGCATGGAAGGAGCAGATTTGATGGAAGAAGGTGTTAAGAATAATTCCATCGCCGGTTCCAATAAGCCTGGCACCAGAGGGAGCAAGGGGCGAGAAGCTTGTCTCTGCTGGAGAGTCTCGAAAATGACTGAAGTTGATGGCACAGGGGTGGACAATGGAATATTTAGTTTGGACGCCCCTCGCAGTAGAACCTCTTGAAAGGTGGTAATGTCGTCAATAGGAGACACCCTTTTAGGAGGAGAATCCGAAAGTGTAGGCGAATATCTCCCAGTACTTGTGGAGGACGTGTCTCTGGTGTGCCGGGATCGAGATCTCTCATAACGATGTCGGTGATGAGAGCGTGTGGCAGAACGTAGGTGGCTGCCGGATCGATCTCTGGCACGAGACCTAGACCTCCGTCCTCGAGGCGCAGCAGGAGTCGTGGGCCGAGGAGTGGTAGGCCCCAGAGGAGGCGGTGGAGGAGGAGGAGGCGGAGGAGGAGGCGGCGGCGAAAGAGGAGGAGGATGTTCCGCTGGTCCAGGAGGAACAGAATGAGGTGGTGTCCTCGTTGGTGAATATGTTCGTGAGTACTCAGAATCCGAGGAATAAATCAAGCTCCTTGTGAGAGGGATGGGCGGAAGAAGAAGCGAGGAGGCCGAACTACAGGCTCAATGTTGTTATTTTATTGGAGGATTTAACACCAGATAACAGTAAACAGTCAGTGCAGGTGGGTTGGGGGTCTTTTCTTCTCCGGGCAATGGTTGAAGTGTCGATCCAGGGTTTCCTAGGCGTTCTTTTGATGTGGAGGGGGGGTGTCCCAGAAGGCTCGCAGGGGAGATGAAAACCAAAAGAAAAGAGGAGAGAGGCGATTATCAACCCTGTCTTGACACTTTTTAGGCTAGACAGGTCCCTTCACCGTTTTAGAAGAGCCCCTTCAGGTAAAGAGGAGGGTGATCCTCAGTGATGTAGGTAAGAAGGGTGTCAGGGCAATCCATGCAATCCTCCCTCATGCAAAGGAAGTAAAGCCGCCTAAGGCGTGCTGGACCGGTCGCACTTGGTCAGCACCCAGGCAATAATCACTTGTGAGGAGGCAATCGCACTCCTTTTTCTCAGGTAGGCAGAGACCGTGAGGGAGCGGGGTGGGTGTAGGAGACAGTGAGGGGCACACACACGCAAACGCACGCAGTGATAACACTAAGTGAACCCTTAGGCAGTTGATTCAATTAAGAATTCTTCTTCTTTATTGAAAATATCACAAAAGTTCATTTCGAACACGTTTGATTTTCATTCCCAAATTCTGTTTATAACTCCATCATTAAGATCAAAACTTCAATTTCTGAATCAGCCAACGCGTTTCGTCCTATTTAGGACATCATCAGGGCTGAAATAATGAAACAAAAAAATATAATAAAAAATAAGTCAAAAGATACTATTTACAATATTACTTCATACTACCAAAAAAGATTTACGTAATATCTTTACTTTAACTTGATTAAACAACATCTCCTGCCTATATCCATTCTACACTATTCACAATCATCAAGATGGATGAAAAATATCAATTATTCAAACATAAGAAAATCTTATAAGACCTGCATTAAAAACATTTAATAGAAACATATAATTCATGATCATTTCTAAACATGTAACTGTATAATATGTACATATCTAATATTATCCTAATTTGATCTGCCTAATGCCCTCCTAATGGGAGTACCCAGAGTGCCTAATGAAACGTGAACCATTTAAAGACATCTGGTCCAAACCAGTGTGCCAATGTGCCAATAACCATAATACAATATCACTCACCAAAATTAGAAATTCATAACGATTTATTTGATGTTCAGTTCACTATTTTATTATCTTCAAGAAAATTATTCTGAAAAGACCGAAAGAAAGCCACATCACTACCATTAAAATCAACTACACACTTGTGTCTCTAGAGTCTTGTCGCAAAAGAAACTTCACTCACCAATCTCCAATTACGAACTTTGCATCATCAAGTCCTTCGTTTCAATTCTAAACTGCAATAATAAAAGAATGTGCAAAATTTACTTCTCAAAAAAACCTTCAATAAGTTATCCTAACGGTATGCAAACCATTCCCTTCATGACACTCACCTACATCGAGTCTATTCCATGTGTTACTGCTCAGCGCGGCCCGATAAATCCCGCTGGTGTTTGCTGCCGTGTAGACCTATTCCTTTTAAATTATTAATTGTAACAGCATAGGAGTAGTATATGCACTCATTTGTGAATGTTCCAAAATCTATATAGGAAGTACGAAGCGGACTCTAAAAATTAGAATACAGGAGCACAGAAGAGCTGTGCTCAACAAAGATGTGAGTTCGCCATTATATCAGCATATGCATAATAATCATGTACTAAGAACAGGTTTTAAATTTCATGGTTTACAAAGAATTGTACCTCATGTCAGGGGTGGTGATTGGGAACGTACATTGAGGCAGCAAGAAGCTAAATGGATTAGTAGATGCAGGACAGTATCACAGGGTTTGAACAGTGACAATGAATTGCATTATTTTCTGTAAATAGTAATAAAATGTGCAAAATATAATTTATATGTGATGCCACACTGGGGTAATAATCTTGGGTGTTGGAACGATTTTAGTTATGTTATAATAATCGTTCTAGGGATGAGAGGATTGTAAAAGCAGTATAATATATGTGCAGGGATGACGTAGATATAGAATATATTTCTCCCACTCTGTGTTGAATTAGATTGTCTCCTTGGGTTATAAAGGTCTAGTTGTTCTAATATGATATTTTTTATCTAAGAATCTTGTCAGGAAACAGACACCTTAAAAGTGACTAAATTTCGAAATATTAGATATTCAGGCAAGTAGTAATGTCGTTAATTTATAAATGTTCAAGTGTATCACATAGTGTCGGGTTTTGTATAAAAAAATGTATTCAATGATTCATTACAGTGCATTTTGAGAATGCCTTTCGCTATTGGACTTAGATAATGAGCAGACCGTAGAGGGAACATGCGTAACGTAGTAGCCCTCGGTGACGGGCGTATGGAGCAGGAAATTGATGGTTGTCTGCCCACTTTGAAATCTTGATAATGAAAGTGGATCGTAGAGGGCACATGCGTAACGTAGTAGCCTTTGGTGTTATTTCTTTCGAGGTAAAAGGAACGGTGACGGATGTCCTGCGCAGCTTCGTTTTAACATTTCGGCGCTAATGAAGCGTGTTTTTGGTATTGGACTTTCGCAATTGGACGAAAGGTACAGCGGACCAGAGAGGAAACGAGCAACATTAATAGGCAGGTGGCCATTGGTGGAGTGTTTCCTGAAGCGTAATTCACAATTAACTTTTGTGATTGGTTAAAAGGTATAGCGGACCACGGAGGGGACTAGAATATTTTGGAGAAAAGAAAAAAAAAAAAAAAAAAAAAAGGTAGGCTTGAAATTCTGACTCTTCATTGGTTGGAGCTTTAAATAATGGCAAGTCCGTGATAGGTTGATGAACAATTTAAAAGGAATGGTGGAGTGTTTCCTGAAGCGTAATTCGTGATTGGTTGAATAGGCATAGCGGACCACGGAGGGGACTAGTAATTTTAAATAGGTAGGCTTGAAATACTGACTTTTCATTGGTCGGAGCATTAAATAATGGCAAGTCCGTGATAGGTTGATGAATAATTTAAAAGGAATAGGTCTACACGGCAGCAAACACCAGCGGGATTTATCGGGCCGCGCTGAGCAGTAACACATGGAATAGACTCGATGTAGGTGAGTGTCATGAAGGGAATGGTTTGCATACCGTTAGGATAACTTATTGAAGGTTTTTTTGAGAAGTAAATTTTGCACATTCTTTTATTATTGCAGTTTAGAATTGAAACGAAGGACTTGATGATGCAAAGTTCGTAATTGGAGATTGGTGAGTGAAGTTTCTTTTGCGACAAGACTCTAGAGACACAAGTGTGTAGTTGATTTTAATGGTAGTGATGTGGCTTTCTTTCGGTCTTTTCAGAATAATTTTCTTGAAGATAATAAAATAGTGAACTGAACATCAAATAAATCGTTATGAATTTCTAATTTTGGTGAGTGATATTGTATTATGGTTATTGGCACATTGGCACACTGGTTTGGACCAGATGTCTTTAAATGGTTCACGTTTCATTAGGCACTCTGGGTACTCCCATTAGGAGGGCATTAGGCAGATCAAATTAGGATAATATTAGATATGTACATATTATACAGTTACATGTTTAGAAATGATCATGAATTATATGTTTCTATTAAATGTTTTTAATGCAGGTCTTATAAGATTTTCTTATGTTTGAATAATTGGTATTTTTCATCCATCTTGATGATTGTGAATAGTGTAGAATGGATATAGGCAGGAGATGTTGTTTAATCAAGTTAAAGTAAAGATATTACGTAAATCTTTTTTGGTAGTATGAAGTAATATTGTAAATAGTATCTTTTGACTTATTTTTTATTATATTTTTTTGTTTCATTATTTCAGCCCTGATGATGTCCTAAATAGGACGAAACGCGTTGGCTGATTCAGAAATTGAAGTTTTGATCTTAATGATGGAGTTATAAACAGAATTTGGGAATGAAAATCAAACGTGTTCGAAATGAACTTTTGTGATATTTTCAATAAAGAAGAAGAATTCTTAATTGAATCAACTGCCTAATGATTAATCATTACAAGGACTACAATAATTGATTGTTTCGATATTGGTGCTCCTTCTTTATAAAATTTATTATTTCTGTAAGGTTGGTTTTGATGCGGTGGACCATGAGGAGTGAGCACTAACATTCTTTAAATGTAATTTTATATATAGTTTTTGAATCAACTAGTGCGCTGTGGTACTAAGCCCTCACCGCTTTGGCTGTATAAGGAGTATTTTGCACTAAGTGAACCCTTTTAAAACTCCCGAATACCCTCCCTCTTAGTCCCTCCCTGCACTCCCTCCCAAGTCACGTACCGCCTCAGCCACAGCTCTCCTGAGCTGCGGCGGCTCTCCAGCGTCCTCCGGGGGTATCCACCACTCCTCCGTCCACGAGTCAGGCTCTCCGTCTCCGTCGGGGTCTTTCGTGAAGGAGCTCTCCGCGACGTCCTTCCCGTCTTCCTCCAGGCTCTGCTTCCAATGCGGCTCTTCTGGTGCGGCGTCCTCCGTCTCCTGCCTTTCCTCCCGGCACGATAGCAGCGCCCCTTCCTGTTCCTCCGGGCCTGCCTTTAGAGGGTGTGTCCCCGCCTCTCTGTGTCCGGATTGGTCAGCCAGCCCCAGCTGTCCGTGACGTCCCTGCGGGCGAGGAGAGGCAGGCGGGATTAACCCTTGGTTTCTTGGCTCTGGTGCGGCGCAGAGCGTGGTATTCCACTCGGCCCCCTCACATCCCCCTTCCCTAACTTTCTTGCCGGCAAGAAAATGGTCGAGGATGGCGTGATAAGTAATCAGCGTTACCCTGCTCCTTCCCCTTCCGGTGTAATGTGGTAAACCGGAATGGTTGGAGAGCCAGGAACCACCTCATAATTCTGTCATTATGCCCCTTGTGACGGGATAGCCACTCCAAAGGGGCATGGTCCGTGAAAAGGGTAAACTCCCTTCCTTCCAGGTAATAGTGGAGAGATTCAATCGCCCACTTGATAGCCAGGGCCTCTTTCTCTATTACCGAGTAGTTTTTCTCCCGAGGGAACAGCTTTCGGCTGATATATAATATGGGCCGTTCTTGTCCGTGGGAGTCGGTTTGGGACAGAACGGCGCCGAGCCCCAGCTCTGATGCGTCCGTTTGAAGGATGAAGGGTTTTTATAATCGGGGCTCAGGAGCACGGGCTTGGAGGTAAGGGCTTGTTTTAGAGTCCGAAACGCCTGCTGAAGGTGTGTAGAGGGACATTGCAACTCCTTTTCAGTGTTTTTCTGTTTTTGTAGGAGATCGGTCAGAGGGGTTGCGATGTGAGAGAATTCGGGGATAAAGCGTCGATAATAACCCAGGATGCCTAGGAAGGCCCTTAGCTCTCTTTTGGTACGGGGAAAGGGGAGGTCTGCTATGGCTGCTATCTTTTCTTTCTGGGGTTTGATGAGCCCCTCTCCCAAAAGGTACCCGAGGTATTTGACGGACCTAGAGGCCAATCAGCTTTTGGCGGGGTTGATAGTAAGGCCTCCCTCCCCTAGGGTCCGAATGACTGTGGACAGGTGGTCTAAATGTTGCTCCCATGTATTGCTATGAATCACAATGTCATCGATGTACGCCGCGGCATACCCAACACAGGGCCTGAGCAGGGTGTTCATTAATCTCTGGAACGTGGCAGGAGCCCCGTGCAACCCAAAGGGTAGCACGGTGAACTGATACAATCCTCCAGGGGTCGAGAAGGCGGTTTTCTCTCGGTCTGCTTTGGTGAGGGGACCTGCCAGTACCCTTTGCATAAGTCCAACGTGCTAATGTATTTTGCCTCGCCCAATCGTTCCACCATCTCATCTACCCGGGGTAGCGGATATGTGTCGAACTGTGAGATCTTATTCACCTCCCTGAAGTCTATACAAAATCTAATGGAGCCATCGGGTTTTGGAACCAACACTATGGGTGAATTCCAGTCACTTTTAGAAGGCTCTATAACACCCATACCAAGCATTTGTTGTACTTCCTGTTCCACAGCCTGCCTACGTGACTCGGGAAGGCGATAAGGGCGTAACTTTACCCGCTTTCCGGGCTGCGTGGTAATGGCGTGTTCGATCAGGCTGGTTCTCCCTGGGGTGGTGGAAAACACCGCTTGAAGGGGTCTCAAACAGGCATCCAGAGTGTGTTGCTGTTCCGTGGTCAGCTCCGGATCCATGCTTTGGAGATATAAAAGTGGGGGACTAGAGATCAGTGCCACTGGGAGGGGTACGTCCCCATTCCACAGCTTCAAGAGGTTTATATGGAATATCTGTGTGTTATTCTTCTTTCTGGGGTCCATTTCGAGGCGATAGGTGACCGGTGTCACTACCTCAACAACCCGAAAGGGGCCCTGCCACTGACCCAGCAATTTGTGGTCGGAGGTAGGCATCATGAGAAGGACGTGGTCGTCTACGTTCAGGGCGCGTGCTTGGGTCGTTTTATCGTATTGCCGCCTTTGGCTCTCTTGTGCGTTTTCTAGGTGGGTTCTACAGATACTCCGTATCTCCTGAAGGTGTGTCTTCAGGGCCATGACGTATTCAGGGAGAGGTTTGGTACCTTCGGGCCTTTCTTCCCATTCCTCCCTAGCCATATCGAGAAGGGTGCGGGGTTGCCGCTCATACAGTAACTCGAAAGGGAATATCCGGTGCTTTTCTGGGATTTGCACCGGATAGCAAACAAGGCAAGGGGTAACATGTCCTCCCATCGACGGGTCTCCAAGTCTAACATCTTTTTCAGGGTGGTCTTTAGGGTGGCGTTGTACCGCTCTACCAGCCCGTCCGTTTGCGGATGGTATGCGGCCGTACGGATCTGTTTTATTTTTAGCTGGGAGCACACCTGTTTCATGAGCTGGGAGATAAAGGGTGTGCCCTGGTCGGTGATCACTTCCCTAGGGAACCCCACCCGGGAGAAAACGTTCACCATGGCCTTGGCTATCTGCTGGGCATTGGGATGACGAAGGGCCACCGCCTCGGGAAACCGGGTAGCGTAGTCCACTATCACTAACACGTACCTACATCCGCTACGGGAGGGGAGCAAAGGACCGATGATATCCATCCCCACACGAGAGAATGGTTCATCAATGATAGGAAGGGGTCGTAAGGGGACATTAGGGGGTCGGTATCGGCTGTTCTTTTGGCAGATGGGACACTTTTTACAGTATTGACGTACCTGTTGGTATATACCTGGCCAATAAAACTTCCCTAGGATGTCTTTTTCTGTTTTGTCCTCCCCAAAGTGACCCCCCAATAGGTGACTATGCGCCAGGAACATCACTTTCTCCCTGTATTGCTGGGGTACCAGTAACTGGAGGGGACCGTCCCTGTTCCCTTTTCGGTAGATCAATCCTCCCTTGATAAGAAACTGGGGACCTACTTGGGTGGGATCCTCGGTGTCTGTGGCATGATTCCAAGCACCCCTCAGTGTTGGGTCCTCCCTCTGGGCTGCAAAAAACCCCCTATCGTACTGCCAAAGGGGTTCTTCGTCGACTTGGGTCAAGGCAACCGTTGTCCAGTTTCGTTTCTCCTTCTTTTTCTGGTTTCGGCTTTTCGGACTTTTCCCTGCCGGGTGGTCTAGGAGCGGTACTTTGGAAAAAGGAGCAGATTGGCACCAGTCGTCCCTGTCTATATCCTGCTCTGGTATCACAGCGGACAGATGGGGATAATCGGAGCCCAGGACCAATGGTTCGGGTAAACGAGGTACCAATCCTACCCTCAGGGACACAGGTTGATAGGAGGGCCCATGCTGGATCTTCACGTCAGTGGTGGGATATCGTTTATTGTCCCCATGGACACATTGGATATTAACCTCTCCGGTGGTTCGGGTGACACCCCCAGGTATGGCAGTTGGTTGCATCACGCTCTGTAAGCAACCCGTGTCCATCAGGGCCCTTCTATTTACCCCGTTCACCCTAACGGTTCTATGGTAACGGGGTTTCGTCCCCAGTGGATTGCAGTAGTACGACCGGGTGAGCCCGACCTCCATTGGTTCCTCCTTCTGAGGGCACATCCGGGCGATATGGCCATACACACCACAGGCAAAACACTGAGGACCGGGATGGAGGGAGGGGGGTCGGAGAGAAGGAGCTGGGAGATGTGGTATGACGGTCACCGTCTCCGGGCGACGGGGTGGAGGGGGTCTATTGGTTCGTAACAGACCCCCGCCTGAGGGCTTCCAATGGGGCTCTTCCCTGTTGCGTTGTAACTCTTGTGCCCTGTGAAAGGCACCCGCTATCTCAACGGCCCTCTCAAATGTCAACTGGGTATGCTGTCGAACCCATTTTTGAGCGGCGGGATGCAAGGATGAGAGGAATTGTTCCAGGTATATCTTTTCCAATATGTTTTCCTTGGTGGAAGTCAGGGGTTTCAACCACCGATTTGTTAGGTCTCGGACACGATAGGAAAGAGCACGTGGTGTTTCCTGGGGTCCCTCCTTGATTTGGCGCAAGCGGATTCTATATGTCTCCTCATCCAACCCTAACCTTTCTAGTATGTCTCTTTTAACATCCAGATACGGGGTGAGGCCCAAGGGGTTCGCTTCTTGGTAGGCGGCCTGCATGTCACCCGACAGGAGGAGTCCTAAGTACTGCCCCCATTTGTCCTCTGTCCATCCTGCGGTCCGGGCCATACGCTCAAAGTTGGCAAAGAAAAAGTCGGGGTCCTCTCCACTGACGTATTTCTGTAGGACCATCGATGGCAAAGGGGAATTTTCGCCTCTCTGTTGCCCCAGGGTATCAGCCAGCCGGCCGAAAGTGGTTTCCTGGGCTTGGTTCTGCTCTGTCAGGGTTTTCTGCAATTTCTCCCTATCCTCCTCCGCAATGGCCAGGAACTTCTCCATGGCCCGGCCCAGTTTATCCTGCCCCTCCGCCATTTTCTGCATTGCGGCCTCCATCTTCCTGGATCCCACTTCTGACACCAGGTGTGAGAGGGATGGGCGGAAGAAGAAGCGAGGAGGCCGAACTACAGGCTCAATGTTGTTATTTTATTGGAGGATTTAACACCAGATAACAGTAAACAGTCAGTGCAGGTGGGTTGGGGGTCTTTTCTTCTCCTGGCAATGGTTGAAGTGTCGATCCAGGGTTTCCTAGGCGTTCTTTTGATGTGGAGGGGGGGTGTCCCAGAAGGCTCGCAGGGGAGATGAAAACCAAAAGAAAAGAGGAGAGAGGCGATTATCAACCCTGTCTTGACACTTTTTAGGCTAGACAGGTCCCTTCACCGTTTTAGAAGAGCCCCTTCAGGTAAAGAGGAGGGTGATCCTCAGTGATGTAGGTAAGAAGGGTGTCAGGGCAATCCATGCAATCCTCCCTCATGCAAAGGAAGTAAAGCCGCCTAAGGCGTGCTGGACCGGTCGCACTTGGTCAGCACCCAGGCAATAATCACTTGTGAGGAGGCAATCGCACTCCTTTTTCTCAGGTAGGCAGAGACCGTGAGGGAGCGGGGTGGGTGTAGGAGACAGTGAGGGGCACACACATGCAAACGCACGCAGTGATAACACTAAGTGAACCCTTTTAAAACTCCCGAATACCCTCCCTCTTAGTCCCTCCCTGCACTCCCTCCCAAGTCACGTACCGCCTCAGCCACAGCTCTCCTGAGCTGCGGCGGCTCTCCAGCGTCCTCCAGGGGTAACCACCACTCCTCCGTCCACGAGTCAGGCTCTCCGTCTCCGTCGGGGTCTTTCGTGAAGGAGCTCTCCGCGACGTCCTTCCCGTCTTCCTCCAGGCTCTGCTTCCAATGCGGCTCTTCTGGTGCGGCGTCCTCCGTCTCCTGCCTTTCCTCCCGGCACGATAGCAGCGCCCCTTCCTGTTCCTCCGGGCCTGCCTTTAGAGGGTGTGTCCCCGCCTCTCTGTGTCCGGATTGGTCAGCCAGCCCCAGCTGTCCGTGACGTCCCTGCGGGCGAGGAGAGGCAGGCGGGATTAACCCTTGGTTTCTTGGCTCTGGTGCGGCGCAGAGCGTGGTATTCCACTCGGCCCCCTCACACTCCTCCTTTTTCGAGCTGCCTGAAGTGAGGAAGGAGCCAAAGATTCATTGTAAGATCTCCCCCTCGACGTCGATCTACTTGTCGACGGCGATCTTCGACGTCGTCTCGACCTTGAACTCCCTCTCGACGTCGACAGACTCACTGTTGAACGAGTCTGAGATTGGTGTCGTCTCGGCGTAGATCGCCGGTGACTCTTCGACGTCGACCATCGGTGACTCCTCGACGGCGACCGTCTGTGCCTCTTCGACGGCGATCGGCGGTGTCATTTCGACGGCGATCGTCGGTGACTGCTCGACGCTGACCGACGATGGTGAGTCGACGGCAATCGACGCTGATGCGTCGACGTTGACCGAGGAGACAAGGTCTTCGACGGCGATCTCTGCCGTGATGAAGAACGAGATCTCGCCGATCTTCTCCTCGAAGTGGAGCGTCGACGTCGCTTCGATTCAGAACCCTGAGTCGACGGTGAACATATCGTCGCCATACCTGCCCTCGACGTCGACCGGGAGCGGCGTCGTTTTTCCGTTCTTCGCCTGGGAATCCCCACAGAGGCTGAAGACAGGGTTTTGGTAGAGGACTGACCCTCTCCTCGCCCAGAGGTCCCACCTGTGGCTGTTGCTTGCTGTTTTCTTCGCTCCTCCACCCCTTGGAGCCGAGTCCTCTCCCTGTCACGCAGGGTGCGCCTGGAAAAGGTTTTACAGATGGGACATGTATCAGGAACATGAGAAGCAGGCAAACAAAGAATACACACTCTGTGTGAGTCAGATTTGGCCTTTTTCCTTCCACGGTCAGGGCACTTGTCAAAAAGGGAAGGCATTTTGACTAACAAACTGTGGAAAATCTGTCAGAAAAAGACAGCAATAGGTAGAGAAAGACCAAAGACGTCGAGTGAAGTTGTAAAAAAGTAAATTCTGAAGGAATTTTTGATGAAAAACACCAAATGAGGTAAAGCTCAATGCTCCAGGGTCCTGCTAACAGGAGCCGGGAAAAAAGAACTGAAGTAACTGCCACTAGCTGTGCATCATGGGCTACTGGTGGTCTCTGGAGACTCTTAAAGGCACGGTATCCATTTTCAGACCTATAATGGCAGCCTATGGGGGGCTTCTCTGTCCAACCTTTTCATCTCTATCATGAAAAAAGGCGTTTTGTGAAGGGGAGTTTTCTATATGTATTAAACTCCATAAATTGAAAATTTTTAAAATCACTGGCTACCTTTTGTTCACTTCAAGATGAAGTAATGGCCAGTGTAGCCTAGTTAGTTAGGCTGCATTATTGTCTTTCTATCTCTTAAGTGTCTATACAGGCCTTCCCAAAGAAAGGTGAAAGATGACAACTTAAGAAGATGTATCTAATGAAGTGCTCCGGGGTCCCCGCACGTGGGCGGGACTATTCAAATGCTTATGACTATACACGGAAATCCCCTACAAGAGAACCTATTGTCCTACCTTCCCCTGCTCGAGCCTGGCTCAGCAGCAGGAGGGCAGAATTGTGTCTGTGGTCGTCAGCAGCACTAGCTTGCTTTCAGACCCTGAAAGGCTGTTACCGGTAGTACAGGGGGGTCCCCTAAGGAGCCCCCCAGTACAAGTTTTAAATGTGGTGGGGTCATGAATCTGTGGGGGCTCCTTAAAGGATGGATTTCATGATTGTGGCAGTGTCCTCTCTCACCTACTCACTGGTGAGTGGTGTCCAGTCAGTTAGGTGTTTGTTATAGCTTGTGGTGGTGAGTAGTTGGTTGATGATGTCTTCAGGGTTGGGTTGGGGGTTGAAATTGCTCTAGATCTTTGTGATTTTGTTGTGGAAAAGTTGGAGAGGTTGCTGCAGAGTTCTTGCGAAGGTGTGATGGTGTTGGTTGAAGCTGTTGGGTTTGAGAATCCTTTTAAAATGGTGAAAAGCTCTTTGCAGTTGGAGCTGGTTTCTATCCTCAGTGGCAGGGCTTTTGTCTTGTTTTTCTGACTTGGCAGTGGTAGCGTCTTAGTGTTGCCTTGTATGTGTTTCTGGCAGTGGTGTCCCAACTGGTTCTCCATTTCCTTTCCTGTTGTTTGCAGTGGTGTTTTGACTCTCTGAGTCGTCGGTGCACCAGCTGCTTTGCTTGTCGGCATAGCCTGATATCCATTTGTTGGAAGTTATGTAATTGTCTAGATCGCCAGTGGGATTAGTTGGTTGGTCCCGAGGATGTTGGTCCAGTCTGCTTCGGTTATTTTATTCCAGCTTCGAATGGTGGTGCTGGGTATAGTCAAAGTGGTGGCCGCTGGTGTGTTGATGAGGAAGTGAATGAATGAGTGGTCCGTCCAGGTGAGCATGCTGGTGTGTCTGAATTTGATATTGTCACTGGAGTTGAATATGGAATGCGTTGTGCATTGCGCCCTGGATGAACTGGCAAGTCCAATGTTGTTGAGACTTTTGAGCAGGGCTGCGGAGTTGTGGTCCGTGGGATCGTTGAAATGGAAATCGAGGTCACAAAGGAGGATGAAGTCTTTTGAGCTGATGGTGAGGGGGGCCATGAAGTCTGTGATGAGTTTGCAGAAAAAGGTGCGTGGTCTAGGGGCTCTGTATGTGAGGGTTCCTCTAATTGTATTTTTTCCATTTGTTTGAAGTTTTAAATACTTGTGTGTATTGCCTGCGGATGAGTTGCAGCGAATCTTGTCCTTGTGGATGATGGCGAGACCGCCTCTTGGCTTGTGGAGTGCGCTATCTTGTAGCCCGTTGGGATGGCTGTGGCGATGACTGATGACGCCGCTGAGTTGAGGCAGGTTTCTGTGAGGAAGAGGATGTCTGGAGCGTGTGTTTCGATGAGGTCCCATCTCTCGGTGGCATGTTTACCGCGTGTGTTGGGGAACTTGCAAGCGAGGTGGTGGGGATGGTGCTTTCAGAGGCCTCTGTGGTGGTGGTGTGTTGAGAAGTGTTGTCACAGGTAACGTGACAGTGCAAGCAGGCAAAAGGTGCTACAGTCGTATGGGACGCGGAAGCAGTGGTAGTTGCGGCTAGAGTTGAGCATGCGGAGGTCGTTGGCAGTGTAGCTGTGGTGGTTGGAACAGGGTTCATGGCACTGGGCGTGATCCAGGCGAGGACGGGCACAGACTGGCTTGACTTTGGCACAGCTGCCATTAAGTAGGTCTAGAAGAGAGGAAGAAGACGCAGGAAGCAGCATTTGACACAGGATAGCAGGTAAGGAGCGAGGGGAGAGGTCGGAGGAAGGAGGCATGGGGGAGAAATAAGAGAGACAGACAGAGGTAAAAGAACAAAAAAAAAGACAAAAATAAGCAAAGTAAAAGTGAGAGTTCAGAAACGAAGGAAAGTGGCAAAAAAGTGTGGTCAAGTGTGAGAGTAGAGTGTGTAAAAGAGCGAAAAGGAGAGAGTCCAAAGAAGAGCTTAGAAAAAGCGGAGGGCATGGAAAGAGCCCAAAAAAAGCACAGAAAGAGCAAAGAGCATGAAAGAAGCCCAGGATAGTACAGCGCACAAGAAAGAACAGCGGAGCAGAGAGAGAGAGGGAAAGGGGTGTCAAGACAGATGATGTGAAAGGGAAGGCCGAGGGCCCAAGAGACGAGAGAGCGGAGAGAAGGTAAGAGGAGCAGCAGGAGCGAGGCAGGGCCTTGAGGCGCTAAGGCCTGGTCCTGAAGGGCCTATACTGGTCAGAGGACCAGTCCCAGGTAAGTGGGGGGGAGGTCCGGGAGCTAGGCCTAGGCACCTGCATTGAACTAAGTGCACCATGTCACCCGTGAAAACAAACCTTGTAAGAGCTGATCCTAAAGCTAAACTTGGAATTCACGAAGTGTGTGAATAAGGGGTAAGAACCTCCTTGTGTAGAAATAATGTCCTCATCAGGAATATGAGGGTTAACCAAATTTAATCTATGCAAGTGGTCTTGTCATCAACGGGGCACCACTTATGCATCGAGCTTATTGTATTCAATGTTTTGCAAGTCTTTTTATAATTCCAGACTAGGTTTATTTTACTAATATTTAAAAATATGTGGTGCACCTTACCACTCACCTTTCGGATATATGCAGATTGTTTCTGGTTATATGCAGATTACAGTTATAACATTTTCTGGTGTCTTACGGTTATAGTTCTTCTTAACCTTCCTCTCCCACAAGTTTTCATCAGTTGGCTCAAACACTAGCAGGACTGTCCTATGATAATATGTCAGTATTTGTCTACCATTGTAGTTGTGTACAGAAATATTTTGACTGAAAATGTGTATCTGGCATCTCTATTCATATTGTATTTGCAATTCCGATGAAATTCTTATGATGGTGAAAAGAAAATATATTGGCTGTGGACTGATTTCTTCTGAGAAAGAATTAATAAAGACTGTGGTATCTGTTTTCTAATGATGACAGCCTTGCCAGTGGCTAGGTTTAAAGCTGACTTAAAGTGGAGTGTGTTTATTTAAAAGCGGAGGAGAGTATGGCTGGGATGTTTTTCTTGTCTTAATAAATCTAGCAATTTTGACATCCAGTTCTGTGTATGTCCTTTGAAAGTTCTCATCCTTTCTACACTGGCGACGAGGTAAAAAAGGATCTAACGGAGGATATCTTCCCACCATCGAGGTATTTATGAATCAAGCTTTTGGCTTTAATCAACGTTCTGGAATAGACTGTCTGCATTGCCCTCAGCTTCCTGTGCTGTTTCATGTGTGGTGATTACAGCGAACACCTCTTTGACAAGTGTGTTTTAAGCAATTTTGCAGCCATTGGGTAGTTTATAAGGAAATCCTACTCGACATTAACGCCACTCCCTCGCGCTGCCATCCTTCGTGTCAGCCCTGAGCAACAAGGGCATCGTACTCCTCCTACTGTGCTTGGCCTTGAATTGCGCTACGCTTGTCGTCATCGCGTCTAGAAGTAAGCTGGAATTCACCTGTAAAGAGACTTTCTGTGACGCTCATATCTGCCATGTTTGGACTTTGGGCAGTTGTACATTCAGTAGCATGGAAGGCATGCTGTTGATGGGAAACATTCCTCGCTCCTGTAAACTTGCAGGATTTTACATGAGTTTACTGCATGGATTCTGCTTCATCAGTTCCACTACAGTGATAGGCAAGCCTCCTTATATGACATTTAGTAAATTTAACGCCAGCAGAACTTAAATTATTTTTTTTAAAACAACAAAGCCTTCAATCTTTTTCAGTAGGTGATAGGTATAACTCCTTAAATGTTTTTTAGTGTTGCAACTAAACTGTAGGGATTTCTCATTGGAACATTTGTTTGGGCACATAATCTATTGCCGCTGTAAGTGACAAATAGTATTGCAGTTGTACTGTGGTGTTATTTATAGGTGGAAACTCTGGCACATAATCGAGTGTCTGCATAATAGTTTGTTTGGCATCCGTTTTTGTTTATTATATTGTTTGTCCTGCTTGTAGTAGTACCATGCAGAATGTCACTGCTTCACTTTTTTGACATCGCCGGGAGAACCTAACAATAAGTGGGGCAAGTTAAAGAAAGTTTTTGAAAGATATGCTAGAGTTGGTGGGTCTTCTTTAAGTTCTGAACTGATAACAGCTGTATTACTCCATTATTTAGGACCCGGAAGGTCACAGAGTTTTTGACCACCTACCTGATGCTGATAATGATGCTTTAAGTCTTAATGAATATGAGTTATGTATTAGAAAACTTGATGA
Organism: Calotriton arnoldi; assembly: GCA_963921515.1. Taxonomy (NCBI): domain Eukaryota; kingdom Metazoa; phylum Chordata; class Amphibia; order Caudata; family Salamandridae; genus Calotriton; species Calotriton arnoldi. The sequence continues at coordinate 1,504,501 of CAWUFW010002400.1, read as the reverse complement.
TCATTACTTACCTGAGGTTAGCACCATATTAGAAAGGTACCATTTAGGTAGAAGAGTACAGAGTCTGTGGAAGATTATATCACCGATTTGAGAAAACTGGCTTCTTCCTGTAAATTGTTGGGGCTGAGTAAAGAGAGAATTAGGGATTGGTATATGTTGGTTTGTAACATCGAGAAAGTTAGAAATAAACTGTGGCAAGAGGATGAGCCTACATTGGATGAAGTCTTGATGATAGCCAAACAGATAAAGCATTCTATTAAATGTGTTGAAGTCATAAAAAAACTCTGTACAAGAAGTTAATGTTGCTAAACAGAAAAGTAACACGCAGAAGAAGAAATTGAATTTTTAAAAGAAATGCTTTGGGTGTGGAAACAAAAGCCATTTAGCTTATCACATTGAATGTCCTGCTCTTAAGGCTGTGTGTAGAAAGTGTGGAAATAAGGACACTTCCAGAGTCAATCTAAAAGCAAAAGAATGAATGAGAAAGTATATTTTATGGGTGTTATTGAATATAAAGATCGATATGTGTCTGGTAAAGTTTGTATCTTCAAGAGGTGATAGTATCTTGAACTGGTTACTTAAGAAAGATCTTGGAGTTATAATTGACCCCAACAGTGATTCTTTGATAAATTTGAAGGCAATCCTTCAGGTGAGGAGTTTAGATAAAAAATTATTGATGAATTTCCGTCTGTATTCAGGAAAGATCTTGTGTGTTTGAAGGGGTATGTAGACAGAATTAAATTGAAGAGAGGTGCACAACAGAAATGTTGTAAGGTACGCAATGTGTCATTCTCTCTGAGGTCAGACATGCAACCTGAGTAATGCAAATTGAGAGGTGAAGGGGTCATAGAAGAGACTGAAGGAACAGAATGTTTAGCTCTGATAGTTTTTGCTAGAAAGGCTAATGGAGATTTGAGGTTATGTGTCAACCTGAGAGAGTTGAACAAAAATGTTGTTGTTGATAAGTGTCCCATGCTAAAAATTGCCAATATGTTATCTTTCCTGGGTGGTTTCAAAATATTTTCGTCCATTGACCTCACATTGGCTTATCTCCAAGTTGAATAGGATGAGAAGTCTATAGACTTGACAGCCTTTATCACTCCATTTTGTACCTTTAGATATAAAAGGATGCCCTTTGAGTTGGTATCGGCAGGCTCTGTTTTTCAGAGAGCAATGGAGTGGGTGTTGAGGGGTTTGGAAGGAATTGAAATTTATTGGGATCATTTGTTAATTTTTGGCTGTGATGTGGAGCAACATGATAAACGGGTGAAGGAAGTGCTCAAGAGATTAAGTGAAGTCAATCTAACCATAAAAGGGGAAAAGTGCAGATTTAGGACATTTTCTTTAGAATAATTAGGACATGTAGTATCAGCAGAGGGTATCAAACATAAGGCTAGTTTGATTGACACTATTCAAAGATTATCTTCATTTGCCAACTAGGAGAAATAATGCTGCTTTTGGGTAGGGTGGAGTATTATAGTAAGTTTGTTCAAAATTTTGCTAGGAGAAGTGAAAGAATGAGGGCTTTTGAAGAATGGTGTGGAGTTTCTTTGGGATCAGGTATGTGAGTAAGAATGTAATTAAATTAGGTCTGCACTTGCTTCCGCTCCTAATTTAAGGAGCTTTAATCTGTCTCATAAATCCACCTTGATTACTGATGTGAGTCTTAAAGGTTTGGGTGCAAACCTGGTGCAAGGTGAAGGAGAATCTGAATATGCTAGTATGTTTGCTTTGCGTAAGCTGAAAAGGCCTGGAATGCGATATTCTGTTATAGAGAGGGAGGTCTTGGCCATTTTGTGGACTGAAAGAAGTTGAAAACATTTCTGTGGGGCTGTGTATTTACTGTCATAACAGACCATAAGCCTCTTAGGAACATGTTTTGTACGAAAGGCCTTAATGCTGTTTTAGCATAATCACCAAGTGGGTGATAGTACTACAAGAATATAGATTTGAAGTGTGATACATTCCATGAGCTAAAAATGTAATTGGTGACTCGTTGGTTGTCTAGATTAGTTCTGCATGATGATGGCAATGTGGAAGAAGGGTATGACGAGGAAGATGAGTTGTGTGTTTGTCAAGTTGAGAGAGGGGTGATTTCTTGGGAGAGGTGGCGATTAGCAATTGAAACTGATAAGCTGATATGTGAGAGTTTTAAGATGTTGAATTATGGATGGATGAGTAAAAACAATGAAAGTATTGGGTGTCTGAAGTATTAGAATGTGAGGAATTAATTATCTGAGAAGCACAGTTTGTTGTTTAGAGTTAACAGGCTGGCTGTTTCAGCTTCTCTTGAAAAAGAGTTTTTGAGTGCAGATCACGAGGGGCATCCAGGAATGTCTAAGACCAAGGAGAGTGAGGCTGGTGTATTGTGGAATAGATTTAGGACTAGAAAGGTGTATAATGGATTGTATGCAATGTGCATTGAGTGAAAAGGTTTTGAAACCTTCGACTTAATCCATGTTAGTCAGGGAGTTACCTTGTGGTCAATTGGAAGAAATAGCTTTGGACATCTTGAGCCCATACATTTCAAAGTTGTGACAACGTATGTGCTGATCTTGATAGACATGTTTTCTAGGTGGCCCGAGGTAGCCTCTGTTAGTAGCATAGAAACTAAACAGATGGTGAGGTTTTTGACGAACCTCAAAGGGAGAGAAGGTATACCTAGAGTTTTGCTAACTGACATAGGTGTTCAGTTGGTTTCTAAGGAGATGGAGGACTTTCTTGTGGAATGTGGTATCAAGTACAAAAAGTGTGTGTTATATCATCCCAAGACTAATGGTATGGTGGAACGTCGAATAGGGTATAGAAAAAAAAACATACAGATGGCCAAAATCCATGGGTTCGAAAGGAAAAGTGAGGTGAAAAGGAAGGTAGAAGTGCACTGGTTGGCTCCACCCTCGGTTACTGGGAAAACTCCCTTTGAATTGTGTAGGTAAAGGAAGCCGAACACTTAGATGTCTTCCTCATGGGCGAATGCCAAATGTGAGGGGGTTGGTGATGAACAAGAGAATTGGTGGGAGAGAGAGGCAAGGAAGGTGAAGGAGAAGGAGAAGAAGAGATTGTTTGATGCTAGCAGAGGGGTGAGAATCACAAAAGTGAGGGTAGGTGATTGGGTGAGGATTAGAAAGACGGGAAAAGATCAAGGTGATAAGTTCTCTAAATCCATGAGAGTAGATAAGTTGTTTTACAATGCAATTAAGACTGCTGATTCACATATCTGGAATTTGAATAGAGTGGTTGTGATTAGATGTAACAAAGGAATTAAGACATTGTGTGATGTAGAGGAAAAGGAGGTGATGGATGGTAATGGAAGTGGAAGTTTGAAGAAATTAAGGAAAAGCCAGTGTTAAAAAAGCACCAAAATATTTTGAGGTTTATAGTAGATTGTAAGGATTTGTTTTTTCATTCTTCGTGCTGTCCTTATATTATGTCTTTCCACTTATTCAGTGTTATGTTTGTATTTTATGCATACGTATGCTTTCAAGGTTTGTTACAATGTTAGGAGTTTAAGATATTGTATATCTTTATTGTTTTACATTTCCAGTGGTTGAGGGTAGTTTGGGTTTTGTAAAAAAGGGAGGTGAGTGATATCTATGTCCTAGTGATGTAATCCTTGCCAGTGGAATGGGTGAGGTTAGAGCTGTTCTAAAGTGGAATGTGTTTATTTGAAACCGGAGCTGCGTACGAGAGGATGCTTGGGAAGTTTCTCTTGTCTTAATAAATCTACCAATTTCGACATCTCGCTCTGTGTATGTCATTTGAAGTTCTCATCCTTTCTACACTGGCGAAGAGGTAAAAAAGGATCTGACGGAGGATCTCTTCCCAACATTGAGGAGATGTGTTTATGGATCTAGCTTTTGGCTTTGATCAACGTTCTGGAATGGACTGTCTGCGTTTCCCTCAGCTTCCTGCTGTTTCATGTGTGGTGATTACGGTGGACAGCTCTTTAACAAGTGTGTTTTAAGCAATATTACCGTGACCGGGTAGTCTTAGGATACAGGCTGTAAGTATAACAAACAGTTGATGCATAAATCAACATCATAATGTTGTCGTTAATGTTGTCAGATCAACAAACCCTCAACAGTTCTCCTCTCCACCCGCTGGTCTTGCGACAGGTCTCATAGTAAACAGTAGGTAAAAATATTTTGTGGATGGAATGTGAAGCGGTGTTAAGGAATGTTTGTTGTACAACAGGTTCGCACCTGTACCCTTCTGCTGCAGTGACAATGCGGCCCCTGAGAGCATCACGCTGCTGGCTCCTCCAAGGGGTCAGTGTCTGAGGTTTCTTTCAAATCAGAGAGCATGGCCGCCCAGGCTCGTAGGTCGTCCTCTAACTTGTCATCTTCACGCACATGGTTCATGCGTATTTCTTCTGCAGTTGCCCATTCAGTAATATTCTGGAGCCATTCTGAATTCCTCGGGGGATCCGATCCCAACCATCTAACTATGCAGCATTTTGCAAGCAGTAGACAAAGTAAGATACACTTTCTGCTAAATTGTTCATGAGAAGGGTAGGGGATCAGACCTCTCAGTATCTGCTTCACTGTAAGCTGAATATTCCAACCCGTAGCTCTATTAATGTCCTACAACAGCGCTTGCCAGTATGGTATTGATATTGCACAGGACCATACCATGTGGACGAAGGTTGCCTCTATCCCTCCACATCGTGGACAACAATCACTGCCGGTACTGTATATGGTATGGAGTGTCTTGGGAGAAAGGTAAGTTTGGTGCACATAGTTGTATTGTAATAATTTAAATCTGACATGAAAGCTAACCATCTTCACTCCCTTGTGTACACATGTCCATTCTTTCGGGGACATGGGGTCCTCTAGCACACCCTCCCATTTGGCCTGAATTTGGAGCGTCCCAATTGGAATGTCGGCTCGTAGGGTTTTGTAGATATTAGAAATCAGTCTACGTCCTCCTGCCATGTTCAGCAGTGTCACAATGTGTCAGAGGGCTGTGGTGCGTCTGGAAAAGTCGGCCAAAGGTCCCGGGATGTTGCAGAGATCTTTGCATAGTGCAGATACTGGTCCACTCCCAGTGTAAAGGTGTCCGTGGCGTCATCCCTTCAAATTAATTTTCCTGCAGGGTATAGGTCCCCAAATGCATTACAGCCCCCGTCTTTCCTTTTCTGGACAGACGTAGATTCTGCTTTTTTTTAAAAGGGTTGGAGAAAACATATTGGCAGACCATATTGGCATACTCTTCCCATAGATCGCACACCTGGCAGACTATGTAGGGTGTATCTGGGAGCACCCTCTTACCCCAATCAATAGGATGGGGAGTGGCTTCTCCCCATGGGAGCCTTGTAGGAGTTTCTTCTCCCAGTTATCCTCTGGGTCTAGCCAGTGTACTGCATGCTGCAAATGTGCAGCCATATAATACAGCTCCTCATATGAGGGACTTTGAGCCCCCTCCCCCTGTCCCAGGTCCATTAAGGGTAGAGAGTTTGTCACCTTTCTGCCTATTAGCCCACAGCAGCTCCACCACTAGACTGTCTATGGTTTTGAAATAACGCAGAGGAACCGTGTAGAGGGTCCCTTTGAGGACATATAAACATCTAGGGAGCATAATCATTTTAACAATAGCAAACTTGCCCATTAAGGAGAGAGGGAGCTCCTTCCAGAAATGTATTGAGGACCGTTGTCCGGTAATCACCTTCCCAAGATTGAGGTTCAAGAAAGCTTGTACTGTATGGGCCAGTCTAATTCCCAGATATTGCACTCCGTCCGACTCCCAAGGGAGTTCCAGCCATGGAAGCACCCCCGGAGGCCAATCTGCCAGGTTCTTTAGCGGGAACAGTCTGGACTTCGTTGGTTTAATGCGGAGGCCTGACATCTTTCCAAACTCCTACATCACATTTAGGAGTATGGGGATTGAGTATTCCAGTTGCCTCAGATACATCAGGGCATCGTCGGCGTAGAGGGAAACCACATGGGTATTCTCTCCCACCGTGATCCTCCAGGGGTGTAGGGTCCTAAGCAACCTCTCTGCCACCGGCTCCATTGTGAGTGCAAAGAGGAGGGGTGACAATGGGCACCCCTGCCTTGTTCCCTTTGTTTTGTGAGAAGAATGCGAACATCTCCCTACCGGAACTAACTCTGGCGCACGGGCAGTATACAGTAGCTGGACCCATTGTATATATTTAGGACCCATGCCCATCTTCCATAGCACCTGCCACAGGTAATTTCAGTCTAATGAGTCGAACACCTGCTCGATATCTAGATGGCCAAGGCGCAGGCATCCTGGCAAAACTGTGGATCGTCTTAAATTATGGAGGGTACTCCGCTGAGGAATAAACCCTGACTGGTCCAGGTGAATTAGGCTTGGAAGATTAAGGAGCAGGCGCACCACCAATACATTACATTACTAAGGAGTTTGACGTCTGCGTTCAACAACAGTATTGGTCGGTATGAAGAGGCCACCAAGGGGTGCTTGCCTGATTTTTGTCTCATTATAATTAAGGCCTTGCGCATTGATTACAGGAGGGATCCCCTTTTGGTGAGCCTCCTGGTAGACCTCTTACAATCTATCAACCATTTGTTCTGCATAACGGCGGTAGAACTCAGCAGTTTTCATGTTCCTAATCGCCACGAGGATCTCTTCCCGGGTGATGGCTTCGTGATCCCAATCAAGAGGATCTAACATTAAGAGCGGTATGTCCGTCAAGTATCCATTTAGGCGAGTCTCCAACTCCCCTCCCCTCGCAGCGTATGTTGAGCTCAGATGGCGCTCGAAGACCTGATTATTGGCCTTCTGGGTGCAAACCAGGGACCCCTGAGCAGTACGTATAGACAGTATCAGAACCCGTTGGGACTCCTGTCTGGTCAGCCTACAAGCATCGCTACGGTTTTGTTGCCTTCTGCATGCAACCGTTGGCGATATGCTGTATAAATATTTTTCTCAAGTCGGCACCAGTCATCAAGTACCAACCTATGACCCGCTAGTCTTCCAATCTTTCTGGGTTTGTGTGCAATTCTTTCTCTAAGGCGGCTAGGTGAGTGTCCCTGTTCAGTTGTTTCCTCACCCCGTATGTCAGTTTTAAGCACACCCCTTGGAGTACCACCTTCATTGCTTCCCAGTCTAGTGCTCTGGAACTTGTGGTGCCCCAGTTTTCCTCAAAATAGTGCATTAGAAACTCTTGGATTGTAGCTTCAAACAAAGGGTCCGACAATGCCTCGGTTATCAATCTCCTCAGAGGGATTGCGGTGCGCCCGTTTTCCCCCACAAAGCTCATTAAAACCGGGGAGTAGTCTGATATATGCCGCTTAGGTAAGAAATCTCCTGAGCCTCCTGTGCCAGGCTGTTGGAGACCAGACAGTAGTCCAATCGGCTATGGTTACCCGCAATGAGTATATTGCAGGAATATGTTTTCCCCAACGAGTGCCTCTTATGCCACACATCTAGGAGGTGGAGGCCCTGGATTGTGTTACGTAAGGTTGGGACTAAGAAAGGGCCACAAAATTCACTGGAAAAAACTTAAAGGTTTAGCTAATGCTGAAGGGAGTTGCAAAGTGCTGCAAAACCCCTAAGACATAGATCTTAACTTTCACTCCTGCCATCATGTGAAAAAGGCTGCAAGCATAGCGCATTAAGAGACTTTGGATGATTCCATCATTAGGCTGGCAGAGTGAGGAAAGAATACAATATTACGAGATAAACAGGTTTTGTGGTATGCCGAAGATATTTCTTTCTACTTTATTAATTACTCCTATAAAGCTGTAAGATTGTGCTTTCTGTATGGTATGCTGATGTATCATGTTTTGGAGGCATAGAGGTTCCACGAATCCCAGTGCTTGTTATCAACACAGAGGGAGAGTGCACCTTCTATCCTCCTCCTTGTGCAAGGCGGGAGGTGTGGCATTAAAATTACATGGATTCCCCCACACCCTTTTAAAAGGCAGGGGAGCAGCAAACACTTCCACGGCCGTTAGGTGCGACGTGGGAGAGTGGAGAATGGAATCCTCTGTCCTTGGGCAAGGTGGTGAAGTATATGATGGATGCACCGCCAGAAGAATCTCCCCGGCAAACTGGCTCTTTGACCACCCTGTCGTGTGTTTTGAATCTCCTTTGTCCCAGTCAGGATAGGGGTGAGGGCTGCATATGTGAGCAGGCCTAAGACCCACCTACTTATGCATAATGCTGTATCACATCTCTAGCTGTGCTGCCTCTTTTTACAAATGTCTCTCTTTGTACTCATGAAAACAGCATTTCCAATGAAAATTTGGCTGCATTTTTCAATTATCGGAGGATACCAGCCAATTACATTTTGCTCTGTTTACAAACATCTGAAAAAACTCAGCCAGTCACAACATTTCTCTTTGGTTTTATAATTTTTCCGGATATTTATAAACAGCACAAATTTAGATACCCAGCCCGTGCTCAATGCTAAAAACAACTGAACATTGAGGCAAGCACAACCTGCTTGCCAAATGTGGTGTACCTAGTGGATTTGTATGTCAAATAGAAAAGCCTCTTGTTTACTATCTCCCCTTAAAAAAATCCACACCATTTGATCAACGTGCAGTAAATTTGTCAATGTAAAAGCTTCAATTCGGTACAGTCTTTTTCAAACTGTGGTACAAATTGGACAGTGGGGGTGGGGAAGGACAATGTTATTAACAATGCAAAGATGTGTTTTCCTGTGGAGTGTTTTGTCAACCGTATCTGCGAAGGCATGATGCCACCTCTATACTGTGTGTGTCGATTGCACCAAATGAAACGCTGTAGTTATGCCAAAAGAAACAAAATATTCCATTTCTGGCTACCACACAAGACAAGGACAATGTGTTTTTTAGCTACACAATTGCAAAAAGTAAGTAAGTGTTTAGCCCTGTACTGTTTATGTATTTGCAATGCAGGGGTTAAACTGATAATCACTTTTTGAGAGCCTCAATATGTGACTCAAGGCTGCACAGTGTGTTGGCCATCTGGTGCACACAATGAACGTTAGAGAGAACCTGTGTGTTAAAAGTAACAGGTCCCTTTGCTTGCTTTTTTTTTTTAGATGTTACTGCACCAATGGTCGATGAAAGAATGGGTGACTTTGGTACTGCGACTCAGAGACATATGGAGATTCCGGAAGGAACCATAGGTGAGAATAGGGTGGATAAATATGTCTCTGTGACTGTAGTGCAAGGTGGTGCAAAAATGTCCAAAGTTTTCAGTCTAGGAAGGCTGTGTGTTCATAATACCAATAAGCCGGAAAACATGATGATAGAACACTGGACAATTGTATCCAGTATCTTATTACAGTTGCTAGGATGTCTAAGCTTGTATTAAAATAAATGAGCAGTCCTATTCCCTATTAACCCTGGGAGCGTTCATTTATTTTACGTTTGCTGTCATGAAAACATATTTGATTTACAGTTTTTTGTTCATAAAGTCAGGATGTGCGATAAAGCTTTCTTAAAGATTCGACATAATACTGAGCCTTTTTCAACTGTATACCAAACAACATTTTGTGGTAAATGCCCTTTTGGTTCACCACTTTTAAAAAACATTTATTCTTCTGTCATAATTTCAAAACACTCCTCTTTAGGTAGGATGCGATAACATAGTTTTCCAAAATATCTTTTGCTTAAATTACTTTTCAAGTATAACTCTTCCAATAACATCGTTTTTCCATAGCATCTTAGCCCAAATTAATTATTGCGTTCTAAGGCCCAAAAATCACATTTAGCTTAAAATATTTATTTCCATTATTTGTAATTTGCTAACAGTTTTAGAAGTAAGATTTATAAACTTTCACTAAAGAACACTAGTTTGCATTTTATTAATAATTTAAAACATATTGTAAGTATTTAGAATGGTAAATGGACATATGGGGATAAATAGATCAAATAAAAGGGGTAAGAATACACTTAAATAAGAACAGAGGAGCGGGAGTTATAAGAAAACGGTTAATATAAAACATAATGAAAAGAAGTCTGGTGGGCTTAGGGGGCATTGCCCCCTGCCCACATGATATTTTAAATAATATAAAAACACAATCATGTACATAAGTTAAGTAGGATTTGGGGACCTCGCCCATGAAAATAATCTAAAAACACCACACACACACACGTAAGTATATATAACCTACTGGCGGTCACCAGTTTGGACCATGTTTCCATACAAAAAGCGTTTTTTGACTTGGTTATATCTTTGGCGCCGTTTTTACAAATCTTCACAAACTTTTCCCTCCAAAAAGTGTCAAGTTGGGTCTTGACTGAATTACACTGAAACTGGCAGAAAGGTAGAATTTGTTCCGCAGATCACACTTTTTGTTATTTGGTGTAAATCCGTTCAATATTTTTGGAGATATTGAAGGAAATACACATTTGTATATCTACGATCACGAATCCTTCGCGAATAATGACGAGCTTGTGCAGAGATTTGCAGTGCTCTGATTGGCTGCCAACACTTCAACCAGGAAGTGTTGGCAGCCATCTTAGAACTCGGATTCAGCCGAGTCTGGAAAAAAATTGAAAAAGGGGCAGGGTACGAATACCCTGACCCCCTAGCCTTGGTCTTGGGGTCCCCCTGGGGCCGCACCAGGGCAAAAAAGCATTTTTTCAGCTAACATTTTCAGCAAAAATTGAAATAAAAAACAAGCAACAGTCTCGCGACTCATGATTCATGGCCCTTCGCCACACTGAACAATGGTAGTAAAAAAATAACCACACAGTGAACACACACTGTTGCATGGACATTGTAGTTAGGAAAAAGAATTTAAAAAACCTTAGAAATTCACAAAAAGCCAAAGGTTACAAGTACATTATAGTTAGGCTCAGTTTTTTTACACACTAAACCATAGAAATTCAGCAGTTATAGTTATCTCAAGTAACTATAACTTGTGCCCTAGGGTATCTATAACTCGCGCCCCTCCATGCACAGCTTTCTCAAATAATTTTACAGCAAATGTTATAGTGATATTATCAATGATGTCACAGAAGATGTCATGAGTGATGCAATATGTGGTGTATTTAGCAGTGCATTGCAGGGACGCAAGTTATAGTTACCTTAGGGCACGAGTTATGCTACATAGAAAAACAATATTATTATAAAAGATAGTTTTGGAAAGGGATGTTTACAAAAGCTCTCTTGAAAAATGATCTTACTATGGAACCCTTCTTTGACTGTTCAGCTTAACTCTGATAATGCAGTGTGTTCAGCAAAGGCACCCTTTTTAGGTCTGTGCTAGCCAAGACCTTAAGATTGAATAAAACTATATGTATATATATATTGTCAGTAAATTGCTTCCCTCGCTGCACAGTTCCGCCTGGTAGCTGTTGCCCCCTGGCCCTTCCAGGTCCTTAGTTCGAGGCCCGTATCCCTTGTGGTCCAGTGGGAAGCATCTCTACTCTGCTGCTGCTCTCTGTCCTCTGTTTTTTCTGCTTCTGCCTTTTTGCTCCTATGCTCTTTTTCACCTTCCTTTTTTCTATTTATTGCTTTTCTCACTTTCTCCTCTTTTTGAGCCTTTTCCCTTCCGTGCCCTTGCCGCTGCTCGTCCCTGCGGCCCCTCCCCCTCTAGCACCGTTTTCCCACTTCCTGCCTCCCAGCTGTCCAGCCCTCCCCAAACACTAATTAATGGAGCCCGCTGCGTGGTGAAGGAGCAATCTTACTGACCTTATCAGTAAATTGCTTCCCTCGCCGCACAGCTCCGCCTGGTAGCTGTTGCCCCCTGACACTTTCAGGTCCTTAGTTCGAAGCCCGTATCCCTGGTGGACAGTGGGGAGCATCTCTGCTCTGCTGCTGCTCTCTGCCCTCAGTTTTTTCTGCTTCTGCCTTTTTGCTCCTCTGCTCTTTTTCACCTTTTATTTTTCTATTTATTACTTTTTCATCTTTTTACTGCTTTTCTCACTTTCTCTTATTTCTCCTTTTTTTGCGCCTTTCCCCTTCCGTGCCCTTGCAGTTGCTCGTCCTCTGCGACCCTGCCCCCCTCCAGCCATGTTTTCCCGTTTCCTGCCTCCCATCTGTCCAGCCCTCCCCAAACACTAATTAATGGCACCAAAGGCAAGCCAGTCTTCACCCCTCCGTGCCTGGACTGTGCCGAGCGCCACGTATCCACCGTTATGACTCCAGCACCCTCCAAGTCCTCAACACCAGACGTTCCACTGCCTGCCACCTCGTGTCCCCGAAGAACACCCAAGGCCCGTTCACCTGCCGCAAGTGCCCTTTCGCCTGCCTCCACACACCAGACCCACCAACCAACCGACCATCAAGAACCGGTCCCGACCTCCTCAGATGCATCCTACTCAACACCCACGCCCTCAAAAGAAAGGCCGCAGAGATCTGGGACCTGCTCGACTCCATCTTGCCCGACGTCGCCTTCTTCACGCAGTGCTGGATGAACCCCACCTCAACCCTGGACATCACAACCGCCATCCCCAACGGCTACAAAATCATCCACAAGGACCGCGTCAACCAACTGGGAGGAGGCATCGCCATCGTACACAAAAACACCCTCCGCCTTACAACCAGCTCTGACGACCACTCTCCCGACATGGAGCACCTCCACTTCCAGATCCAGACCAACTCAAACACCACCCTCCGTGACACCCTCATCTACAGACCTCCCAGATCCCGCCCCCCTTCAGGGAAGCCATAGCCAACTTCCTCGCTCACTACGCTCTCGCCTCAACGGACTACATCCTCATTGGCGACCTCAGTTTCCACCTAGACAACCTCGACGACCACAACACCTCATCCCTACTGGAGAACCTTGCCACAATTGGCCTCAAGCAACTGGTCACAACGCCAACCCACTCAGCAGGATACACGCTCAACTCCGTCTTCTTCACAAGCAACAACATCTCCGTCAGCCACACCTCAGAGCAACACTGGACCGACCACCACTGCATCCACTTCTCCTTCACCAAACCCACCCTACACCGCCAGGCCCACCGCGATCCTCGCAGAAGCTGGAACAAGGTCACCGAAAAGCAGCTCACAACCTCCCTCAGCAAAACCCCACCACCGACATCCACGGACACCAACACCTCAGGACGCAACCTCCACCAATGGATCTCCGACTGCGCCAACACACTGGCTCCCCTCAGGGAATCCTCAGGCATGCAGCCCTCCAAGAAAGCCAGCTGGTTCTCCCCTGCACTCCAAGAGTCCAGATGCACCTGCAGACGGCTCGAGAAAAGATGGAGGAGCAGCAAGATCATGGCAGATCACGCAGTCTTCAAAACTGCCATCACCACACACCAGCACCTCATCAGAACAACAAAGAAAGCAGCCATCCAGGAACACATCAATGCCAACGCACACAAATGCAAAGAACTCTTTGCTGTGGTTAAAGAATTTGTCCAGCACAGAGACAGCAGACATTCCCACCCTCTCAAGACCTCTACGACAACCTCACCACCTTCTTCCACCGCAAGGTCAAGGAGATCTACGACAGCTTTGCAACCCAAGACCCACCCACTCCACCCACAACCACAGCACCCAATAGCTCCAGATCCAAGCAGACCGTGTCCAACTGGACCACCCTCACCTCTTACGACACCCTCAGGATCATGAAGAGCATCTACTCAGAAGCCCCCTTGGAACCCTGCTCTCACCACATCTTCAACAGAGCCGGCACCGCCATCGCACCCAAATTCTGCCACACCATCAACTGCTCCAGCGAGTCCGGCACCTTCCCGGAAGCCTGGAAGCTTGCAGAGAACAGCCCCCTGCTAAAGAAACCATCTGCTGACCCGACGGACCTCAAGAACTACAGACCCATCTCTCTGCTCCCCTTCCCAGCCAGAGTCATCGAGAAAGATCAACTTTCAACTCTCCGAGTTCATTGAAACAAACCTCATCCTGGACCTCTCCCAATTGGGCTTCAGAAGCAACCACAGCACTGAGACTGCTCTCCTCGCCGCTACAGATGACATCCGCACTCTCCTCAACTGAGGCTAAACTGCTGGCTTCATCCTCTTGGGCCTCTCAGACACCTTCAACACCGTCTCCCACCACACCCTCTGCGCAAGACTCCACGACGCCGGCATCTACGACAAAGCCCTAGAATGGATCCGCTCCTTCCTCACCGAGAGTCATACTTCCACCTTTCAACTCAGAACCCACAGAGATCAGCTGCGGAGTGCCTCAGGGATCCTCTCTAAGCCCCACCTCTACATGGTCCCGCTGGCAGCCATCATCAGAAGCCATGGACTCAACATCTTCTCCCACACCGATGACACCCAGCTGATTCTTTCCTTCACAGACGAACCCACAGCCACGAAGAGCAACTTCCACAACGGGATGAACGCAGTCGCCACCTGGATGAAGGACAGCTGCCTCAAGCTTAATTCAGACAAGACCGAAGTCCTCATCCTGGGCTCCACCCTATCCGCCTGGGACGACTACTGGTGGCGTGCAGTGCTCGGAATCCCCCTACACCCAAGGACCACGCACGAAAACTCGCCATCATCTTGGACTCCTCGCTCTCTATGAACCACCAAATTAATTCCGTTTCATCCTCCTGCTTCCACACACTCCGCCTGCTTCGTAAGGTCTTCCAGTGGGTCCCCACAGAGTCCAGAAAAACGGTCACCCATGCGCTCGTCAGTAGCAGACCCGACTACGGCAACGCTCTCTATGCTGGTACCACCCAGAAACTCCCCAAAAAACTGCAGAACATACAGAACGCCTCCGTCAGACTCATCCTGAACATCCCACGTCTCAGCCACATCACCGGCCACCTGAGAGACCTTCATTGGCTACCTATCAACAAAAGAATTACCTACAAGGTTCTCACGCACGCCTACACAGCCCTCCACAACGCCGGACCTGCATACCTCAATCACCACCTCTCCTTCTACACTCCCAACAGACATCTCCGCTCAACTGGCCCTAACCACCATCCCACGGATCCGCTAGACCACGGCTGGAGGAGAATATTTCTCCTACCTCACTGCGAAGACCTGGTACTTCCTGCCTTTGCACCTCAGGCAATCACCATCGCTGCCGCAATTCAGGAAGGACCTCAAAACCTGGCTCTTCCACTGAACCGCAGATTCTCCCCCTCGTCCCCTCATCTCAGCGCCTTGAGACCCTCACGTGTGAGTAGTCGCGCTTTATAAGAACCCTGATTGATATAATATACTAACTTATAGAGTCTTTCAGCCAGCTCTCTTCACCCATTAGTGTGTTATTGCATTAGTCACATTTCTTACACCCACTTACATCAAACTGCATGGGGCAGTAGGTCACTAACTTCAGCCATTGGCTAACTTAACTGTGCCCTTTCACAAGAAACGCATCCTCATACAAAGTTTTTCACAGGGTTTATTATGCCAATTTGCGCTCTTTGAGACCAAACTATATTTGTGCTATTGTATTTTTAGAATGATGAGGGCCCAACAGCTTCCCCAGCAAATAGGGTTTTGGAAAAACTATGACAAAACAAAACAAGCATTGATAAAGCCAAAAGGGTGGCAGCCAGTGCCAGATCCGTGGGTGTTGCCGATGCTTGTTTGATTATCATTTTAATTATTATTAGTAGTAGTGAGGAAAGCACTTACATACTAAGGGTGGGTGGAACTCGTGGAATTTGACTACGCAGAATTCTGTGGAGTTACAAAAGAACTGTGCGAGATTCCGCAGAGTTATGCTAACGGACGGAAATAGGCACGTTGTGCTGTAATTTAGCACCGGGATCACATTCCCCGTTGAAAAATCAGCGCGAATGGCAACCTGCAGCGTACCAGAGGGTGCTGCTACTCGAGTTGATTTTACTGCCACTCGAGTAGGTTTTCTACTCGAGCGGCAGCCCTCTACCTGCAAATGGTCTCGACCGCCTGTGTGAAAAAATTTCACCAGATGTCTTCCTAGCGACCGAAAATGACTCTAGGGGATCCCAAATCTCGCTCGCCAACTTATGTGGCGATGGGCAAATTTTTAATGGAACTCTGCGTTACAAGAGTAACGTGCAGTCGCCATAATTCGCTTGTTCCGCCATCGGAACAGAATATTTTGTCCATCCTACAGGACTGTTTTTTATACTTCATTCTGTGAATTGTAAACAGCAAGCATGAGCGATTTACAGCATCAAATGTAATAATCCGCTTATCTACAAGCAAACAAGTGTTCTCATATTAACAACAGTGTATATTTGTGCTTCCCATTTATTCCGATTTGATAATTTTTTGCTTTTTTTTACTCAAAGTCTGTTTATTATTTTCAGTAAGCAAGACACAGACAACAAACAGTCTGCATTACAACACTCTTTTGATGCCTCTCTGCTACAACAAGTCGCTAATGTGGTGCCTCTTAGCATACAGGATTGGTCATAGTGGCCAGTTCAATGCGGATAAAGAAGGAAGAGAAGGAGATTAGCCAAAGCCACAGTACACTTTAAACATGTTACAATTTATGAGAATAAGATAACCACAAAGCGCTCAGTGGCATGTAAGTATTCCTCTCCGCCACACTTTAGGCAAGCATTATAAAGACTGCAGTTCATATCATTGAGTAACCTGTAGTGAAAGTCAACAGTGTACAGCTTCTTAGGACTCACAGGAGCGTGTAGTCTTTTCTGCGTTAGCCTATGCGGTGGGCTGATAGACAGGTAGGTGCCTGGCATGCTGCCAAAGACTCAGACCGGTAGTAACCCTTAGGAACATAGTCGCCCAAGTATAGCACCTTGCCGCCGTTTGTGTCCATGGGTGCAGGGAGGGGGGTGTTTTGCAACTTCGTATGTTTATGTATAACAAATTACAACAACATCAAAAGAAAAACACAGGTCAAGGTCAGCAGCCAAGAGGATGGTGGGGGCGAGGAGGGCAAGGGGGAACTCTTACATATCTCAGTGTCGAATCTTCCTTGATCGCGCATGAGGAGGGATGTGAAGTATGGAAGTGAAGCGGGAGTGGCGGTCTAATCAAAGAGTTGGAGTAGGCGAAGCCGCACAGGGCTAAAGCAAGTGAATTCTGTGTGCAGTAGGTATTAGATGAGGAGCTTCCAAATGCTCTGGAACTGCTTATCTGTGTACGTCAATATGTGTGAGATCCGCTCCATGGCCAGGATGTCCTCGACCTAACTGAAATGCACTTGACCTCTGACTCTGAAAGCTGAGCAAATGTGACAAGTTAACAAGATTTAAAAGCATTTTTATTGCTCATTTACTTTGTGAGCAATAAAGATGCCTTTAAATCTTGCTATCTTGTCACATTTCCTCTGCTTTCAGAGGCAGAGGTTAATTGTCAGTTTGTCTTCCTACTCGCCAGAAAGGGCGAGTAGGACCTAAAAATAGCTCGTCCTGAATTAATCTGACTCGCAAATGCGAGCGGTCGAGTGAATTTTTCGAGCCCTGGTTGTACCGTGTGGCCACGAAACATCAGTACTGCTTTACCTCTGGCAGCCAAAAGGATCGCCTCTTTTTCTGAGAAGAAATGGACACGGGTCAGGATATATGCGATTGCGTCCTTTCATCCCGGGCCCACAGCACCCCCCTGTGTGCTCTATCGAGGGTCGGTAGAGAGGTGTTCTCGTCCCCCCTGATCTCATGGAGCAGATCGGCTGTGTAAAACAGGATGTTGTTGCCTTCCGCTCCTTTAGGGACTCCCCGTATGCGTATGTTGTTACGGCGGCTTCTATTTTCCAAGTCTTCCTGTTTAGATTGGATCTCTATGTTCTGTTCCTCTAGGACTGCCACCGGCCTCCATAGCATTTCTTGGTCCTCGGAGCGAGCAGCAACCGTTCGTTCCAGGTCATCCACTCTCTCCCCTATGTCTGTGACTTCTTTCCGCATATCCTTAAGGCAGGATTTGAACTTGTCCTTGAGGGAACCAATATCTGCGTGGATTTCCTGCAAGAAGTGGTCCCTATAGGCCTGCGTGATCGGGGCCATGGATGGGGGCTCCATCATCGATGTTCGTGGGGAGGCCAACAGCTCAGACTCAGGGAGGGACACTTTGATCCAGAGGGAGGTCACCGGATTATCTTTTGCTGCTTTGGAGCGTGGCATGTCCACTCTGCCTTACTTGGGGGATAGTCGAGCTGACGCAATGTCTTAATGCGATTCACCCCACCACCTACAGGGCTTATGGCAGCGCAGACGAGGATCAGGCACTTTGAGAGGCTAGCCGACCAGACCAGGGAAGCCTGTGGTTTAGTTTGATATGCGATGAGGGCTGGAGCCGCCCCCGGGTGCACGTGCAGACAGCTAGGAGCCGGGCTCGCGTCATAGATGGCGCTCCACGGGGGGAACAGAGACCGGCCGGGCCGCAGAGGGTGCCACGACAACCAACCCCGCTCGCCCCTGGATCTGTTGCTTCTGCGTTGGGTGAAGCTTCTTTGACTCCCTCGCAGGCCGGGCTGTCCTCCGCTGGCACAGGCCTCCCTCCAGCACCAGAGAGTTGCAACTGTCCGGGCCCCAGGGCTGCGCCCGGGGGGGGGGGGGGGCTATTGCTCCGTCCAAATCCAACGCCTTGGTCAATTTCAGATGGATTCTCCTAGGCGGACCCAGGCAGCGGGATCTCAGAGGGCCCAGGCAGGATGGGTGAGACTTGCAGGGTCAATTTCAGAGGGATTCTGGTGGGCGAGCCCTGCAGTCCTCTTCGGACCCAGGCAGCTTGATCTCAGAGGGCCCAGGCAGGATGGGTGAGACTTGCAACTGTCCGGGCCCCAGGGACGCGACCGGGGGGCAGGGAGGGGGGACTAGTGTTCTGTCCAAATCCACCCCCCGGGTCAATTTCAGAGGGATTCTGCCGGGCGGACCCAGGCAGCGGGATCTCAGAGGGCCCAGGCAGGATGGGTGAGACTTGCAGGGTCCGGGGCCCTCCGCCCAGCAGACCGCCACTCTGCAGGCTCTTAATGCGGTGTGTTGGAGTAGGCCGCGTTGCTCCTGTGTGGGCGGCTGCTCGGGTGATGGCCAGGCGAGGGTTCAGTGGCTCCCCCAGAGGGACCGGGAGCCTCGCGCAAGGCCGCGGGCAGGAATACCGACAGTGGCAGGCGGCAGGCGAGAAGGGCGCACAATAGCAAGACTCCATTTGCAAGCGCTTCACTGCCCCTCACCTCTAATAACCGGGTCCCGTGCGCCGGGCACCTCTTGGCCAGTGGTGGCAAGCAAGATAGGTGGGGTCAAGAGCTGCAGGCCCGCTGTCCTCCCGGCCCCAGCCGCCGCCCCCCCAGGCCTCGGAGGCCCGTGCTGCTGCTTACTTCCAGTGGCAGGCCGCGGTCAGGGCTTCCGGAGCCCGCTTTAACTCACCGCAGGCTTCTGGCTCGAAGGCGCTCGCTGCGGGCCCCCATCCTGCTCTCGTCATCTCAGGTGGCAGGGGACTCCGCCTGAGGGCAGTCGCTGCTGAGTCTCAGGAGGGAGGTGTAAGGGCACCCGCGCCGGCAAGCTCCGCCGCTCCGTACCTTCCCTCAGTAGGCCTCAAGACTCCCAGACTCGGGTCTTGTGGCAGTGCTGGTCTCGGTTCTGAGGGTCGTACCCTCGGCAGGACCGGTACAGTGTCTTTTTCCACCAGAGCGCCTCTCGGATGGGCCACAGCGGCTGGCAGGCGCTTGCCCTAAGCTCTCACCGGAGCGCGCGGTCTAGTTCCTCCGTCAAAATGGCACTCCGGGCGAGCGCCGGGGCTCAGCTAGGCGCTGTTTCAGTACTGTTCGGTGCCACTCACGCCCCTGCAGATCGCCCGTGTGTCAGGCACCCCCTAATCAGCCCCTGGAGCCCGGATGCATGCTTTTCCGCCGTGGATGGCGACGGATGGGCCCCGGGCCGCCAGAGAGTGAGTGGGATAAGTCCTACTCCATTCCCCTCCAGGCCACGCCACCCCGATTTGATTTTTAACAAAAAGTGTATAAAATGCTTTAATAAAAAACTTTTATTTATCAGACAAAAATGTTATGTCCCACTATAGCATAGATAATATATCATATCTTTTTTGGAATTGGAATGCCCCCTGTATGCTAATTGGGCTTGGACCCATCTTGAGTATCTGATAGCATGCATAACTGGTATCCTGAATTTTTGTTTCGCCCTGGCGTCACACTAATCTAGCTTGTGTCCTTGGTGATGTATGGTTTAAAATCTGTCCTATAATCTTCATGGGCGAATAAAGCAGTGGTGGCAGCTTACAGAGTTTTTGTGGCTCTTTGGTATGACCATGCCTTTTCCTTTTTTCTCGTGTAAAGGCCCTTTGTTATGTGATTCCCAGATACCTGTGCAGACATTCGATTGTCATATTGAGTGCAAGTAAGCTTGTTTGTGTTTGTGCAATGAGTGTGTAGCACGTGTATGGTAGTTAGACTTTGTGTGTGCTATGTGTCTTAGTACTGGCGCTGGTGGAATCCATTTAAGATGCCCCGGTTTAGTATGGCGGAAGATGAAGAATGACAGCTTCCTCAACCAATGGAAGTGTATTGACTGCATTCCAGTGGAGGGTGAAGACCCAGATCCTGAAGTGAAGGAGGATGGAGACAGGGCTCCTCTTAGAAATGCAGTGAGGGTCTTGTTAGCACAGGTCTGCTGAGGCTCCTGATTAGTTCTTCCTGAGCCTTGCCATTTGTTTAATGATAGGGCCAGGGCCGGCTCTAGGGCGGTGCGATCGGTGCCACCGCACTGGGCGCTGACTTGGGGTGGGGGCGTCATTTTTGCAAGTATATTATCATTTTAAAAGCACCTGGTGCCGCGTTCCTGGCCTCAAGCAATTTTCAAGCATCAAATAAAATGTCAAGATAACTCCGGTGATTAATCGTCTTCTTGGAAAGAGACCGAAGGTTTGTCTAGTGGAAGTTTTGACTCATTTTAAGGTAACGCAGAGGGTTAAAATGCCTGCTGTTAAGAACGTGTATCATGCAGATAACAAAGTGCATATAATGTAAATAAGTCAGTGCGTTACTTCTTCTGTAAGAGAGCTCCTTTTGTTGCTTGTCTTTTATACGTCAAAATCCTAATATAGAACATTGAGCTATTAACTGGCATTAAAAAGCTGCATGCTAACTACATGCCAAAAGGGTTCATTTGGGTAGAAAACAATTCTTATTATTAAAGAGAACCCCTAACAATGATGTTATGTTTTACATTCTGAATTTGTGCTTTTCCAGAATAAGGACTCTTAAACTATATTGCCTACCAGTATCAATGACATGTCACTCCTACACAACACCTTGTAGTCCTGTCTTATGTAACATTTCCTATGCACTGATTTACACACATATGATTGTCTCTGTTCCATGTGTGTGTGATGTAAAATGCTCCGACACCTTACACTGGTATGAGTGGTGCTATAAAACTAAATGAATCAGAGTGACAGTGGTTATAGAGACTTGAGGGGCACTGTTAAATGGTGCTAATGAGAGAATCCGTGGCAGAGGTGGTCATAAGGGGGCGCCAACAAACATTGTTGCACAGGGCGCCACCAGTGTTAAAGCGGTCCTGGATAGGGGTAAGGTATGGAACTGGAGTTTCTGTGGTTCAAGATATGGAAGTTACTTTTGTTTGCCTTAGGTACTGCTTTAAATAGGCTGATGGTAGCCAGGAGCAGATATCTCATACTTCGCTGTGCCCTTGTTTTGGATACTGCTGTATTGAGCCATTGTGTTATTGCCTACTGCTGTGATAACGATTACCTTGCACAAAGGCTGTGTCTGAGGAACAGCCAGAAAATATCATTTGAAAGAAAACAAACCTAAACCAGTTCTGAAACCTTGCATAGTGGATCCACATCCCCTGTTTAGAAAATGAATATAAAAGTGGGATCCAAATCACCCTACTTTGTCCAAGAAGGGTGTGTTCTGCAAATTACTTGAAGACAGCTGTGTGACCAGGGTTGGTGCCTCCATGAGCGCCATGAGCTCAGACGCCCACCCTATCTTTCTGAGAATCCTGTGACTGCTTGGCACAGTTTGTAGAGCCATGATAGAATGGGTCCTCGGACACCACTACCAAAAAACCTCAACCACCATGGTTGAGGGTGAGTAGCCCATCTGCCCAATGGCCCCCGAACAAGGTCTGACCCTGACTTTGTAGGGGATGTAGGTATATATGCCCACCATGAAGTTTCTGATGTTGTCCTTTATTGGTGTTCTGTGCATCTATGTCATTGGTGTTATTGAGCTCTCCTGTCTTTCTGTTCTTTGCCTATTCCAAGGGATTTGAAGAGCTTCAGTGTGGTCTTTTGGAAGGTAGCTGGTGGAGCAGCCAACTCCCTCTGCAAGTGCCACTTGAGGGGGCTTGATATCCCGCTGTGCTTATATTTGCAAGGGCTGTTGCAGTTGGGCGACTAACACCCCGGCATGCCCCTTTCCTATGGAAGGCAGTTGGTGGAGTGCGACCACTCCCTCTGACAGAGCTACTTAAGGTGCCTTCATATCAAGCTTTGCAGGATGCGCACTGCAAGGATTATTGCTGTTGGGGGGACTACACACCCCAGATTACCCCTGGTATTTTGGAATGTAGTAGGTGGAGCGTGCTCCTCCTGTGAAAGCGCTACTTAAGGTGCCTTTATATCCTGCTGCACGGAATGCGCCCGGGCTAAGGACAGGCCCAACCTCGGCCTGTCACAGATTGGAAGAGACTGAGTTGGGCCCACCTCTTTTATCCCCAACCGGACATTTAATGTAACAGCAATACTGGGTTCCTCAGAAAACTGTTTAGATAGTCTTTTATCTGCCTCCACAAACACGTTCCAATCTCCAGCACCTCCAGAATTCTCACTTGGGGGTTACACTTCCGGAAGATGGTCAAAAACTCTTTGTCCTTCGTTTCCCAACAAATTAAATAACAGGGCAAACTTTCTGACCTTTGAGTATTCACAAGCATCTATAACTGTCAAATAATTTTGGAAAGCTCTGAACCACCTTTTCCACTCTAGTGTAGGATTGCCGGGACTCATTAAAAAAAAATGTGGAGGTTGTTGTACGTGACCACCACTAGCCATGATGACTATTAAATTGGTAATATGTGAAACCCACATCTGACTAATATTTTTCAAAGTAGGTAATAAGGTAGGATAGTACCCAGCAAACAAAGTACAGTATTAAATTTCCAGGAGGAATACTCAGTAATGAGGTTCAACCTTGTTCCAGCGTCAGCGTCAAAATTGTAGTGGCCACAACAGTAATGAAGTTCAACCTTATTGCAGCGTCAGTGGCAAAATCGTAGTGCCCACAAACTTGCCGGGAAACTCACAGTAAGATGCAGACTCCGTGCCAGTATTTCGCACCCTGTCGGACGCCAAAAATATAAGGTCAATAAACGAAAATTCACTTTGTAATAGGGCTTCATAATGAAATACACTGGCCTGCATATCAGAAAAGAAAATATGCACCAAAGATGGCTGCCATTTATCACGCTACATATCAACAAAATCAAGCCCTTCCTCCCGCCTAATGATCTCAAGACTGCAACGCAAGCCCTGGTTCTATCCAGACTAGACTACGGGAATGCTACCCTCACAGGCTCAGCAAAATCCAACCTAGCCCCCATGCGAACTACTCTAAACGCAGCAGCAAGGATGGTCACTGGAGCTAAAAGGCACGATCATATCCCCCCCTCCCTGAAAGATCTCAAATGGCTCCCTATTGAAGCTCGCTGCCAGTTCAAAACTGCCTGTCTCACCCACAAAGACCTTCACACTGGTAAACCAGTCTACCTGGCAGCCTAGCTCACCAAGGCAGGCCAGGCAAGAAACCTGAGGAGCACCAACAACCTACTTCTCATTCCCCCAAAGAGGCGTAAACAAAAAGCCCTGGCTTGCTCCTTTTCGGGCAATGCCCCCAAAATCTGGAACTCCCTACCAGCAGATCTCAGAACTAACCCCTCCTTCGTGACCTTCAAAAAAAAACTCAAGGAATTCCTCCTCGCTCAGCACCTTTAACCTTCGGATCAATACACCGTTAGCTACCATCTCCATTTTGTTCTGTCTGTCTGTTCTTTCTTATTACCTGTGAAATTGTGGTAAAGCGCTCTGATACCCTCGGTCCTGCCAGCGCTATATAAAACTCTCTAAATAAATAAAAAATAAAACGTAACGTTGCTCATCACAGAAAAACTGGTGCGATGCAAGACACCAGCTGCACTCAAGATTGCTGCTGATCCACGCTGACGCAAGTCCAAGCTGACGGAGTTAGGAAAGGTTGACAGGTCACCTTACCCTGCTTCTCAATCGTGCCTATTTTATGTCTGCACGTTCAGTTGTATTATTAGTTGAAATAGCCTGACCTCGCTTTTAACAGTTTTTTTTAACGTAGGGGGAAATTGAAATTGAATTTTAAACTAGTAAAAGGATTACTGCTTACCTATCACTGAATTAGAGTACAGCCTTGAATTTGCATTGTACCTTGCACTTCACACGAAGCCCCCGCTTTGCGGACATTGTTTTACTGCACTTGCACTTTCCTTCCTCTCCTCCCCTTCCGGGAGGAGAAATGGCCCGTCTTAGAGCCGCCATTTTGGGACAGCTCTAGTGGTTGGCAGGCTCTAGTATTTAATGAGCCTGCCAACGCGGACGCGCAGCGGACGAGCGCAGCGTGCGCGCCAACGGCAAGCCCGTCTGTGCCCGTCCGCGTCCGGAACGCGGCAGGCGCCAGTCATACTGCCCAAAAGCCCCCAGGTATTGCATTTTTGCCAAGATTGCGAAAAAGTTATGACACAAGGAAAAAATGTGACTGCCAATTACCTCTGGATAAGGTTAAAGGTCCCCTTTCTTGCCGTAAATGCAGAACTGAGTTTACATTCACAGATACATGCCCCAAAGACACGGGTATGAAAGCCTTAACACTCAGCAGCTCTCAAATGAAAGGGGGACTAATTAATGCACGATCACTCTGTAAACACTCTCATGATATCAGAGAGTTGATTACTGTGCTACAGCTTGACTTCCTTTTCATCACTGAAACCTGGCTCAAGGAATGGTGTAACCCTGACATTGCGGTAGCACGTCCCCCCAACTATACGATTTGCAGGAAAGACAGAGAGGAAACTAGAGGAGGGGGGTTGGCTATCATTTTTCGTGATTCCTTACAGTGCACTAATTTTGACCTCGACTCATTGAAGGGAGCAGAAAGCCTAGGCTTCTGCTTCACACTCAACGCCTCCTTCTCCTTCACAGGAGGCTTAATCTATCGCCCACCCGGCCCTAGTTCTGTTTTTTTAGAATCACTAGGAGACACTCTAAGTCACTTTCTGCTCAGGTACGCTAATTTCACCCTCTTAGGAGACCTCAATCTCCATTTGGAATGCAGAAATAAGCCAGGAGTGGACAATTTTCTCGAGATAATACCATTGCTCGGAATGCACCAATTAGTCGTTACCTCTACACACCAGGCAGGTCACACGTTAGATGGAGTGTATTCTAACTCCACCTCGCTAATGGTTGACACCCCTATTCCTCAGATATGGTCAGATCACAAATTTATCCCCCTCAATATCAAGATGCCAGTTGCTAAACACCCCGCTAAGCAAGTACCTTCCCCTCACCCAAGGCGCAAGTGGGCCCAATTGGTTACCAACCAAAAGCTGCCTATTGTTGCTCATGCTTCGGCGCCTGTTGTAACTTGTAAAATTCTGGAAGACACACAACTCTTTCATAATTAGATGACTTCAATAAGCGATGAATTAGCCCCTCTGGAACAACCTAATAATAAACGTAAAGCCAAAACCCACCAAGCTCCTTGGTACACGCCCACCTTAGCTCAACTACATCTCCAGTGTAAACAAATGGAACGCAAGTGGAGAAGAGCTTATGACCCAGCAGACCAAAACGCTTTTAAAATAAGCAGGAAACAATACCACACACACATTAAATCAGCTAAAAAAGAGTACTACTCAAACAAAATCTTTGAGGCACACCAAGATCAGAAAACTATTTTTTTAATTATAAAGTCCTTCACCGACCCTAAAACATTGAGTAGAGAAATCCCCCCATCACAGAACCTGTGTGATCAGATCTCGGTCTTCTTCGAAGAAAAAATCCATAATATACGAATAGATTTTACCACAATCCCTACGCAAAGCCTGGACTTTGAGCTTGACTTAGAGCTTACCCTGCTCACACTAGTCCCTCATTCCAAGCCTTTGGAATAGTCTCACTCGAGCAGACGCGTGTAGCAATTGCTGCCTGCAAATCGGGTTCCCCTCTCAATGCCTGCCCACCCAAGGTCCTGCACCAAATCATAAACATCGTTAATCCGGTGATTATCCAGATAGTCAACTCCTCGTTAGCTACAGGCACAGTCTCAGATGAATGGAAATTGGCCATAGTTAAACCACTGAGAAAAAAACAAAATATTGACTCATCAATTCTCTCAAACCTCCGACCAATATCGCTGCTACCTACATTGGGTAAAATTACAGAAAGACTGGTTAATAGAGAATTGTCCAACTTTCTCGAAACTTTCAAGATCCTTCATCCACGGCAATCAGGCTTTCGCCCCAAGCATTCAACGGAATCTGTGCTATTGGAAATATTTGATACATTAAAATCCACTGCAGACAAAGGCAGGAAGGCAGTTCTGATTTTACTCGATCTGTCAGCCGCATTTGACACCATCTCACATGGCATCCTCCTTGCACGGTTAAAGAATAGCGGCATTTCAAACACAGCATTGGCCTGGATTAGATCCTTCCTCACTAATCGTAGACAATCAGTGGCCCAAGGAACGTTCCTCTCCTCCGAACGTCCTATTACATCTGGAGTACCACAGGGCTCTTCTCTTAGCCCTCTGCTATTTAACATATACATGGCCCCTCTCTTCTCATTGATATCCTCTTACGATATCGAAGTAACATCATACGCTGACGATACGCAATTGATCTTATCCCTGGACAAAGATTCCACTAAGGCAGAATCCAATTTTAAACTATGCCTAACAGAGGTCTTCCAGTGGATGAAGCTTAACCATCTCAGGTGCAATACAGATAAAACTGAGATCCTCCTGATAGGAAAGGACAATCTCTTTCAGCCGAGTGTGTGGTGGCCGGAAGATGCAACAGCACCCCAAAATACTGTTGAAGTAGCAAAATACTTGGGAGTGAAATTCAATACTTCACTATCCTTCTGACCGCATGCGCCGACGGTGGCAGGGACCTGTTTCAACATAATCAAAACACTTAAAAAATTCTTCGACTTTATTCCTCTCCCTGCGAGGAAGACAGTTGCGGTGGCACTTATCCTGTCGTGACTAGACTACTGCAATAGCCTACTAGCAGGAGCAAATAAACAAGTACTTAAGAGACTACAAGTGGTACAGCACGCGGCTGCTCGCCTAGTTCTAAAACTACCACGTAGATCTTCCGCCTCAGCAGCTCTTAAAACCCTCCACTGGCTACCTTTGCATAAGAGAATGTTTTTCAAGGTACTTTTAATCACCTTTAGAGCATCCTTAAATCTAGGACCAACGTATCTTTTCAGCCAGATTTACCCCCTACACCACTGCCAGGACACTCAGGTCCTCATCTGCAAACTTTCTCAAGCCCCCTTGCTTTAGGTGCAAAACCAAAGGAGGAAAAACTGTAGCTGCATTAGGAACCAAAGCCTGGAATCTTATGCCGACACACCTTAGGCTGATCAAAACAGAAACCCAGTTCAGGAAGGCCCTGAAGACCTGGATCTTTGGATCCTCAGATGAACTTTGCCTATCACTCATATAATGTCCCCTCCTGTCCACCTTGACTTTCTCTTGCATAGCGCCAGGATGCTCCTTTCGGAGTGACAGTTGCGCTTTATAAATACCTATTCAAATTCAAGTCTAAAATATCACACGCCAGGTGCCTGACGGATGACGTGCTGGACGCCAGATGCACACAAGATGGCTGCCTATTCACATAGACGCTGACTCAAGCCGAAAGTATCACACACATCAGGTGCTTGACGGATGACGTGCAGGGCCGGTCCAATCGTCACGGGCGATTCCGGAACCCCCTTCTTCACCAAAACACTGCTCCGCCTGCCGTCTTTGCCCCTGTTGCCGTGACCTTCAGATGGAAATCTTCCAATACGCATCGAACTGTCGGCGGTACACAGTGACTGCTCCGACTGCCACTACTGCCAAAAAGCCAATGAGCTGCTTCAATTATTGCTCCCAAGATCGTCGCCAATAAGTCATGAGTCGAGTAGACGAAGGTTCAGGTGAGTAGTATGTCTTTTATTAGACATTTGGTAAGCACAAGAAGCGGGCCCCTTCAGCTTGCATCTATGCAGACCAGCTCCAACTGTAAACCGCTCACTCCAGAATCTACAAGCTGGAATGCCTGTATGCAACCGAACCAAGGCACGCTCAAATATAAACATTCTACACAGAAAAATGCAATAAAGGATACAACAGTTTTCCTGAAGAAGGCACTATGCCGAAACACGCATAGATACTCAAATATAAGCCACACGAAGATGCATCAAAGCAATATATTGGTCTAATACATTGAAACATTGACTGTAGTTTCTAATTTGATATGTTTAAATATTATTCCATGCTTAATTCTCCACTGCCAATATATCTCAATTATTTCTTCTGTACTCTGCTTTGTAATGTGTGCGGTTTTAGAACGAGTGTTGATGCGAAAGGCGTATAATTGAATTACTCAAAGTTTTTTCATTACTGACTTGTAAGACTTCATTCTGGTCAAAGATTTTTTTATCATTTTTCATATTTTAATTATTGAATGTCTATCATTAATAAAAATGTTTGTGACCACACACCTTGTATACATTTGTTTTTCTGCCCTCGTGTGTAGATATTTTCATAGTGAGTTGTTTGTAAATACTGTAATAGCCTAAGGCTCTGCACATTGATGATATTTTCCATGCCTTAGGTACCATATGAAGCAACACTTTACCCTTAGACCTTCTCCTTACCAACAACCACCTTAGATTTAGAAAAAAATCTAAAACATGTTTTTTTAGAGCTTAACGTTAATATTTTAGCAACAATAAAATTACCTCAGTGTCGCAGTTAGAAGGATAGGGGGCATCTCAGCACCATGATATTGCCCTGGGTATGAATGTCGCCCTCTACAAATCCCTTAAATAAATAAATAAATAAGTAAAATAAATAACTGCAAAATCCAATAAAAATAATTTTTAAAAAAGTTTGCACATTAACTCTTTTATGGTTCCAAAACTGCGAACAATCTGAAGGTGTGGGGGGATTCAGATCGAATTGCCTAGTCCTACAACTGTATGAAGAACAAAGATCGAATGTGGATGTGGGGAGAGCCCTTACACAATTACAATCTAGGCAAACAAAGGCTTAGCAAAGAAATTCTTCTGGAAAAATAGATAGCTGCTCAGGACACTGCTATAGGTGGGTACTAGTCTGAGGGAAGCGACTACCCTTGAAGGATTTAGGTACTGGTAATATATTTCACTATAAAGTCTCAGAGAAGTGTGAGAAGCTAATTGTATCGTTCCATTCACACACCTTCAGGCTGAACATGATATGCACAGATCGCAGATCTTTAGATATTTCCATTATGAACATACACTTTCTGTATACATCGGGACCCATGAAGAAGCTCGCATCTAGAGAGAAGGCTGTTGGAAGAATTTACAGAAAAAAGCAATGTATCTAATGCACACCACATTCATGGTCAATATACAATGGGAGCTGAATGAACTCTGAACCACAAGGAAGCATGACATTCGGGGGCTAGAAGGTGACATGTGGAGAGAGGTTCTTAGGTTTCCAAGGGATGTGCCCATAAAATATAGCTTTAAACTAGTACAATTTAAGATACCTCATATAATCTACTACACAATGGTGCAGCTTCATAAAGTTTGGAGGACACAGGATGAACTATGTTTGCCCGGATGCGGACACAAAAAGGCACATTCCTGCTTACTGAGTGGGAAAAGCCAGTGTTGGAAAGCTGTTGGCAGAAGATATGCAAGCAACACGAACACACAATGGGTCAGCCAATAGAAATGAAGGCACCAAAAGTACTGAAGGGATTTTGGGAGGCTACAGACTTAACTAGAAACCAACGGATTCTGGTGAACCTGGGTTTCTTAGAGGCCAATAGGGATGTAGTTGAGATATAGGGGTGCCTCTAAATAGCATCAATCTCAGAATGGACATTAAACATAGACATGTGTAGAGCCGCAGTAAAAATGATATATGTAGATCAAGGCTGTCCATGAAAGTATGAAGAAATCTGTGAGGAAAATAAAAATAAAGCAATTCGATTAGAAATGTGCAGGCCGCACAGCCACAGAGGGAAATATGCCTCTATGGTAAAAGTTTGCAGCAGAGAGGGAGTGAAGACGCAACAAACACAGTGGATAAACCCAACTGAGGGACTCAGTCTTTTAGCCTTTCGAGTTCAAAAGTAAACATAAAAACAAAAAAAATGCTGTCATACTACTGTTCAGTTGTAAAACCCCAGGCTCAGATGGACTCATAGTAGAATTCTGTGTAGCCTATGGGGGATTTTCTCTAGGATCCACATGACAGGTCATTGTACAGTCCCCTCTTGATGTAGAATACTGATGGCAGAATTCTCAGGAAACTGCCCCTTGTGCAAATTCCTGCTGATGATCCACTAACCTTAGTTTCCTCCCTCGACTCGGAGAAGGCCTTGTGCTGTGCCTTTCTATACTAGGTGTCCCTTGAAATGAATTTGTGACCCAGAACAGTTGTACTGGATATGGCCAATGTATATGGATCCAGTGGCTTGGGTCCATACTGGGAAAGTGATCTCAGACTTATGAGAAGCTACAGCTTGGCACCAGACAAGGATGTTCGTTAGTGACCCTCCTGTTCGCATAGGGGAGGAACGCTCGCCTCTTACTTTTATAAGCAGGAGTTTAACCCCTTCCGTTCTCAGGACGACCGGGAGCCGACCTGAGCCACGGTGGGCATGTGCGCAGGACGGCTCCCGGCCGTCCTCACACAAGACAATTGAAATCCCACTGGTGCGGGCACCAGAGGATTTCTTTTCCCCCCCCAACAGCCTTGGGAGCTGGGGAAGAGCTTCCCCAGCTCCCGAGGCTCTGTAGATGGTTTCCCTGAAATGACGATCAGCGCGCACGTCGCGCTGATGTCATTTCAGTGAAACCAAAACTGAAATGTGCCTATAGGCTCATTTCAGTTTCACTTTCTACGTGCTCAGGGGGCTATCTCAGCACCCTGAGCACGTAGAAAGTCAGGAGAGGTATCGTTCGAAAGCGGAGAATTTCCCCTTTCCAGTGGTACCCCTCCCTAGTGGATCCCCGCTTGGGGATCGCCCCAGGAGGAGGTAAGTACAAATATGAACATAGTGTAAATAGGGAACCAAAAGAATAGCCCAGGCAACTACATTAGTACATTTCGTAATCCTTGTGCCACAACGGTTTCTTATGATAATTCCTCAAAAACTCCTTTTCATGTTGAGTACTAGAGTTATTATTTAGTTGTGCGCTGTGTTCCGTTGCACCATTAGGTACGCCATCACTGTTATCTTTAACAATCCTGTTGGAACTCCATGTCTGGCCATCATCTAAAACTACAACATTTTTGAAAACCTTGCATATTTTCCTTCTCCCTGAAAACTTAGAGGAGCCAGAGTACACAGATCTAGGCAATTTTACTCTTACAACATCTCCTATCTTCCAATTTATAATCTTTCTTTGCACTCTACAGTTGTAGTAATTCACGTACTTCCTTTGATGTTCGTGAATTCTTTCCATGATTTTCCCTCGATCAACCCCTTCATCATTAGTGCCAACCAGCCACAGACGACTTAGTTTTGTACCTGGTTCCCTTCCTTTAAGTGAATTAAATGGAGATACACCTGTGATGAGGGTTTACAATCATTTCATCCAATGCTTTCTTGATGTTCAACCCTCTGCTTACATTAAGTTGGATACAATCTTTAATCAACCGGTTGACTCGCTCAACCAACCCATTGGCTCTAGGACAATAGAGCGCGGTTTGCAAGTGAGTCACTGAGAACTTGTGCAAAAAGTCTTTCATTTGTGATGATGTAAATTGGACACCACTGTCCTTTATCAGAGTTTGTGGTACACCCTCGATACAAAATACTTCTTGTAAGAATGTAATAACGGTACTGGTAATGATATTGTCAACAATTTTGATAACTACCCATTTGGAATGATAGTCTACTAGTGTCCATATGAACCTGCCTCCTAGTCCCCTTGTATTTATAGGACCAATAATGTCCAGAGTCAACTTGTTCCATGGAACTGGAGGTACTTCTACAGCAGAAATGTGGCTTTTAGTCACCTGTTTGCTCTTGTCGCTGTACGCACTGCTTACACACTGTCTGATATTCTTCTCAATCATGGAGTCCATGCATGGCCACCAATAATGAAGTCTAGTTTTATTCTTAGTTAAACTG
This sequence comes from Calotriton arnoldi, assembly GCA_963921515.1. Lineage (NCBI taxonomy): Eukaryota > Metazoa > Chordata > Amphibia > Caudata > Salamandridae > Calotriton > Calotriton arnoldi. The sequence continues at coordinate 1,472,238 of CAWUFW010002400.1, read as the reverse complement.
CACCCAAAATGGCCTTCGTGGGCCAAGGATATGATTTTTCCAGGCAAGCTTCCGGAGGTACCAATTTGTTACTTCTATACAAATTTTGATCATGAATATATAGTTCGTTTCTCACCTCCCAAAATCCTTTCTCATCATTCTTTAAATCTGAACATTTCTTCGGCTATCGCTTCAAAATGAGTTCTTTCACATTTTGGATCACAATATCCCCTTTCATACTGTCTTCCCATTCTTGTTTGTTTACCCCTTCCATAATGGTTGCCACCACAAATTCATCTACCATACTTTTTTTCCAACTCATTATTAGGTAAGGGAAGTCTAGACAGGCAATCTGCTGCTTGATTTTTTGGTCCTGGTATGTACACAATCTTCAAGTTGAATCCTTCTAAACCTAGGAACCATCTGGAGATTCTAGGTGTGGTTCTTTCAATGTTTTTCACAGAGAATGCACTTACCAAGGGTTTATGGTCTGTTCTTAGAGTGAAAGGAATTCCCCAAACAGACACGGAAATGTTTCACTGCATAGAAACAGGCTAGCGCTTCTCTCTCTACCACAGAGTATCGGGATTCAGCTTCAGTCAATGCTCTAGATGGGAACGCTACAATCCTCTCTTCACCCTCTACAACTTGGCTAAGGGTTGCCCCTATACCTTTAGTACTAGCATCAGTAGTGAGAATAGTGTGTTTGCTTGTGTCAAACTGCCCTAAAAAAGGGGCATTCGAAATCAAGCACTTTAGTTTATTAAATGCTTCAATACATTCTTCACTCCAATTGAATTTTACACCCTTTTTAACAAATTCCGCAGGGGATGAGTAATGTTAGCAAACTTTTTTACAAACTTGGAATAATATTCTGATAATCCGAGGAAAGACTTTACCTCTTCCTTGGTATTTGGTACAGGAGCAGATTTGATTGCCTCTACTAAGTCAACTTTTGGTTTTATCCCTCTCTGGATATAACATGTCCTAAATATGGAACAGATCGGACCCCAACTTGACACTTCTCTCTTTTCAACGTTAGCCCAGCATCCTTAAGTTTTGATAGAACTATACGGAAGGTACTGTTGTGCTCATCTTCAGTTTTTCCAAAAACTAACAGATCATCTTGGAAACACAACACATGATCTACTCCTTCCAAAATCTGTTGCATTGCTCTTTGGAAAACCGCGGCAGCAGAGGCTAAGCCGAACGGCATTCTGCAGAATCTGAATGCTCCAAACGGTGTAATAAATGATGTTAACTCTCTGCACGCAGGATGGAGCTTCACTTGGTGGTAAGCTGAAGATAAATCAATTACCAAGAAAAATTCTGCTTTACCAACCAGACTCAGCATTTCATTTATGTTAGGCAAGGGATGCCTGTCAACCCAGATGTTATTATTTAATTCTCTCAAGTCAATGCTTAGCCTGATTGCTTTACTATTGGATTTGGACGTGATAACTATGGGTGCTACCCACTCTGCACATTCAATGGGCTCAATCACACCTTAACTTATCAATTTATCAATTTCTTGTCTGAGGGGTTCCCTCATCATTAATGGAATATTCCTACATTTATGTGCAACAGGTTTGGCACCGTCTTTCAATTTTATTCTATGTTGGAACTCTCTCAAACACCCTAGCTTATCAGTAAATACTTCCGGAAATTCATCCTATAACTCAATGCCACACACAGATCTCTCAACCAACATGACTGGAACTTCTGCCGTGGGATCCAGTTTCATTCCCAAATCTTTTTGATGTGCCCATCCTAGAAGATTCGATCCTTGTCTTGCTATGTACACTTTTCCTACTGTGCTCCTATCCTTGAATGTGATCTTCATAATAACTACACCTTCCAGTGGTATAGGGTCTTTGTTATATACGACTGGAATCACATCAGGTTCTTTGAGAGAAGACAAATCATTACCAAATTTAGCATGGTATGTTTCACTATTTATGAATGTAAAGGGTGAACACGAATCTGCATAAACTTCTACTTTTTGTCCATCCAGCCCAATCTCACACTTAGGGAGATCAACCATGTGTACTTCTCTGTTTCCTTTCACATCTACCTGAAGTACATACTTTACTCACTCATCCTCACAAGTTTCAATGGCATTCACTGTTCTGCCTGACATATCTTTGCATACACGCGCAAAGTGCCCTTTACGGTTACACTTCCTGCACATGGCTGTTCTGGCTAAGCACTTTACATTATTTGCTTAGTGTCCTGTACTTCCGCACCTAAAACACTTAAGTCTTTGTTCTGAATTGTACTTTTCTTTGTTTGGCTCTTTATACATTTCATTTTTCTTTTGACTCTTAATAGCACATACATTTTTAAATGCTCCACAAATTTCGTTCACTCCTTGTTCAGTAGTAACATTCATCTCCTTAATGCATTCTGCCATGTGTTCAACACTTTTTGCGATATCAATGGCATTCTTTAGGTCAGGATAACCAACTAATAGCTTTTCTTGTATCTTATTATTAGTACAACGTACTAATTGATTGCGAATGAGGGAATCTGTTAACTCATTGAATTCACACGTGTTTGCTAATCCTCTTAATATAGCTATGTAATTTCCCACTCTTTCATTCTTTCCTTTGCTCCTACCAAAGAATATATGTCGCTCTAAAACAACATTGATTCTATCAGCAACTGTAACTCTAACTTTTTAATGGTACAAGAATAAACATCCCTCTCTTCAATTTCTACTTCATCCTTTTCTAATTCTGGGAGACTGTCAAAAACCTTCCTTCCTTCTGCACCCTGGTTATGTAATAAAATATGTTGTTTCCTTACTGCCGAAAACCCACTAACTCCTATCGCAATTAAATATGTTTCAAACCCTTTTATCCAATTCTTCCAAGCCACAATAGGTTCTCCAGCATCAGAAAGGAAAGGTGGGGATTGGTTCATACTAGCTGCTGCCATTGTAATGTACTAAGTTCACTGATGGAAAATTTTAAATATGGTTATATAGTGCAGAACCTTCCACGTAAATCTAGATCACAAGAAAAGTTGAAAGAAGGGATAAAAATATATAACCTTTGGAGAAAAAAAAAGGATTAGCTAAATAGATGATAAATCATTATGACATTCACCAAAGTTAAAATGCAATACTTGTAAAGAAACGTTGAGAAAGTAAAGATAATAAAGTTAAGTATTGTAAGTACTGCGCTGAAAATAAGGCAAAGTTACTTCAGTACTATTGTTCGCGAATGGCTGCAGTAATGTTCCTTCCGCTTGAAAAGTTACAGTTCTGTTGTAAAATATATTCTTCTCAGTCTAAACTCTACTACGGCCAAAGCGTGAAGTAATCCTGTTCACAGTGTCTGCCGCTATCATGCACTCACCTCAGGAAACATTCCACATCAGCAGCGTTTATGTGGAAAGTCTCAATTCAACGTGAAATAAGTAGTCTATCTTAAGCTCATAAATGCCGACGGGAGCGCGCACTCTCCTCAGGAACCCTTCACAAATGCGCTCACCTCTTAAAGCGTATCCAGCAGTCCTCGTAGGCTAAGAACAGCCTCTCGCTTTGTACACTCTGCCGGCTTGAGAACGCCCTCAAGTTTGAAAATCTCCTCAGTAACTTTCCTCGTCGTGCGCATGAGCGGCACTTTCTGAGGTGAACTCCGCCCAAAAACGAGGTCGCGCCCCCACACGGAAGAACTTTGTGACCGGAAGTACCAAGTTCCTCTTCCTGGCCAGCAGTCAGCCGTGCTGCAAGTTGAACGCACAAACCACCATACCTCATGAAATATGCCAAAAGGGTATATGCAGCACCGCGTTAAATCTCTTCACGGTGACTGCAACAGAGCACAACTGACACACGTAGGTAGTCGTGAATAAGCTTCAACTATCAATTACGCAGCCTTCTTTTCTCGTGAGGGATAAGGAGCACACACTGTTCCGGTGGGCAACACTTCGGAGGGAATGTTGAGCACATTGTCCTCCACACAACAAGATCGTCGCCAGTGTAATGAAGAAGAGTACACCAGGTAAGGTTCCAAGATTTATTCAACTTCAGTTTCTTCATCGATATCCATAACCCACCAACCGCAGTTAGGCTCTGGGAGTGTACAGTAGAACCTTGGCAGAACGTTCTGAGGAATGGGTCAAGAACAATAGGAGGAGGGGCAGGCGGAAGGGTCCAAAGGAATGGGAATGACAGGGAAGATAACAGATAAGAAATTACAACATTTCCCTAGGTGCCGGCAGAGCTAGGGTTCAAAATCTACAGCTAGACACTTTGCAAAAAAAGGGTCAGTTTTCACTGTCAAAATGTGGTGTGTCCATGTTGCGTTTTGGCCGTTTCCTGTGGCGGCCAATAGGCCTACCTACACAAGTGTGGTACCATTTTTATCGGAAGACTTTGGGGAATGGGGGGTGGGTGGTATTTTGTGGATCCACACAGATTCCAGAACTTTCCATCACAGAAATGTGAGGAAAATGTGTTTTATTTTTACAAAGTTTGAGGTTTGCAAGGGATTCTGGGTAACAGAACCTGGCGAGAGCCACTCAAGTCACCTCATCCTGGATTCCTCTGGGTGTCTAGTTTTCAAAAATGTATTGGTTTGCTAGGTTTCCCTAGGTGCCGGCTGAGCTAGGGTTCAAAATCCACAGCTAGGCACTGTACAAAAAAAGTGTCTGTTTTCACTGTAAAAATGTGGTGTGTCCAAGTTGCGTTTTGGGCCGTTTCCTGTTGCGGGCACTAGGCCTACCCACACAAGTGAGGTACCATTTTTATCGGGATTGTAGAGCAGCTGTTAATACCTATTGACTTTCTATGCATTTCTGCCTTTCAAATGTAAGAATGTGTAAAAAAGAAGTCACTTTGAAAAATGTCCTACAATTCACATGCTAGTATGGGTACCCACAATTTCAGAGATGTGCAAATAGCTACTGTTTCTAAACTCTATATTTTGTTCCCATTTGGGAAATACATAGGTGTCTTTGATACCTATTTTTCACTCTTTATATTTTACCAAATGAATTGCTATATACCCGGTACACAATGAAAAACCACTGCAAGACACTGCTCAGTTATTGGCTCTGGGTTCCTCGGGTTCTTGGTGAACCTACAAGTCCTATATATCCCCACAACCAGAAGGGTACATCGAATGTAACGGTATATTGCTTTGAAAAATCTGTCATACTTAGAAGAAGTTACAAGTGAAAACGTTGGCACAAATGGCTGTTTTTTTCAACTTATTTTTAATTTGACTTACTTTCAACTGTTAGTTTCTATGAAAAACCTTGAAGGATCCACACAAATGACCCCTTACTGAATTCAGATGTTTGTCTACTTTTCAGAAATGTATAGCTTTCCGGGATCCATTATTGCTTTCACACCCATTTCTACCACTAACTGGAAGGAGGTTGAAAGCACAAAAAGTAGCAAAAATAGGCTGTGTCCCAGTAAAATGCCAAAACTGTGTAAAACATTTTGGTTTTCTGACAAAAGTCTGCTTGTTCCTGAAAGCTGGGACGATGATGATTTCAGCACCACAAACCCTTTGTTTATACCATTTGCAGTGAAAAAATAAGACGCTTTCTTCTGCATCACTTTTTCCCCATTTCCCCCCCCCCCAAAAAAAATGTAGCTGTATTTTGGCTAATTTCTGGGTCCCCGCCAAGGGAATCCACAAACCCTGGGTACCTTTAAAATCCCCATGATGTTGGAAGAAAAGGACGCAAATTTGGCGTGGATACCTTATGTGGACAAAAAGTTACAGGGGCCTAAGCGCGAACTACCCCAAAAAGCCAAAAAAAGGCTTAGCACAGGGGGGAGGTGGGGAGGCCTAGCAGCAAAAGGGTTAAGGGGCCTTAATGGAGCACAGGCTCATAATTCCCTCTCACCCTAGCCCTTGGCAAGAAAGGAGAGGTGTGTAAATAGGTCCATTGCCATGCTTGTGATTTGGGGGGGAGGGAATAGAATGAATTAGTCATACCTGCCCTAGGGCAAGGCTGGGATGGTAACCAGTGCCCGTACACTTGGACTGTTGGGAAAGGAGTGAGTTTTTTTTCCTTTGTATTTTTTTCTTTGAAGGCGATGGGAGGTGGAAGCATTGGCTCACCTGCTGAGCTCATCAATTTTTTTTGGTCTGCCTTGACAAAGCAGCTTTCGCATAACCTCATGTGATCAACAGAAAAAGACATTTATGGAGCACTCGGAGATGGGGCTTTGGATCCACCCACATGTTGATTGTTTTGCTTACAGCATTTGATTGGGCAGACGTTGTGTACTTACGCTGAAAGAGTTCTTGAATTGCACCCCTGTTGGCTTCCCCTCACCTAACATTGCTGCTGGTTTCAAGCATAATAGTAGAGAGGCATGCAAGGTGAATCCTCCATCATGCTCTACCAATACTGGCTGTACTAAATCGGCGATGCAGCGAGCGCAAGGTAAATAGTTTTATTTATTTATTTACTTACTTTACTCCTGCCCGTCGTATGTCTGACTCCACTACCCCCAACCCAGCCCCTCCCCCGCCCCCCGCAGCACTCCCTCTGCGAGCCGCCACTGTATTTATCTGTTTTAAAAACAGCATAAAAATAAAAGGCATTGTCATTTAAAATGTCAATAGCTCAAACTGTCATAAATGTGAGACCTATTGCATTACAAATACTTGTCTAGTTTGCCTGCAGAGTAGATGCAGGAGGATTTTTTTGATCAATTTCACTGTGCTGTTCAACACCAAAAAGACCATCATATTTCACATGGTTCGCTTTTTGGCGAATCATTCTGTTTAACTCTCACAAAAAAGCAACTTTTACAACAAATGATGCACACTCAACTACATACCACACTGTATACATACAGACACCTCACGCAGAGAAACATAACCACGTACCACACATTATGCACTCATACACACATAATCACACTTTACACACTGTCAACACACAGCACATGTCTAGAGCTTACACATAATCACACATATAAAGCACAAACACACACAGTGCTCACACTATTAGTATCCATACCCCAAAATTAAATACTCGAGACCAGCATCAGCAAAATAAAGAAAATACAAAGACACACATGGAGACACAGACGCACACACACAGCCACAGAGATAAAGCCCACAACATTGTTCCAGCATTTTTTTAAGTCTGTTTCAGTGGAGGCAGTGTTAACACATGCCAAGCTGTGAAATTCATAAAACCTGAGAAGACAAAAGGGATACAAAGATGCCCAGCAGACGAGAAACACTGCTTTCTGCAAAACTAAAATGTGCAACTGTTCCCACAGGATGGGCTGGCACCGCATGCGTTACATCCTAACCACAAGGGCCCCTTCATGAGGGTTCAGCACTTCAGGGGAGTTCCCTTCCAGGGCGGCAGGAGACATTAAATAACACAAGTCATAAAACATTTAGGCGGCTGGGCAAGGAATAAACCGGGTTGCCCTCGTTTTATGATCTTTGATATTTTGGATATAATGTGTCCGCACTCACCGTCAGCAGGGTCTCGGCTGCTGTGTCAGGAGGGGTGGGGGTGTCACAATTCATGCAGACAACTTATTACGACGCCCCCCGGGCCGATTATCAAGGGAAAGAGAAGCATTGACCTGCTTAGTCATGGAGAGGGTGGGGTCGAGGATGACCCCTAGGTTGCGTACGTGGTCGGTGGGTGTCGGGGCTGTTCCCAGTGATGTCGGCCACCAGGAGTCATCCCATGCTGAAGGGTTGGAATCAAGGATGAGGACCTCCGTCTTGTCCGAGTTCAGCTTCAGGCGGCTGGTCCTCATCCATTCGGCGACGGCCTTCATTCCTTCGTGGAGGTGGGCTTTGGCGGTGTGAGGGTCTTTGGTGAGGGAGAGGATCAGCTGGGTGTCGTCGGCGTAGGAGATGATGTTGAGGTTGTGCTGTCGGGCGACGTGGGCGAGGGGTGCCATGTAGATGTTGAACAGCGTTGGGCTGAGGGAGGAGCCTTGGGGTACGCCGCAGATGATCTTGGTGGCTTTGGATCGGAAGGGGGCGAGGCGGACGCTTTGTGTTCTGCCGGAGAGGAAGGATGTGGTCCAGTCCAGGGCCTTCTCTTGGATCCCGGCGTCGTGAAGGCGTGTTCGTAGTGTGTGGTGGCAGACCGTGTCGAAGGCGGCTGATAGGTCCAGGAGGATGAGGGCTGCTGTTTCTCCGTTGTCTAGCAGGGTCCTGATGTCATCGGTGGCGGCGATGAGGGCGGTTTCGGTGCTGTGGTTGCTGCGGAAGCCGGACTGGGAAGGGTCCAGGATGTTGTTCTCCTCGAGGTAGCGGGTCAGTTGTTTGTTGACGATTTTCTCGGTGACCTTCGCGGGGAACGGGAGCAGAGAGATGGGTCGGAAGTTCTTGAGGTCCTTGGGGTCTGCCTTGGGTTTCTTGAGTAAGGCGGTGATCTCGGCGTGCTTCCAGCTTTCCGGGAAGGTTGCTGTCTCGAAGGAGATGTTGATTATTTTCCGGAGATGGGGCGCGATGGCTGTACTGGCTTTGTTGAAGACGTGGTGAGGGCACGGGTCTAGCGGTGAGCCGGAGTGGATGGTGTTCATGATCTCGCTGGTGTCCTCGTCGTTGATGTTGGTCCAGGAGAGCAGGCGGTTGGTGGTTGTGGGGGCAGTGGTCTCGGTGGTTGCCGGGGCGGTCGTGGTGTTGAAGCTGTCGTGGATGTCGGCGATTTTGCGGTGGAAGAAGGTGGCCAGTGAGTCGCACAGGTCTCGCGACGGCGGGATGTCGTTGGTGTTGGAGCTGGGGTTGGAGAGTTCCTTCACGATGTTGAAGAGCTCTTTGCTGTTGTGTGCGTTGTTGTCTAGGCGGTCTTTGAGTGAGGCCCTTTTGGTGGATCTGATGAGGTGATGGTGACTGCGGGTGGCGCTCTTGTGGGCGGCGTAGCTGTCCGCTGTCCGTTCGTGGAGCCAGATCTTCTCCAGTTTTCGGCATGTTCGTTTGGAGGCCTGGAGGTCTTCGGTGAACCAGGTGGCTTTCTTGCTGGTGTGGCTGTTGGGCGGATTCTTGAGCGGGGCGAGGGTGTTGGCGCAGTCGTCGATCCACTGTCTGAGGTTGCGGGCGGCGGTGTCGGGGTCGGAGGGTTCGGCGGGTGGGCTCAGGGCGAGGGTTGTGGTTAGCTGGTCTTCGGTGACTGCTCCAGCAGCGGCGAGGCATTTGTTCGGTGCGGTGGTGCGTGGTGGGCTTCCTGTAGGTGAAGTGGATGCAGTGGTGGTCAGTCCAGTGGGGTTCGGAGGTGTGGTTGAAGGAGACGTGTGGGCTTGCGGAAAAGATGGAGTCTAGCGTGTGGCTGGCGGCGTGGGTGGGTGTAGTCACGAGCTGTCTGAGTCCGAGGGTGGCGAGGTTGTCGATCAGGGTGGTGGAGTTGGTGTCCTTGTTGTTCTCGAGGTGGAAGTTCAGGTCCCCGAGGAGGATGTAGTCCGTGGAGGCGATGGCGTGTGTGCTGACGAAGTCAGCGATAGAATCGCTGAACTGTGGTCGGGGTCCGGGGGGTCTGTAGATGAGGGTTCCTCTGAGGGTGGTGTTGGGATCGGTGTGGATCTGGAAGTGCATGTGTTCGGCGGTGCTGAGGGTGTCGTCGGTGTTGGTGGAGACTCTGAGGGTGTTCCTGTGGACGATGGCGATGCCTCCTCCGACTCTGTTGGTGCGGTCCCTGCGGGTGATCTTGTAGCCGTCCGGGATGGCAATGGCGATGTCGGGGGCTGAAGCCGGATTCAGCCAGGTCTCCGTCAGGAATGCGACGTCTGGGGAGGTTGAGTCGAGAAGGTCCCAGAGTTCGATGGCGTGTTTGCGGGCGGAGCGGGTGTTGAGGAGGATGCATCTGAGGTAGTTGGGTTCTTTCCTGGGTGGTGGTTTGGCGGGGCGGGTGCTGGCGAAGCTGCAGTTCCGGCAGGTGAAGGGCCCTTGGGTGCGCTTCGGTGTGGCCCGGTAGCAGGCGTGATCTTTTCCGGGGTTGAGTGCGTGGAGGATGCTGGCGTCGTATCGGCGTCTGTTGATGTGGCGGGCGCGGGGGATGCCCGGACCAGGGGTTCTGGCGCTGGGCGCGGTCCCGGCGCGGACGGGCGCAGACGGGCTTGCCTTAGGCGCGCCTTCGGCGCGCCTGCGGCGCGGCCGCCATAAATGGGGAGGTGGGAGGGAGGAGCAGGGAATGGGGCAGCGAATGGGCAGTGAGGGGGCGGGGCCGCAGGGGCGCAGCGGCGGGAAACATGCACGGAAAGGAAAAAAACGAGCACAATCAGGGCAGCAAGGGGGCACAGAAAGGGAAAAAAACGAGCACAATCAGGGCAGCAAGGGGCACAGAAAGGAAAAAAAAACGAGCACAATCAGGGCAGCAAGGGGGCACAGAAAGGAAAAAACGAGCACAATCAGGGCAGCAAGGGGGCACAGAAAGGAAAAAACGAGCACAATCAGGGCAGCAAGGGGGCACAGAAAGGAAAAAAAACGAGCACAATCAGGGCAGCAAGGGGGCACAGAAAGGAAAAAACGAGCACAATCAGGGCAGCAAGGGGGCACAGAAAGGAAAAAACGAGCACAATCAGGGCAGCAAGGGGGCACAGAAGGAGAAAAAAAAAGAACGAGCATAATCAGGGGCAGCAGCAGGGCACACAGACGGAGCTGTGTGGTGGGGGAGCGACCTACCAGTCAAGATCAGGGGTCGCTCCTGACCTTGGTCGTTCCTGCCCTGTTGGGCTTTAGACTTGCTCCAAAGTTTGTGGTTTCTACTTGTCAACTGTTTAAGCCAAGAGAGGGGCAGGTGGTGTGTCTGAACAGGGAAGTGAGGGTCCAGCAGGAATGACCTCAATGTCTTCAGAGCACAGACCACAGCAGTGGCTTCCTCTCTATGACTGACCTGTACTTTTCCCTAGGAGTCAACCTCCTGCTGATTACAGCTTTTGGTTGATCCTGTCTGTCTTTAGCAATGTGGGTCCAGTGAATGCGTGGATCAGTCTTCTCTTAGCTCTTGCTTTGTCCAACATGGTCTATATGGGGATGTCTTTTGGTAGATGTAAGTGGGATCCCTTAGATTGCTGAAGGTCATCCAACTTCCAAGTACTATCAGGCTTGGGGTCCCTAATCTGAGAATGAGGAGATTCTTCTTTGCAGTGGGCCTCTGGGGTCCAATGACATCCCTTGCCTCTTCTGCAGGTATAGTGAACATAGTGAGCAAAAGAACACTGGATTAACCCCAGATCTGTGACTGTGGGTGAGTGGTTGAAAAGTTTCAGCACTCCGTCCATCATCTTGTTGTGTTTGCTATATTCACCCTAAGTGGCCAGGGGTATGCCCAGACTTGGGTCCCTTGCTCGCTGTGCCACTGGATTCAAGCTTACCTCGCTGATGAGGGATAATACCCTGAAACCAATCCGGTCCTGGGAGGGCTTGACTTGGCAGTTTGGGCTGGACTGTTCCCATGAGGAGCAGGGTCAAGACTGATCTGTATATGGCTTGGTCCAAACTGGGGTGGCATAGTGAGCAAAAGAACAATGGTAAACCCAGATCTGTGACCGGGGGTGAGTTGTTGAAAAGTTTCAGCCCTCCATCCATCATCTTGAGACGTTTGCTATATTAGCCCATAGTGGCCAAGGATATGCCCTGACGTGGGTCCCTTGCTTGCTGTGCCACTGGATTCAAGATGGCCTGGCTGATGAGGGGTAATATCCTGAAACCAGTCCCAGGATGCTTGTTTCCGGTCTAGGGAGGGCCTGGCCTGGCTTGGCAGTTCGGGCTGGACTGTTCCCATGGAGAGCAGGGTCAAGGCTGATTTGCATACGGCTGGCTACGAATATGACTCATTACATCGCATAGCAATACCACGCATGCCATTACAACGCGGGTATTACTACGCGATGTCAATTACAACGACTACCATTACAACGCTAAATTTTACCACGACTATGCCTTTACCACGCATGCCATTTCAACGCAAAGGCATGCGTGGTAAAGGCATACTCATGGTAAACGTTTGCAAGGTAAGTGACTCCACCCTACCCTACCCTAATGTAGTACCACTGCACGACCCTCCCCTGACCCCCAGCCCTCTCCCTACAATAACACTACACTACCCTGCGCGACCCCCCGACACTACCCTAAATCCTAAAACCCTACACTACACAAACACCACAACACTACCCTAAACCCTAAAACACTACTGTTGGAAATGGCCCTTTTTGCAGGGTCACCCCTAAACTTTTTGCCTGCCTCCTATATTTTTGCTGACCTGTTTCGGTTGGTTTTATGACTCTGGGCACTTTACCACTGCTGTTCAGTGCTAAAGTGCATATGCTCTCCCTTTGTAAATATGTCTATGTGAATTGGTGTATCCCTGATTGGCTTATTTGGTTTGCCTGTTAGTCCTTAGTAGTGTGGCCTGTGTGTGCCCAGGGCTGGTAAACCAAATGCTGCTGGTGGGCATGCAGCGCTGGTTTGCGCCACCCACAGAAGCAGCTTGTAAAGTGTGTCTCAGACCTGCCACTGCAGTGTCTGTGTGCAGTCCAGAACTGCCATCTTGGCTGTGAAGTGCACCCACTTCCCAGCCCCTGAACCTTCCCTTGGCATCTTGTAAGTCACCCCTATGGTAGGGTGCATTGTATGTGTAAGGTAGGACATGCCTTGGTATGTGTAGCATGTCCTGGTAGTGAAGTACACTCCATTTCGTTTTTCACTACTGTAAGGCTACCTGTTCCTCATAGGCTAGAATGGGCAGTTTGACTATTACATTCTATAGTCCTAACTGACCCCAGGAACATGGTAGAACAAGCATTTGCAATGCAATAGGTCTCGCATTTGTTGGAGTTGGAGCTATTGGCATTGTAAATGGCAATATTTTTTATTTATGTTTTTATGTTTGCAGTGGGGTGATTTAAAGTAAGTAAGTGCACACTATCATATTATCACCTTTTATAGCAACAGTACAGTAATGGCTATATTAATGTAAAGGGGTGTGGATGGATAAATAAAAATACAAAGAAAGGATCTTAAAATGCAGGATGAAATGTATAGTGGGCGACAGGGACTACGTATGATTTAATTAAAAAAATATATATAATAAAAAACACAAGTGGCTGAAGGCTGTTTTATAAGATTTCAAGGCAAAATAAACCAATAAAATTAATATTTAGAGTGACCTTGTTTGCTTTAATTAATCTACTACTATTTTAGTAATTAACGGAACACAACACAGGGTGATTCTGCAGCTTTAACACACCTGAGTTATAGGACCATGAGCTGGCAATGGATGGTATAGGATTAGAGCCCCACCGTAAACTGAAGATCTAAAAAAAAAAAAAGCATTTGCAATGCAATAGGTCTCGCATTTACGAGAGTTTGAGCTATTGGCATTGTAAATGACAATGCCTTTTATTTATGTGTTGTTTTTCAAACAGATAAATAAAAGGCATTGTCATTTACAATGCCAATAGCTTAAACTCTTGTAAATGTGAGACCTATTGCAAATGCGTTCGTGCTATCAATTTTTTTTTTAAAGCTTTAGGAGAGAGCGTTGCCTGCCTGCAACATCTGGCAGGACAAAGCTATTTGAGAAAATAGTGCTCGGAGGCTGTAATTAAAGCATACAGAGTAAGAACACACGTAACAGGGAGTGTCGCCATGGGAGGTTACAAAATAAGACAAGGCGGTATCAAGAAGGGACTACTAAGCCTATTGACCAATGAACAGCTACAGTATACAGAGGACAATGAAAAATATGGGCGGAGAGTGGGCGGAGCTTCAAGTGTCTACCCGAATACAGCATGCCTCGCCGAGCAGGGCATGCGCTGTCCAGACTCAACCTAAATAAGCAGAAGACGTAGCCTGGCATTTGACCTCTGGCTTTGAAGCACAGCAAATGTCACACGATAAATTCAGAATGTAAAGGCTTCTTTATTTATTGCCTAGACTTTGGCGACTCACCAAAAATCGGCTCGACTCCGAACCACAGCTTGAGGAAACACTGGCATAAGGGTTTTTATTCACAGTATTCCTCCTCTAAATCTATTATTTCTAGGCTGCCAACTAACCCATAACATATAATCCAAGGTAAAGCACTTTCATGTAGCCTACCTCTAAACCCTTCTGTTTCCATAAGCCACTCCATGTAGTGTTTTTTTTAATGATTTCCAAATAATGATCTTTATTTCTCACGTTTTGTTTTTCTCACTTTTTTTCCACATTCTTTTCTCATCTGGGACTTAGGACAAGGCCATCCCCACCCTGGAACGCTGACTTGTTGCTCCCAGGTGTAAGATTTTCTTATGCACAAGAATACACCATTTGGGGGTAACACTGCATTTGAGTAATTGTATATACAAGAACAAGAGCACGCTTTGTGAATAGCTTCTCCTCAGGAGTAAAGCCATTTGCACTGTTAAGTTGAACTTAGATGTGCAAATGATTTTGAAAATTGGGCCCAGTGTGTCAAGGTGACACTGAAACATCTTGTAACCCCATGCAGCAATAATGCATGGTGTTACAAGATGTCATGAGTACTGCATGCATAAATGCATTCCTACTTCCCATCTTTAACCCCTTCATAACCCCTGGTGCACCTTGACCTACACTGCATTTTGCCTCTTGAAGAGGAAAAAGCTCAACTAGGACATGGTTGCTCAGGATGTATTCCTAAAATGCACCAAGAAAGATCATTTTCACGCCTCTAATATTGTATTTAAAAAAATAAAGGTATGTGGCCCTACTTACAGTTGTCAAAAGTCATCTCACCAATATCAAATCCTCTGTTTAGTGTATATCGGCATGCCTTTATGTTTTACACTGCCGAAGGCCATTATTTAAAACACTGCCTGAGATACAGGGTGTGGGAGTGTAAAAATGATTCAATTTTGCAATGGTCACAAAACGACGGTTCTAACGTGCAGGGGGGGGGTGGGGGGGGCGGAGAGGGCAGAGGCCGTGGCAGGACACGAGTGTGAGGGCTGGGGCATGGCAGGTAGTGGAGAACACGCGGAGACAGGGGATGGGAGGAACCGGTGACCTTTCGCTAAGGGCGTCAAGAATCCTTGCACCGACCACAGACCCCGCCATTAGTGAGTTAATAGTCTGTTTCTCTGTGTTCCCCTGCTGGAGCACGGCCCTACCTGCACTCCCACACCCCGCCAATAAGGGGAAACAAGAATTTGGACCAAAACACATGCAAAGTAGAATGAGAAATGACAGGCAAATGGAGCAGCTGGGGTGATGCGCCTCCTCAGTCTGTGACATTGTAAGGCGCCATAACTGATCCTAGTTCGGAAGCGCACTGTACAGCACAAGGCCGGCAACTAGAGTTAAGTGGATTATTTTTCACTATGGGGACAAATAATATTTGTTATAAATACTTGGAAGACGCTGGTGTCCAGAATCATTATTTTAAGCCTTCATCAAGGCCTTCTTTTATGTCACTTCCTTTGTAGGTTTGGAATGCAAGTGAAGCGTTAATCACTGGATCTGGTGGGAGGGTAGGGGCGGGGATGAGCGCGCAGATGCGGGTGATGCGGTGGGGGTCCTTTTGTGGAGTGGCATGCAGAATTAATAGACTGGTAATTAAAACCAATAATAAGGATGCCTGCTTAAGTAGCATAATTAAATGGCACATCTTGTTGAATGTAATTAAAAGAACTCCTTTTATTTCCTGGGCTAGACACAGCCATGGAGTTCTGCTTTGTTTGGGTTTTTGCTTGCATTTTTCTGTGGACCATCCTCCACTGTTTCGGAGCTTAGGCTGGGCCTGCCACCCAGCCTGCCTGCCTCCATTTGCACACTAAGACCTCACACCACAGTGTTTATGATGAATCCGTTGGCAGACAGGAGGCCAGAGTTCTGAACAGAGGTCCATTCAGCGGGTTGCCTTCCCTGGCCATGCTACATTAACCATTCAAAATCAGCCATCCCTTCTCCTCCTGTAATAGACACAAACTCCGTGTGGTCTTGGACGCGCCTGCACGTCCCTTAATCACATCTCAGGTAGTTCTGGCACGTGCAAAAACGTCTCTACATTCACCAAGCATCTTACCTGCACAGATCCCTCACTGATACAGCACTGGCCCCTGTGTATTGTTGTTCTGGAGCTGTGTTCTGCGTCCACTAGCTTTCATGGCCAGTCCACACCCCCTGTGCTGCTGTTTGACGACAGAGCATCCCCATTCCGCGGTAAATTACCCCAAAAAGAGAGCAGGTTTTTTGTGTGTGCAGATTTATATAGCGCGAACTCGACCCGAAGGTATTGGAGCGCTTTACATGAGCACCAGTTACCTTACACAAGGACACATTCATTTTACACAAATTGATAAGGATTTCCGTGAACATAAAAAACACGCCACGTTCCAAGACCATGCCACTGTTTTGTAAAACATTAATCATCGATCGTTCACGCACTAAAACAATCAGTCAAAAGGGCAACAAAAGAATGTTCATCCCATTGGGATGGTTATCCCTAGAACTGCATGCACGGCCCACCCAACTCTGTTATCCCTTCATTACTGCAGTCCACAAATACCATTGCTAATTAATTCAGTGCCGAAAATCTCTTTTGAAATATAAGCAACGACTATAAGGAGTTTCAAGGCGCTATATGTGAGTCATGTGTGCTGCTTTGGACGCAGGCAGGCCTTAAAGAGTCGTCTAACTGCCAGGTGTTTTTAGTAGCCCAGTGGCACATTCAAAAAGTATTTCATAGTTCCCTGCAAGCGCCTAGAATTCCCAGCTCTCGTCTTCTGTAAACATTTGATGGTTAAAAGATCTCAGAGGAGGGTTGGATGGCAGCAAACTATTGAAGCGTGATATAGATGCCCAAAGAGAAGATGCAGCATAACAAAAAGCCCTGAGAGCCGGAGTGTGTGCAGGGAGTGTGTGCCCCTACACCAATGGGATAAGATCCCATATGCTCCTCCTTTCTGGCAGACCTGTACTGCGGCCTGTTCTGAGCCCACGAAAGACTCGAAATCCTACCATTTGCCATGCCAGTGCCGACTGAGTATGCCATTACAGTGGTCAAAAAGTTCTCAAGAAGCAGCAGCGCTTGTTATGGCTCTTTAATAGTAGCAAACAAAGGAAAACCACGTTGGGCTAATTTAAGGCGAGAATAAAGCCTTTGGTTCCCGTCATCTCGTGAATGTTAGGTAGAGTTCGCAATACACTAACCACAGAGGAGCGGGGGGAGGGAGCGCGGCAGCGGCAGCAGACGAACGCGCGCTGCTGCGCGTTCTGGCCACCGTCGGGAATGGGCGCTGCAAAGGCGGGACATGCGCCCGCCTTTGACCAATCACGTGCCGTCCCCGTAAAAAAAAACGGACGCACCAGCCAATGTGGGCTTCTGAAAACAAAACCACACGTACGAGCGTGTAGGTCGTTTTCAGAAGCCCTTTCTAGAGGTCTCACGCTGCGCAGCTGGGACTCGGTGTGTCATACGTCCTGGGAGTGATCCCCAGACACAGACGAACCACTGCATTTAGTTTGAGTATTATTTGAGGGTCACTGCACTTAAACCTGCTTGGCACCAACCTCTCTTTTTCTCCTTGGATGTCAGGGCGCTTCAAGCACAGATCAGTCTTCCGGAAACAGCTTTTTTGGCCTGTTTTACCATCCTTTGATCCCTTCCCTCATCCAGTAGGGTGTCATCTCTCTTGGGGCTGGGACTCGAGCTGTTGTATCATCACCAGTAACAATGTATCTACTACTGCGAGGGCCCCAATCCCCCACACACTCACTTCCGCTTCAAAGGACACATCGCCTTAACTCTGGCTGCCAATTGCGCACCATCAGCCCTAGGCATTTGGGTAAGAGTGCACTTCTGGGTAGGACTGTGATGTATGTGCCACAGGGTGACACTGTGCATTGTTGCCGCTTGTTTGCTTTCTCGTACCGTATTCACCACACATTCATTTAGCACAAAATGGGGAAATCCTGTGCAAACCCTGGTGGCACTTTTTGTCAATCTTGAACCTTCTCCCCACTCACACTCCGGTACCTTCTTGTCACTGAGCCATGAAGGACCATTGAGGACGGCGAGCAGTACCGCCTTGAGCTGCACCAAGTGCCACCACATCCACGCATGCACTGACGTCACTCGAGATCAGACGTGCTCCCCTCGCGCTGTTCCTCACGCTGCCAAGTATGGGTGAGGGCTGCCTCCTGCAAAGTTACGCCGTGAGTTGCAAGATTTGATATCTGAAGCACCTGTAAAGATCCTTTTCTCACCTGACGGCATTTTCAGATCCCGACACGAAGCCCCCGTTTTGGGGGAGAGTGCTTCTTAAATGCACGTTCTTTCGCAGTGCATATTTTAAAATGTAAATTCGCATTAATCTTGTACAGGAAAATAACATGCTTGCATATGCAAACATCGGCTGCAGGCTGAGAGACCCTGTAATATGAGTTGAACAATTATTGGTCCCAGTGCTTTCGTTTCTTTTCAATGGCTGTAGGGGAAGGATTAATATCTGCCTTCATTGCTCAGTTCGCACTAAAATCACTCCAGGGACCTTTTTTAATGGTTCTTGCTTAGGTAAATTTCAGCCGCGTTCCCTGCCGTCAAGATAAGAAAAACACGAAGTGATGAAGATTCTGATGTGCATACTAATAAAATACACACCGAGATCTCGGCCCCGCTCCCGGGCTCGCTGCGCCAGCACTGGCTGCGTGTGAGGAAATATATGTTTTAACTCGCACGCAGCGTCAGTATAGGTTTGTTTCAACTTGTCTGAATTAAAGTTAATGCCCATGTGGATGTCTGGTTTGAAATATTTTATATACACTAACCAGTGGTGCGCGCGCACCACAGAGGAGCGGGGGGAGGGAGCGCGGCAGCGGCAGCAGACGAACGCGCGCTGCTGCGCGTTCTGGCCACCGTCGGGAATGGGCGCGGCAAAGGCGGGACATGCGCCCGCCTTTG
Source organism: Calotriton arnoldi (assembly GCA_963921515.1). Taxonomy (NCBI): domain Eukaryota; kingdom Metazoa; phylum Chordata; class Amphibia; order Caudata; family Salamandridae; genus Calotriton; species Calotriton arnoldi. The sequence goes on along the minus strand of CAWUFW010002400.1, from coordinate 1,453,383 downwards.
ACCAATCGCGTGCCGTCCCCGTAAAAAAAACGGACGCACCAGCCAATGTGGGCTTCTGAAAACAAAACCACACGCACGAGCGTGTAGGTCGTTTTCAGAAGCCCTTTCTAGAGGTCTCGCGCTGCGCGAGCAGTGCTGTGCACTGCAACGCTAGGCGCGAGACCTAAAAACGAATTTAGTATGCCTGAGCTCAGAATATTAAAATACATCTTTTAGTGAAGTTTATTTTTATATTCTGTGTTTGAAAATACCACTTTTTGAAAGTAGGTATTTTCTTGCCTAAGCCTTCCAGTGTGCTCTGCTGTTATGTGTATTGGCTGTCTGGTTTTAGAGGGGCAGGGCAGGCTGAGTCAGACCTGGGTTGAATAGAGAGATCTGCATTTAGAGTGTGGGGAGGGGTGGCTCCTTGACCTGAATAGGGCTGTGCCTGGCAAGGTGAATGCTGGCTCCACCTCCCACTGTGTGTCTGCTAGCAGACCCCCTCTTTCTGAAAGGAAGGATGCAGCCTGGTAAACAAAGTGCTCCAGGCCTGAGCAGAACTGGTTCTGGCTAGGTTCAGTGACTGGTAGCTTCTAAGAACAAAGACTTTTGGGGTATAAATATCTGTGCTCAAACCCCTACATTTTTGTATTGCTTTTGGATCTGGAGAGGAAACTCTGTCCGTGCCACTGGAGGAATCTGCAGGAAGTGACTGTCCCTGTGCTTGTGTGTTGTTTCTTGCACTGGCCTGCAGCAGTGACCACTGGACTTTGAAGAAGAGAGAAAAGGACTTTTGAGAGAACTTTTATTTTTGTTACAGCAATTACCCAAGGGCTAGGAAAAGAGCTAGCCTCCTGCTGGAGTCTCAGGCACATCTGACTCCACCACCAACCTCCTGCTTCCTCCCTGCGAGGATTGCTATCTGCTGATGAGGCTCCTGTGAGTTCCAGGGCCTCTAGTTTTGCTTCAGAGAAAAGAGTGCTGGAAATCGTCGCTAACGCACGTTTGCGAGCCGCTGCAGCCGAGAGCGCTGGAAAAATTGTCGCGCTGCTGCCGCTGGGTGCTCGCAACACGAAACCATCGCTAACGCCCCTTTGCGAGCCGCTGCAGCTGAGAGGCGCTGGAAAAATCATTGCGCTGCTGTCGCCGAGCGCTCGCAACCCCTAAAGAAATCATCGCTTCAAGACATCGCTTTGCGGACGCCGTGCGTCCGCCATTTTCATCGCATCGCACCGGATTTCGTCGCTCCCTCGCGGAGCGTCATCTCTTCGCAACACAATCGCACAGCGCAACAGGATCGTCGCATCGACTTCTCCCTCGCGGCAAGAAAGTCATCGCATCGGCGGCCTAGCGTGCAGAAGTTGGTCGCAGTGTCTCCGCACGCATCACGCAGATCGGCGCATCATCCTCCCTTGCGGCAAGGATTTCAACGCATCGCCGGCCTCGCGTGCCGAGAATCATCGCTACCACTTCTTTGCAACATTTTGTTGGTTTTGCTACTAAACCCAGGTACTTTGTGAGAGAAAGGGTCGCAGAGACCACTGCTTTGAAGTTGAACCTTATTTTTGCAACCTTTGAACTATTTTTTGACAGTCCTTCAACAGCCATCCTATTTTTGACAGTCTTATGAGAGAAAGGGTCGCAGAGACCACTGCCTTGAATTTGAACCTTATTTTTGCAACCTCTGAACGAGAAAGGGCGCAGAGACCCCTGCCTTGAATTTGAACCTTATTCTTGCAACCTTTGAACTATCTTTGACAGCCCTTCAACAGCTATCCTATTTTTGACAGTATTGTGGCTTTTACAGTTATTGGTCTTGTGATAAATCTGCCTTTATATAAAGATACTTATTTTTTATAACTACTTGTGTGGTGTCCCTCTGTAGTGTTCCTCACTGTGTTACTGTGTATGGTCATAAATGCTTCACACCCTGCCTCTGAGATAAGCCTACCTGCTCGTGCTACGTTACCACAGGGTTGAGCAGGGGTATTAAAGAGGGTAGCCCTCTCACTCTGACTTAGGAAGAAGGGTCCCTACTTGGACAGTGGCCAGCCATTGCCAACTAGAGACCCCCATTTCTAACATTGGTGGTCAGCGGTGAGGATCTGGACTTGCATTTATGATCGCATACAATAATTATAGTGTACACTACTAGTGAGTGCAGACCATAACGCAACCACATACATTTTTGAAGTTTTTTTTTGATTCTATATTGTGATTGATATTGCCCGTGATTTTTTAACCGCATACATTTCCTTGAGAAGTTTTTTTCTATCTTTTATTGATATTGCCCGTGATTGTTACAATGGGCAAGTCTATGTTTTATTGATATTTGCCAGGTGATAAGTACCCGCATACATTTTTGAGAATTGTTGGATCCTATATTGTAATTGATATTGCCCGTGATTGTTACAATGGGCAAGCCTATTTTTTATTGATATTGCTGGTGATAGTACCCGCATACATTTTTGAGAGTTTTGGATCCTATATTGTGATTGATATTGCCAGTGATTTTTTACCCGCATACATTTCCTTGAGAAGTTTTCTTCTATCTTTTGTTGATATTGCCCGTGATTGTTACAATGGGCAAGCCTATGTTTTATTGATATTGCCAGGTGATAGTACCCGCATACATTTTTGAGAGTTTTTGGATCCTATATTGTGATTGATATTGCCGGTGATTTTTTTACCCGCATAAATTTCCTTGAGAAGTTTTCTTCTATCTTTTATTGATATTGCCCGTGATTGTTACAACGGGCAAGCCTATTTTTTTATTATTGATATTGCCAGTTATTGCTACAATGGGTCTTGCTGAAATGAGACCTACCTTTTATATAGATGATCTGTTGACCTACAGTCTAGAGGAGCTAAGGATGTTCTGTGAGGAGAGGGGCTTAGCAGTGAGTAGGAAGGAGACTCAGCTGTCCCTGCAGACATCCCTGAGACTTTGGCAACAAGACAGATGGAGATTCTTGGAGTCCCAGTACACCTACCAAGAGGGTAGTTGGGCTGAGGGTGGCTCTGGAGAGTCTGAAGAGGAGGAAGAAAGTGTTATGGAATATCTCATAGGTGGGGAGTTCCTTGATGAGTCTAGTGACTATGGTAGTGCCAGATTCCCCTCAGGGTCCCCAGAGGAGTTGGTGGACAGGCGGGAAGGTCCCATAGGTAGGGAGTCCCTTGCTGGGTCTGGTGCACAGGGTAGCACCCAATCCCCTTCATGGTCCCCAGAGGAGTTGGGCCGACAGAGGGAGAGGGAGTACCAGCTGGAATTGGAGAGGCTCCAAATAGAGATTGCCCAGCTGGAGGCGCACCTAGCGCAGATAGCAGAAAAGGAGAAGTTAGCTCAAGAGGGTAGGTTACCCCTGGAGCGCAGTTTTAATTGTCTGGATTCCCCAGAGAGGGTGGGGTCCAGTGGTGGAAGCAAAATTGAAGTATATAGTGATGACAGTGTAGTACACCCACCCAGAGATGTAGCACCTGACTTGAAGGAGGGGGTTGATCTACACCAGGGGATTCAAGGATATGAGGTAGCTCCATTAATATGCAGTGTCCCTGAGGTGGATTGGGGAACTAGCGCAGGGGCCCATAGTCCTAGTGAAAGGAGGGATACTCTACCGACTGGATGAGAGGTGCAGGGAGAGGGGTTCCCCCGTGGTTGAAGTCCTGGTGTATGAGTGTGAGGACCGCCCAGAAGAGGGTGGGTTGAGTGATAGAGACAGTCAGTTAATGTCTCGCCCATTTCAAGAGAGTGGTGTGGGGTACGTGTGTGAGACACTGGATTGTGAGGTAAAGGTTAGCACCTGCGTGGAACTGTATAATCCAATTGTGGGAGAGCATATTGTGAGTTCCTATTTTCCAGAGCTCAACCAACATGTGTTAGAGTGCGAGTTCTCTGATCCTAGGGAACTTGCGCAGGAGGCAGACCTCTGGGTGAGTACCAGAGGCTCTGTAGAGGCATTAGGGAATGACCCTAAGAGAAGTGGTTCAGAAGTTTTCCAACCCAGAGTGCTGGGAAAGGTTAGGAGTGTTACAGCTGGGTCCCCTTGTTGTGAGGAGGTTGTAGGGCCTCACATCCTGTCTCGTGGAGCAGGAGTGAGGCTGGGATAGGTCCCGAAGTGCCCCAGCCTCAGTCCCCAGGACTGGATGGTTCCATGAGGGAACACCAGGTGGGGAGCCTAGTCTGTCTGGATGGACCGTCCATTGTGGGGGGTACCCCAGTGTTAGGTGAGCTGGGAGTGCCTGTAGTCAGGCCTCCATCAGTTCTTGTGCCTGGCAGTGTCACTCCTAGGGGGAGGGTACAGAAGTCCAGTCTGAGGGATGAAAGGGGAAAGAGTCCCCAGTGGAAGAACCAGTGGGTCAGGGGCCAGCCAGAAGGGCTGAGCCTCATAGGATTGGCCATGGTGACGCCACTTCTGTCCTGGGGCATCTTCACGCACTGTCAGAGGGACAGGAGGTCGTGAGCTCTGTGCCAGGCAGACTGTCACGTGACACGCTAGGTATGTGTCACCCTCAGGAAGTCCTGGGTGGCCAGGCAGTTGTTCAACCACAGGGGTTGGTCCCTGGGATGGTAAGTCAGGTCCAGGTGTTGTCTGACCTGGAGGAAGGGACAACTGTAAGCAGTGTCCTGACCATTTTTTTTTCCTAAAAACACCACTCCAGGTGGGAGGGTGCAGTATGCTGGAAGAGGGTGCAGAGGGAGGGAGTCCTCGCCTCTGACCCCAGTACCACCTGAGGGTTTTTCCAGGTTGATGGATCAGTTGCAGGGACAAGGCCCTGAACTAGTGGAAGAGTGTATTTTCCTTGGGGGAATTGGTGTACTCCACCAGAAGTCCTGGGTTGCCAGGCACAGGCCCAGCCTAAGGGTACAGACCCTAGGTTGGGGGCCAGGTTCAGGGTGTCCCCCTGATCTGGAGAAAGGGGCAACTGCTAACAGTGCCCCTCCCGGTTTGTGTTATGGAGGCACCTCTCCAGGTGGGAGGGTGCCGGGCCCCAGTAAAGGGGCGGGGAGAGGGCAGCCTCACCCCTGACCTCCGCCCAGTCTAAGGGTACAGACCCTATGCTGGGATACCAGTTGCAGGATAGAACCCCTGAACTGGTGGGTGAATTATGCAGGACACCTGCCTCAGGTGCCCTGACAATTCTGGAGGGGGGTACCGCTCCAAGTGGGAGGGTACCGAGCCCCAAAGAGAGGGACCAGGTGTGTGGGAGCCCACCCCAGTCTCTGGCCCCGCCGCTGGGAACAGGCCCAGGGCTGGTGGGTCAGTGTCAGGGTGCGTCACCTGACCTGACAGGAGGGAGAGTGGACAAAAGGTGCCAGACACCTGGGGTTACTGCCCCTCACTCTCTGATGCCACAAAAGTTTGAGAGCCCTGAGAGGTATAGGGCTTGGATTTCATCACTGACTACTGTCAGTGGCTACTGGGGCTTGTTGTTTATCTGTTGGGACACACCTGGGGGCCAGTTAAGGTTTGGTGCTGCACAGGTGGTGTCCACAGGTAAGGGGAAGAGTTCCCCATTGGTTGTCTTAGTGAGCCCTGAGAGGTATAAGGCCTGGGTCTCATCCCTGACTACTGTCAGTGGCTACTGTGGCTTATTGTTTATCTGTTGGGACACACCTGGGGGCCAGTTAAGGTTAGGTGCTGCACAGGTGAGGGGCAGAGTTCCCCATTGGTTATCTTAGTGGGCCCTGGGAGTGTGGACAGAGGGATCCACCAGGGTTCAGATTGGAGTGGAGCTGGCATATGCCCCTGCAGTTGCGGGCCAGTTCCGTGTTCTATCGCCCGAAGCAGGGAAGCCCATCAAAGTAGTGATTGGTCTACCCTGCGTTTTGGCTGGAAGGGGGTTGTGTTGGAAATGGCCCTTTTTGCAGGGTCACCCCTAAACGTTTTGCCTGCCTCCTGTATTTTTGCTGACCTGTTTCGGTTGGTTTTATGACTCTGGGCACTTTACCACTGCTGTTCAGTGCTAAAGTGCATATGCTCTCCCTTTGTAAATATGTCTATGTGAATTGGTGTATCCCTGATTGGCTTATTTGGTTTGCCTGTTAGTCCTTAGTAGTGTGGCCTGTGTGTGCCCAGGGCTGGTAAACCAAATGCTGCTGGTGGGCATGCAGCGCTGGTTTGCGCCACCCACAGAAGCAGCTTGTAAAGTGTGTCTCAGACCTGCCACTGCAGTGTCTGTGTGCAGTCCAGAACTGCCATCTTGGCTGTGAAGTGCACCCACTTCCCAGCCCCTGAACCTTCCCTTGGCATCTTGTAAGTCACCCCTATGGTAGGGTGCATTGTATGTGTAAGGTAGGACATGCCTTGGTATGTGTAGCATGTCCTGGTAGTGAAGTACACCCCATTTCGTTTTTCACTACTGTAAGGCTACCTGTTCCTCACAGGCTAGAATGGGCAGTTTGACTATTACATTCTATAGTCCTAACTGACCCCAGGAACATGGTAGAAAAACGAATTTAGTATGCCTGAGCTCAGAATATTAAAATACATCTTTTAGTGAAGTTTATTTTTATATTCTGTGTTTGAAAATACCACTTTTTGAAAGTAGGTATTTTCTTGCCTAAGCCTTCCAGTGTGCTCTGCTGTTATGTGTATTGGCTGTCTGGTTTTAGAGGGGCAGGGCAGGCTGAGTCAGACCTGGGTTGAATAGAGAGATCTGCATTTAGAGTGTGGGGAGGGGTGGCTCCTTGACCTGAATAGGGCTGTGCCTGGCAAGGTGAATGCTGGCTCCACCTCCCACTGTGTGTCTGCTAGCAGACCCTCTTTCTGAAAGGAAGGATGCAGTCTGGTAAACAAAGTGCTCCAAGCCTGAGCAGAACTGGTTCTGGCTAGGTTCAGTGACTGGTAGCTTCTAAGAACAAAGACTTTTGGGGTATAAATATCTGTGCTCAAACCCCTACATTTTTGTATTGCTTTTGGATCTGGAGAGGAAACTCTGTCCGTGCCACTGGAGGAATCTGCAGGAAGTGACTGTCCCTGTGCTTGTGTGTTGTTTCTTGCACTGGCCTGCAGCAGTGACCACTGGACCTTGAAGAAGAGAGATAAGGACTTTTGAGAGAACTTTTATTTTTGTTACAGCAATTACCCAAGGGCTAGGAAAAGAGCTAGCCTCCTGCTGGAGTCTCAGGCACATCTGACTCCACCACCAACCTCCTGCTTCCTCCCTGCGAGGATTGCTATCTGCCGATGAGGCTCCTGTGAGTTCCAGGGCCTCTAGTTTTGCTTCAGAGAAAAGAGTGCTGGAAATCGTCGCTAACGCACGTTTGCGAGCCGCTGCAGCTGAGAGCGCTGGAAAAATCGTCGCGCTGCTGCCGCTGGGTGCTCGTAACACGAAACCATCGCTAACGCCCCTTTGCGAGCTGCTGCAGCTGAGACGCGCTGGAAAAATCATCGCGCTGCTGTCGCCGAGCGCTCGCAACCCCTAAAGAAATCATCGCTTCAAGACAACGCTTTGCGGACGCCGTGCGTCCGCCATTTTCATCGCATCGCACCGGATTTCGTCGCTCCCTCGCGGAGCGTCATCTCTTCGCAACACAATCGCACAGCGCAACAGGATCGTCGCATCGACTTCTCCCTCGCGGCAAGAAAGTCATCGCATCGGCGGCCTAGCGTGCAGAAGTTGGTCGCAGTGTCTCCGCACGCATCACGCAGATCGGCGCATCATCCTCCCTTGCGGCAAGGATTTCAACGCATCGCCGGCCTCGCGTGCCGAGAATCATCGCTACCACTTTTTTGCGACATTTTGTTGGTTTTGCTACTAAACCCAGGTACTTTGTGAGAGAAAGGGTCGCAGAGACCACTGCTTTGAAGTTGAACCTTATTTTTGCAACCTTTGAATTATTTTTTGACAGTCCTTCAACAGCCATCCTATTTTTGACAGTCTTATGAGAGAAAGGGTCGCAGAGACCACTGCCTTGAATTTGAACCTTATTTTTGCAACCTCTGAACGAGAAAGGGGCGCAGAGACCCCTGCCTTGAATTTGAACCTTATTCTTGCAACCTTTGAACTATCTTTGACAGCCCTTCAACAGCTATCCTATTTTTGACAGTATTGTGGCTTTTACAGTTATTGGTCTTGTGATAAATCTGCCTTTATATAAAGATACTTATTTTTTATAACTACTTGTGTGGTGTCCCTCTGTAGTGTTCCTCACTGTGTTACTGTGTATGGTCATAAATGCTTCACACCCTGCCTCTGAGATAAGCCTACCTGCTCGTGCTACGTTACCACAGGGTTGAGCAGGGGTATTAAAGAGGGTAGCCCTCTCACTCTGACTTAGGAAGAAGGGTCCCTACTTGGACAGTGGCCAGCCATTGCCAACTAGAGACCCCCATTTCTAACAACTACCCCCAGCACGACCCTCCTCCTACCCCCAGTCCGGTCCCTACACACAAACACTACTCTGCACGACCCCCCGACACTACCCTAAAACCTAAAACACTACCCTACACTACACAAACACCACAACACTACCCTAAAACACTACCCCCCCGCACGACCCCCAGTACGGCCCCTACAGTATAACGCTACCGTGCATGACCCCCCGACACTACCCTAAACCCAAAAACACTACCCTACACTACACAAACACCACAACACTACCCTAAACCCTAAAACACTACCCCCAGTACGACCCACCCCCTTCCCCCAGTCTGGTCCCTACACTCAACACTACCCCCCCCCCGTACGACCCCCAGTACGGCCCCTACACTATAACACTACCCTGCACGACCCCCCCGACGCTACCCTAAACCCAAAAATACTACCCTACACTACACAAACACCACAACACTACCCTAAAACACCAGGGAGGGCTGGCTTGGCAGTTCGGGCTGGACTGTTCCCATGAGCAGGAGGGTCAAAACTGATTTGCATATGGCTGGGTCCAAACTGGGGTGGCATAGTGAGCAAAAGAACGATGGATCAAACCGAGATCTGTGACTGGGGGTGAGTGGTTGATAAGTTTCAGCACTCCGTCCGAACATCATCTTGTTGTGTTTGCTATATTCGCCCTAAGTGGCCAAGGGTATGCTCAGACGTGGGTCCCTTGCTCATTGTGCCACTGGATTCAAGTTAGCCTGGCTGATGAGGGATCATACCACAAAACCGGTTCCAGGATGCTTGTTTCCGGTCCAGGGAGGGCCTTGCTTGGCAGTTCGGGTTGGACTGTTCCCATGAGGAGTTGGATCAGGACTGATTTGCATATGGCTGGGTCCAAACTGATGTGGCATAGTGAGCAAAAGAACAATGGATTAAACTGAGATCCGTTACTGGGGGTGAGTGGTTGAAAAGTTTCAGCACTCCGTCCATTATCTTGTTCTGTTTGCTATGTTTGCCCTAAGTGGCCAGGGGTAGGCCCAGATGTGGGTCCCTTGCTCGCTGTGCCACTGGATTCAAGCTAGCCTGGCTGATGAAGAGTAATATCCTGAAACCGGTCCCAGGATGCTTGTTTCCTGTCCAGGGAGGGCCTGGCTTTGTAGTTCGGGCTGGACTGTTCCCATGAGGAGCTGGGTCAAGACTGATTTGCATATGGCTGGGACAAACTGGGGTGGCATAGTGAGCAAAAAGACTCCTCTTTGGAAGGTCCCCCTGCTCTTAGTGGCTCTGCCAGGACAAGCCTGAGTTCCTCTAGGGCAGTCCCCTCACAAGGGGCAAGATCATCTACCTAAGGAGGCTGACCCTAACTTGAAGTCTGGGGGGGGGGGGGGCAGGATGACTTTTCTTCCTCCCTTTTGCTCTCTGAGGGAGATGAGTGGGCCACTTTTTTGGGTTCCACTGCTCCTTGACTTCCCTGCTGTTGGACATGTGCCCTATCGGTCACACCAACTTGGCCAGAGAGGTCCAACATGGCTAAGTGGGCTTTTAACCCTACTTCAGCCCAGGCTGAAGTTTCTAAATCATTGCCCAGGAGACAATCTACAGGCAGTTTGGGGGATACTGCAACTCTCTCTTCGGGCCAGTTACCCCTCCCCAGCTAAGATTGACCACTGCCATGGGATGATCTGTTCTGACACTGTCAGCATTGGCCACCTTGTAAATCTGACCAAGCAGAAGTTGTAGAGGAGATACAAGTTTCCCTGTCACCATGGTGACACTGACACCTGTGTCCCTATAAGCTACAGCTTCTTGGCCATTTATAAGAGGCTGTTGCCTGTACTTGGCCAAATTGGTGGGACCTACAGCAAACGTAGCAAGGGCAATGCCACCATCACAGACTGAGGCAGCCTGAGTGGGTGTTCTGAGAAGGCCAGAACCCACTTCAGTACCCATGGAGAACCCAGCTAACCTCTTGGGGGTACTACAACTATCAGTGCTACTGCTAGAGGCACTAGGAAATGTAGAAGGAGTGGTATTGGTGGTAGACTTACAGCTATTGACATATTTTGCCCTATGGCCTTTTTCTTTACATAGATAACACCAAGGTTTCTTTTTAAAGGAAGAGGATTGGGACCCACCCCCAGACGAAGATTTTTGTGGACCTTCAGAGGACTTTTTCTTTTCTTTGGACTTTTCCTCACCTTTCTCTTGGGCCTTAGAAGACTCTTGCTTCTTCTGGTTCCTACCGCCATGAGACTTCTGTTTCACCCTGGTATGAACTCATTTGTCTGCCTTCTTTCCCAATTCTTGGGAAGAGGTCAGATCAGAGTCTACCATGAACTGGTGCAGTTGCTGATTTTGACAGTTATTAAGGATGTGCTCCCTCACTAGTAAATTGTACAGTCCTTCATAATCATGCACATTACGCCTTTCAGAGCCTTAATAGCACTATCTACAGAATCTACCCAGTCTTTATTTTGTGCCTTTTGTGTGTCCCTAAACCTAACCCTGCATTGCTCAGTGGTTGAACCAAACCCATCCATGAGGGCACTCTTCAGGACTTTGTAATTGTCTGCATCTTCTTCCTTTACAGTCAACAGTTTACCTCTACATGTGTTAGCAAAGGAGTTCCACATGCCCACTGCCCTGAGGAACCTTCTGAACTTTACAGGCCTTCTATAAAGCAGTAATCCACTTGAGGATGTCATCACCCTCCTGGTAAGGAGGGACTATCCTGCTCAAGTTCCTAGTGTCAAAGGAGTGTTCCCTAACTCTAGGTTTGCTAGTGCTGCCACCATGGGATCCAAATCCCAAATTCTTCCTAGCCCTCTGAAGGTCCGGAGGTCCCTATTGAATTTTTAGAGTAGGTTGAATTCACAGATGAGGACCTGGACCTCCCCTGAACTCTTTAAACCCTCCCAGTAGGAATGAAAGGGGACCTACCTCTAAAGTGTTCCTTTGTACCTTCCGTACTATTTCCTGGGGGATTAGAGTTCACCAGTGAGGGGTCCTGATACTTCTCCTGATCATGCTCAGAATTGGGATCAAAGGGGTGAGACACCCCTGACTCTTCTTCTGGAGCAACAACACCCATATCCAAATTATCCTGACGCTCAGACCTATCAGGATTCTGGAGGTCATCTTGCAAGAGCATCTCTAAGAGTTGCTCTTTGTTAGGGTTGCTACCTGTCTTGAGTTTTCTAGCGGCAGCCAGGATCCTGAGTTCCTGGAACTTAAGACCTTTGTAACTAGAGGGTTGAGCCCCACTGGGCTCACCAACTAAAGACATGGTACTAGGTGTAGTGTGGTGTTACACCTACCTACCCTAGTGAAACTAAACTTCCAAAGATTGGAGAAAGGGTTGTGCTAAGACCCATAACAGCCAATCCAAAAAGTTCAGTAGAACTTACTTGAGCACAGTATTTTATATGTGCCTAGCTAGTGATGGTTTGTCATGTAAGCTTCAGCGTGATTAAATGGCAAAACAGTGCAGGCTTTACTCCCAACTGCTGCACACCAATGTAGGAGGCTAGCATAGTAAATGGTGTACACTTATTTAAGTGATGCACCTTGCACTTATCCAGACAACACTTATGGTGATTATAGTGGTCTTTGATAAACTTTGAAAGCTCTCAAAGTGGTAGCTGTGGAGAGCAGCCTTCACGCTTATCTTGAAGGCGTGTAAAGCAGCTCGTTTTATGAACTTTAATCAGTAGTGTCCGTAAAATGAAAAAGAACTACACAGTGCATATATAAAATAAGTCTATTTATTACACAACACACTCCCTAACACATTGGTATATCTCCTACCCAGAGACATCAAGACAATACACAAGAACACTTTGAAATAATCAGGTAAATCGCACAAATATACACTGGTCTCCAGGGGTAACCAAACCTTATATTAAGAAAGTGGAATGCGAACTGCAAAGGAGAACTGGACATGGACCAGAAGACTCAGAGGAGCTGGGAATATAGGGAACCACCCAAGGTAAGTACCCAGGAACCCCATGGTTGTGTGCAGAGTGGAAACACAGCTGCCTGCCCAATGGAAGTCAATGAAGAAGTTGTGGTTGCAGTTTTAAAAGAAGGACCCTTCCCGGAGGACCCCGAGGGGACCCTTTGGAAGTCAGAAGTTCAGCGATCCACCCGTGAATGCCCCAGGAACCAGGTCACCTGCACTAGGGAAGCCGGGTGCATAGGGGTGAAGTGATGTCGGAACCTGCCGTAGACGACAATGGGAGACTTCGAAGAAGATGCCTCTGGAGAAGACTTTGAAGGAGTCCGGTGGAATCCAAGGGTGGATTCTGGAAGTGAAGAACCTGCAAGGGGAGGGGACAGAGTCTATGTCACTCGGAGGTGACCAGGAGGCACGGAAGCACAGTGCCCACCGATGTCGAGAGGTTCAGAAGAGATGACGGTGACCTTGTATCTGCAACTGTGTGGACCAGGCGACGGTGAGGAAGACCAGGAGGCATGCATGAACTGTCCCACCTCGGATGTCTGTGTCTAGGTGGTCGGTGTCCGGAGGGAGCACCAACAAGCCTTAGTAGCCGCAACTGGCATAGAGAACGAAAAGGAGCAAACGATGAGACCCGCAAGGTCCAAGGGACTCTCCAAAGGCAGGTGAGCCAGAGCAGGCCCCTAACAGGCAGGAGAGCCCACTGAAGCTAGATAAGACCCTCAGGAGGAGCCAAAGGACCAGGAGTTTCAAGAAGACCTCAGGCAGCTCACGAAAGTCGGAGACCCACGATGCAGGAGATGCAGGGAGGACTCTGTTTTTCAGGAAGTGCAGTGCGGGAGTCTAGAGCTTCTTGTAGCCCGAAGATATCTGGAGTGCAGAGTCAACAAGCCTTGGCAAAGGCAAGTTGATGCGGTGAACAGGGGTTTGGTCCCAGCAGCACCGACGAGGGGTACTGGCCTCCAAATTGCAGGGAAGACAGGTCAGGCCTCTAGGCAGGCGCAGAACCACGACCTGTGTTGCTGAGTCTTGGGATGTCCTTGGAACGTCAGGAGCAGCAGACTGGTTAGCTTCATTGCGGTGACTGCAGATGCAGGGGAGTGACTCCTTCACTCCAAGGGAGATTTCTTTGGGTGTCCTTGATGCCCACAGGTCTGTTGAAGAACCTGGATGAAGCACAGACACAGACGACGCAGAAGACTTGAAGAACAGCAAGACCAGGAGCAGCAGAAATCTTCCTTGGTGCAGTCTCAGTTCCATTCAAAGTCCAGCGAAGTCCAAGTGTCCAGATGATTGAAGAGCGATGCAGTTTCAGGGTTGAGTCTGGTCCCACAACGAATCTGAGGACCCTCCCACAGGGGAGCCCTTAAGTACCCTAAGGAAAGGGTTGGGATGACTGAGGGGTCCCTCCCAGAGGAGGGGCTAGACAGAGGGGAGGATACTTCCATGTCCTCTGTCCAGTTTCATTCCAGAGCAGGAACCAAGGGTTCCTGAACTGGTTCAATCTGGAGTATGCAAGGAGGGCACCAAATGTGCCTTCCAAGCAGTCTGGTGGCTCTGGCAAACGCCCCCACCCCAGCCCAATATACTAAGTCCTGTCTGGTGGTGGTCACACCTCCCTGTGACAGGAAACCTATTGTTCTACCTTTCCCTGTTCAACTTGGCTCAGCAGCAGTGGGGCAGAATCGTTTCTGTGGTCGGCAGTAGAACTAGCTTGCTTGCAGACCCTGAAAGGCTGTTACCGGGAGTACAGTAGGGTCCTCTAAGGGGTCCCCCAGTGCATGGGATCATACTTCCAAAAAGTGGAATTGGTGTTGGGATATGATTCCCACATGTTTGATACCAAACATGACCAGGTTCGGTGCAGCCATTATATAGTTAGACATCCTGTAATGACTGATGTCCACTGTATTCCTTAAAATGGCTGACTGCACTTACAAAGCCTAGAGAATCAACTCTGGGGTTTGTAGGGGTGTTCTGCTCATGCAGGGGCACCCTCACACTTGTAACCAAGCACCCTGCCCTCAGGACTGAAAAGCCTGCCAGAGGGGTGACTTATAGGTTTTATGACCTCACATATAAGGAAGCTTATATCTGTCATTAGAGATGCTAGTACCAACTCACACAGGCTGCAATGGTTGGCCTGTAGTCCCAGTTTAAGTGGACTTCAGTGGGTGGCACAATACATGCTGCAGCCTATGGGAGACCCCTGGTGTACCTATGCCCTGGGTACCTTGGTACCATATACCAGGGACTTAGAAAGGTACACAGTAGCCAATTGTGGAGGTACAAAAGTATTTACCAGAACTGATTTAGGGGAGAGAGCACAGTTGCTGGGGTTCTGATTAGCAGGATTCCAGCAGACTAGGTCCAAAACACTCTGACACCAGCCATAAAGTGGGGGTAACCATGCTAAAAGGATCTACTGTATGGTCAGCCAGAGATGCTAGTCCCCATTCACAAACTGAATTTTGTAGTAGATGAAGTGGTACCAATGTATCACTACAACACCCTCCTATATAAGGGTGGCAGCAATTTAACTACAACCACATAGAAAATAATATTAAAATACTTTAATTTATTTCAATTTTTAAAAATGCATCTGAATGTAATTTAACGTTAAAACATTATATAAATACAACTTAAATATTATTTAATGATAACATATTTTAATACACTTTCTAATCTAAAAATTATACCTGTTTTAAAACAAGATTACATTAATTTACATTAATTCTATGCTTAACATTTTGTAATATATAATACATAAATATAAACATTTTACATTAGGTAAGATTATTTTTAGATGAATCCTTTAAAAACTAAGGGGCCGATTCCGATCTCGGCCGGTAGGGCTCCGAATCGGATTCGGATTTACCGGATCCGATTCGGAGCCCTGTATCCCGACCGAATCGTACGCGGGTCCGGCCGAGCGAGTACGATGCAGGCACCCGCGAAAACTCCGACCGACTCGAACGCGGCTTCAACACGCTCCGACCGACTCGCATGGACACGACTCGCACCGCGCTATGGAGACGTTTCCCGGCCGGGTAAGTACGATGCGCGCCGCGAGCAGTCCGATCGACTCGCGCCGTCCGGCTCGAACAAGCTGTCGGAGCCGGACTTTGGGGGTCCGCGTCGGACCCCCCTGTAAGTGTAGGCGCGCGAGTCGCACACAGGGGGGACCCATGGGTCCCCCCTACCTATGCGTGTACAGCGCGAATCGCTTGGACGCGTACACGCTATAGGGGGCGCCCTTGTCCGCCTCGCACCCATTGAGTCAATGGGAGCCCGCGTACGCGTTGTACGACAGGCTCCCATTGACTTCAATGGGAGTCCGACCGACTCGAGTCCGATGGCATGCGTGCGCATCGTACTCGATCGGTCGGACTGCCCGAGTCCGATTCGGTCGGAAATCTCTCCGGGTCCGGCTCGGTCGGAGAGATTTCCGGCCTGAATCGGAATCGGCCCCTAAATGTTTAATTGAATAATACATTAATAGTGCTGTAGCTTTTTTATTTTGTTCTATGTTTAAAAATACATATATACATTTCAGTTGCTTTATTTAACATAAAAATAGTTTTATTATTTTTTAAATGTTTAATGAACTTTTAAATGTTCCCTGTGCTTTACCATATGGAGATTAAGTTAATGTATTACATTTGTTTTCTTTTAGAAAGTTTATTAATCTATGTGATCATAAAATAATATTTAGTATCTATATATATATTATACATATGTATACATAATGTATATGTTATACATTTAATTTAATTTAAATATATTTTAAAAAGTTGAAATATATCAATTTAATTGAACATTATTTCCTGTGGGGCTCCATTTTGAGTCCCAGCCTTCATTATTTTCTTTGTGAGGATGTTGCAGTTTCTTAAGTGGTTGACCATGTGTGGAGCTGGGCTTACTGCTGCTCATTTTGGCTGTAGGAACGTACACCAGTAAATTTGCCTCCACACCCTTTTTCAGGAGGTGGAGGCATAAAAGTGTAAGAGTAAATTTACACATGTCACTTACAGGTCTAAGTTGGCTTTATGAATAACCACAATAAGGTAGTTTTTTTCTGCGTAAAACTAAACTGCCTTTTTGTGTTTTTTTTATTTTTTATTTAATCTGTGTTGAAAAACAGGCAAATGAATTTTCAAAATCTGTCTCATCAGTTTTATATGTTTTAGGACTTCATTGGGTATCTTTTAAAATAAAATATGTAAAATCCAGATTTTCATACATACAAGATCTTTCTTATTAAATGGTTGTGATCCTACTCAAAGGCAGATGTATTTAATAAGTTTAGTTGGTATTTTCACAATGAAAAACTAGGAGTTCAGGCAAGTAATTCTTCCCTTTTTGTTTTACTACTTACTTAACTGAGGACTATGACTGCAGAACTCCCACCAAGATGTGTAGAGCTGCCATATGGCACTCTTATTACAGGTTCTAAAAGCTATATGATTTAGATTCTAATGTTCAATCTTATGCAGAAGACAGACAACCCTCAGTGTCTAGTTTGTTAGTTCCCACATTGTTTCTTTAAAGTCCCTACTCCCATTAGAACCTGCTTCTTAGTCTCCCCTTAACGTTTGTTGAAATCTGAGCTAGCCTCTGTCATAAAAAGAAAACATCTTATCTGAAACAATAGTTTTTGGGTCAGCTTATTCAGATTTAAAACCAACTCCAACATCCTTACCATTGGTCATGTAAAGTTAATTTTGAGCTAAAATAAAAAGATGCACCCAGGATTTTAACTGAAGCTTCCATCTCATGACAGGGCAAGATGTAGAGTTCCATTTTCAAAGGTAGAACTCAATATATTACTTTTGTATTGTAAGTATGTAGTGTTCCTTGATTCCATCCACATACCACTACTCCAGCCTCTACAAGCCCCCTTTGCCCCACACTGTAGGGAAGAATTTGAGTAGGAAAATGAGTAAGAGACACTTGATGAAGAACTATTACCACAGGTAAGTGTCAGTTTCAAGGGGCAGTTCTGAGAATTGTCACTTATTTTTATATAAATTTACATTTTATTAATGATCGTAAATACTAAACTAAACATGTATTCGGATAACCACTCCTTTAAACAAATTATGCGGATCGATGATTTTTTTACAAGAAAGATATGATTATAACACTGTTAACTAAGTCTTTTTTCCTCTCTGGCCAATCAAACCAGTTAAGGAAACTGGTGTTGGTGACACTCTAGAATATGAGGTCCAGGTTGCGGGAGATGGTACCCAAGGTCAGTAATATATTTGGTATAGATTGATAGAAGTTAGTATGGGAACAATTTCAGTTTCTAGATGAATGCTTTTTTAAAAATATGTTTTTAAATGTACAAGCAAATTTAATGATGTGAGCCTGCTGCTTTCCAGGTTGAAAGACAAGAATGTGCTAACAATAGGAATAGTATTTAACAAACAATGTATGCCTACTATCAGATGTTATGAGTAATGCTTATCACAATTGAGGTTAAAGTTGATCTAGCAGTACAGCTATCAAGCCATTAATTAGTCCATAACTGCATCTCTTGTAACTTGTCAAAATTTAATGGTGAATTTCCATATTTTCTTTGGCTTGAATCTTCACTTAGATCTATATTGTCAATAAATATCTCCATACCCTCTGGTCTCTAATGAGGCTCACACATATTTGTGAGATCTGCTTTTGCAGATAATGATATTAACTTTTCCTTTTTGTTCTTAAGTGTTATTTAACCAGTTGTTGTGTTAGGGGAGAGTTGCAAGTCGTTTTTAAAAAAACAATTTTGATTCCTGCATTGAATCTACAAGCAATACAAACGGATACTGGTTAATATTCTTAATTGAAAAAGCAGGAATTACATTTATTACCTTTTGTCGACTAGGTATGCAAGCCAAACATTCCCAGACTGGGTTTGAAGGCAGGGATGTGTTTGAGTGTTTATAAACATTTAACTTTAAAAACATGTTTTGCATTGCACTGAAGGTGTTTTTTATAAATTTGAGTTTATGTACATTGTCTATTAGTAGTTCTTGTGAAATCAACATAATTATTCTCAAAATATAATTATAAGGCAACATTTCAAATATTAAGCAAAATGGAGGGGTTGGGCGTGCGTCAGGTGATGAAGTCCAGGAAGCCAGTATTTTAGTTTTTCAAATGAATCTTTATTTTCAATCAGTTAATTCTCACAGAATAGGTGATTATACGGTCAGCCAACGCGTTTCGTTCTCATGGTGAGAACTTCGTCAGGGCCCAGTAGGTGAGTATCTTTCCTTAGGAATTAAAGGAAGACGTTGAAAATGAACGCACTCCACAGGTGTAATGGGTGCAATGTAGCCTAGGTCCAATGTGACCTTTCGTGTCGAAATACAAAAAGCGATCCTTCAGTCAAGTCAGTGTTCCAGGCTATTCCTCTGGAAACAAATGGGGTATCGCAGGGCCTCAGTCGGCCTCAGTTTTATAGCTTTGATTCCAGAATCTCCTGCCAGAATGAGCCTTTAGATTCTGGAATCAAAGATATAAAACTGATGCTTTATTTGCTTTCCTTTATAATTTGAATGCCAGTGGTGAGTTAGTTCTCCCGCCATATATCATAGGCTCTTTATTGATATTCATAAGGACACGTTGTCTAATGTGTTAGGACTTGCACAGGTGTGTCCTCTGGCATTGCTTGTGGAACCAGGATCTCTGACCACCTATTATTCCATCTTTGACATGATTAAGAACATTTTCTCTTTCGAGGAGTCTGGTCTGGTGTAGCTGGTTCATCTGTCTGTTTAGCTGCCAGATTTCCGTTTGGAAGCACAGGCAAGTGTCCCCCAGTCTGTTCTTTTGCTGGTGAGCACCACCTGTAGTTTCTGCAGAAGGCATGGAATGTCCTTTTCCTTTCAAGTGGATTCCTTGCTAATCCTTCATTATCTTCTTTTCTGGTAGGTGCAGAAGTCTTCTTCTATGCCATTGTCACTCAAAGAAGTAATTAATATAAAACAGGAGCGCTTTTCTAAGTTTGCAAGTTTCAGATACCTGCTGATTACGAGCAAAGTGGAGGGGAGGGAGATGGCAATAATATTAGGAAGGTGATATAGGCATTTACTAAGAGGAGAGGGTTGCTGTTAGTATTGCCGTCAACAACAGTGGATTCAGGCAGTGAAGAAGAGTAAGTGTAGAAGTCTCTCAACTCACTCCTATTGGAGGCAGTTGTGAAATTAACTGAAGAGTCCTCAAAAGAAAACTACCAGGACTTCTTAAAAGTAGGCAAAGGCGGAGAGATTTCATCCAATCAGGTTATCTGTACCTCAGCTTATGTGGAAGATTTTGAACATTTTGGAAGCTATAAATATTGCCATAAGTGTTTTTCATGGCTGCAGCTGTCTTTAAACTGGATATCCAGAGGAAATTTATGAACCTGCTCTCCACATGTATATCGTTTTCGGATTTCACACTGATGATGATATGCATGAACCACAGTGTAAAATAGGCATTCTAAAGGCAATAGGTCTAGAGAATAAAGGAAATTAAGCCATCCAGAGTATAAGCCTGCAGAACACTTGTATCATCAGCTTAATCATCAGCCATATTACCATCAATCTTTACAGTAGCAGTGACATCAGCAGTAGTAGAGATTGCATTACCGCAGATGTGATCATCAAGGAATTGTGGGAGACCAAACACTTAACTGAAAAAGGAAAGGCCCTTCAACATCTAACAATGACTTCTCATCCCTGTCCTCACAGTTAGCTGTCATAGTAGTAAAAGTAAAAGCTTTGCCTGATACCTTGAATGATGGCAGCAAAATCTAAGGATATATGAGCATTATCTCGTGTGAAGAAGGTGTATTAAAATCATTCTCCCAAATGTAAATCTTGCAAGAGCTAACCAATTCCATTTCAGCAAACTATGCAAAGAGTTTTCCATCTAGCAGCAATAAACGGCAAAATAAGTCCAAGAGCACACCAAAATAAACAGTACTTTCTGGTAGGAGAACAGTTCAGAATACTAATGCTTTACCATACCTTGTCGGAACCTTACCAAGGATATGCACCATATACTCCAATTTTTGTATTCTTATATTTCTTATATTTCAGTCACTCAGATGGATAAGAACATTTCTCAGATTCACAATGCCAATCCAGTTTAAGATGCTGCTTAAATAAGCACAGAGAGCGTCTCCAAATTGATCTCTTTTGGTGGCAACCCATGAAAGGAAAAGGGGGCTACCACCACAGCTCACTATTTGGATAATACGCTCCCAACAGCCAATTCACAGAAGCAGATATTACAGGGATTTCACACTGTAGTGACGTAAGCATTATCCTGGCCCCCAGTCGTAGCACCAACTTACTAGATCAGATAAACTCTAATGCAAGGGATTGAATGTATTCAGATCTCTTCAACACAAAACAAGAGAGGGCCATATGTATCATTATTAGACATAGCGATTACCTAATTGTGATTCTCTGCGAATCACAGTTAGGTAATCGCTATTTGAATGTATGAAACTCCATGAAATTCATTTAGCGTTTCCTAATGGGTCGCAAATCGACCTACCTCATTAATATTCATGAGGTATGTTGCAATTTGCGACCCAGTAAGAAACGCAAAAATCACAGGGATGGTGGCCTGCTGGGGTCAGCAGACCACCATGTCTGTCATTGCTTTTAAATAAAGCAGTCTTTTTAAAAAATAAAAAAAATGCAGCCTGTTTTCCTTAAGGGAAAACAGGACATATTTAAAAAAAGAAAAATGAAACGTATTCTTTTCATTTTGCAAGAGCAGGCTGTGGTCCGTGGGACCACTGCCTGCTCTGAAAAAATGTTTTTGCCACCATTCACAAAGGGGAATGGGTTACTACCTACTTGAAGTAGGTGGTAAAATACAAATGTTTTGCACCCGCATTTTGGCCACAAAACATTCCTACATACCGCTGGATGCAGTATTAGAAAGGGTCGCCCTGAACACGCCCCTTCCTAATACCGAATCGGTATGTATACGCAATTCTAAGTTGCGATTAAGTGACATGTTACGGGATCACAAATTGGAATTCATACATACCAAAATGCATTTTTGCAGTCACAGACGGCCCTATCGGGCTGGTGCAGGTCCTTACAGACAAGATCATATCCCAATGTTATTGCAACAAGCAGGCAGAGTGGGGTCCTGGGTCCTGTGCCAAGAGGCTTCTGCAGCTGTCTGATCTGTATATGACAAACTCAGCCGCCAATGCGTACCTCATTACGAATGGCAGTTTCACCTGGAGGTGGCACAGGACTTCTTCCCGCAACGGGGAGAAATCTGGCTCAGTCACTGCACTAACTCAGAGAATGTTAAGTGGCAATACTTTTACCCACAGGCGTTCCCAAGAAGGCTCTCTCTCCAAGACACATTCTTCATAGAGAGGAGCATGGGACTTTTATATGCCTTTCCGCTGCTACCTCTTCTGCCCGAGCTTTGATCAAGATCAGCAATACCGGGCCCAATCAATCTCCTTCCTCGCGGCCAAAGCATGGAACGCCCTTCCGCTCCACCTCAGACAGACAACATCGCTCCCCATCTTCGCAAGAAACCTCAAAACCTGGCTCTTCGACAGACCCCCTCCTTGATGGATGGAACCTGCACCCCCCCCATCCCTAGCGCCTTGAGACCCTTACGGGTGAGTAGTCGCGCTTTAACAAACCCCTGATTGATTGATTGGCTGTGGATTGGGGCCAGGAGAGTGTGGGTTTGGCATCTGTCCTCTGATCAGGTTGCCGCTTCAGGAGAATCTTTGTTCACAGCATCAGGGCATTGTCTTGCACCTGGCCCTACACAACCTCACCTCCATGCGTGCAGTTGATCTTCTTTGATCAACCTTTCAAAGTCGTTGATGGTATCCTGGTAGCCAGGCGCACTTCCACGAAATCAGTGTACGCCGGGTGCTGAGATGAATCTGTGGTTTGGTGCGGCAGCAGCCATACAGACCCGTTGCAGGATGTCTTGTTTGTTTTGACTTTGGCCAAGCAAGGACTTGCACAGGGCACTGTTAAAGGGTAAATTTCGACTCTTTCAGTCTTTTTGCTTTTGATGGACCAGACCTCTTTGTTTAAATTACCTGTTGTGATGCAATTTCTTAAAAATTTGCTACATATATTTCTGCCCAAACCCTTTGTGATGCCTCAGAGGGAATTAAATGTGGACCTTACTTTCCTAATGTATACCCGTTTTGAGCCAATTCACAGTTGTCCATTACGGTATAATGGAGCATACATATCCGAAAAAAATATTATGATACAAAAATATCGTTTTTTAGGTTAAATAATATCGTTTTCAAGAATATTGTTGTTTACAATAATATAGTTGTGTTTTAGGTAATATATTCATTTTAGGTGTTAGTATTGTTGGTATAATTGTTTGTTATTCATTTTTATAAAATATAGTTTAAATGTAGATTTCGGCAGACTGGTTACGCCGTCACACCGGTGACGGATATCCTGTCCGCCGAAATAGAAATCCCATAGGATATTATGGGAATTTAGATTTCGACGGATGGGATATCCGTCACCATTGTGATGGAGTAACCTGTCCCCCGAAATCTAGATCAGGCCCTTAGTAATTTTTATTAAATGTTAGTAGTAATTTATAGTGCCATAGTGGGTTGTTGGCATGTTATTTAAATATGAAATGTTTTTAATTTATTAGTAATTCGTTTTTTATAATCAACTTAAAAAATAATTATGTAAATCGTTAACTGTTATATTATCTTTTGAATGTAGAATTGTAATTCTAATTTATATTTTAGTTTTATTATTAATAATAATAAGTTATATTTAGGTAGCAGGTTGTTGGGTTTGAAGGGGTATAGGTTGGGAAGTAAAGGTATAAATAATTTAAGATTATTGTTAATTAGTTTTTAATTGTTAATTAATTATTTAATTAATTGTTAATTATATAAATAGTTTAAAGGTGATATATTTAAGTATTGTATCTTTTATAGATTTACATGCTTGAATCTTCTCTGTCGTCATGGTGGGAGTCACCATGACGACGGGGAAGATTCAAGCAGGTGAATCTATAAAATATATTAATACTGGAGAACCATAGTGTACAGGTAAATAACTTGTTTTTTTATCATTTAGATAGGCTTCAGTTTAGGAAATTTACTGCTTCTTGCTTAAACTATTTTATCATCTAACCTAGAGACATCTTTCCTCTTTAGCAGCTTCATGTGATCAAAAAAATAATAAATATTTACACATATATAAAAATGCATAAAGGGGCTTTGGGCCAGCCCAATTCTTTCATTGGTTTGTTCATCTGTCAACCACGTTTTGCTTCCACCCACCAAAGAATACAGCACAGGGAAGTGGGTCAGCACTCTTCAGCCATTGGCTTTCTTGCACTGTGAGTGACTGCATTTTGCCAGATCAAATGAGCACATTTGTAGGAGAAAAAAAAGAAGTACACTTCAGTGCCAGAGTTTGTGGGCAATAATATACCAATTTTTTTTCCATTCTTTACCCTTTTTTATTTTTTTATCACATTGTGCATTTAAACTATGTCTTTAGGTAACTGTATTTCAATGTCAGTAGTACCTTTTTGCCCCAATAAGGCTCATCTCATGATGTGCATTCAAACAAAAATGGCTTCTATAACTTCTATAGGTTTACCTGATTGCTAGGAAGCACTCATACTGTTTTATTAAAATCATGCAATTGTAATTTTTTAAAAAACATTTTTGTTACAAGGATATGACTACCATATTTAGGCAGCAGCGTTTTTTTCCTTCCCTTTTGTGGCATATGCCTGTAATAACATTAATTTAAAATAATTACTATTGCACCACTCATGAGCTTTGCAAATACTGGTTAGTCCATGTGCCTCCTACTAGCTTTCATAGTTTTAAATATGATTATACTTCTCTGCATTCAAAATACTGCTAATTAGTAAAGGAAAGCATTTAGAAATTAACCACCTTACCCCATATTGTGATTTACTCATGTAAACAAGCTTTGGTTATGAGTGTGATATGTATTTACACGGGCATGCCCAAAATATAAATTTGTTCTGAGTTTTAGTACAGCTTTATATTACTGTCAGCTTTGTTATGAACATATATTTTCTTCTCCAGTAACCTTGCGGATCATAGTGTTTTTCAGTATGAAATGGATAGAATGCTTCCTATTAGGTAGAACTTTGTTTTTAATCATTATTTGATTTAGAAGCTGTCTAAAAACAAAACTGATATGAGAGAGTAATGGTATACTATGCAGTGTAAACAAAAGCTTGATTATCCTGTATAGAGAGACCATGTAACGGGTGTGATATATCTTCATTTTACTATTAATTATATTGATCATCTCATATTTAATTTTTTAGTACCGATTTGTAATAAACACGCATTTCTGTATATATGAGCAGATAGTATTGAGGGGGATGTTAAATCTAGGATTTCCGTTAATGTGCCATCATTGGTGAATTACTGGATTTTGCTATGTACATGTTTTGTTGATTGTCACAAATATATGATTTGTATAGTTTATCAAATGTTTCATTTCAGTATGTTTGCTAACTATGTTCCACACTTGGTAACATCGCAATTTACT
This sequence comes from Calotriton arnoldi, assembly GCA_963921515.1. NCBI lineage: Eukaryota > Metazoa > Chordata > Amphibia > Caudata > Salamandridae > Calotriton > Calotriton arnoldi. Next base: position 1,428,549 of record CAWUFW010002400.1, on the reverse strand, counting down.
CCCAGAGGAAATTCAGAATCCAAAGGTATTGAGCACAAAATCTGAAATCCGGCAGTATGTGAAAAATGAAATTCCCGTTGAAAATTACAAAGGAAATCAATCATGTGGTACAATTCAAGAATCGATCAGACAATCTGAATTCAACTTAGAACAAGTAGCAAAAGAGGTACAATATCAAGACGGCTCCAAAAAAGCAGCAATCATTGTAGATATGCGTCAGAATGGAGCGGCTAAAACTAGCATGACAATTGGACTTGAAATTGAAAATATTGATGCATGCAAAGAAGTGATGAGTTTTAATTATGAGATATGTGCAGTTCAAGAACTTTCACCGACCACCTCCTCTGTTGAGTTAAAGGATTTTCAGTTAGAAACTCATCAAAATAAAAGAATAGAAAATTGTGTAAAGAATATTAATGGTCAACTTTCTAACATTGAAAAGGTACCTTATGAAAATCACATTAAGTTAGGAAAGGTAACGGCTGAAGACGGACGCAACAAAGAGATATTATCTGTGCCAACATTGGCGCTAGTGCCTGCAAGCATTGGTGGGAAAAAACCACGAACTCAGGAGGAGCTCGAAGATGAATGTGAAAATCATGCCGAGTTCTATAACTTCTTGTCTGATGAAAATGGGTGTGTGCCATTAGATAAAACATCAGCTTCTGATCTCAAAGATCATGAATATGCAGTATATGAGCAGGTTGCAAGTAGTGAATGCATGTTTAAAGACTTGCAGCAAACACATTTACCAATGCTTTCACCAGAGCAGCAAATACCTAAAGATGACATTTTTGAAATTAATGAATCTTCTCTGACTGATTATGGAGCCAATTTTCCAAAAAGAGAGATTGTTATGGAAGTTTTTGAAAATACCTCATTTGAAGACAAATCTTTTACTGAACATTCATCAGGATCATTCTCAGCTAAAGGTTATGTGTCTGCTTCTTGTGGGGAATCTGAAGCAAAATCCCCTGAAGACGTCTATCAAGTGGAAATAGATGCCAATAGGCCCATGCCTGTTAAGCAATTAAAATATGAACACTTTGTTTTAACCACTTCTGATAGAATCTCAAATACAGCTGAACCAGATGATGGAATGATGGTGCGAAGAAGAAAACCTGGCATGCTTGGATCAGGAATACCAGTCAGTTGTGCTCCTCAATCTCAAGGTGTGTTCCACATTTTTGTGTCATCCTGTTTTGAGTTCGCAATCTGCTAGACCAAGACTGCACTCTGCTGCTGAACCCTGTAATAAGCTTTCAGCTACTTCCTGCGACCTGCTTGAAAGACTGCCCCGGAAATTTCACTGCAATCATATAAATATTGTATCTACTGCTCGTTTCTTTCCCTCTGCTGTTTTATTTAGTTATTTGTTTCAAGTAATGTTCTTTTTGCCACATTGCATGCCAGTTGCATGATTGCTTACACCATCCCTGTACTTTTTATTTTAAAACTGAGCACAGATCTCCAAATAATGGAATGATACTGAAAACATGTCTTTTTTGCAGTCCTTCAGTCTTTCTAATAAATCCCACAGTTGCCTACCTGCATTGAGTGCCAATATATATATTTTTTTATTAAACTCCACTATGGTTTTTAGCAGAGAATTTCTTCTGCATGCAACACTCTTGATTAGCCTCTTTGCTATGATCTTTATGGAAATTTCTTGATGGCAAGATTTGTTGGTTGTTAGTTAAATGTTGTTCATAGTTAATTGGATTAGTAAGTGAAATGCTTACTTATTCTAATCCTGCATTGGAGACTAATCATTGTGCAGATGCTCTAGGTGTGAGCTTTTGGAATATGCCAATGGTGTTTACATTTATCTGGTAATGAACAGGTATTTCAAAAGAGAAGTTGCATGTCTTTAACTTTTTATGTTCCTTTCCTTCCCAACTTGTATAGGTTCTGGAATGGCAAAACAACACTATCTATGTCATCATAACTAGTAACTGCTATCTTGTTTTGAAGGCTCTTTCCATAAACTTTACACTCACTTCTCTCAAAACTCCATTTCAACGGCCACGTACTGCATAATTTCAAACAAGACGTTCCTATAGATAGTATGTTCCGCAGTCTTATGTTCAAGTATTCCAATTACCCCGCAAAAAGGGTTTGGCCCAAAGGACAGCTAGCTATACCCATTATTCATGACCATAATTTTTTTTTTCATTTTAAATGTTTTTATTGAGAAAAGATACTCATAGTAAAGCATCACTGTACGCCTTACAAGTGACATGCAGTACAACAAATGTATAATAAAAGGCATTTGACAATGCAAATGACCTATGATATAAAGAGGAAATATATACGAAGTAATAATGTCACATTCAGAGCGTCCAAAAAATGTGGGTAAATCGTCAGTGTTAAAATGATACACCATCAGCAATCTAGATGAATTAGTAGCATCAGGAGATGTTGGTATCATATTGTGAAAAGTATGACTAGACAGGAATTTTCTTAATAGGAAAAAGGAATATAAAAAGAAAAGGGAAAAAGGGAGAGTGGATATCTGGTTAATCTGCAAACTATGTGAATATAGTAAAGGAAAGTGTATATGAGTCAGGGCAAACAGGTGACGAAACTCAACTCCCACTCCGAAAATGTCAAAAGTGTAATAAGAGGTATGCTATGGGGGTTTATTTTTCTGGAGTTAACTGTCAAGAGCATCCCATAGTTTTCTAGAAGAAGATAAAGAGTGAGATTTCCAAAAGCATGTATTGTCAGCACTTCTAATTAAGCAGATCCATGCCCACCAGGTATGGAAGGAAATATTTGTTCTGCTCTTCCATTCAGAAAGGATCAGTTTAGTGCCTATAGCTAGTAAAAGGTCAGTGAGTTGAATAGCAATGTTAGGAAGAGTGTCTAATTGCGGAGATGCAATTACTCCCAAGATTGACATAGGTGCATCAGCGTGTGTTTTGAAATTATTCTCAGTAGTATTTTGTATTTAATGCCAAAGGGGAGGAATATGTTTACAGTTAAAGAACGTGTGTGTAATAGCTCTAGGAGCAAGGTTACAGTTTCAACAAAGATTCGAGTCAGAGAGCCCAAATCGATGTATTTTCGTGTGAGTCTACTATGCAATATGAATGATCCATAACCTCATTTGTGAAAGAGCTAGAGTGATCTTCCCCGTAAGAGGGGAACTCCATATCTTAGGCCATGCAGAGGGGAAGATGTCTTCACCAGATTGTGATTTAAAAATTGTGTTACATGTGTTGGAATTGTGCTTTGTTTCCCAAGTATTAAATGTCATGAGAAAATTATATATTTTGGATTTTATATGGTATAGTTTTGTGAAAGGTGTGGTTGAGTGGGAGAATGAGTGGGTTCTAACCTCCTGATTGCCGTTTTTTTAAGTGTAAATTGGACAGTTTTTATTTGTGTTGAACGTCAGCCAAAGATAAGGTGCCCAGATCTTTGGATAGGGAAATACCTTGCAATGCCCACTTGTCCCAAAAGTTGTCTTGTCCATCTATTTTAATCTGCTTGTTGAACCATAGGGAAGCCATTTTGGATTTGGATAGTTTTTGGATAAGTTTCTTATCTATACTGTGAAGCGTGTCTACTGTGTCGCATATAATAGATAAGAGTGTGGTATATTGAGACAGTTAATTTTATGGATCGTTAAGAGAGCATATAACGGAAGGGGAACTGATATGTCTTTTTCCATGGACAACCAAGTAGGTTTGTGAGAAGTGGTTTTAGAAAACCACCAAGTGACTTGTCTGCCTAAACAGGACTGTTGGTAGCATTGGTAATCTGGGAATTTAGCCCCACCCTCCTTTTTGTCCATTCTAAGCTTCTTGAGAGAGATTCTAGATTTCATGTCTTTCGAAAGAAACTCAACAAGGTTCTTTGTATATGGATTTTAAGCAGTCATGTGAGAATTCAAAGGGAAGCATTTATTTAAAAAGTTTTATAAAGCGCAAACAAGACCCGACAGGGTATCAGGACGCTATACATATAAGCAAACCATAAAGGAAGTTAAAACATAAGGTGATCATATTACATATAAAGAATCAAAGCATTGCATAGTTAAATGGTAGATCTGTGCAATAAACATGAAGTAAAACTTAGTTTGGTGACTTCAAGTCTATAGTTGCAGCAAGCTTTTCAGGAACAACCCTTTGACTTCAATCAATCAATCAGGGAATTGTGAAGCGCACTACTCACCCGTGAGGGTCTCAAGGTGCTGGGGAGAGGGGGGATGTCGAGCAGCTCCGTCTCATCCGAAGAGCCAGGTCCTGAGGCTCTTCCTGAATGCTTGCAGTGTGGGGGTTCGTCTGATGCTGAGGTGGAGTTCATTCCAGGTCTTGGCCGCAATGTAGGAGAAGGCTCTTCCTCCCATTCTGGCTCTGCGGATATGAGGGATTTCAGCCAGGGCAAGGTCGGTGGATCGGAGGTTTGATTCTCTTGGGTGCGTCTTTCGTTGAGGTATTGGGGTCCGGTGTTGTGGAGGGATTTGTAGGCGTGAGTGAGCAGTTTGAAAGTCACTTTCTTTTCGACGGGGAGCGAGTGGAGGTCTCGTAGGTGCTGGGTGATGTGGTCTTGTCGTGGGATGCCGAGGACGAGTCTGGCTGGTCTGGAGTTTGAGGAGTAGAGATTTGTTGACTCCGGCGTAGAGGGCGTTCTCGTAGTCCAGTCTGCTGGTTATGAGTGCGTGGGTGACGGTCTTCCTGGATTCGGGGGGGATCCATTTGAAGGTTTTGCAGAGAATGCGGAGGGTATTGAAGCATGCGGAAGATACGGCGTTGATCTGACGGTTCATGGTGAGGGAGGAGTCGAGTATGATGCCGAGGTTGCTGGCGTGGTCCGTGGGTGTGGGAGGGTTGCCGAGCGCGGTGGGCTACCAGGTGTTGTCCCACGCGGAGGGGACCACACCTCCGCGTGGGACAACATTCTTTTCTGAATGAGGCAGTCGACGGGTTAGCTCTGATTTCGGGAGGAAGAGCATTTCATATTCTTTGAGCAAGAACGGAGACGGCGCGGTTGTAAGTTTTCTTCTTGAATTTTTGTGGTTTCAATAGTAGAGTTTTTTAAGGTCCTGTTGAAACCAGATAGTTTGAGTTTTTTGCCAGGTAAATTGGAGGGTTATAATGAAGCGCTTTGTGCATCAGGCAGGCTATCTTGAACCAGATCCTTTCTTCAAGAGAGAGCCAATTGAGTTGAGTTAGATCTGGTGTGATGTGATCACGTTTTCTTGACCCGGTGATGAGTCTGGCTGCTGAGTTCAGCATAGCCCTTAGGAGGGCCAGTCGGGGTTTAGGTAGCCAAGCCAAGGTCACAATTACGTAGTCTAGGCGGGAAATACCTAGGGATTGGACTCCTAGCTGCACGTCCTCAGGCAGCAGGAATGGTTTTAGTTTCCTTAATTTGTTGAGTTGGTGATTGGCTCTCGCTGGTGGTTGAACTAATGTGGTCTTGCATATTCAGGTGTTTGTCCAGAGTTATGCCCAATGATTTGGTGGAGTCCACAACACGAGGAGCGCTGTTAAGCGCCGTTAGTTGTTTGATCCAGTCTTGAATGAAGGCAGAGTGATTTTGGGGAGCATTCATGAAGAATTTTGTCTTGAGCGTATTTAGCATCAGGTGATTGTGAATTAGCCAAAGTTGAGTTTTCAAAAGAGCAGGGTTGAGTTTTGATATTATCCGGTGAAGAGATTTTCAAGTATAGTTGAGTATCATCGGCGTACATGTGATATTATAAGTTTGAGCAGTTCAGAATTTCGGTGAGGGGTTCCATGAATAAGTTGAAAAGCGTGGGCAAGAGTGCAGATCTTTGAGGCACTCCAATTGAGACCAGCATGCTTTTAGACAGGGAATGGTTAATTTTGATTCTTTGAGTTCTGTTATGTAGGAATGAGGCAAACCAAGTTAATACTGGGCCGGATAACCCCATCCTTTTTCGAGGAGATAAATTAAATTGTCATGTTTGGCCGTGTTGAATGCGGAGGAGAGACCAAGAAGTAAAAGTAAGCAGAGTTCGTTCTGGTCAAGTAATCTCAAGGCATCATCGACAATGTGTGTTAATGCGGTTTCAGTACTATCCAGATCTGAAATCCGATTGGAATTGGTCCAGGAGTTGAAACTGTTCTATGTGATTACCAAGTTGTTTGTGAATGCATTTCTCAAGCAGTTTGGTTAAAGTCATGCCTTTAGAAATTGGGCGGGAGTTGTTAAGATCAGATAAGATTGCATTAGGTTTCTTTGGGATTGGGGTGACGACCTATTTTGAGGCAGTCAGGAATCAAGCCCTGCATGAGAGATTCGTGGACAATCTGAGACCAGAGTAGGAGCATGGAAGATCTAAGCTCTTTGAAGCACTTGGCGGGCAGAGGATCATTGAAATGATTTGAAGGTTTCAGTGAAGTTATAATTTTGAATAGTTTGGTATCATCTGGTAGTGAGAAGGTATTCCACAACGCATTATGTTTTTTAAGTATATTCCATTTAGCCAGAAAGAGGGGAGCTCACCAATGGTAACGATGGAGAGGGAGTGGGCTTGGTCTAAAAATGTGTATTTGGTATGGTGAGTTGTAGTTCTTGTTCAATTTATCTTGTCTTTTCTCTAAAGTGTGTAGAGAACTCCTCATCGCTAGGGAGCGAGTCCTTAAGTGGCGAGTGCTAGTTAGTTGAGTGGTTTGCTTGTTGTTTGATGATTTTGAAGAGTTTTTTCAGTCTGTTTTTGCATTGTCTAGCTGTGATTTAAAGTGATTAGCTTTGGCGCAACGGATGTGTTTGTGATACGCCCTTCTTGTCATCCTCAACTGCTTGAGGTTTGTTATGGAAGGAGAGTTTCTCCATGATCTCTCTGCTGCCCTTAGTTTGCGTCTCTTCTCTTCAAGGGAGCAATTAATCTAGGGATTGGAGTGCTTGCCGGGAATCTTTTTGAGCAATTTTGTCAAGCAAATTCATCATGGAGTAGATGTAAAGTTCAGTAAGGTCATCCAGAGTTGTCATATTAGGTCAGAAAGTTAATTATAGATGTCAGCATCATTTTGATTGTTTCTAATCTACATCACCATGTTATAAATTTGGGGGACCATTCTGCATTAGTTCTTTAATCTTGTGATCGTTTTATTTTCATTAAATGTCAGGGTTTTTCGAAGGTCTTTCCCAAATCAGATTCCTAGACATTTTAAAGTGTTGCATTGCATTTGAGATCTGTATTCTTAATATGAGAGGGGAAACAGTGGATATTCATGGGGAAAACTTTGTTTTTTTCTTCATTAAGTGAGTATCCAGAAACTTCTGCATTGTAGGAAATCACCGTCCTAATCAACTCAAAAAGATGCTTAATATATAGTTTAAAAAGGAGCTGGTAGAGAGAGCTGGTAGAGAGGGGAACCCTGTTGTGTGACTTTTTGTTGAGGAAACTTTTTTGAGGTGCATCTATTGATTCGTGCCATAGCATGCGGGCTGTAAGAGAGGGTAAAAAACATCTTTATAAATGTTCGCCAAGACAGAATTTCAGTAAGGCATCTTTCAGAAAAGTCCATTGTTAGACTTGGCATCTTTTGGCGTGTTTCCCCTGACTTTTTGCTTTCTGACCTCCCGGTTTTGACTCTGTTTTTGCTGGTGTAATGATTCTGCGCACTTTCCTCACTGCTGTCCAGTGGGAAAGTGCAAGTGCTCCTGTATAAAATGCGTTATGGATTGGTGTTTCCATGATTGGCCTATTTGGTTTATGTGTCAGTCCCTTGTAAAGTGCACTGCGAGTGCCAGGGCCTATAGACCAAATGCTGTTGGTGGGCTGCAGCACTGGATTGTGCCACCCACGCAAACAGCCCGTAAAGTGTAACTCGGGCCTGCCACCGCAGAGCCTGTGCGCAGCCTGGGGCTGCCATGTCGACTTGGCAAGTGCACACACTTGCAAGTCCCTAAACCTTCCCTTTGCTACCTGTTAGTCACCCCTAAGGTAGGCCCAAGGTACCCCTGTGGGCAGGGTGCGTTGTATGCGAAAGGTAGGACATGCCCGGGTGCGTGCGGCATGTCCTGATAGTGAATTACAGCCTAGTTCGTTTTTCACTATTGCAAGGCTACCTGTTCCCCCTAGGCCAGAACGGGCAGTTTTGATTATTACAGCTTATAATCCTAACTGACCCCGGGAACATGGTAGGAATTCGAGTTTAGTATGCCTGGACTCAGAATGATAAAATGCATCTTTTAGTGAAGTTGGTTTTAACATTCTGTGTTTGAAAATACCACTTTTAGAAAGTGGGTATTTTCTTGTCTAACCATCCAAGCCTGCCTCTGCGAGGTTGTGTATTCCTTGTCTGGAGTGTGAGTGACAGGGGCTGGGGGATGCCAGGAGACAGGGTGAGTCAGCACAGGGCTGAATAGCAAGATCTACATGTAGATGGGTGGGAGGGGTCGCACCTGGGCCCTGAATAGGACAGTGCCTTCCCTCCACAATGCTGGCTCCACCTCCTGTGGTGCGTCTGATGTCCCTGGCCTACTCACTGAAAGAAGGGACGGAGACTTGTCAACAAAGTGCTCCAGAACTGGTTTGGACTAGGCAAAGGCCTCTCTGCCTTCAGAGAACAAAGGAATTTGGGATATAAATATTGGGGCCCTGACCCCATGAATTTAGATCTCGCTGGAATCAAGGAACCTGCCAAGACGAAGAGCTGGAAGAGCTGCCAGGAGGAGTACTGCCCCTTTGCTGTGTTGTTGCTTTGTTGGGTTGGCCTGCAGCTGCTGCTTCTGCCTTGGGCAGTGAAAGGACTGGACTGAACTTTCTACAAACTTGTGCTGAGTATCTCCAAGGGCCTGAAACCGAGCTGGCCTCCTGTTAAGAAGTCTCAGGGACTACAAAGACTTCACAAGCCTCTGGGTACCGCTTCTGGAACGCTGTTTCAGTTGCCACAGAGGAAGGGAACCGCAACCGACTCCGTCAACCGAATCCATCCCTGGCCGGTGACCTGTTTGCACCGCAGACCGCATCGCCCCGCTTCGCATCGCAACCCTGGTCTCACCGTGGGCGACGTCCGACGCCGCCAACATCGAGCCGCTGCTTGCACCGTGACCTGTGGGCACCGCAGTTCGCATCGCTTCACTGAACCAACCGGACCCGACCGACGCGGTCGCTGCAACTGGCTCAAGAGTCGTGACCGCACCGCATTTGGGGCACCGCTCGCACGTCTGCGACGCACCGCTCCGACTCGCACCGCTGTCCGACGCCAGCTCCCGCACTCCGGCTTGGTCGCCTGCATCGCAACCTGTCAGCACCGCATCGAGCATCGTCTCACCCTGCATCGCACGCCTTGGACTCACCGACTCCGTCTGCACGACGCTCATCGAGCCGCTGCCTGCACCGCATCGAGGGACACCGCACCTTGCATCGCTCCGTCTTGCACCGCAACCGCGACGAACGCCGACCGGCTCGTACACTCCGTACCAGCCACAACGATAAAAGGTACTGTGACCGAGTCTGTTCACGACTCTGCTGGCCCGTATCGACGCGGTCGGCTGGAACTGTTAGACTCTGTGGTTTTCAGCATCACGGTAGGCTCGGACGGAGCTACCGACTCGTACGAACTTTGCTTTTGTGCTATTCCTGCAAAGAAGAAGTTACCGTATCAAGCATTCATTTTTAAAGTACAGTATTGTGGATTTTTGTCGTAGTTGGTCTTGTCTTGAGTATATAAAATATTGGTTATTTTTCTAAACTGGTGTGGTGTCCGTTTGTAGTGCTTACACTGTATTACTGTTGGTTATGTGCAAATGCTTTACACACTGCCTCTGAATTAAGCCTGACTGCTCGTGCCAAGCTACCACGAGGGTGAGCAGGGGTTACTTCACGAGTGTAACACCATTACCCTGACTAGGAAGAAGGGTCCCTACTTGGACAAAGGTGCAAGCCCTTGCCAACTAGAGATCCCATTTCTAACATTGGTTGTCAGCGGTGAGGATAGGACTTGTGTTTGCACTTGACTTACAGTGATTGGTGTGCACTACTACCATATCGCAGACCATTACGTACCACATACTGGTTCTTTTTCTTTTGGCCTATTTTTGATCCTGCCAGTTTTCAACTCACTACTTTTGTCATGCCTGAATCAATTGCATCATCCGTTGCATCTCTGGAAGTTATCTTTGAGGAGGATAGGTTGGAATCCTACGCCGTAAAGGAGTTACGAGCGATTTGTAAAAACCTGAAAGTCCAAATTAAAGGCCTCACAAGGAAGGAGGAGCTACAGAAGGCGCTGAGGGCCTGGGTAGCAGCCAGACATGCCAATGGGCAGCCTGGTGATCTCAGTGAGGAGGTGGAGGAGCCTATTTCCAGGGTGGATGTGCTTTTGGGTAGGGGGAACCCGCCAGGTCAGGCAGCAGCAGTCTGTCCCCAGAGGAGCTGGAGGACAGGCGGGAGGCAAGGCAGTTTGAGCTGCAGAAGCTCAGGCTGGAGAGTGAGCGGGAGGAGAAGAGATTGGCCATAGAGGAGAGGAAGATGCTCTTAGAGCATGAGAGAGATCTGAAGGAGCTGGAACTTAGGAGTAAGTCAGGCTCAGATGGTGGCAGCAATTCGTCCAGAAAGGCAGACAGGATTGTGCACATTCCCAAGAACGTAGGCAAGGAGTTCAAGAAGGGGGTTGACATACAAAGGTGGTTTCAGGGTTATGAGGCAGCCATACACATGAATGGGGTCCCTGAGGAGAATTGGGGAGCAGGATTGTGGCCACTTTTCCCGGAAGAAGCAAGGGATGCTCTGATAGCTTTGGGTAAGGGGTATCACCTCACCTATGCTGACATGAAGGATGCCCTTCTCACGAAGTATGGTCTTACTCCTGAAAAGTACAGGGATCAGTTCAGGTCCAGTAAGAAGTCTGATGCCAACACTTGGTTGGAATGTGTGGATGTGTTCTGCAGGTCTCTGGATGGTTGGGTGAAGGGCAGTAGCGTAACAGATTTTCAGGGGCTCTACAACTTGATTGCATGGGAGCACTTGTCTAGTCTATGTTTTGCAGATCTGCGCCAGCACCTAGTGGATAGTAAGCTAACTGACCCCAGGAAGCTTGCTATGGAAGCGGACCGCTGGGTGAGTACCAGTGTCCACAAGAAAGCGTTTGGGGAGACTCAGCCAAAGGTGGGCAGGGTCCCCAGCAGAAAGGTGGGGGGGACAAGGGTAAAGCACAGGAGTTCTCTAAAGGGCCCCACACTAGTACCCAGGGTAAAGGTTCCCAGCCCCCGGTGATAAGAAGAAAGGGGTCTCCACAGGGAAGCCTGTTGAGACCGGCCCCCGCAAGTGTTATGCATGTGACCAGGTAGGTCACTTTAAGGGGGACCCCAAGTGCCCGAAGGGGACACAGCCACCCACCGGTGGACAGTCCAAAGTGTTGGCTAGTGTAGCGCTTGGGGAGGAGGGGTGCCCACAGGAGGGTGGGGATCCCGCAGAAATGACCCTTGTCTCACTAGGGGACAGTGAGATGGTCCCAGGAAACCAGGTGCCCCCTAACACAAAGAAATATAGCACCTGGGTGACCATTAATGGGAACAGGGTAGAGGCTCTCAGAGATACTGGAGCCAGTGTGACCTCAGTCCGGTGTCACCTGGTATCTGAGAAGCAAGTAGTCCCAGGAGCATTCCACCAAGTAGTTGCTGTAGACAACTCAGAGCGCCAATGTATGGTGGCGCAGGTTCCCTTTGAATGGGGGGGTCTCAGGTCCCTTGAGGGTGGTTGTGAGCCCTACCATGCCTGTAGATTGTCTGCTAGGAAACGACCTGGAGCAGTCCTTATGGAAGGAGGTTGAGCTCAGGTCTCACTTGGAGATGCTTGGGTTGCCAGAGTGGGCATGCCTGTCTACTCGGTCAATGGCAGCCAGAAAGGGTGATCAAGAGGACTTGGAGCCTGAAACAGTGGCCCAAGTCCCTGCCAAGAGAAAGGGCAGGGGCGCGGGAAACCGGCCCCCGAAGTTCCCACGGACCGGGAGGAGGCGGACCTCGAGGGGGACGCCCCGGTGCCTACAGGGGAGCAGGTAGCCGAACTGGGAGACATCTCTGAGCTGACCCATTGGCAGCAAGAAGGGGGTCCCACCAGGGAGGAGTTCTGCAGGGAGCAGAACGAGTGCCCTACTCTGGAGGGTCTGCGGCGGCAGGCTGCAGACCAGGCAGCTGGTAATCAGTCCGGGTCACATCTGATCTACTGGGAGAGTGGTCTCCTATACAGTGAGCCTAAGGTTGCTGAGCCTGGGTCAGCCCGTGTGCTGGTGGTACCCCAGCGCTTCAGGACCTTCCTACTGGGTCTGGCTCATGACGTGCCTTTGGCAGGACATTTGGGGCAGGACAAGACCTTTGACAGGCTTGTCACCCACTTCTTTTGGCCCCAAATGCGAAGGCAGTCAGATGCACACTGTAGGTCTTGCCAAACTTGCCAGGCAAGTGGTAAGAGTGGGAGGAAGGTCAAAGCTCCTCTCCAACCTTTTCCTGTTGTTGGAACACCCTTTGAAAGGGTAGGGATGGATATTGTGGGGCCACTGGATCCCAAGACAGCCATGGGCAACAGGTACATCCTGGTCTTGGTGGACCATGCCACCCGGTACCCGGAGGCAATCCCTCTCAGGACAACGACGGCGCCAGTGGTGGGCCGGGCGTTAATGGGGATCTTTTCCCGTGTGGGATTCCCCAGAGAGGTGGTTTCTGATAGGGGGACCAATTTCATATCGAAGTATATGACATCCCTGTGGAAGGAGTGTGGTGTAACCTACAAGTTCACCACTCCTTACCACCCACAAGGAAACGGTCTGGTGGAGAGATTCAACCAGACCTTGAAAGGCATGATCAAGGGTCTAACAGAACCCATGAGGCGTAAGTGGGACGTCCTCTTACCATGCCTACTTTTTGCGTACAGGGAGGTGCCTTAGAAGTCTCTTGGGTACAGCCCCTTTGAGCTCCTGTATGGCCACCCTATCAGAGGACCTCTGAGTTTGGTAAAGGAAGGCTGGGAGGCGGCTCCCAGGAAAACTCCCCAGGATGTATTTAGCTACATGCTGGCCTTTAGAAACCAAACTGCCCGCTTCAGGAAACTCGCTCAGGCGAACCTAGAAGCAAGCCAGGAAGAAATGAAGAGATGGTATGACCAGAATGCCACTCTGGTCGAATTTCAACCTGGGCAAAAAGTGTGGGTCATGGCCCCAGTGGCACCTTGTGCCTTGCAGGACAAGTGGACTGGGCCATATGAGGTAAAGGAGCGCAAAAGTAACGTCACCTACCTGGTGGATTTGCAGGCTCCCAGGAACCCTTTGAGGGTCCTTCACGTGAACCGCCTCAAGCCCCACTTCGAGAGGTCCGAAGTGAGTATGCTCTTGGCGACAGATGATGGGGTGGAAGAGGAGAGTGAGCCTCTCCCTGACCTCCTGTCTACCAAGGAGCATGATGGGTCAGTAGAGGGTGTGATCCTCTCCCCTTCTCTGACGCAAGAGCAGCAGGGGACTGTCGCCAGTTGTTGGGACAGTTCGCCCCACTGTTCTCTCTGACCCCGGTGTTACTCACTGGTGTACCCACGACGTGGACACCGGTGACAGCCCTCCTGTGAAGCACAAGATTTACAGGTTGACTGACCGGGTCAGAGCCAGCATCAAGGAGGAGGTCTCTAAGATGTTGGCGTTAGGGGTAATTGAGCCCTCCCACAGTCCTTGGGCCAGCCCAGTGGTCTTGGTCCCAAAGGCTGCGGCGCCCGGTGCCACTCCAGAACTCCGGTTTTGTGTGGACTACCGTGGGCTCAATGCCGTCACCAGGACTGACGCGCACCCCATCCCCAGAGCTGATGAGCTCATTGATCGGTTGGGAGCTGCCCGGTTCCTCAGCACGTTTGATTTGACGTCTGGGTACTGGCAGATTGCCTTAACCGATGGGGCCAAGGAGAGATCAGCGTTCTCAACCCCAGAAGGTCATTACCAATTCCGGGTGATGCCCTTTGGGTTGAAGAATGCCCCTGCCACCTTTCAGAGGTTGGTCAATCAGGTGTTGGCTGGGCTGGAGGATTTCAGTGCCGCCTACCTGGATGACATTGCTGTGTTCAGTTCCAGCTGGGAAGAACATTTGCAGCACCTTGAGAAAGTTGAGGGCTCTGCAAGGTGCAGGCCTCACGATCAAGGCCAGTAAGTGCCAGATCGGGCAGGGTTCTGTGGTGTACTTGGGACACCAGGTAGGAAGCGGCCAGGTGGCGCCCCTACAACCCAAGATTGATACCATTCTGGCTTGGGAACCCCCAAGACCCAGACAGAGGTGAGAGCCTTCTTAGGTCTCACCGGTTACTATAGGAGATTTGTTAAGGGCTATGGCACCATCGTTGCCCCTTAACAGAGCTGACCTCTAAGAGGCAGCCCAGGAAAGTGATCTGGACTGAGTCCTGCCAGAAAGCTTTTGATGCCCTGAAGGCAGCCATGTGCACGGCGCCCGTGCTCAAGGCACCTGACTTCTCCAAAGAATTTGTCGTGCAGACTGACGCTTCAGAGCATGGTGTGGGAGCGGTGCTCTCACAACTGAACGAAGAGGGCCTGGATCAGCCTGTAGTCTTCCTTAGCAGGAGACTACTTCCCAGGGAACAGAGGTGGAGTGCCATAGAAAGGGAAGCTTTTGCTGTGGTCTGGGCACTGAAGAAGTTGAGACCATACCTGTTTGGGACTCACTTCCGGGTTCAGACAGACCACAGGCCCCTCAGATGGTTGATGCAAATGAGGGGTGAGAATCCAAAACTGCTGAGGTGGTCCATCTCCCTACAGGGAATGGACTTTACGGTGGAGCACCGTCCTGGTACAAAACACGCCAACGCAGATGGTCTGTCCAGGTTCTTCCGCCTTAGTGAGGAGAACTCCAATGGGGTTGGGTAGTTCTCCCTACTTTCAGCTGGAGGGGACATGTGTTAGACTTGGCATCTTTTGGCGTGTTTCCCCTGACTTTTTGCTTTCTGACCTCCCGGTTTTGACTCTGTTTTTGCTGGTGTAATGATTCTGCGCACTTTCCTCACTGCTGTCCAGTGGGAAAGTGCAAGTGCTCCTGTATAAAATGCGTTATGGATTGGTGTTTCCATGATTGGCCTATTTGGTTTATGTGTCAGTCCCTTGTAAAGTGCACTGCGAGTGCCAGGGCCTATAGACCAAATGCTGTTGGTGGGCTGCAGCACTGGATTGTGCCACCCACGCAAACAGCCCGTAAAGTGTAATGCCCAATGATTTGGTGGAGTCCACAACACGAGGAGCGCTGTTAAGCGCCGTTAGTTGTTTGAGCCAGTCTTGAATGAAGGCAGAGTGATTTTGGGGAGCATTCATGAAGAATTTTGTCTTGAGCGTATTTAGCATCAGGTGATTGTGAATTAGCCAAAGTTGAGTTTTCAAAAGAGCAGGGTTGAGTTTTGATATTATCCGGTGAAGAGATTTTCAAGTATAGTTGAGTATCATCGGCGTACATGTGATATTATAAGTTTGAGCAGTTCAGAATTTCGGTGAGGGGTTCCATGAATAAGTTGAAAAGCGTGGTCAAGAGTGCAGATCTTTGAGGCACTCCAATTGAGACCAGCATGCTTTTAGACAGGGAATGGTTAATTTTGATTCTTTGAGTTCTGTTATGTAGGAATGAGGCAAACCAAGTTAATACTGGGCCGGATAACCCCATCCTTTTTTCGAGGAGATAAATTAAATTGTCATGTTTGGCCGTGTTGAATGCGGAGGAGAGACCAAGAAGTAAAAGTAAGCAGAGTTCGTTCTGGTCAAGTAATCTCAAGGCATCATCGACAATGTGTGTTAATGCGGTTTCAGTACTATCCAGATCTGAAATCCGATTGGAATTGGTCCAGGAGTTGAAACTGTTCTATGTGATTACCAAGTTGTTTGTGAATGCATTTCTCAAGCAGTTTGGTTAAAGTCATGCTTTTAGAAATTGGGCGGGAGTTGTTAAGATCAGATAAGATTGCATTAGGTTTCTTTGGGATTGGGGTGATGACCTATTTTGAGGCAGTCAGGAATCAAGCCCTGCATGAGAGATTCGTGGACAATCTGAGACCAGAGTAGGAGCATAGAAGATCTAAGCTCTTTGAAGCACTTGGCGAGCAGAGGATCATTGAAATGATTTGAAGGTTTCAGTGAAGTTATAATTTTGAATAGTTTGGTATCATCTGGTAGTGAGAAGGTATTCCACAACGCATTATGTTTTTTAAGTATATTCCATTTAGCCAGAAAGAGGGGAGCTCACCAATGGTAACGATGGAGAGGGAGTGGGCTTGGTCTAAAAATGTGTATTTGGTATGGTGAGTTGTAGTTCTTGTTCAATTTATCTTGTCTTTTCTCTAAAGTGTGTAGAGAACTCCTCATCGCTAGGGAGCGAGTCCTTAAGTGGCGAGTGCTAGTTAGTTGAGTGGTTTGCTTGTTGTTTGATGATTTTGAAGAGTTTTTTCAGTCTGTTTTTTGCATTGTCTAGCTGTGATTTAAAGTGATTAGCTTTGGCGCAACGGATGTGTTTGTGATACGCCCTTCTTGTCATCCTCAACTGCTTGAGGTTTGTTATGGAAGGAGAGTTTCTCCATGATCTCTCTGCTGCCCTTAGTTTGCGTCTCTTCTCTTCAAGGGAGCAATTAATCTAGGGATTGGAGTGCTTGCCGGGAATCTTTTTGAGCAATTTTGTCAAGCAAATTCATCATGGAGTAGATGTAAAGTTCAGTAAGGTCATCCAGAGTTGTCATATTAGGTCAGAAAGTTAATTATAGATGTCAGCATCATTTTGATTGTTTCTAATCTACATCACCATGTTATAAATTTGGGGGACCATTCTGCATTAGTTCTTTAATCTTGTGATCGTTTTATTTTCATTAAATGTCAGGGTTTTTCGAAGGTCTTTCCCAAATCAGATTCCTAGACATTTTAAAGTGTTGCATTGCATTTGAGATCTGTATTCTTAATATGAGAGGGGAAACAGTGGATATTCATGGGGAAAACTTTGTTTTTTTCTTCATTAAGTGAGTATCCAGAAACTTCTGCATTGTAGGAAATCACCGTCCTAATCAACTCAAAAAGATGCTTAATATATAGTTTAAAAAGGAGCTGGTAGAGAGAGCTGGTAGAGAGGGGAACCCTGTTGTGTGACTTTTTGTTGAGGAAACTTTTTTGAGGTGCATCTATTGATTCGTGCCATAGCATGCGGGCTGTAAGAGAGGGTAAAAAAACATCTTTATAAATGTTCGCCAAGACAGAATTTCAGTAAGGCATCTTTCAGAAAAGTCCATTGTTAGACTTGGCATCTTTTGGCGTGTTTCCCCTGACTTTTTGCTTTCTGACCTCCCGGTTTTGACTCTGTTTTTGCTGGTGTAATGATTCTGCGCACTTTCCTCACTGCTGTCCAGTGGGAAAGTGCAAGTGCTCCTGTATAAAATGCGTTATGGATTGGTGTTTCCATGATTGGCCTATTTGGTTTATGTGTCAGTCCCTTGTAAAGTGCACTGCGAGTGCCAGGGCCTATAGACCAAATGCTGTTGGTGGGCTGCAGCACTGGATTGTGCCACCCACGCAAACAGCCCGTAAAGTGTAACTCGGGCCTGCCACCGCAGAGCCTGTGCGCAGCCTGGGGCTGCCATGTCGACTTGGCAAGTGCACACACTTGCAAGTCCCTAAACCTTCCCTTTGCTACCTGTTAGTCACCCCTAAGGTAGGCCCAAGGTACCCCTGTGGGCAGGGTGCGTTGTATGCGAAAGGTAGGACATGCCCGGGTGCGTGCGGCATGTCCTGATAGTGAATTACAGCCTAGTTCGTTTTTCACTATTGCAAGGCTACCTGTTCCCCCTAGGCCAGAACGGGCAGTTTTGATTATTACAGCTTATAATCCTAACTAACCCCGGGACATGGTAGAAATTCGAGTTTAGTATGCCTGGACTCAGAATGATAAAATGCATCTTTTAGTGAAGTTGGTTTTAACATTCTGTGTTTGAAAATACCACTTTTAGAAAGTGGGTATTTTCTTGTCTAACCATCCAAGCCTGCCTCTGCGAGGTTGTGTATTCCTTGTCTGGAGTGTGAGTGACAGGGGCTGGGGGATGCCAGGAGACAGGGTGAGTCAGCACAGGGCTGAATAGCAAGATCTACATGTAGATGGGTGGGAGGGGTCGCACCTGGGCCCTGAATAGGACAGTGCCTTCCCTCCACAATGCTGGCTCCACCTCCTGTGGTGCGTCTGATGTCCCTAGCCTACTCACTGAAAGAAGGGACGGAGACTTGTCAACAAAGTGCTCCAGAACTGGTTTGGACTAGGCAAAGGCCTCTCTGCCTTCAGAGAACAAAGGAATTTGGGATATAAATATTGGGGCCCTGACCCCATGAATTTAGATCTCGCTGGAATCAAGGAACCTGCCAAGACGAAGAGCTGGAAGAGCTGCCAGGAGAAGTACTGCCCCTTTGCTGTGTTGTTGCTTTGTTGGGTTGGCCTGCAGCTGCTGCTTCTGCCTTGGGCAGTGAAAGGACTGGACTGAACTTTCTACAAACTTGTGCTGAGTATCTCCAAGGGCCTGAAACCGAGCTGGCCTCCTGTTAAGAAGTCTCAGGGACTACAAAGACTTCACAAGCCTCTGGGTACCGCTTCTGGAACACTGTTTCAGTTGCCACAGAGGAAGGGAACTGCAACCGACTCCGTCAACCGAATCCATCCCTGGCCGGTGACCTGTTTGCACCGCAGACCGCATCGCCCCGCTTCGCATCGCAACCCTGGTCTCACCGTGGGCGACGTCCGACGCCGCCAACATCGAGCCGCTGCTTGCACCGTGACCTGTGGGCACCGCAGTTCGCATCGCATCGTTTCACTGAACCAACCGGACCCGATCGACGCGGTCGCTGCAACTGGCTCAAGAGTCGGGACCGCACCGCATTTGGGGCACCGCTCGCACGTCTGCGACGCACCGCTCCGACTCGCACCGCTGTCCGACGCCAGCTCCCGCACTCCGGCTTGGTCGCCTGCATCGCAACCTGTCAGCACCGCATCGAGCATCGTCTCACCCTGCATCGCACGCCTTGGACTCACCGACTCCGTCTGCACGACGCTCATCGAGCCGCTGCCTGCACCGCATTGAGGGACACCGCACCTTGCATCGCTCCGTCTTGCACCGCGACGAACGCCGACCGGCTCGTACACTCCGTACCAGCCACAACGAGAAAAGGTACTGTGACCGAGTCTGTTCACGACTCTGCTGGCCCGTATCGACGCGGTCGGCTGGAACTGTTAGACTCTGTGGTTTTCAGCATCACGGTAGGCTCGGACGGAGCTACCGACTCGTACGAACTTTGCTTTTGTGCTATTCCTGCAAAGAAGAAGTTACCGTATCAAGCATTCATTTTTAAAGTACAGTATTATGTATTTTTGTCGTAATTGGTCTTGTCTTGAGTATATAAAATATTGGTTATTTTTCTAAACTGGTGTGGTGTCCGTTTGTAGTGCTTACACTGTATTACTGTTGGTTATGTGCAAATGCTTTACACACTGCCTCTGAATTAAGCCTGACTGCTCGTGCCAAGCTACCACGAGGGTGAGCAGGGGTTACTTCACGAGTGTAACACCCTTACCCTGACTAGGAAGAAGGGTCCCTACTTGGACAAAGGTGCAAGCCCTTGCCAACTAGAGATCCCATTTCTAACATCCATATACTTATGCAAAGGACTTCTTCACGTCTAAGGCTACAGCCGCTGTGGGAGAATGCAAAGATTTG
Organism: Calotriton arnoldi; assembly: GCA_963921515.1. Lineage (NCBI taxonomy): Eukaryota > Metazoa > Chordata > Amphibia > Caudata > Salamandridae > Calotriton > Calotriton arnoldi. Next base: position 1,408,865 of record CAWUFW010002400.1, on the reverse strand, counting down.
GCTCTTTCTAGCGCATGACACAATGTTCCGATGTTATCACATGCTATTCGACCTTTAATGGACCCTGATCGAGTTGGGTGTATCAGATCTCTAGTGGGTCTTTACCCTTTTTAGGAATCAGTACAATCATTGCGACAGACGCTAAGCCTTGAATCCTGCCTGTGTCTGTAAAGTGTAAGAATAACTTGTGTAGGGGTGTGATCAGATTTTGTGCATATGTTTTGTAAAGATTACTATTGAACTCATCAGGATGGGAGCTTTACCTCGTTTTAATCTAGAAATACCTCTAAAGATTTCTGCCTCCTCTATAGGTCTATTCATAGTATCTCTGTGTTTAGAATCTAAGATGGGTAAAGAGAGTTTATTTAAGAACTCCTCACATTGATTAATGTCAGTTTGTGTACTGGGTGTGTATAGGTAGGTTATCGTAGAATTCTCAGAAAAATTCCAAAATATCTGTTGAGGTGACATTCAATTCTCTTATGTGCTTGATAGCAGGTATTGGTGATTTATTATTTTCAAATTTGAAGTAGTTGCTATGTATCGGCCTTCTTTGTTCATTTTGATAATTTTTTCTGCTTTTTTCACCTCAACCTATTTGTGAGCTTTAGTTCTAAATAATTTTGTTGTATTCATATTTAAGGGATTTCAGCTCAGGAAGAGCCGGAGAACCCTTGGTGTGGTTTAGTTTGAATTCTAGGCCGTTAATTCTACCTTCTAGTTCAATTAAACTTAGATGGTAATTTTTATTTTCGACCAAAATGAGGTTAATCGTGCATCCTCTAATTGTGGCTTTAAGGGTGTCCCAAAATAATTCTGAGGGACTCTCTGATATATTCTTTTCATTTAATAATGCATAATATCATTTTGAATGGAACCTTTCATTGCTTCGTCCTCTATAATTATGTCATTCACTCCCCACTGTTCTGATGATGGGTAAAATACACCTAAGATCAATTCTAGTGAGATGCAAGCATGATCAGAAATCACAATCGGTTCTATTTGTTGGGAGTATGATTGTTGGAGACATCGGTCCTCTACTAAAAGATAATCAGTCCTGGAAAAGGAATTATGTGATTGTGAGTAACATTTGTATCCACTACCTGTGGATTATGGATCCTCCAGATATCCCAAACGTTATGTGTTTTACAGAGGTTCGAAAGATGGACATGTGCTCTATTATGTCTGAATTTTACCTCTGATAGCCGATTAAGAGTGCTGTCTTATTGGTGGTTGAAATCACCACCCATTAATATGACATTATGTTGTGGGAGATATGTGATGATTCTATTGAGAGAAGACCAGAAATTAGGGTCATCGTTATTTGGGGCACTAACATTGATTATATAGAACTGTGTTTCTCTTTTTTTTAACTAAAATAATAACCCATCTGCCTGGTGTGTCCTGTTGGTGTAGAGTGGCAGTGATATTAGATTTTTTTTTATATTATTGTCACCACTTCATTTATCTTATAATGTGCAGATGAACTGATCGATTGATAACTGAATTTTTGGGAGTCTGATAAACCTAATTTAATCTCCTGTACTAAGATGCAGGGGGTGGAATTCCTATAGCCCGACGCCCTGGACATATTGTTCGGGATAAGGGCAACAAGTTTTCAGGTTTATTTTGCCTTTGGGACAAGTAGGCCCAACCGCCTGCAGCACAAATCCTTTGGCTGCCAGTTACAGTTCTACATTATGGCGCAGGGAAAATAATTGTCTGCAGTTGAGGTAATATTTATGTCCATATGTTAATGCTGTTCAATTTAAACTTGTATTCATGGTTCCTTAGTGCAAAGCCTTTATTATTAGGGTGAGTGCCTGTAGGAAGCTGGCTCTGTGTATACTATATCAAAGTAAGGTATAGTCTGTACAGAGTGCAGTGGATCCCCAAAGGTAGGCAGAGGTAAAAGTCGATAATACCTTACTCTCTATTTGTGGTAGTGTGGGCGAGCAGTAAGGCTTTATCAGAGGGTAATGGTAAGCATTTATTGTACACACTCAGGCAAGAAATGATGTCACACACTCAAACGCCGAAGTCAGACCATACAGGTAGGTCAATTATGTAGAAACAGTTGAGATTACTTTTCAATTACTTTGCTGGTACTGTATGATTGCTTTTTAGATTACTTTTCAGATTACTTTTTTACTCAGTGTGATATCACACTTGGGACATTTACTAGATAAAAGGTAAGTAAAACAGTTTTTCTCAAAACACAGTTTCTTAGGTTCCTATACAAAACACCCTACACACTTAGAAGTTTTTCAGAGGAAAACAGTCAATGCAATCCTATGGAGGAAAATAGGGTTATCGTTTTGCAGGTAAGTAAACGGTCTTGAGGGGTGAGTTTCTGGGGTTAGAACAAGGGTTGCCCCAGGGTCAAGGATGCACTCTAAAAGCACCCTCTGCTGCACTAGGGCGGCTGGGTGCAGAGTGCTGAGGCCCAGTATTATCCAATGGGGTATAGGGGGCCTCCTGTTGGTGGCTGTTCATGAGCAGGCCACAAGGTTGAGGGAGCAAAGCTCCTGGACTTAAGCTCAGGGCAAAGGGGGGTTCAAGTTAGCACCCAAGTTACTCCCACAGCAGCACTAGTGCGGCCGTGGGCAGGGTACTGTTTTGGCATCGGGTGCCCTGTTACTTTTAACGGGGTTTCTCCGGTTTGAACAAACACTGCAGGCTCGGACACGAAGATTTTCTGGAGGCGACCACCGGTTGGAGAGGTAAGTTGGGATGTTGTGGGATGCCGGGACACCATCGTTTGGGCCACCCAAGGCCGTGGGGCATCGGGTGCTGGGGTGTCTTTTGGAGTCGGATTCTTCTTACCGGCTCTGGTCGCTCTTGGGGGGGATCCTCCAGAAAGGGGATGCAGGCGTCGTCGGGAGACTCAAGGCAGGTCAGGGATCACCAGATCCCAGGTCAGGGTCGCCGGGGAGACCTCCTCGTGGTGTTGGGCCACTCGAACTCGGGCCATGGGTGTTGGGTGCATAGTGCTGCAGACTTGCAGATTTGGCCGGAGCCAGAGTCTGTTGGTGAGCAAATCCGGTGCTCACAGGAGACAAAGTCTAGTTGGGGAAGGTAGGGCAGGTCCTCCAGGTTCTGGGGGGCTGCTGGCTGCAGGATACACTGGGATTTTGCTGGAGCAGGTCGAGGTCGGTAGGGCTATGGCCAAGTCAGTTGTTGTCCTCCTCTTCTTCTTTCAGCACGGCTCTTCGGTCTTTCTTCTTCTTGCCTGAGGAGGCAAGGTTCAGGGTTGTCCCTAAATACTACATTTAGGGGTGTTTCAGGTAGGTAATGGTTGGGACCAATGGGTTCCTTCCTTGGAGTGGGTACATCCCCTATTATGCCACCCTTCATTGGGAGGGGGGCATAAGCCGCACTCTGGTAGGCTGGGCCCCCCCATCTTCAAGATGGCGGGGACTGAGAGTTATGCTTCGCCTCGCCTCCCCCACCTGAGGGGTGGGGTTGGCAAAGGTGGGCCCACCTCTCCTCCTATCTTGGTTTTCATGCCGATTCTCCTGCCCAAAGTGGGGGTCAGAACCGGTGGGGGCCAGTTGCTGGGAGCAGCAAAGGGCTGGGTCAGCTTACAAAGGCGGCAAGCCTTTAAAGCTTCCCCTTCGTGGACCCTGCCCATCTGTGGGGAGGAGGCTTGGCACCTCAACCCAGGATGTGCTTTTTTTCAGGCCCCCTAGTGCGGCAGGCTCTCAACCCAGGGGTCCAGAAACATGTCTGGTGGTGGCAGCTGGCGAGCAGCCACTCAACCAGGACACTAGAGTCAGGTTGTTTTTCAGGGTGCATCTCTAAGATGCCCTCTGAGTGCATTTTTCATTAAATCCCACACTGGCATCAGTGTGGGTTTAATGTGCTGAGAAGTTTGATATCAAACTTCCCAGTTTTCAGTAAAGCCATTATGGTGCTTTGGAGTTCGTAATGACAAACTCCCAGACCACATACTCTATATGGCATTACTGCACTTGCAATGTCTAAGAATGGACTTAGACACTGTAGGGGTACAGGACTCATGCACCTGTACCCTCGCCAGTGGCATCATGCACCCAGCTAGAGGGGTGGCTGACCTATGCAATAGGCAGTGGGGTGTAGGCATGGCACATAGGGATGTGTGCCATGTCAACTCTTCACTTTGTTCTGCACCAAAACACTCAGCCTGCCATGGCAGTGTGTGTGTGTGTGTGTGTGTGTGTGTGTAAATGTACAGGGCCTCTAAGGGTGGCACAATAGTTGCTGCAGCCCTTAGAGGCCTTCCCTGGTTACAGTGCCCTTGGTACCTATGGTACCTTTTACAAGGGACTTACATGTGGCCGGAGAGCTGCCAATTTGGGTGTGCAACAATACAGATTTAGGGAAAGACCATAGGCCCTGGGTACCTGGTTGGCAGGAACCCAGGGCACACTTAGTCAAAGAGCATCAACATCAGGCAAAACGTGTGTGTGGGGGTGGGGGGGGGGCAACCATGCAAAAAGGGGAAATTTCCTACAGCGCCCTAATAAATAAATGTATTAGGGCTCGGACTGCACTACTGACAGTGGTTCCAGTAAAAAAATGTGTACACACGTTTCGAAAGTTTAAGAATATGAGGCTACGTATAGTGCTCCCGGAATGCTCTCTGATTAAATGCAAATATTTGCAGATGCTTGAAGGCAAGATCGATGAATCTTTGCTTTCAAAATAAAACGTTCACAAAAAATGCAATTAGGAGAAAAAGCTTTTGCTAAACTACTGTGAAATTTGAAGTGCCATTTCTTTGAAGCATCATTTAGTAAAATGTGTTGATGTATGCTAATATTTCCCAAATAAATTCATAATGGAAAGTCAGTGTAACCAGTTTCAACAAGATTATGGGTAACGTGAAAATAAAAAAGCATTGGCAAAGCCAATAGGTCCAACATTGGTGGTGAGTCTTTGGTTTTGTCAATACGTGTCTTGCTTTGACATGGCTTTTGTAAAACTTTATTGTTGTGGAAGCTGCTGGGCCCTCACTATTGTAACAAACATTTGCAAAAAGCAAAAATATTTTGTTGTCTGTAAAAGCACACATTGCCATAGTAGTTCCTGGCACTGAACAAAACTACTTTGTGTGCTGATATGCTCCTTGTGAAAGAGCAGATTGCAATTACCCACAGTGAAGCAAGCTGGTAGATGGATAGAGAGAGTTTGCATTTTAATAGAAACAAAAGGTCTTGGTTAAAGCCAGACCTAATTGGGGGCCCAATTCTTTTAAGAAAGTCACAAAAGTGCACCCATGGTATAGGCCTTTGCATTTGTGCAGATTTATGTATTTCATGAGTTCACAAGAATTTACAGAAGTAGACCAGGAAATGGCACTCCTAGAAAATATTTGTAAATTGTATTTTAGCATAAGCAAATATGCATGTGTAGATTTGCTCATGCAAAAATCCCTTAAGCGTTCACAAGTTCTCTTTCCCTCCTACCACTTTTTTCCCAACCCTGCAAGAAGTTTTAGTTCTAACCCTTGTCAGGAGTAAATTTCCAACCTTTCTCAATATGGGAAAAGATTAGAGAAGAGCTGATGGAAACCCCTAAAACATGCAAGTTACTAGGTTTCTCAAAAGTAATTCTAACGAGTAACTATTGCTTAACACTACCTCCAGCCCCAGTATGTAGATCTGCAGAAAGCTGGCAAAATAAGGAAATTGCTAGTATTCAAGCCCTACTGTAGTATTAGCTGTGGCATCACCAGAGAGGCTTGTATCAGAGCTCTTATATAATGAGATCCCTGCCATAATTTGTTGCCACCCTACATGGCACCAAAGGGACAAATAGATTTTTTTACAGGGCAAGTAGATTTATGAAGCAACAGGTCCCATCGACAAGTAGATATTTAATTAAATTCCACACGCCTGAGATGATTTTCCCTTTTAGTTTATAGCAGTAATCAGCTGTCTCGTAACAGGATGATTAAGACCCTTAGTATTGAGGTAAAGTATTTTTAGTGACTGAGGGAAAGATTAATACATATATCGTCATGAGTGGCAAATTAGTATTGTAGGCCTTCCAAGGTGTCCCTTGAAAACCAAAAGTAAGGGGATAAAATGGACTAAAAGTATGCTTAAAAGGCACCAATAAAACTGAGTGCTTGGGTGTGAAAGCCTGCTATGTCAGTTAGGTGTATCAGTAAGCCAGTAGACATAAATTCACTGCAAATATTCAAAATGAACCGAAAACCCACCCATATAGGTCTCTAGAGCTCACTAACACACCCATCGCTACAAATGAACAAGAACAGGAGCACCACGAGATGGCCTCCTAATCATAACAATTATAATGCTTTTGGGAACAGTTGGCATTTGTAATTAGTATCGTACATGCAGACAAGAACAATAATAATCAATATTCAGTACTTTTCTTTCTTAACTGTGAAGCATACACGTCTACGTGTAGGAGCAACGATAAGATAAGTTGCAATACAGTACAAAGAGAGTAATATGGTGATGTAAACCACTTGTGGTAGGCGTTAGAGAAACATTTTAATTAAAAGAGATATTAAGTAGTAGTTGAAATTTATGCACTATCATAGCATGAAAACAATTTCAAAATGTAAACTTCTGTGGAATGGAATAATAGAGAGTCAAATTGAGTATGTGTAATATAATCATCTGACAGTCTCAGCCTCAATTGGAGACAGAGCTTTGAAGCGGAGAGGTTAATATTATATGAAAAGAGCCAAACTCACATACTGTGTTACTTAGTGGTTCATATCAGAGTGCTTAATATCTTGGAGACATTTCTGAAGATCAGCAGTATTCGAGAAAAGTCTGGGTTTGTCGTTGGAAGATAATTTTAAAGCATGAGGGACCACAAAGAAATGTTGAATCGATAGAGACCTGAGTTGATGTCTGAGAGCTAAGAAGCAGTTTCTGCGTAGAATGGTATCTTTTGCGAAATCTTGAGCGATACCAATTTTAACACCTCCACACGTTCTGTATTGATATTTTTTTCATATGCTTCAGAATCTCTTCAGTATGCTGATATCCCAAAGGTTTGAAGATGATGGCCCTTGATTGTTTTTTCCTTCGAGAAGAATCTGATGGAAGTTTGCCTGGGTGAATTCTGTGTGCTCTCTAAATTTCAAAGTCCATGATTCAAGAAATTCCACACAATAGTTAGCTGCATCCTCAACCCCTTCTGGTAGGCTGAAGATTCGTAGGTTTCCTCTTCGATTGTGGTTTGTGGTTTTTCAGGTCCGTGACTTCCAGCTATAGAGAAGCAAGCACATAGTCATTGAGCTTCCGTGAACTCTTTTAGTCATCCTCTAGACAAACTATGCATGATTCAGCTTCAGTAAGCCTGCTATTATAGTCCTTGAAGTCATTCCTTAAGCCCTGGATATCTGTTTGCATGATATCCATATTCGTTTTGTACTTTGGGCCAGATCATCCAAAGCTGTAAGTCGTTGTAGAATGAGTTTTATGCTTGCGGCCTGGTCAACTTTGGATTTTTAAGGAAACTCTAGTAACGGCATAGATTTGGGTCCTTTCTGGCCTGGTTTTAATTCCTTGGTATATTTCATGTCTTTATGTCTGCTATTGGACATGTATAAGTAGTATTTGAGCCACCCAGAGTAGGGATACTCGAGCAGAGGGAGGTGTGTGATGATAGCTCAAAACTTGGCCTTTGTTAATGCATTAAAGAGTCACTTATAAAGACTTCTTGAGAGGAGGTGGGCGTTTGAAGAAATATATGCTGAAAGTTAGAGGAAGGAGTGAAATTTGGTTACACCATTGTTGAGAAGTAAGGTATTATGACACTACAAAGCGTGAGTTTCAGTTGTTATATGATATATGTTGTCAATAGACGTCAGCAGAGCAAAGACTCAAACCACATTCAATTTGTTGTTAGTGTCACCAATTAGTAGAGATTAGATGGCAGGCAGAAGTTGAGTTGAAAAATGTTAAGAGACCACTGTCGGCAGCCTTCTTCTCTTCAACTTTTTGCGTGACCTTCCCCTTAAAAACCACAGAAAGCACTGTAAAGATAGCTGAACTTGTATAGGCACAATTGGGAAAACGTTTTTAAGGGGAGTGGATGAATCCACTTTACAAAAACTATGGCTTTGAACCAGGGAAAAACGCCGAAATCAATAAATGCATGGCAGAAGTCATGTTTTTGCCTGACCTTAGTAACAATCGATCCATTTCTCCGGTGTTGCTGGAAAAGATAACATGGGGAAAGCAGTCAAATTTCGAACCGGATCACTAATCTGACTAAGCACTGTCAAGATTTGCTTCCTTCGTGGATTAATGTATTGCTTTTCAGTGTAGCGTATGAAAGAAACTGAATGAAGAGAGTAGAATTTGAACAATAGCGTATCTAAGAATGTAAACACAGTTGACGATGAACGTTACAGTGTATCACTTTTATTGCTTGTTGAGAGTGGTAGAAACATAACAATTTTATGATCGAAGGCACAAATAAACCATGGTTTCTGATTTATATTTCTAACGGTAGATTCCTTACATTGTGAATATCCCTAGGCATCAGACTGGATCCGGAAAAATGCAAAAAGCAGTGCTCCCCTGCACCCGTAGGTGGTAGCCATGACATCATTTCACTCTGGAAGTGATGACTGAGTCACATATAAAGGTCACCAAATCCTCGCTAACTTCAGTTCCTTTCTTTTTCGCATTTTCCGACGGGAATTAAGATCTCCACTCCTCTTTTCGTTATTTCAAATCACCTGTTGTGATGCGTTTTGTTAAAGGCTTGCAACATACGTTTCCACCAAAGCCCTTTCTAATGCCTCTGTGGGGCCTAAATTTGGTTCTTACTTTCCTAATGCGTACTTCTTTTGAGCCAATGCACAGTTGTCCATTACATTTCTTGACCTTGAAACGGCCCTTTTGGTCATGATGAAGTCACTGCACCTTGTGAGTGAGGTGGTATTTATTCACAATTTGCAGTTAGAAGTATGCATCAGAAGGACAATTTACTTACCTTCAATAGCACTCTTTGTGGTGGATACGTTATCAAACTGCAGATTAATCATTGCTCTCCCTCTTCCCCGTTACATGAAATTGTCTCCTTCTAAACACTCCCAATCTGCACACTGATCCTTTCACTGTTGGGCTCCGCGTCTGAGGGCGCTTACAAGCTTATGAAAGAACCTGCTGTTAGCACACATGTGTGACGCTTACATGTAGCTCCTTTCATCACTTCTGGAGCAGGTTTGTGTGGAGCCACATGGCACCACTAACCAGCACTGGATCCTGGGGATATTCACAAGGTGAAGAATGTGAGGTTAGATAGGGTATCAACCAGAACGACCATTATGGAAGGTATTTTCCTAAATACACGTCTTTTGACAGCTTTCTGCCTGACTCAGACTCGGCCCGAGAGCATTTTAAAGAGTTGTTGTAACAAATCTTAGAATTTTTTTTACATGCAATGATGACAGGATGTATTATTTGCGACTTTTAATGCTATATTTTTCAACAATATGAGGCATTTTATTTGAATGCCTAAACTGGACTGGTGTCAGGACCAGATTTTCAAAACAGTAAGAAGTAGCTTTTGGTGCGCACTGCATATTCAATCCCCTTAAGGAAACTGTAGCCTCAAGTACCAGTTTATCTCACATACTAAAATTGTAGGTTTTCAGAAGTTTTATACAACTTGAAGTATTCTCAACTTCAAATAGTGTAGGCATTTTGGTGTTCCATATTCTGTAAAAGCCAGAGCTGTACCACATCATTTTAGGTTTCACTCTTGCTATTGCTAATGAAAACTGTTCCATTAATTAGGGACTTTTGGGCCAGATGTATGACCATTCTAAATTGCGACTCGCAATTTGCGCTCAATTGCAAGTCGCAAATTGCGAGTCGCAATTTAGAATGTACAACAGTGTCAGAGACACTGATTGCGATTCCCAATGGGGTCGCAAAATGCGAGGCTCATGAATATTAATGAGCCATTTGCAACCCCATTTGGAATGGCTGGCCCTCCCAGGGATTGTGGCCTGCTGGGCTCAGCAGACCTCCATGTCTGGGACTGCTTTTCAATAAAGCAGGTTTTTTTTTAAATGCAGCCCGTTTCCCTTAAAGGAAAACGGGATGCATTTAAAAAGAAAAATGAAACGTTTTCGTTTCATTTTTTAAGGGCAGGCAGTGGTCCCTGGGACCACTGCCTGCCCCGAAAAAATATTTTCCCCTGCATTTGCAAAGGGGAAGGGGTCCCCTGGGGACCCCATCCCTTTTGCGAGTGCATTACCACCCTCTTGAAGAGGGTGGTAGTTTGCGAGTGTTTTGCGACCGCAATTGCGGTGGCCATTTATTTGCAACTCGCAAAATAGTGTTTGTACATGGCCAACAAGGATTTAGCATGCGCAAACGGGCCGCAAACCCGCTTGCACATGCTAAATCCCGTCATACATCTGGCCCTTAATCTTTTTTCTTTTTGGATGAGAAAGTGAAAAAGTGCTTCAAAAGTAAAATTCATCATTTAGAAATTTTAGATATTACATATTTGTACATGAGACCTTCACAAATAGCAGTAAATAGTTTTACACAAACGAAGGAGAAAGGAGAAAAATAAAATTAAAAAAAACAAGAGAAACGGAATTAATAGAAAAAAATCTATATTGACTTTTATAGTTATATAACGCGGTATATCATCATTGTTCCTTCAGTCTGATTGAGTGGGGTTCATATGCCTCGAAGTTGTTTCCTGGCGGTATTATTATTTATGATTGAGAGTTCAAGGCTTCTATATCCACAAACTGGGACGACTATAACTAAGTAATCTGGGGTTCAGGATCTAACCACAACCGTTCAATGCATATCTTGGCTATCAAATCATAAAAAAAACACACCTTTCCAATATATTCCCAGGATCGGCCGTGGAGAATCCCAGGATTAATGTTTTGGATGCAGGTGTAATTTCTAATTTGGATCCTGACTAGTTTGGAAATTTCATTTAAAACTAGTTGCCAGAAAGGTTAAATTGCAAACTGGGACTAAATTTGTGGAAACGTTAGTATTTGACCGTTAACAAAAATCTGGCCACCCCATAGATCTGAGTTACCCTTGGGCCATTAAGAGAATACTGTGAAATTTGAAACAAGCCTGGATTGCCTCATAGGCCTGTCTATCTTGTGATATGTGGAATAGAGAATTTAAAAGCTATATAGCGCCAAATGTGTACAAAGGCTGCCATTGCTTATTTAAGTGATTACCCTTCGACCCTAATTGTCTGACTCGGTCTTTAAGCAGTACCACTGTTTATCCCATGTAAGAATAGCTACCCTTATAGTAGGACTATTGGTATCCCAGTGGTAGATATACCAACATCAGACTTCATCAAATGAGTTTCCTGAATGCCGAAAATCTTGGAGCGCATATTTGTTATTCTGGTTTAATCTGTTTATCTTTCAGTGAGTCCCGGAGGCCAATACCATTCCATGTCATGATACTAACCCTTTGATGAGAATAATGCTGCATTTACTTAAAACAAGGTTGTTACAGCATCTTTCCAGATCATCTATGTTGCTGTAATCCATTTAGCCCCTTTCTCATTTTTAATTCTTATGCTGAAACATCCCGACCTCCCTCATACCCCTACTACAACCTTCCCTGTATACCCAATTACCCTATTACCACTCCTATTGAGACCGCAGGGCTAGCCAGCCCATGCTGTCCCTCGCTAACTCCCTGTGCTGTCATTCAGCATACATGAGAAAAACCTTTCTTCATATGCTGTCTGGATAGTGGCTCGATATTCGGAGAAAAAAACATAAGGCACCTAATGCCTAAGATGCATAGATTGTTGTAGTGCTTTTGATTTTATAAATCTTCCATTTTCCATAAAAAATATTTGGTTATATTATCATGGACCTAGACCTGGTGCCCTAACGAGAGAGAGAGAGAGAGAGAGAGATGGTGTCCCCTAACTGTGACATCCGTTGTTCAACCTCCGTAAATCTATGAATCATATATATTTTTTATCCTTTTTTATTAAATTTTATTTTCATTTTACAACCAACAGATGCCGATATGGGTCTATAACGGTAAATGCTACTTCTGGGTGAGAACCACAGAAAAAAAGCATATGTAGTACATTATCACTTTCAGCTTAACCAGTAGTCTAATAGCCATGAGCTCATCATCAGAGCTTCAGGATAACATCATTCATCCTCTATAGCTGAAAATCCACTAGTATCTGAGCCATGCCGATCACTAGAGTGAACCTGAGGATTTAAAAAACCCCGGCATAGCTCCCTCCAAATCCCAAGGTCCTCATCTCGCTTCTCATCTCTTCTGCTAGAATTCATATGTACCTCCTCAGCCAGGGACCACTCCTGCACATCTCTCAGCCATACATACAGGGAGGGGGAACGTTTGCCCTTCCATGTTATCGCCACCCTGCGCTTTGCTAAAACCAGGAGTAGTTGTAGTAGCTTGTACTCCATCTTGCGCTTCTTGGGCAAGTAGACAGTGCAGTGGGTTAACCTGTACCCTGAATCCAGTGCCCCTATTCACCAACTCCACCACCTGGGCCCAGAAACATAGCACCACAGAGCAGTCCCACACAAGGTGCAGAAAATCTGCACCGGCTGCTCCGCATCGAGGGCACGCGTCAGACCGCTCCTGGTCAATGCGACTAAGCATCTTAGTAGTCATATATGTGCGGTGCAAGTAGTTGAAGTGAATCAGTTTAAAGCATGCATTGCAGGACATTGTGCGCTTGAGCGTATTTATCGCTTTCCATTGCGACTCAGTCAGAGGCTCAGTCAGGTCTCTGTCCCAATCTGAGCAGGCCCTGGGGAGGGGGCCCACTGTATCAGACCTCATGGCGCTGTACAGGAGAGAGATAAGCTGACTGCCGGAGCCACCGGTAAGCATTTCGTCCAATGTGTGCGTCAGTGGCGGGGCATTTGGGTATGTGAGCCAAGTCACCCTGGTTAATTCCAAACGACTGGTGTACTGGAGAAACCGGCCCTGCCCCAGCTCAAAGCAGTCGGAGGCCTGCTCGTAGGAAATGAGTTTGGAAACAAGTAGGCCAGTACCCGACAACCTCCCTCCCTCCATGCCCGAAAGGACATCACATCCATAATTTTCCGCACTGGAGCGAGAATCCATATCAGGAGTTCCCTGTGGAACGGCGCGCGCCTCAGTATGCGTTCTACAAATGCTTGTCAGTTTTTTGCTGTCTGTTGGACCACATAAGGCATGTCTTCAGATATGTGTTCACACACGGTATGAGAGCGAGAGATCCTAAGACCAGTTGCACTCTCCCGAAATTCATATATGCACACGAAAAGCATCTGGAATCATTATACTACGTAGGTTAGACCCTTTTATTTTGACTCCCAGGTATCCAAAGATAGGGTAAACTTAAAAGGGTAAGCTTAAAAATCGCTTGTTTCCCTTATCCACTGGACACTTTGAACCGATAGGGTTAAAATTCACAGTAATCTTTTTATTCGTTTTTAATTAATAACTTTAATATATGTACATGAAAGGATGAGTGTCTGCACAAGTTAGTATAGTCTGAACCACGTACAATGAACAAACCATTCAACACATGAAAAATAAGTCAGTGGGAATATGATTCCCATTATAACAAACTCCGGGAGGTGCCCATTTCCCTTTCCCTTACCTCACCTGCTCACATTGCTAAATAAGCAAAATATGTATACACCACCATCCCTTATGGGACTGTTTTTTCTTAATTTTTTTTTTAGTAATAGGCAGTTAATATTGCCTGTGAATCCTCTCTAGGAATTGATTCCTGTAACTGACCCTAAAAACCTTTTTATTTTCTCCCTTCACATCCCCTTTCTTTCTTTTGTCTCATAGGAAATTCCTAGTAACAGAAGACCGAGATAGGTGAGAGAGAGCTTTAGGCCTCACCTTTTACATGAGACGCATGCATAAGTAAGCAGGGATGCAAAAATAAGTCCTGACGAAGGCCCCGGACGGGCTGTGCGCGAGGGCCGAAACATGTTGGCAAAGACATAAAGGGGTTTAGTTGAACAATTATTTCAACCAAAACCCCCAATTATCCTTTTTACCCTTATCACAGGTAACCCAGGAATAAAAGCTATTTAAAGAATAGTAGTAGAGGGTATACCTGTAGGTATTTTTAAGAATATACGTTTCACCTGGATCCCTGCTTATCCAGTTTCGATTTATATAAGAACTCCCATCACATATTTTGGTTGAGTCCGCCCTGGTGGTACCACCCTACCAATGTGTGGATAGGCGCTGATGATGAAGCATGTCACGATCAAGTGAGTGAGGCGTCTAGTCCAAAATCTTTGGGTACCCGGGAGTCAAAATAAAAGGGTCTAACTTGCATAGTATAACGATTCCAGTTGCTTTTCGTGTGCATATATGTCTTCAGATATACCCGCTCTCTCCATCAACGCCATTTGGAGCCAATCAGGTTGGACTCGACCCCCCAAAAGTCTTTTCTCCCAGTTGTCTCCATCATCCAACCACCGGGCTGCATTCTGCAGGTGGGCTGCATAGTAGCATAAGTCCAGCCTGGGGGCTTCAAGACCCCCCTCAGCATACCTCTGAGTTAATGTATGCAGAGCAACCCTGCTGCGGCGACCCGCCCAAAACAGAGACACCAACAATGAGTTCAGTTGCTTAAAAACCATCATGGGAATATCACACATCGAGTTCTGGAGCACGTACAAGCAACGTGGTAGTACCACCATCTTAGAGACTGCCAGTCATAAGGGAAAGCGGCAGAGAGCTCCAGAAAGCCACTGAGCCCTTAAGCGCTTCCACCACCTTAGAGGCGTTGAGGCGAAGTGATTGGGAGTCATTGTGTGTCACCTGTATTCCTAAATATCTGAAATGCGCCGTTTCCCATCTCAACCCTAAGCTTGGTAGCCGTTCCGGCGGCATTGTGGACAGTTCCGCCAGTGGGAAGAGCAAGGACTTTTTATTTAGTCGCAAGCCGGAGCAGGTTCCAAATTCGTCCAGGAGCTGCAGCAGTCTAGGTACCGCGTTACGAGGGGAAGAGATATAAAACAGAGCGTCATCTGCATATAATGAGATGACTTGCCGGCTCCCGCCAATACATAAGCCCCACTCTTCAAAATCCCTGTGGACCCTGTCCGCGAGAGACTTGATGGCCAACTCGAAGAGAAGCTGCGATATCCGGCAACCCTGACGCGTACCTCACCCCAGTGTCCACATCTCTGAGCGACACGAGCCCACCTGTGCCCCCCGCCTGGGTCAGTGTATAGAAGTTTGACCCATCTGCAGGGACGTGGGCCGAATCCAGAGGACCTCAGTACTTCTAATAAATACCCCCAGTCAACGGTATCAAATACTTTCTCGAGGTCCACGGCCACAAGTGCCAGTTCCTCGTTAACTCCCTGTACTTCGTGCATGATGTGCGTTAAACGTCTAATATTCATGCCTGTATTACGACCGGGTATAAACCCACACTGATCCTTGTGAATCAGGAGAGGCATTTATGGTGACAGCCGCTTTGCTAGTACTTTGCACAGTATTTTGACATCTGAATTAATCATAGTTAAAGGGCAGTACGCCGTCGGGTCCTGCTTGTCACCCCTTTGCTTCAAGAGCATACAAATCTCACCCTCCCGTATGGTTGGGGGAAGAAGTCCCTGCTCAAAGGCCTCTTCGCAAACCTGTAGTAATGGTGAAGTCAGCTTTTCCGAGTATGTTTGATAAAATTACGAAGGGAACCCATCTCCCCCTGATTCTTTGGCCCTGGGGAGCTTCCGTAACGCCTCAAGGATCTTGTCAGATGTCAGTAGTGCGTCTAACTCCTTCATCCCCTCCAGTGAGAGGCGTGTACGTGTCAGTCCCCACAAAAACTGGAAATAGCGGTCCAGCAGACAGTGGGGTCCGCCGTGTACACCTTCTGCAGGTGCTGCTTAAACACCTCAGTATACCACTCCTGCTATAATCTATGTCCCCAGGTGGCAGCGCATACAAGTCAATAGAGGGGGCGCCTGCTCCTTCTGTAGAATCCAGGCTAATAGGCGTCCGGACTTATCCCCCTCGGCATGGAGCTGCTGCCGATAACGGCAGAGCGTAAATTTATCCAGCCTGTCCCAGTTGTCATTTATCTGTTCCCGAAGAACGTGCTCACGTTCATGGTGGTGGGGAGTGCTGGGTCACCTGTCTGGGCTTCTACTAGTGCATCTTCCCCCTCCGGCAATTCCCGCTGTAAGAGGCGTCGGACCCCACATGTTAAGCCCATAGCCACCCCCGCACCACTGCTTTCAACGCCTCCCACTCCGTGGCTCTACTTTGAGTCCCTCGCCAATTGTGAGTCATGTAATTGGTTATTGCCTGAGAGAGCGTCTCCCTCCCCTCCTGATCTTCCAATATATCCGGAGGCATCCTCCATCTTCGGGGTCCCTGTACAGGAGGGTTCCATCGGACCACGCAGCGCACTGGGGCATTGTCCGACAGAAACCTAACCAAGTGAGTTACCTCCATTTCTGGAAAAGCGGGAAACCCGGAGACCAGTGCCCTGTCCAGTCTGCTATGAGTGTTGTGGGTAGGCGAGTAGCACATGAAGACCCAATGGGTCGGGTGCATGTTCCCACCAAGCATCACGCAGGCCCAGTTCCCCCATTACTGTGTGCAGTTTCTTGGTCATGTGGGTTTCAATCCGCCTCTAGGTGGGTGCCTGTCCAGGTAAGGATCTAGCACACTGTTGAAGTCCCCCAACCACAGAAGTGGAACATTAAGGTCTACAGCTATTAAGTCTTGGATTGTCTGATAGAAAGCGGGCTTGTCCGTGTTAGGCGCATAAGTGTTCAGTATAGCCATGTCAAGTATGCCATGCAGTAGCACGTACCAGCCACCTAAGTCGGCCTCCATGTAAGTGAGGGTGAAAGGGATACCTGGAGCCACCCACACCAGGGTACCTCTGGCATAAGTAGAGTGGGAGGAGTGATAAGTCTGACCCCGCCACTTTTTTGCCACTCTGGAGGCCCCCATATCGTCCAGGTGTGTCTCCTGTAAGCAGGCGATCGAGATATTGTGTCTTTTCAGAAAGGAGAGCACCCAGTGGCACTTCGTGCATGTGCCCAGACCACGGACATTCCAACTGAGTAACCTAACCTCTGTTGTCATACTGGCTCATCATGTAATATGCACTGTGCGTGGTTCCCCAGATACTACTAGCAGTCTCCACCCAATACGCTGTTATCATGCTCTCAACAAAAAGCAAACTTGATAACCAAACTCCCGGCCCTCAACCCACGGACAAAACACGTGCAACTGTGCTATCTCTAATGTCCATCCCATGCTCGTGCCAGGACGTACACAGCTTTCATACTCGCCCAACAGGGGCCGATAACAAAGCACCTCAGTGCAACGAGCATCCCCGCCCAGCCCACCCTGTATCACTCCAGCATAACTCTATGAGCATCCCTTTAAGCTACAGCAAACCAGGCACTTGAGGAACAGACAGAAGTGACCTATTCTCTCAATCACTACCACTCATCTCTCTACTCAACCACACGCGCATTCTGATAGTGGGCAGCTGAATCAGCCAGCCATCCCTCCACCAATCAAGCCTCAAGCAGAGGAACATAGGCAATGTGGATAATCAAGAAGCAAACCACTCAGTCGGGGGCGTCCCCCTGTTGGTGTGGGTGCCCTATCTCTGTCTCTGGCCTGCTGTTCCAATGGGGGGAAAGCATAAACCCGGATCTCCAGCCATTCCCAAACCTCATCAGGGGAATCAAAGAAGAATGCCCTGCCGTGCCCTGCAACAGTACTTTCAGTTTGGCAGGATATAGGAGCATATATTGCAGCTGAAGCTCTCCTAGTTTCCTCTTAACCCCCAGAAAAGACTTCCTCAGTTCCTGCACCTGTCTGGTGTAATCTGGATAAATGGCGATTTTGTTATTCTCGTAACAGAGGTCCTTCTGTTCCCTGGACGCCCGTAGAATGTAATCCCTGTTGCGGTAATTCAACACTTTTGCTATTATGGCCCTCGTTGTGCCCCGGGGGGTGGGGGGGGCACCAGAGCCCTACGAGCTCTCTCAACGACAA
Source organism: Calotriton arnoldi (assembly GCA_963921515.1). Classification (NCBI taxonomy): domain Eukaryota; kingdom Metazoa; phylum Chordata; class Amphibia; order Caudata; family Salamandridae; genus Calotriton; species Calotriton arnoldi. The sequence continues at coordinate 1,390,827 of CAWUFW010002400.1, read as the reverse complement.
ACACCTCAGATAGCCCACTGCTCCAGAAACTGCTCCACCGAGGCCTGCTCCACTCGGTCCGGGAAACCCAGCAGTTGGATGTTGCTGCGCCTAGCACAGCCCTCCACATCCTCGGCCCTGCGCTCCAAGGCCCTCATGGTCATGGACATCAGGGCTACCTGTTGTTTAACAGTCGCCACCTCACCTTTTAAGTCTACGATGTCGCCCTCTGCCATGAACATCTTATCAGCAATTTTGCATAGGTCTGCCCTCAGCAGGTTCACATCTATGGAGACAGTGTCAATCCGGTTCTCCAGCGCCTCTCTAGACCCCTGGATGGCGGCCAATAACTCAGCGCGAGAAGGCTCTCCCTGTTACTCAGCCCCACTCTCCTCAGCGCCACCAGTCGGCCTCGTGATGCGCTGCGGAGGGTGTCGGGCGTTGTATTTTTAGTAATTGTGTTGGTGCCCACCGCCTTCTCTGCCTTGTCCTTACCCATGGCTGCAGTTGGCACTCGTGTTCAGCAAGGGTCCTCCCGGTCGCTCCCTAGAGGATCGTCTCAGGGGATCCCTCCTGTGAGCCCCAACGCCTCCCCCATACGGCGAGGCTGCCCCGACAGGGAGATCTCACTGATCAAGAGTCAAGCGGAGGCCCCCCTATCGCAGATACTCAGTCCCCACTCAGCGGTACCTGGACAAGAAGATGGTCCTCAGGGTCACACACTACCCTCGAGGAGAGCCGCTCCTATCGCGTTTATCCATTTGGAGGCCAGACTACCATAGGAGTCCGCAGCTCGCCCGGGGGACGGGGCGTAAGCGCCGGCCACAGGTCGGGGGGCAATGCCAATGGCAGTTTGAGAGACAGCCCCAGTACAGTAGCTCCCCCTCAGTTGCCCACGTGGCAAGAATCGGCTCCCCCTGCAACAGATGCCCCACAGGAATTCCTGCATAGTCAATGCAGGGCTTAGGGGGGCTAAGGCACCAAATGCTGAGAGGGCACGGCGGAGGACCCCCACCAGTGGAGCGCCGGCCCCAACACCCACAACAGTCACCAGCTCAAAGTCCCCAGCACCAGGCAGAGGAGTCGCACTCCAGCCGCTACACAGATGCAGGCCCTGAAGTTCCTTCCAGCACCAGGAGCAGGCCCTCAAGATCTGCGGCTTCCAGCATGCGGGGGGAGCCCCCCGACACGGGGTCGCCTGCTCAGCAGGGGCGGTGCGTCCATTGGGGCGTTGTCCCCCCGCCCGCAGCTGCTCCCTCGGCGTCTCTGAACTTAAGTAAACTCTCAGTTTACTTAAGTTCAGAGACGCCGAGGGAGAACTGACAATCATGTCAGTCAGCATGACGTCGGACCGCCCACCCCCTTCAGATGTCATGTTGACTGACATGATTGTCAGACCAGAGGCAGCAGCGCATGAGTGGGGCAGGTCAGCAAATTTTTCGCCCGTGCCCAGTCATGCGCACTGGTGTCTGCTGTGGCTGGCGCATGCCCATTAGGAGAGCGAGGGTTGAGCAAAGGCTCAAACCTAGCTCTCCTAATGGGCAGGCGGGCGGAGAGTAACCATGCCCTCAGTCAATCCTGGCGCTGCCAGCAGCGCCAGGATTGGCTGACAGGGGTTTGCCACTTGCCAGAAGTGATGCGGCTGTTCCTAGGCGCCAGAACGGACCCGAGGCGGCGCGTTCTACGGAGAGGATTTAGTTAAACATGCACGTGCAGTCTAGTCTGTACATTCGAGTGGATGCAAGCACGTCTGATCTGGTGCCTCGTTCTCGGTAATGGTAAGTGATTGCAAACTAATGCTGTGTTCTGTATATTGTGCCGAGACCCCTCATCACTCTAACCTCCCCCACTGACACCCCAGGCCCTTGCTGAAGATTGCTGGCTCCATTAGAAGTGGAGCTGCGGCATGTGCTCCCTTGTGAAATGGATCCAAATATCCGAGTCAGGCCCGAAACGAGAGATATGTGCTTTCTGTATAACATGTGCTTACAGTGGCCAGTTCTCTGATGTATGGCATTAAAACTGGCCCTGTGTACATGCCCCTGAGTTAACAGTGATGCCAAAAACATCGATTGACTTGCAAACAATGAATGTTAAAAACGTCGAGGGAATACATTTCAGCGATTTAGTTCCTCTCTTATCTTACATGCTTTACTTAATCTTGCATTCCCCACGAATTAGCTATTTTATAATTTTGTTTATCTGTATTTTTTTCTGTGTATGCTTTGAAGCTTGAGCCATGCCAGGTGTTGATGAGGGGCTTTGATTGAGCGCTCAGGCGCTAAGGCTGAAGCCAAACAAAGTGGCGGTCACTGGGTTGGCCTCTCTGGAGAACACACAGAAGGAACAATGTTTGTGTATTCCATTTGCAACTGAAATTCTGTGGATGTGTGTGTGTGAAGGGAGTACACTGATGTCAAAATATTTGCAAGGCAAGAGAAATTAAAGTGCTTACATTTGAGGGAGTGCAGTGCATCTTGGGGGGGTGAAGTGACAGATGCGAGGAAGGACATTCGGGGAAGAGTGTAAAGAGGATGTTGAAGAGGAAAGAGAGGTGGTTGAAGAAGTGCAGATGGACAAGATATGCAGAGAAAAAGAGGATACATATCTAACATAAAGCACACATAACTGAAGTCCAAAACTCCTTCCACAGGCCTCAATGCTATTTAATTCACAGACTCACTATTTCAGAATTTAAACATTTTCAATGTTAATTATTTATAAGAAATCATTGTTGTTACTCATTTATGTTAAACAGCTAACACCCAGTGACAAAGCCAATCATACTGACAGGCTTTAGGCGTATGTCAGTTGCTGTGCCATTTATCTTAATAAAATTACTTCTCAGCGAGAAACCAAAATACAGGTCTGATGGCACACTATGGGAATCACAGAAATGTATTTGGCATGTTCCTTTATAGGGAGCACCCAATTTTTTCTTCTCACTTAAAAGACCTGTCTGCACATATTTCTATATGACTGGTTACAGCCAGTAGCTGTGGGTGCTTCCCGAAGTCTGGTTAGAGCATATTTTTCCAAAGTTAATGCTGCATGCAGTGCAAGACACTGGGCAAGCATACATTTTAAAGGGCTAAGGTTGTCATGCAGAACAATTTACATATTCCAGTAACTGTTGAACAAATTAATGCAAGAAGATACGGGGCAGTTTTTAATGTGTTTAATATTTCAAGACTATACGTTCCCACTGCTTAATAAGCCTTGCTTTATCGCTGCATTCATTTGCTTTAAAATGCACCATTTGCCAATCTTTTTAAATTTCTTTCTCAGGAGAGGGACTCTCCCTAGACCCCAGGTTTGTCCATTGAACTTGTTTACATCGCTAACTAGTGTTTTCTATTGGAAAGGGTAGAGCCAAAGCAGTCTTGCTTAGTACCCTGGCCCTCTTCAGAAGTCAGACTTGCTTGGCAACCCAGAAATTCTCTGAAATAATGTATGAGTTTTCTTTTATGAATGCCTAGAAGAACTGAATTTTTAGTCCATTCATCACAGAAATAGTGCTGAAAATCACACCAAAAAGATGCCAATTTTAAAAAAATGTCTTCCTGATTGCCGTCGTGCTCGCTCGCTGCGCTCGCTCGCATACGTTGATTCGTTCTGCATACGCCTCACCAGTTTCAAATTCCACCAGCCGCCACTGCTGCGCAGGCTCCCGCAATGTGCAATTCAGGGCTCCAGCCGGCAGCAGTCAAGCACGGGAGGCCCCTCCCCGCAGGGCCCGACAGGAGCACCACGGGCAACACAAAGCCCCGACAACAGACCCGGTTCCGCCTGGGCAGGGGGGAGCCCCAGAGTTAGCACCAAGAGGCCAGGGCCCCACTCACCCCCGCATTAGGCCAGCAACAGGTCCCCGCAGGTTAATAGTCACCACTCTGGCGGCCGCGCCTCTGGCCGATCTCCAAGGCCCCTGTAGAGCAGCCCAGCGCACGCACTCCTCCTGCAGTCCAAGGGAAGCGCTGGCACCAGCCGCGGGACCGCCACAGGTTCGATGGGCACCACAGAGTGAAGGGGCCCCGCCGGCAGCGGTGCGTGCTCCTGCCGCAGCTACGCGCCCATCAACCCATGAATCACCAGATTGGCTCCACACGCCGATATCGTCCCCCAGTCGGACCCGCAGGTAAGGGGGCAGTGTTCTGTGCTGCCGTCTGAGAAATTCAGCTGGTTGCAGGATCAGGTGCAAAGGATAGTGAAGGATGAACGGGCTGGCTGGGCAGAAGCTCAGAGGCTTACGTCCTGCCGGCCATGTTGCTCACCCCCCCCTCCATGCAGACTTAGGAATAGGAGACAGGATGGGGCTTCTTCCTATCCCCTCCACTCTTTGATGGATGGGTCTAGCTATCATTATGTGAGGTTTTTGGAAGTATGGCTGTGGCATCTGTGAGCTCATGTGCTGATAAAAGCCACTGTAATGGCTCATTATCTTTGTCATCTTCTTGTGGTTAGCTTTGATGGTTTTAGTATTGTGGCCATCGTGCGCCATGGCACTCGCCCAGCCAGTAGCAGAGTCAGGCCTCAGAGTCAGACCCCTTGTCTGAATTAATATCAGAGTAATCCGAATGAGAAAAAAATCTCAGGGGATACCCCCTACTTCAGGCATTCCTTGACTTTTTTTGCGTTGCTTACCCACCCTTTATCCATAGCTATATGAATATATTTCTGTATGTCCTTTTCAGTGTCCTTAGCAACAACTGGGAGTGCAATCTTCTTTCAGAGTGGACTCAGCTTAGCTTTTGCCAGGTAAGCATAATCCGGGTGGTTCAGTGAACAAGGGTTATAAATGGTCATTCATTGAATCTGCTGCTCTCCTGGGTGTGTTATTAAATGCATGCTTATTACATGAAGTATCTTGTAGCACATCACTTATTGCTTTTTGTTCAAAACTTTCAATAAAAAGTGACAGCACCTGTGCGTCATGTGCTGGAACTTATGTTTCTCACACAGGTATTCCTGAATAGCTTTTCTCTGCTGTTGTAGGGTCAGGGAGCCCATTCCAAGCCATAACCGGTTCCTGCATCTGACCCTGAAGCAGAAGTTGCTGGCGAGGTCTGAGACACTTCTCGACTTTGTTGCAGCCATTTTAGGTGGAGCAGACTTTGGTGCTTGGGGAATAGAAATCAGCTTCAAGAGACCCGTTCTTCTTGCGATGGACATCGAGTTGCTGGTGTTTCCGCTAATGCAGTGCCATCTGTGCCCACACTGTGCATGCTTCGTATCTGTGTTTTTTAGGGTACTCAGGTTGGCAGTTATCAGCAGTGGTGCAGGGAGGACAGGGAGTTTTTCCATAGCCACCAGCACACTGTGATCAGAATGATAAAACTGATTGAAACCATTCAAAGCAGCTTAAGAGAGAAGGGGGTCCAGGTCAGGTCAGATAAAACCATTTATTGTCCCGTTGATACCATAAGAAGCCAGTTACTCAGTGAGATCGCTCTTTTCTTGACCAGCCTTCAAAGTCAGCCTGCTTCTGTGTTACACCTCTTCCAAAATGGTCTAACCATATATGCTAAGGTGCACGTCTTCATTTTCTGAGTTGGTTGTTTAAGATTCCTTAGTCTTTCTTTGAGTTCTGAGTGTTTGTACTTATTTAGTATCAAGTGTTGGTTGACATTTCAATTCTGAACGTTTAAAGTTGCTGTACTTTATAATGCATAAAATCACTGCATTTAAAATTTCTTCCTTATGTACGTTATTTGGTAGATGTTTCTGTCTTCTTTCTATTTCTGGCTTATGCAGCTGGTCATTATTTTGGATTCCAATTTCTTCAGGATCTGTATCGTTCTACTAAGATAATTTTTCTTCCCTTTCACTCCGCACTTCAGTAATATTTAACATCCTGAATTCCAAACTGTCCTCATTTATCACAGTAATCAGACTCTTCTTGTATTTTGTAACTTGTGTCTGATCAAAAGATGGAGACTAGTTTTTTTCATACTGGTTTTATGCCTAATTTACTGGAGATTACAGTTTTTAATGGTAATTGACCTTGAGCCTTCTGTGGTATCTCAAGTCATTTGAGTATGAAAAGAATTCGAGTGAGGTGATGTGCTGTGGAACTCTGATTATATGAAGTGAAATACTGAGTGTCATATTTAGCTTTATTCGGTGTAAAAAAAAATCCATAAAAGCAAGTGTACAAGGAGAAAACATGCATTCATTTCATCTTAAAAAAATCTGAGTGATATCAGAGGAAGAAGAGAGGACACAGGAGGAGGATGCACTGACAGTTGGATATGGGGAGTATATACTTTAAAGCTTAGGTTTGAGTTCTCCTTACTACTGTTCCTCTGGTGGATTTTTACTATTTTTCACAACTTCCTGCTCCATGTAAGAAATAAATGTCTTCCAAGAAGTCTTTATGAAATTCCTGCCTATATGAATAAGTTAGTTCGTCTACAGCCTTTTTACCATATCTCAGACATCCATATTTGCAGTACACCCTTCACTTTAGGTTCAAAGTTTTAACTCCTTAGCACAAGGAGTGTCAGTTAGCAAACAGTAGCATGCTTGGCTAGCTGGTTTCCCAAATAATATATGATCAAGTGGTTTTCTGATATCTCCATCATTGCCTTACTATGCCTATGTATTATTTCCAGTATGTTTGTACTGTTAGGCATCTTCAGGATTCCTGTGTAATTGTGACATCCTCAGTACATCTTCTCTACTGTCTGATATATCTGAGTGTATCTGTTTGATCCTAGCTGTACCTACGTGCTGCCTAGATAGAATTTAATGTTATGCTTTATGGATTTCATATCCATTTTCTTTACATTTCAAAGTTAAGGAGGAGGAAGCTATTCTCTGTTGAATGACTTGTTGTTTCTCAAGCTGTCATTTAATTTGATGCTTGCTTTGTCGACGTCTAAGAAACGCTGATATATATATATATATATATATATATATATATCCCACAAACGTTGCTCCTTCGAACTGCTGACCCTTGGAAGGTGGCGCACACACCAGCGGAGCTTGCGGGCAAAGTCAATAATCACGCAATAATCAAAATAAGTGCGCTCTCAGGATCAATAGACACACAATCCAAATGCCGTTGCAAACCAAGTTTATTCCAGTACGCGTTTCGACTGCGTCCGCAGCCTTGTTCACGTGTACTGAGTGCATAATCAGAGGAGTGTATATAACATAGGGTTGAAAGTCAACAAAACAGAGAAAGGACATTGTAGGTAGCCTGCATTGGCGGCCATACTTGAATGGTTAATCCAAAACAGAGGACGAGGAGACGGAGGAACAGAAGGAAATGAACCCGGCAGCAATGGCAAAAGAGGCAGAGGAAGGGGCCGCATGGGAGATACCAACACACGCTCCAAAAGAACATACTAATGGACTCCACAATGGTTAATAGAACTATTATCAATCTCTCTAAAAGACAGCTTAATGAAGTAGAGAAACGTACACTATGTCTAGGGCTTTCCTTTTGTCCCTCATCCTCTTTTAGCTATGCTGATACTAGGATCGATCTTTTTTAATATGTGAGGAAGTTAAAACTCAGAAAGTGGCACCAATTGCGGAGACAGAGACCCAAAGGCAATACTGGCAGTGGGGAGGGTGGTTTCACATATTGTATTTCTTTAACGTGAACCTAACCAAAAATCAGCATTACCGTAGTCATTGACAAGGATAAAGTCAACAAGTAAAATGAGAGGAAGCTGGATTGTGAATGGTTAATGCATTGTGATGTAGTATTCTTTAAAAAGGTGAGTCTTCAACTTTTAACTAAATTGGAGCAGTGTTGGAGCATTTCTGATGAATAAGGAGGTATTTCAGATCGTTGGTGCATAGACTAAAATGGCCTTCTGTCTTTTTTACACTTAACAGATGCCTGCCTCTGTTGGCAAATGTTTCTTCTCTACTCTCTATTTGTCATCTCTTGAGAGGCTTAGTGGTACAATTATACCAAACAACTTTTTGAACTGAAAAAAATTATCTGACATGCTCCTCCTGCTCTTTCTTTCTCTCATCTGGTTGAGAATGTACATTAGATACAGGCACAATCAGAACAAGCTTCTCTGTCAGTTTTTGAGAGTCTCTAAGGTGAATGATCCCTCCACCCATACTTTAGGTCCCACTCATTCCATCCTTTCTCTTTCTGTTCCCAAGGCACCTCCTTTTGCTCTTTGTTCTTCCAATAAGGAGTGGGGCGGTTTTTGCATTTTTTTTTTTTTTACAAAAAAAGGAAATCTTGTGTATACTAGTGACAACAATGCATTGTATGTGGAGAACACATCTTGCCTTCTTGACCATCAGAGCCATAAATCGACCCAGCAGAGCCAGACACTTGCCCAGATCCCTATGGTCCTGCATGAGTATAAAACTGGACTGCATCAGAGGTTAAAAAGTTGATGTGGTAACTGCTAGACGTAACTGAGGAAGACTCACCCTCAAAAGACTGACACCATAAAGACCTTAATACCTGAACCTGCGAAGAAGACCCCCTACAGGCACCAGCAGGAACATGTCTAAAGTTCGTCAGGACTGTCTTCTTAATGGAAAGAGGAAGCCAAAACGTTTTACGTGTTCAGTCATGGATCTCTGGAAATGCATGAAAGATCCTGAGCCCCCAGAAAAAAGAATCAGAGGCCCTGGAAGCAGAACAGATGACTGGCAACAGGACGTGCCTTGGAAGGAGTAGTCACAGCTTCTTTTCTCAGAGGCATTCAATACCTCCAGAGCAGCACCAAAAAGTAACTAAGCACTATATAACTCATACAGCATCAACCCAATTAGGGTGGAACTTATGCATCGCTTCCCAGCTGACATGTCCTGCCAGCAGCAGTGGCAGACCTGTTTGTAAAGGCAGTAGCATGATCACAGTCAAAATTCACGTCTGTCACCAGAATCACGTACTTCATCATGTTCATCTGTATATCACTCACTAACAGTCCAATTCATCATCTATAAAATCAAATAGTGACTGAAAAACATGCCTCAGAGGCTTGACCACATAAGCAGCATAAACCCCCGCTCTCCAGGACAGACTAGAACCAAGATACAGCCACTTCAATGTGCCATCCATCTGCCGAGTAACAAATTCTCAAGGTGTCATGTCCACTACACCCTTTGAAATTTGCCCAGTCGCAGTCTGAAGAATAGCGCTCACAGGCACAGAATCCATCAACCCCCAACTCATCTCCATCCACAGGGTATAGCATCCTCCTGAAATCTGGTAGGATTCGTTTGCCAAGTCCTTCCAAACCCTCAACACTAAGCTTCTCATTGATTTTTGAGAGGGAACCTTGAAATAGATGAAGATCGCATTTCTTGAAGATCCCCGCCATGTACAGGATGCACCAATTGTGGGACCAGATCATTAATATTCCCTTACATGCACAAAGACTTACTACAGCAAAAACCTTGCCACAGAAATGGCTGTGGACCAGAATCGAATTCACAGCCACAATCAGAAGCTGATAAAGGCACTTTCCTGCATCTCTTGCTGGTGCAACTACAGAAGTTGCTGCTTTATCTATATGTGTCTGCAGCAATCACTTTCCCAGAGAAGCAGTCTGGTGATTTTTCTGGGAACAGGAATGACCAGCATATGAGGATAACAAGTGGGCCAGCTTCAGCATCCTCTTCTCCCTTCTGAAGACTTGCTCCAGACACTGGAGCACAACCACAGCACTGTCAGTGGTATTTACAAAAGCATTGCTGTACTCACAACTCAGGTGTGAACTGGGAACCTCTGCCCCACTGCTCAGGTAAGGGAGCTAATCCCAACCCACTGCTGAACCCAATTATGCAGAAGGCAGTACCAGAAAAAGAAAATCCACGGATGTCCGACTCAAAACTGGAAACCACCATCACAGATAAACGGCATCCATCAAAACATATTGCCTTTCCAAAACTTCCAGTGTAATCTGAGTACAGACAGTAAATCAGGAACTTGTCACTGCATCACAGGAAGTTACAGGAAAGCAAATGGGATGGGCAATGAATTCCTCAGGGCAGCAATGGAAAACTGAGGACTTTTGCAGAAGCCAGAGGTTTCAATGGGCTGTCATGGGGGCCTAATTTGATTACATATTTCTACTGATAAAATGATCCCTCACTTGTGCGGCGCAATCTGAGATTTCCACTTCTACTCAGTAATTTATGTGGCTTCGAAGTTGACTGCCGGGTTTGGACTGTTGTTGGACCACAAGAATCTGACTTTGTGGATTCTGAATCTGCTATTCAAGATGGAGACATTGAAGAAAGTGATTCTTCTTTTGGTTTTATCTCCCAATTTAGTTTGTGGATCTTCAGGATCCATGCTTCCACATCCCTTTTTTGTGGCTTCCACAGATATAGCTCTGATTCCCCTTGTGATGGGAAGTTTAATTCAGGTTTTTAACCAGGGTTCTGGCAACTCTTGAGGGGTTACTTTATGCATACTGGGTTATGGTCTATCTACCCTTACTTGGACAACTAATATGTTTCACACACTCTGGTTCCATCTGGAGATGCTCCATAACAAGGAAAGCACGTGTTGTGCTTTTGGCCAACTTGTTGACCAAGTAGCACTTCACTCCTCAACTGCTTGAATCCATAGTTGTGATTATCTCACAACTCTGTGCAGAATATGCATTCTGTGGTGCAGGATACTGTTGCCCAAGTCCTGCTTGTAATTAAGGCTTTCCTGGCTCCCTGGGGTGCTTTAGAAGTTCTGGGTCCCTTGCTACCTAGGTTGCTAATTTGATTCTTAATCCATCTAGGAAGGTGATTCTTCCTCCTGGGGCTTACACCTTCTTGTGGGTGTTACACAGAAATTGCCATTTGAGCTGCTATCTCAGGTGCAAATGAATGGTCTGATTCTTTGTCCTTTCCAGTCTTTTCGACCTAAAATTGTGTCAGCTTTCACTTGACTCAAGAGGTTCCTCGACCAACTTTGGGGGTGTGGAATGCATCCACTTCCGTGGTGGATATTGATGCGTGCCATTTGCAAAGCACAGTGGCCGTATGTACTTCTGAAGCTCTGTTTGTTGATTTTGTTCCAGCTAAGCGTGGGTTGACTCCTGCTCACTGAGCTTTTGTGTTCACACTCTCATTCCTAAAGCCTATGGCTTTGATGGTGGTGTGCTTTACTGGTGATTAGGAGACACTTCTCTAAATGTGTTGTGCGTATTAGGGATTTCTCTCATTGGTTTGTGTGTGTGCAGTGCTACTACTTGACCTGCCTTTACACCTGTACCACTTATTGTTTTCATAGGTTCTGCTCAAAGCAGTTGCAGTATTTGGTCTTGTTGTTTGCCAACATCTGGGTCTTGTTGTGTTACCTTTGTGAATTGTTTGTTGGCATATCTGGTCTGTTTTTGTGTATGTCTGTCATGATGCAACTGTTGATGCTTTCTTGGATATATTCTTATTTGATTATGAAGAGTCTGAGGTGCAGCTATGTTTGGGTTACAAAGGATAACCCATTTTAAGCCTAGTTGTCTAGTTCACTTCATAACCGCAAGCCTGCCAACCCTATGTGTTTGTGGCAATTTGTTTGGATATTTAGGAAGTAGTCATTGCATCAGAGGAAGTAAAAGGAGCATAAAGAAGATGGGGCAATGAATACCTGAAAAAGAGCAATGGAAAAAGAAAGGCCTCTTGGTCTGAGCCAGTGGCTTCAGTGGTCTTTGTTGGAGAGAACATGTCTCATTTAGTTTTGAAAAAAACGAGGATAAGAAGACTTGGTGTGATAAAGAATATCCTATGTACTAACAAAAAAATCCAATGTAGGTGATCTTTAATTTTCTCTCTGTATTTCTTAATTCAATTCATTTAAAAGGCCAACACATACATGGCCTGCCACTTAAATCCCTTTTCTTTGTGATTGTGAATCTCATTAAAAAATGAGTGTATCCTCCAAGGAATATCGTAGGGTTCCTTCAGATAACGTCAATAAAGCATGTGTTCCAGTATGTAGTAGTGCAAATAAAGACAAATGAATGCCATTAAACTTGTTTTCAGTCAGGTACTTTATTGTTCCTTCTTTTTTCGTTTATGTATGAGACTGAATTTTAGCTGAATAAGATGTCTTCTAAATAAGTCTCAAGGTTAGCCAACACGTGTTTCACGCTATAAAACATGCAAGTCTAGGGTTTTTTCAAGGCTGAATATCTGGGACATGTGAGTAAGATGGTTCAATTAAATCTGAGTATCCCCATCACTAATGAAATAATCCTAAATAAGAATTTGAATTCAATGCACAAGTTTCCTCCGATAAAGTCACTGCGGTCTGCCTCAGCTTTTGTGACAAATTTACTTCATTAGTGATGGAGCTACTCAGATTTAACTGAACTATCTTACTCACATGTATCAAATATACGGCCTTGAAAAAGCCCTAGGCTTGCATACCTTTATAGGGTGAAACACGTGCTGGGTAACCTTGAGATTTATTTCAAAAACATCTTCTTCGGCTAAATTCAAACTTCGGTCTCATACATAAAAGAAAGAAAAAAGAAGGAATAATAAAGTACCTGACTGAATACAAGTTTCATGGAATTTATTTGTCTTTATTTGCACTCCTACATACTGGAACTCATACTTTATTGACATTATGTGAAGGAACAATACGGAATTCCTTGGAGGTTACAATAATGTTTGTTGAACATTCTATATATTTCTTGTTTGGTTGAAAACTGGGCTCAACCTTACAAAGGTTCTTTGATTGCTTTATCAAAAGGTTTCACCATCATGGTCATAGATGTACAAACATAGGTTTCCAGTCTTTTTCTTTAATGGGTGCTGCTTCTTATCAATGGAATTCATCTTAAGCTACTCTGAATATTTTCACTGTCATAGTAGTGACCACAGCCGATAAACTTACAGTTGTCGCCACCCCATGAAGGATTATTAGTAGTGACCACTCCAGTGCATCAAGAGTGTTTATCAACAGTACTATCATGAACATCATTATCAATATGAAATGCCTCCAGTTGACTAACCAAATACCAGACATAGATAGCAGAAAGTGTCTTCAAGCACAAAAGGAATAGCACTGTAGTAAATCTCCCCAACAGAGCATGAATTAACATTCAAATATTAACTTTAAATATAATTTGGAAATACATTAATTTGTTTTCAAATATGAGCGTGATGTTTTTTGAAAATACTTCTGTTTGAATTTTTAGTATGCGTATATATAGTATGCGTATATAATAACACTGTTATTCATGGATGTGGTTACTGTTAAAAATTGTAATTGGACCAGCGCGTCATGTGATCAAGACCGTGGAAACACGGTCGAAACGCGTCATGCTGGGCACTTGTCGTTCAATAATGGATGCTCACTTTTTGTTTCTCCAATAAAGCACTTTAAACTCTTCTAAAAACAAGACGCTGTGGTCCGTACCTGATTTTCGCCGGATGTGTGGTGAACCAGGATTGTGATCTTTATATATATATATATATATATATATATATATATATATATATATATATATATATATATATATTCTCAGGCATTCACCCCCAGAAGAGAAATCCATAATGTCAAGGATATCAGCCAGCGTGGCAGAGCTTGATACCCTAATGCAAATAATGCTCATAATTTGTCAAGAATGGTCTCTATTATGCCAGTGATGGCCATCATTAAGCCATCTGTGGGCACATTTAGTCCAAATATGCCCACATTTTGTTAAATATGCCACCTGTTAGCCAGTATCACCTTTACGCATACCAGAGCTGGGTACCATAACACAAAGGTGTCCACAATATTCCAATCATGACCATTATATTGTCACTGGTAGTTCCGATATGCCATTAAGGGCCACGCAAACTAAACAAACCACTTCCCAGCCTTTATTAATGTGTTAAAAGGCTGTTGATACTTTGTATATGTGTAATTGTGGTCGTTATAAACTAAAAACCTATTGTATTTCACACACTGTCACTTTGCCACTCCCTTCCTTGTTTAAGTTTCAGCCACTTGGGACACCGAGCACACTGCTTTTGTAACTATTTTCTAATACGTCAAAGTAAAAATCTCAGAAACTTCATCCATGTGTGGTCTTGCCTCTCGCTCTGACATTCCGTTCCCACAAGGTATATGCCATTGAGCCTGTCTAGTATAATAATTTTTCTACTTAGTCCACGGGAACCACTGTTCCTTGTTACATACCTAATACCCTGGTTCCTAGTGAGTAGGGTGACCCTTGTCCTTCTTTGCACGCACAGAATATATTAGGGATGGCTGTGTTTATGCTTTGTGGGGGCATAATTTGACTAAAGATGACTAAACTATGTCATAGATGACTACACTTATGCTAGGGCCAACAGTATGCCAGGGATGGACACAGATGTATTAAAGGAGGGGCATCAGATATATCAGCTGGTGTAAGACACAATGGGTTGCTTACATGGTCAGGCACTGTCTATCAGGGTAACAACCCTTTCCCTCCCATCGACACACACACTAAAGTACAAACATGCAAAAAGTCAGATGCATACCCCACACCAAAGTGAGTTTCCTAACTTTATTGACTCTTGATCCAGCTACTGCTCTCCTCAGCTACTGATTTGCTCAAACACCTGTTTCACACTGTTCTAGATGTTTTGCAGTCCCACACTCAAGCCACTATGCTCCACTCTGGCTGTTGCTGCTATTCTGCTTTCCTGGCCCAGTGTTCATACAGTGGGTCGTATTCACGAAGGTAAATCTACATGTGCAGATTTAGTACAGGTAAATTTACTCTTGCACTTTTGAGTAATTTTACTACTTTTGGCTGTTCACCGTTTAAAAGTGTAAAGGTACTAAAAAAGTGTATACTTGCATGCCCCAAACCCCTGAAATAGGGAGAGGAGTCATTAAAATGTTAAATTCAACCATAATGTTACTACTAGTTGTGACAACTATATTTTATATTCCGCACACTTAGTGGAGACCACTGTAATCAGGATGGAGGTCATGTATAGGGAAAGTGTATAAGTTTTATTAAACATTAAAAAAATTAGAAAAAGTCTTTTATATGTTAAATATTAATGTTTAATTTCATTTATTTTAAATGTAGAATAATAAAATGTTACAATATTAATAACATAACTTAAAATTACAAATGTAGCTATTTTAATATATTAAATTAAAATAAAATTATTTTTCTGAGCTCCAGTAACAAGAAAAATTCCCACCTCAAGTAAAAAAATATTTTTATTGTGTATTTAAAATGATTAAAAGTGATGTATAGTAATTATCTTAATACATATTCATGTTACATTCATTTTTAAATTTGGATTAGGTTAGTAAATTATTTTCAAAAAATTGTTTTATATTTAGCCAGTTTTTTTTAACATTAAATAAAATGTATTAACATATTTAAATAGTTTGAATAATGTAATTTATTTTAGGGCTGGTTTCAATGGGTTTTTATTTATGGCCCTACTGCCATTATTTTCTATTGGACGGTATTGCAATACCAGGGGTTTGCCATGTGTGTTGCTGGACTTACTCTTACTTTGGACTTGCTCTGAGTCGTAATACATTTACAGCTGTTGTCGCTCCTTTTGTACTGTACTAGCATGAAAAGAACAGGGGTGCAGTGCTGATGGTTATTTTAATCGATACAAGTACCAGGACAGGACAGAAGCTAGCTACCAACTGTCACCAAAGAACCTACTGTAACATTCTCCTTCTACTCTCTGTAATCTACTCTTTGTATTCTACATTTTAACTAAATCATGCTATATAAAGCCTAACATAACTAAAGAGGGACAGTGTGTGACTAGCGATTTGCTTGCCCCTCCACAAGCCCCTCCATAAACTTCCCTTAACGCCTCCTTAATCCTTCCTTAACCCCCCCCTTTAGTAGTAAGAATTCCCCATTTCACAGTCATTCCCCTTTGTCTCTCCCACATTAACTACTAAGGAGCCGATTACAATAAAAGGCTGCAACTCTGTCGGAGCCTTTCTGACCACATTGTAATATGCCAGTCAGTGCCCCCATGTTAATCCCTGCACCCCGTGGCAGGCACCAGCAAGGTGCACCTCCTATTTTACAATGGAAGCATGCAAACCGGCTGGAATGCATGATCCCATTGTAAAATGTAGGAATGCGACCGAACACTGTTCGGTCGCATCCTAATGGGCCGGTTGGGACCGCCGACCCGGTGTCGGTTGATTGCATGGCCGAGACGATGTCGGGCGTAGACAACTGCGCCCAACATCGTAATCAGCCCCTAAGTGTGTGGAGCTCTCCGTAGTCCGGGCTGTTTTGTTATCCCCTAACATAAAAGATAGGAGAAGCAGAGGCGTAGACTTCTGCATACAAGTATGTGAATTGCATTTTGTAGTATGTTAGTAATCCTATTGTAGTACTACCAAATGTACTACAAAATGCAGTTTATGAATAGATTCCTTATATCTCCCCACAGTAAAAACATCAAAAAAGACCATAAAATTACTACAAGTAGTGACTTTACCACCGTATTTGATGTTCCCCACACTTGGCGGAGACCTCCACATTCGGGGCAGAGATCCCTGTAAGGTAAAGTACAGGGAGACGTTTATTAAGCTTTTAAAAGAATTGGAAAACATATTTGTATATTAAATAATAATGTAATTCAATTTTATGTATTTATTTTAAAATGTAGAATAATAAAATGTTACAGCATTATTAATTAATTCTACATTAAATCTATAATTATTTTGTTTTGTGCTTAAAATTATCAAAAGTGATGTTATAGAATTAAAAGTCATTTAATAAATATTAATGTTACATTCAGATTTATATTTTAAAAAGTTAATAAAATATTTTGCAAAATCATTTACATTTTTAGCATTAAATAGCATTTATATTTTTAAATAGTTTGCATAATTCTTATTCTTTTTTTACATTAGCTCCAATTAAGTTTTATTTTCTGTCCCAGCCCCATTATTTTCTATGGAAGAGTATTGCAATGCCCGTGGTTGTTCATATGTGCTGCTGGACTTACTCCAAGTACTTCTACAACTGTTTTGGGTACTTTTTAGGTCGAGCATAAGCGTATGACCTCTTGTATACTTTAGTATACTTCTCTTGTGGGCTTAAAGCCACCCCCCTGCTTTTGATTTGTTTGTTTCAGTGTCCTTTAAAAATCATTGCTTGCTAGTGGTCAGTTCTGCATCTTTGTCCCTCCTTCTCTCTTCCGATCCTCCCAGGCAGCAAGGACTAAGTACTGTCTATTCCGCTATGGTTCTTTTTCTGTTCTTTAAGGGTCAATTGTTTTTTGATTTCCTGTTCTCTTACTGTTTGCCTGTGTTCAGCTTTGACACAATAGCTATTTACATATAATATTCCCCCCTCTCACCTCCTCTTAATGCCACAATACTGCTGGTGGGGTTTGGTCACTCTCTCGAAGCGCTAAGAGACCTGCCGGTGATTATGCGCTCTACAAATCCCAGTTAACATAACATAACATTTTGTTAGTGCTGCCTCCCACGCCGTGCCTCCTGCGCCTATATATTTGTTTTCTTTTTTGCACTTTTCAATGTCCACCGGAAGTTGGGCTTGTTTTTGATAGGATGTTCGTTTGGTTTGGGCTTCTTCTTAAAGGGGGATTGGGCTTGATGAAATGCATTTAGGACACTGGTCTGAAAACAACAAAGCGCTACCACACGACAATGCTTTACTACATTACAAAATCGTCGGCATTATATCAATTAAAGCTAGGTGGGATTGCGGAAGTTTGTCATACTAAAAAGTGAGTCAAGACCTGCTGATGGCGAATTGGTATTTTGTTAAATAGCGTGTCATGTTCTGAGCATGCGCAGTGCGTTATGCAGGGGACAAAAAGCTGTTCATTACTCGCGCTTGTCGTGCCTGGTCACGGGAAGAGGCGTGCTTGACTACTCGGCGATTTGTTGACCATCACATACTACCTCCTGTCTGGTTTTAGTTTGCCTGCCTCTGCTCATGTTTTCGCCGGCTTGTTATGGTTCTCTGTCTGTAAATCTCAAGAGGGGGGCGAAAGGGCCTAGAGCTCACTGTACAAACTAAGGAATGCAACATCCGGAACAATTCACGAGCTCATTACATGCTCCATGCTTTCTCTAAAATGTGAACACAGACAGGTTATTTTTCTTTTGTCTCTTGTTTTATATTGGTGCGAATGTTTTGGAAGTGCTTTACTGGCATCTCAAAGGCAGTGTGGAATTTTATTAAATGTATATATTTTGTTCTAGAAGTGTTTCTTTATATAAAAAACGGAGTGTGTTGCCTAATTGTTTGACTAGTTCTACTTTTTGACACCATGCTTCTCTAACGTCTTGGAATGAGCACTCTATCACTGTTTTTCTTGCCGGTTGCAGGTCAGTTACATGAAGCTTCCTGTTTGTTCTGTTTTTCTTTCGATTTAACCCTTAAAGCCTTAAACCCTTGAATACTTACAGAATATCTATACAGTTAATTTTGTACGCATGTACACGTTTTTGTCTTTGTTTTTTTAACTTAGCATAGCTTTTTTTTATACAATTTACTTACTGCAGGTACATTCGGCTCGAGGCATTACCCTGAATACTTTTTTACTACTTTGTTCTCTGGAAACAAATTTATTAAATACGTACTAAAGGTAAGGGGGGCTGTTATTACTTAGTTAGAGCCTCATTTATTGGAATGGACAAATTTTGGTTTATGCCATTTGTTTAGGTTAGTGTTTATGTGAGGACCATTTTTCAGAAGTGCTACTGTTTTGACAGAAACATCCTAATTTTTCGTGGGGTACCTCCTTTCTCTTGGATAGTAGTTGCTCAACTTTTCTCTGGGTCTACTTGTTTTCTTCGGGGACTTTATGGCTCTTTGGACTATGTGCATTCTATTGAGGGAATGTTATAAATGATATAGATACATAGGCACGAATTGCACTTTAGGGTTAGTCATCTCCTATTCTATTCTCTCTTGTTTCCTTTTCACTGGTTCCCACGTGGTGTGTTATAGGTTTAAGATTTCGTTTTTTTAGGTTTTTCACTGATTGCATGTAGATTCTTCAATTGGCAGACCACTCACATTTAGTTGCATAGATAAAAAGCATTGTCATTTACAATGCCAATAGCTCTAACTCTCGCAAATGCAAGACCTATTGCATTGTAAATGCTTGTTTGCTGTAGTAGCTATAGAAGGGCAGTTTGTGAATAGCAGTGGGCTTACCTTTTTGTGGGTGGGTACATGTCCCTCCCAAAACCCCTCTCTTGCCCTCTCGGGACCTCGCCTTACTTCTCCCTTAAAACCTCCCCTTTAGTAGTAAGTATGCCTCATTTTCCAGGCACTGCCATCATTTGCTGGGGTAAAATCTGAATTGGTTCACTGACAGAATATGGATGTAAAAATATAGTTGAAAAAATATGGAATGCAAAAATATCGACTCCCTATACTTAAACAGGTATGTACAAAAATATCGGGAAAAAATATCGATGTTAAAAATATAGTTGTACAAAATATCAATTTTTTAATATAAATAAAATTAATAATAAATATTAAATATATTGAATAATAACATTAATTTTAAAAAATAAAGTAGATTTAATATACATTTTAACAAATATAACAAATAAACTTAATTAAAAAAAGTTAAACACATACATAATAATTAATATATATATGTGTATATATATAGATATATTTACTTTAAAAGAATTAATAAACTATTCGTTTTAATTTATTTTATCATTTTAAAATTTTATAAAAATGTACATATAAATTACATACTGGCAGTTGCCAGTAGGTAGTTATAGTTAGGACCTAGTTTCCATAGGAAAAGCGTTTTTTGATTTGCCAATATCTTTGGCGCCGTTTGACGAATCTTCGCGAAATTTTCAAAACTAATGAGGCGCTTAGGTCAGCTCCTGTCTTGAAAGTTTTGGGGTGATTCGTTAAGAGAGGGCGGAGAAAAAAGGGGGGTCCCAAAACGCGTTTTCTCCATGTTAATTTCCATAGGAAACTTTAGACAAGGCTACAGCCCGTACTGCTGAACAGAATTACACCAAATTTGGCAAAAAGGTAACTCTTGGTTCAGAAAGCGACCTTTTTTGTTAAATGGTGTAAATCTGTTCAGTAGTTCCTGAGAAATTTAAATATTTACAGATATCTATATATGGGCGCGAGGGATCCGCGGACCCTCCCGATCTCGAGCCTTGCAATCTGATTGGCTGCAAACAGTTCCAACCAGGAAGTGTTGGCAGCCATCTTGTGACTCGGTTGAACCGAGTCACAAGAAAAAACGTGAGAAAATGTGAAAAGGGGGCAAGGTAGAAACACCCTGACCCCCTAGGCCTGCTCAAGGGGGTCCAGAGCCAAAAAAAGCATTTTTAAAAAAAAGAAATCGGCGGGAGTCGAGTAGGGTCCGCGAATCCCGTAGAATTAATTTTTTTTAAATGAAGCGCGGTCTCCTGTTCTTTGTTTTCTTTAAGCCCTTTAAGTGCGGGGCTTACTGGAGGTTACGGGTAGGCTAGTTGGCCCCTAAGGACCCCCAGCAGCGAAGGGGACTTCATTCCCCAACCAAGAGCGCTCCAGGAAGCGCGTTTGCAGAGTGGTGGGCAAAGGGGGCGTGACCTGCTAGCAGAACTTAGCAATCCTGATGTGTGAGACTTACTGGAGGTAATAGGAGGGGTAGTTGGCCCCCAAGGAATTCCTTGGGGACCAACTACTCCATCTGTTACCTCCAGTAAGTCCCACACAGTAGGATTGCTGAGAGGTCTTTGGAGGCCACTCCCCCCTTTGTCCACTCTGCAAACGTGCCTCCTGGCATATTACTGGTTGGGGGAGGAAGTTCACTTTACTCCTGAGGGACTTTGGGGGCCAAGAAGCCCTCCTGGTGCCTCCTGTAAGTCCTACGCAGCGGAATACCTGAGCACTGGTCGTAGGCCCTGCCCCCTTTCTCCAACACTCTGCAAACACGACTACTAGTTGAAGAAGCATTTGCAGTGCAATAGGTCTCGCATTTGCAAGAGCTATTGGTGTTGTAAATTTAAAAGTTTTTTACCAAGGTTTTTTGGAGTGGAGTGGATGTACGTTGTGTGTAGAAGAATTATGTGGTATGTTGTGCAGTGAAATTATGTGGATAGAAAGTATGTGGTATTTAGTGTATAGGAACCATGTAGAGTGGGATTATGTGTAATGGAGAGTAATTATGTGGTATGATAGTCTGTGTTGTGGAGTGGTAACCTCAGGTTTAGTCTTCCTCGTTTCCATCGAATCTAAACTATAAACTCAATGAGACACAAAAAAGAAAGAACCACTGAGGAGCACTTCTGGACCTAGTCAGAGGTATGAGCAGGGCCACTGGAATTATGCGATTGTTCAGCTGCAGCATAATTATACATTTTCTGGATTTGCCACATAATCCATTCATCTGCTGCATAATCTGCAGATTTGAACAAAAGAAACCTTCTTTCTACCTCAAACGGCTCAAACGTTACCAAAAATGCAGCGACAAGTGTTACAGCGTGGTGGAAGGCCCTTTGCAAAGCTGAAATGATCACCTGTTACTTATTGCTAAATGTGGTTGTTAAATTGGCACTAATGGTGCGCAAACCACTCTTGCTTCTTTCTGCGCCTCTCTTGCTTCTTTCTGCGCCTCTCTTGCTTCTTTCTGTACCTTTCTTCCTCTTTCTGCACTTCTCTTGCCTCTTTCTGCACATCTCTTCCGCTTTCTGCACCTCCCTTCTTTCTGCACCTCTCTTGCTTCTTTCTGCACCTCTCTTGCTTCTTTCTTCTGCACCTCTCTTGCCTCTTTCTGCACCTCTCTTGCTTCTTTTTGCACTTCTCTTGCCTCTTTCTGCACACTCTTCCCTCTTTCTGTACCTCTCTTGCCTCTTTTTGCACTTCTCTTGCCTCTTTCTGCACCTCGTTTCCTTCTTTCTGCACTTCCCTTGATTCTTTCTGCACCTCTTGCTTCTTTCTGGACCCCCTTGCCTCTTTCTGTACCTCACTTGCCTCTTTCTGCACCTCTCTTTCTTTCTGCACCTCTCTTGCTTCTTTCTGCACCTCTCTTGTTTCTTTCTGCAACTCTTGCCTCTTTCTGCACTTCTGTTGCTTCTTTCTGCACTTCTCTTTCTTGTTTCAGCACCTCTCTTGCTTTTTTCTACACCCCTTTTGCCTCTTTCTGCACCCGTCTTCCATCTTTCTGCACCTCTCTTGTGTCTTTGTGCACCTCTCTTGCCTCTTTCTGCACTTTTGTTGCCTCTTCCTGCACCCCTGTTGCTTGTTTCTGCACTTCTCTTGCTACTTTCTGTACCTCCCTTCTTTCTGCACCCCTCTTGCTGCTCCCCTCTTCCCTCTTTCTGAAGTTCTCTGGCCTCTTTCTGCACCTCTATTGCTTCTTTCTGCACTTCTCTTGCCCCTTTCAGCACCCTTCTTCCCTCTTTCAGCACCTGTCTTGCCTCTTTCTGCACCTCTCTTGCCTCATTCTGCACCACTGTTGGTTCTCTCTGCACTTCTCTTGCTTCTTTCTGCACCTCTCTTGCTTCTTTCTGCACCCCTCTTGCCAATTTCTGTACCCCTCTTGCCTCTTTCTGCACCCCTCTTCCTGCACCTGTCCTGCCTCTTTCTGCACATCTCTTGCCTTATTCTGCAGTTCTCTTGCCTCTTTCTGCACCTCTATTGCTTCTTTCTCCACTTCTCTTGTTTCTTTCTGCACCCCTCTTGCCCCTTTCTGCACCTCTGTTGGTTCTCTCTGTACTTCTCTTGCTTCTTTCTGCACCTCTCTTGCTTCTTTCTGCACCCCGCTGGCCTCTTTCTGCACCTCTCTTGCCTCTTTCTGCACTTCTCCTGCCTCTTTCTGCACCTCTGTTGCTTCTTTCTGCACTTCTCCTGCCTCTTTCTGCGCCCCTCTTGCCTCTTTCTGCACCTTTGTTGCTTCTTTCTGCACCCCTCTTCCTGCAACCCTCTTCCCTCTTTCTGCACCTGTCTTGCCTCTTTCTGCACCTCCCTTGCCTCATTCTGCAGTTCTCTTGCCTCTCTCTGCACCTCTATTGCTACTTTCTGCACTTCTCTTGCATCTTTCTGCACCCCTCTTGCCTCTCTCTGCACCTCTGTTGGTTCCCTCCGCACTTCTCTTGCTTCTTTCTGCACCTCTTTTGCTTCTTTCTTCTGCACCTCTCGCCTCTTTCTGCACCCCTATTCCCTCTTTCTGCACCTGTCCTGCCTCTTTCTTCACCACTCTTCCGATTTCTGCACCTCCCTTCTTTCTGCACCTCTCTTGCTTCTTTCTGCACCTCTCTTTATTCTTTCTTCTGCACCTCTCTTGCCTCCTTCTGCACCTCTCTTGCTTCTTTCTGCACTTCTCTTGCCTCTTTCTGCACTTCTCTTGCCTCTTTCTGTACCTCTCTTGCCTTTTTCTGCACCTCTCTTGCCTCTTTCTGCACTTCTGTTGCTTCTTTCTGCACTTCTCTTTCTTGTTTCTGCACCTCTCTTGCTTCTTTCTGCACCCCTCTTGCCTCTTTCTGCACCCGCATTCCATCTTTCTGCACCTCTCTTGTGTCTTTGTGCACCTCTCTTGCCTCTTTCTGCACTTCTGTTGCCTCTTTCTGCACCTCTGTTGCTTGTTTCTGCGCTTCTCTTGCTTCTTTCTGTACCTCTCTGTCTTCTTTCTGCTCCCCTCTTCCCTCTTTCTGAAGTTCTCTTGCCTCTTTCTTCACCTCTGTTGCTTCTTTCTGCACTTCTCTTGTTTCTTTCTGCACCCCTCTTGCCTCTTTCTGCACCTCTGTTGGTTCTCTCTGCACTTCTCTTGCTTCTGTCTGCACCTCTCTTGCTTCTTTCTGCACCCCTCTTGCCTCTTTCTGCTCGCCTATTCCCTCTTTCTGAAGTTCTCTTGCCTCTTTCTGCACCTCTGTTGCTTCTTTCTGCACTTCTCTTGCCTCTTTCTGCACCCCTCTTGCCTTTTTCTGCACCTTTGTTGCTTCTTTCTGCACTTCTCTTGCCTCTTTCTGCACCCCTCTTCCCTCTTTCTGCACCTGCCTTGCCTCATTCTTCAGTTATCTTGCTTCTTTCTGCACCTCTATTGCTTCTTTCTGCACTTCTCGCTTCTTTCTGCACCCCTCTTGCCTCTTTCTGCACCTCTGTTGGTTCTCTCTGCACTTCTCTTGTCTCTTTCTGCACCTCTGTTGCTTCTTTCTGCACTTCTCTTGCTTCTTTCTGACCTATTTTGCTTCATTCTGCACCCTTTTGCCTCTTTCTGCACCCCTCTTCCCTCTTTCTGCACTTGTCCTGCTACTTCCTGCACCCCTCTTGCTTCTTTCTGCACCCCTCTTGCCTCTTTCTGCACCCGCTTCCCACTTTCTGCACCTGTCCTGCCTCTTTCTGCACCTCTCTTGCCTTATTCTGCAGTTCTCTTTCTTCACCTCTATTGCTTCTTTCTGCACTTCTTTTGTTTGTTTCTGCACCCCTCTTGCCTCTTTCTGCACCTCTGTTGGTTCTCTCTGCACTTCTCTTGCTTCTGTCTGCACCTCTCTTGCTTCTTTCTGCACCCCTCTTGTCTCTTTCTGCACCTCTTTTGCCTTATTCTGCAGTTCTCGAGCCTCTTTCTTCACCTCTATTGCTTCTTTCTGCACTTCTCTTGTTTCTTTCTGCACCCCTCTTGCCTCTTTCTGTACCACTGTTGGTTCTCTCTGCACCTCTTGCTTCTTTCTGCACCTCTCTTGCTTCTTTCTGCACCCCGCTTGCCTCTTTCTGCACATCTCTTGTCTCTTTCTCCACTTCTCTTGCCTCTTTCTGCCCCTCTCTTGCCTCTTTCTGCACCTCTCTTGCCTCTTTCTGCACCTCTGTTGCTTCTTTCTGCACTGCTCTTGCCTCTTTCTGAACCCCTCTTGCCTCTTTCTGCACCTTTGTTGCTTCTTTCTGCACTTCTCTTGCCTCTTTCTGCACCCCTCTTCCCTCTTTCTGCACCTGCCTTGCCTCTTTCTGCACCTCTCTTGCCTCATTCTTCAGTTCTCTTGCTTCTTTCTGCACCTCTATTGCTTCTTTCTGCACTTCTCTTGCATCTTTCTGCACCCCTCTTGCCTCTTTCTGCACCTCTGTTGGTTCTCTCTGCACTTCTCTTGTCTCTTTCTGCACCTCTGTTGCTTCTTTCTGCACTTCTCTTGCTTCTTTCTGCACCTGTCTTGCTTCATTCTGCACCCCTCTTGCCTCTTTCTGCATCCCTCTTTCTGCACTTGTCCTGCTACTTCCTGCACCTCTCTTGCATCTTTCTACAGTTCTCTTGCCTCTTTCTGCACCTCTGTTGCTTCTTTCTGGACTTCTCTTGCCTCTTTCTGCACCCCTCTTCCATCTTTCTGCACGTGTTGCCTGTTTTTGCACCTCTCTTGCCTCATTCTGCGGTTCTCTTGCCTCCTTCTGCACATCTGTTGCTTCTTTCTGCACTTCTCTTGCCTCTTTCTGCACCTCTTTGCTTCTTTCTGAAGTTCTCTTGCCTCTTTCTGCACCCTTCTTGCCTCTTTCTGCACCTCTCTTGGTTCTCTCTGCACTCCTCTTGCCTCTTTCTGCACCCCTCTTTCCGCCCCTGTCTTGCCTCTTACTGCACCTCTCTTGCATCTTTCTGCACCTTTGTTGCTTCTTTCTGCACTCCTCTTGCCTCTTTCTGCACTTCTCTTGCCTCTTTCTGCACCTTCGTTGCTTCTTTCTGCACTTCTGTTGCTTCTTTCTGCACCTCTCTTGCTTCTTTCTGCACCTCTGTTGCTTCTTTCTCCACTTCTCTTGTTTCTTTCTGCACCCCTCTTGCCTGTTTCTGCACCTCTGTTGGTTCTCTCTGCACTTCTCTTGCTTCTTTGTGCACCTCTTGCTTCTTTCTGCACCCCGCTTGCCTCTTTCTGCACCCCTCTTGCCTCTTTCTGCACCTCTGTTGCTTCTTTCTGCACCTCTCTTGCTTCTTTCTGCACTTTTCTTGCCTCTTTCTGCACCTTTGTTGCTTCTTTCTGCACCTCTCTTGCTTCTTTCTGCACCCGGCTTGCGTCTTTCTGCACCCCTCTTCCCTCTTTCTGCACCTGTCCTGCCTCTTTCTGCACCTCTCTTGCCTCTTTCTGCAGTTCTGTTGTCTCTTTCTGCACCTCTGTTGTTTCTTTCTGCACTTCTCTTGTTTCTTTCTGCACCCCTCTTGCCTCTTTCTGCACCCCTCTTGCCTCTTTCTGCACCCCTCTTGCCTCTTTCTACACCTCTGTTGGTTCTCTCTGCTCTTCTCTTGCTTCTTTCTGCACCTCTTTTGCTTCTCTCTGTACCCCTCTTGCCTCTCTCTGCACCCCTCTTCCTGCACCTGTCCTGCCTCTTTCTGCACCTCTCTTGCCTCTTTCTGCAGTTCTCTTGTCTCTTTCTGCACCTCTGTTGCTTCTTTCTGCACTTCTCTTGTTTCTTTCTGCACTCCTCTTGCCTCTCTGCACCTCTGTTGGTTCTCTCTGCACTTCTCTTGCTTCTTTCTGCACCTCTCTTGCTTCATACTGCACCCCACGTGCCTTTTTCTGCACCTCTCTTGGCTCTTTCTGCATTTCTCTTGCCTCTTTCTGCACCTCTGTTGCTTCTTTCTGTACTTTTCTTGCCTCTTTCTGCACCCCTCTTGCCTCTTTCTGAACCTCTGCTGCTTCTTTCTGCACTTCTCTTGCCTGTTTCTGCACCCCTCTTCCCTCTTTCTGCACCTGTCTTGACTTTTTCTGCACCTCTTGCCTCATTCTGCAGTGCTCTTGCCTCTTTCTGCACCTCTATTGCTTCTTTCTGCACTTCTCTTGCATCTTTCTGCACCCCTCTTGCCTCTTTCTGCACCTGTCCTGCCTCTTTCTGCACGTCTCTTGCCTCTTTCTGCAGTTCTCTTGTCTCATTCTGCAGTTCTCTTGCCTCTTTCTGCACCTCTGTTGGTTCTCTCTGCGCTCCTCTTGCCTCTTTCTGCACCCCTTTCCTCTTTCTGCACCTCTGTTGCTTCTTTCTGCACCTGTCCTGCCTCTTTCTACACCTCTCTTGCCTCTTTCTGCAGTTCTCTTGTCTCTTTCTGCATCTCTGTTGGTTCTCTCTGCACTTCTCTTGCTTCTTTCTGCACCTCTTTTGCTTCTCTCTGCACCCCTCTTGCCTCTTTCTGCACCCCTCTTCCCTCTTTCTGCACCTGTCCTGCCTCTTTCTGCACCTCTCTTGCCTCTTTCTGCAGTTCTCTTGTCTCATTCTGCAGTTCTCTTGTCTCTTTCTGCATCTCTGTTGGTTCTCTCTGCACTTCTCTTGCTTCTTTCTGCACCTCTTTTGCTTCTCTCTGCACCCCTCTTGCCTCTTTCTGCACCCCTCTTCCCTCTTTCTGCACCTGTCTTGACTTTTTCTGCACCTCTTGCCTCATTCTGCAGTGCTCTTGCCTCTTTCTGCACCTCTATTGCTTCTTTCTGCACCTCTATTGCTTCTTTCTGCACTTCTCTTGCATCTTTCTGCACCCCTCTTGCCTCTTTCTGCACCCCTCTTGCCTCTTTCTGCACCTGTCCTGCCTCTTTCTGCACGTCTCTTGCCTCTTTCTGCAGTTCTCTTGTCTCATTCTGCAGTTCTCTTGCCTCTTTCTGCACCTCTGTTGGTTCTCTCTGCACTCCTCTTGCCTCTTTCTGCACCCCTTTCCTCTTTCTGCACCTCTGTTGCTTCTTTCTGCACCTGTCCTGCCTCTTTCTACACCTCTCTTGCCTCTTTCTGCAGTTCTCTTGTCTCTTTCTGCACCTCTGTTGCTTCTTTCTGCACGTCTCTTGTTTCTTTCTGCACTCCTCTTGCCTCTTTCTGCACCTCTGTTGGTTCTCTCTGCACTTCTCTTGCTTCTTTCTGCACCTCTCTTGCTTCTTACTGCACCCCACGTGCCTCTTTCTGCACCGCTCTTGCCTCTTTCTGCATTTCTCTTGCCTCTTTCTGCACCTATGTTGCCTCTTTCTGCACTTTTCTTGCCTCTTTCTGCACCCCTTTTGCCTCTTTCTGCACCTCTGTTGCTTCTTTCTACACTTCTCTTGCCTCTTTCAGCACCCCTCTTCCCTCTTTCTGCACCTGTCTTGACTTTTTCTGCACCTCTTGCTTCTCTCTGCACCCCTCTTGCCTCTTTCTGCACCCCTCTTCCTGCACCTGTCCTGCCTCTTTCTGCACGTCTCTTGCCTCTTTCTGCAGTTCTCTTGTCTCTATCTGCACCTCTGTTTCTTTCTGCACCCCTCTTCCCTCTTTCTGCACCAGTCCTGCCACTTCCTGCACCTGTCTTGCATCTTTCTACAGTTCTCTTGCCTCTTTCTGCACCTGTGTTGCTGCTTTCTGGACTTCTCTTGCCTCATTCTTCACCCCTCTTCCATCTTTCTGCACGTGTTGCCTGTTTTTGCACCTCTCTTGCCTCATTCTGCAGTTCTCTTGCCTCTTTTTGCATATCTGTTGCTTCTTTCTGCACTTCTCTTGCCTCTTTCTGCACCTCTGTTGCTTCTTTCTGCAGTTCTCTTGCCTCTTTCTGCACCCCTCTTGCCTCTTTCTGCACCTCTGTTGGTTCTCTCTGCACTCCTCTTGCCTCTTTCTGCACCCCTTTCCTCTTTCTGCACCTCTGTTGCTTCTTTCTGCACCTCTCTTGCTTCTTTCTGCACTTTTCTTGCCTCTTTCTGCACCTTTGTTGCTTCTTTCTGCACCTCTCTTGCTTCTTTCTGCACCCCGCTTGCATCTTTCTGCACCCCTCTTCCCTCTTTCTGCACCTGTCCTGCCTCTTTCTGCACCTCTCTTGCCTCTTTCTGCACTTCTCTTGTCTCTTTCTGCACCTCTGTTGTTTCTTTCTGCACTTCTCTTGTTTCTTTCTGCACCCCTCTTGCCTCTTTCTGCACCTCTCTTGCCTCTTTCTGCACCTCTCGTTGCTTCTTTCTGCACTTCTCTTGCTTCTTTCTGCACCTCTGTTGCTTCTTTCTGCACCTCTCTTGCCTCTTTCTGCACCCCTCTTCCTCTTTCTGCACCTCTCTTGCCTCTTTCTGCACCTCTCTTGCCTCTTTCTGCAGTTCTTTTGCCTCTTTATGCACCTCTGTTGCTTCTTTTTGTACTTCTCTTGCATCTTTCTGCACTCCTTTTGCCTCTTTCTGCACCTCTGTTGGCTCTTTCTGCAGTTCTCTCTCTTCTTTCTTCACCTCTTTTGGTTCTCTCTGCACCCCTCTTGCCTCTTTCTGCACCTCTGTTGGTTCTCTCTGCACTTCTCTTGCCTCTTTCTGCACCTCTGTTGCTTCTTTCTGCACTTCTCTTGCCTCTTTCTGCACCCGTCTTGCCTCTTTCTGAACCTCTGCTTGCCTCTTTCTGCACTTCTCTTGCCTGCTTCTTCTGCACCCTTCTTCCTTCTTTCTGCACCTGTCTTGACTTCTTTCTGCACCCTCTTGCCTCATTCTGCACTCCTCTTGCCATCTTTCTGCACCTGTCCTGCCACTTCCTGCTTCTTTCTGCACTTCTCTTGCATCTTTCTGCACCTCTCTTGCTTCTTTCTGCACCTGTCTTGCCTCTTTCTGCACGTCTCTTACCATCTTTCTGCAGTTCTCTTGTCTCTTTCTGCACGTTCTCTTGCCTCTTTCTGCACCTCTGTTGCTTCTTTCTGCACTTCTCTTGCCTCTTTCTGCACCCCTTTCCTCTTTCTGCACCTCTGTTGCTTCTTTCTGCACTTTTCTTCCCTCTTTCTGCACCTCTCTTGCTTCTTTCTGCAGTTCTCTTGTCTCTTTCTGCATCTCTGTTGGTTCTCTCTGCACTTCTCTTGCTTCTTTCTGCACCTCTTTTGCTTCTCTCTGCAACCCTCTTGCCTCTTTCTGCAACCCTCTTGCCTCTTTCTGCACCTGTCCTGCCTCTTTCTGCACGTCTCTTGCCTCTTTCTGCAGTTCTCTTGTCTCATTCTGCAGTTCTCTTGTCTCTTTCTGCATCTCTGCTTGCTTCTCTCTGCACCTCTCTTGCTTCTTTCTGCACCTCTCTTGCTTCTCTCTGCACCCCTCTTGCCATCTTTCTGCACCTCTCTTGCCTCTTTCTGCACCTGTCTTGCACCTTTCTGCAGCTCTCTTGCCTCATTCTGCACTGCTCTTGCTTCTTTCTGCACCTCTCTTGCCTCTTTCTGCACTTCTCTTGCATCTTTCTGCACCTCTGTTGCCTCTTTCTGCTCCTGTCCTGCCTCTTTCTGCACATCTCTTGCCTCTTTCTGCAGTTCTCTTGTCTCTTTCTGCAGTTCTCTTGCCTCTTTCTGCACCTCTGTTGGTTCTCTCTGCACTCCTCTTGCCTCTTTCTGCACACCTCTTTCCTCTTTCTGCACCTCTGTTGCTTCTTTCTGCACCTGTCCTGCCTCTTTCTGCACCTCTCTTGCTTCTTTCTGCAGTTCTCTTGTCTCTTTCTGCACCTTCTGTTGCTTCTTTCTGCACTTCTCTTGTTTCTTTCTGCACTTCTCTTGCTTCTTTCTGCACCTCTGTTGGTTCTCTCTGCACTTCTCTTGCTTCTTTCTGCACCTCTCTTGCCTGTCTTACTGCACCTCACGTTGCCTCTCTTCTGCACCGCTCTTGCCTCTTTCTGCATTTCTCTTGCCTCTTTCTGCACCTATGCTTGCCTCTTTCTGCACCTCTTTCTGTGCCTCTTTCTGCACCCTTTCTTGCCTCTTTCTGCACCTCTGTTGCTTCTTTCTACACTTCTCTTGCCTCTTTCAGCACCCCTCTTGCCTCTTTCTGCACCTGTCTTGACTTCTTTCTGCACTTCTCTTGCTTCTTTCTGCACCTCTCTTGCCTCTTTCTGCACTTCGCTTGCCTCTTCCTGCACCTCTCTTGCCTCTTTCTGCACGTCTCTTGCCTCTTTCTGCAGTTCTCTTGTCTCTATCTGCACCTCTGTTTCTTTCTGCACCCCTCTTCCCTCTTTCTGCACCAGTCCTGCCACTTCCTGCACCTGTCTTGCATCTTTCTACAGTTCTCTTGCCTCTTTCTGCACCTGTGTTGCTGCTTTCCGGACTTCTCTTTCTACACGTGTTGCCTGTTTCTGTACCTCTCTTGCCTCATTCTGCAGTTCTCTTGCCTCTTTCTGCATATCTGTTGCTTCTTTCTGCACTTCTCTTGCCTCTTTCTGCACCTCTGTTGCTTCTTTCTGCAGTTCTCTTGCCTCTTTCTGCACCCTTCTTGCCTCTTTCTGCACCTCTGTTGGTTCTCTCTGCACTCCTCTTGCCTCTTTCTGCACCTCTTTCTTCTTTCTGCACCTCTGTTGCTTCTTTCTGCACCTCTCTTGCTTCTTTCTGCACTTTTCTTGCCTCTTTCTGCACCTTTGTTGTCTTCTTTCTGCACCTCCTCTTGCTTCTTTCTGCACCTCGTCTTGCGTCTTTCTGCGACCCTCTTCCTTCTTTCTGCACCTGTCTTGCCTCTTTCTGCACCTCTCTTGCTTCTTTCTGCAGTTCTCTTG
The DNA here is from genome assembly GCA_963921515.1 of Calotriton arnoldi. Classification (NCBI taxonomy): domain Eukaryota; kingdom Metazoa; phylum Chordata; class Amphibia; order Caudata; family Salamandridae; genus Calotriton; species Calotriton arnoldi. The sequence goes on along the minus strand of CAWUFW010002400.1, from coordinate 1,359,535 downwards.
TCTCTTTCTGCACCTCTGTTGTTTCTTCCTACACTTCTCTTCCCTCTTTCTGCACCCCTTTTGCCTCTTACTTCACCTCTGTTGGTACTCTCTGCACTTCTCTTGCTTTTTTCTGCACCTCTCTTGCTTCTTTCTGCACCCCGCTTGCCTCTTTCTGCACCTCTCTTGCCTCTTTCTGCACTTCTCTTGCCTCTTTCTGCACTGCTCTTGCCTCTTTCTGAACCCCTCTTGCCTCTTTCTGCACCTTTGTTGCTTCTTTCTGCACTTCTCTTGCCTCTTTCTGCACCTCTGTTGCTTCTTTCTGCACTTCTCTTTCTTCTTTCTGCAGCCCTCTAGCCTCTTTCTGCACCTCTCTTGCTTCTTTCTCCACCTCTCTTGCATCTTTATGCACTCTCTTGCCTCACTCTGCACTTCTCTTGCCTCTTTCTGCACCTCTGTTGATTTTTTCTGCACTACTCTTTCTTCTTTTTGTACCTCTCGCTACTTTCTGCAACCCCTCTTGCCTCTTTCTGCACCTCACTTGCATCTTTCTGCACCTCTCTTGGTTCTTTCTGCACCTCTTGCTTTTTTCTGCACCTCTCTTGTTTCTTTCTGCAACTTTCTTGTCTCTTTCTTCACTTCTCTTGCTTCTTTCTGTACCTCTCTTGCTTCTTCCTGCACTTCTCTAGGTTCTTTCTGTTCTTTTCTCGCCTCTTTCTGTACTTAAATGGGAAGTGCAAGCTGTCAAGTTTAAAGGTCTGTGCACTCTTGTGTCTGTGGTATATGTCTACTTGTACATGTATTCTGCTGTGTTATGCATCTGAAGATGGTAACTTAAAAAGCTGGTAGCTTCTATAGGTGGTAAAATCTTCTCAGTTCTGCTCTGTCATTCGGTTGCACAGGCAGACATGTCTTACGTATGTAGGTGTTATAGAGCCCCTCAAATATACTATTGGATACCCAAGTGCCCTGTATTATGAGCAGAAAGAAATACATACACCTTCTTGTACACAAATTTACAGAGTATGCTATTTGAAACACAGGTATTCAAGTATTTGTATGTTTATTTTTTTGTAACATGACACTAGGTAAAAGCACAGACACGCATGCATATCTTCTCAAACTTGGTGAGACTTACAACAGTGGTATGGTTAGGATTGCTGTTTTACATTTGGTAGGCCCAACATTCTGAGCAGTCGATGAATAATAAACCTTCAAGAGAAGAGTGAGGTTTAAGACATCTTGGGAGAAGAATTAGTGATTAGGCTACTTTGTATGAGTGTGTGGAAAGGTGCAGTCAAAGTAGGCCTCTTTCTGCACCTCTGTTGCTTCTTTCTGCACCTTTCTTCCTCTTTCTGCACCTCTCTTGCCTCTTTCTGTACTTCTCTTGCTTCTTTCTGCGCCTTTCTTCCTCTTTCTCGACATGTCTTACCTATGTAGGCATAGTTAGAAATTCACTGAAAAAAACACAGGTTTCAGGGACGTTATAGTTAGGAATTTGCATTTAAAAAAACCCTAGAAATTCACTGAAAAAAACCACAGGTTTCAGGAACGTTATAGTTAGGCTGACATTTCACTCGTACAAAACCAGAGAAATTCAGCCTTTATAGTTAGCTGAGCTAACTATAACTCGCGCCCCCGCAATGCACTGCTGATGACGTCACATATTACATCACCCATGACATGGTCAGTGACATCACTGATGTCATCACTGATGACATCTCAAATGACATCACTGATGACATCATCCACATAATCTCTGATGCACCTAGTCACACCCCAATATAACCTATATACACCCACTCCAATTTTCAGACTACCATTCTTGAAACCATTGACACACCAATACCAGTACGTACATATCCACTCACTGATTCATAGGTCTACATACACATCCACTCACTCACCCATACAGGCACTCATACAGCCAGTCACTCTCAATACAGCCGCTGAGATATCCACTCATACACCCATACAGCCACTCATATACTGTCGTAACCCATAGAGCTACTCACACACCTACTCATTCACCCAAACACTCAATCACACAGCCACTTACTCACTCATACAGAAACACACTCACACTCACTACTCATATAGATACTAACAAATACTTACTCTCCATACAGTTGCTGACACAAGCACTCACTCACCCATACAGCCACTCTCACAATCACTCACACATACAGTCACTTATATACTCTAACACTCACATATACTGCCTTTCACATATGCAGTTACTCACCCATATACCACTGAGACACCCATTCACTCACCGACACAGCCATACGCACACTCACTCGCCCATACAGTCCCTCACTGACGCACTCATGAACCCATACACCCAGGGATTCACCCACTCATACATCCATGCAGGGAGTCACATACCCCCTCACCCACCCACACAGACTCTCAGGCACCCATAGACATACTCAGACAACTAATCAATAACCCAAATAGACACTCATGTATCTACTCACCAACCCATGCAGCCACTTACACACCTACTGACAAACTGATAAACACATTCACACAGATTAGTCACTCACCCATACATTCACAAAGACATGTTAAATCACTCACTTATACAGTCAGTCACGCACCCACTAAATCATCCATACAGACACTCATACACCCACTCATTCTTCAATAGACCTTGGCGTGTATATATATATATATAACATTCTTAAACTTTTTAGAAACACTCAGTCACTGAATGATGTCATGGATGATGTCTTGAGTGATGTCATTTGAGATGTCATCAGTGATGTCATCAGTGATGTCACTCACCATGTCATGAGTGATGTAATATGTGACGTCATCAGCAGTGAATTGAGGGGGCGGCTGTATTTCTCTGGTTTTGTACGACTGAAATGTCAGCCGAACTATAACGTACCTGTGTTTTTTTCAGTGAATATATATATATATCAGCAAAACTGTTCGAATGATGCTGCGCACTCTGGCTATGAATCAAAAAGATGATTTTAATATGTGCAACTCAAAGCATACTGACAAACTCGTTTCAGCCTCCTGGCCTTCGTCAACGTCAGGAGGCTGAAACGCATTTGTCAGTATGCTTTGAAATGTTTCGCTGATATTATACACGAGGCCGCCCTCGTGAGCTGCGACACCCGCAGTGTAGAGAGCGGCGATTTGGGCGGAAAACATGCTTGGGGATATATATATGTATATATATATAGCAATAATATAAAATCTATTAAAAAAACATTCTATTATAAATTAAATCATTAAACTATTTAGAAATCTTTAAACTTAAATTTACCACTCCAGTCAGTGCAACACTGTGGAAAGTGTTGGATAACGGAGGGGTAAAAATTACCATTCCCACTCCAATGAGTGCAACAGTAGGGAAAGTGTTGGATAGCGGAGGGGTAAAAATTACTATTCCCACTCCAGTAAGTGCAACAGTAGGGAAAGTGTTGTATAGTGGCGGGATAAAATTTACTATTCCCACTCCAATCAGTGTAACAGTAGAGAAACTGTTGGATTGCGGAGGGGTAACAATATTCTCACTCCAGTCAGTTCAAAATTGAAAACAAACAAAATATTAACAACAAAAATATTTAAAAAACAAAATAAATGAAAAAATATATAAATATGTTAAAAAAGTAAAATACAAATACATTTAATATTAAAAATTACACATAAACATATTATAATGTTAAATACATATGACAAATATCTACAAATATTATATTAAATTAAATAAAAAATTATTTTCAAACAAATAAGTATTTTTAATTTGAAATTATTTAGAAACAAAAACATTAATTATTATATACATTTACTTTTTCATATTTCCTACCCTATATGACCACACAATTCACATCTCACAACTAATTTTATTTAAAAATTTACTTCCATAATTAACATAATTGATTACCAATTAAAGACATATTATTAAATAAAAAACAAATTAAAACTCATAAAAATTAATAAACTTCCCACATTTTACCCCTATAATCCCCACAACCCACAGCTAAAATTAAACTGTAAAAAAATTAATTACACAATTAAAACTTATTTTCAATTAAATAACTAATAGTATTTAACAACTAATTATAAAGTAAGTAAAATTAATTTACCCCCCACCTTGTACCCCTATAAAAGTAAAACCCACACACAAGAATATAAACAATTACCCTAATTAAATATCATTTAATTAATTATTATTAATGATCAACTAATTATTGATTAAACATAAATTAATTCCCACCCTTTACCCCTATAAACCCCACAACTTGCACCAAAAATTTATTACACAATTTCCATAATTAATTTACAGTAAATAAATTAATATAAATGAACAACTAATTATTAATTATTAAACATAAATTACTTCCACCCTTTACCCCTATAAACCCCACAACCCGCACCTAAAATTAATTTCACAATTTTCATGATTAATTTTCAATCAATTAATTAATATAAATTAACAAATAATCATTAATTACTCAAAAATAAATTACTTCCCACCCTTCCCACCCTTTACCCCTATAAACCCCACAACCCGTACCTAAACAAAATTACACAATTACCATAATTAATTATCAATTAATTCATTAATATTAATTAACAACCAATTAATTACAAATAAATTACTTCCCACAATTAACACTATAAAATCTCAATTAAATAAATATTATTAAATAAAAAATAATCATTAATTTATTATAATTAAATTACTTCTCACCCTATTCCCCGATAAACCCACAACCCGCTACGGACCTAAAAAACGCAAAATTTAATTAAAATAAAATTGATAACTACTAAAAATGTAACACGTATATTAAAAAACATAAACAATACTTATACAAAAACATACATCACACACATTTAAAATATAAACTAAAATACATAACACTAATTAAAAAAAATCGATATTTTAAACAATTATGGGGCCGATTCCGATCTCGGCCGGTAGGGCTCCGTATCGGATTCGGCTTAACCGGATCCGATTCGGAGCCCTATTTCACGACCAATCCGTACGCGCGTCCGGACGAGCGAGTACGATGCGAAATCGCCGACCGACTCGTCCGGGCGTCCCGACCGCTCCGACCGACTCGATCCCGGCTCTAACCGCACCGACCGACTCGCACAGACACGACTCGCACCGCGCAATGGAGACGTTCCCCGGCCGGGTAAGTGCGATGCGCGCCGTGAGCAGTCCGACCGAGCTGCGCACTCCGGCTTGAAAGAGCTGTCGGAGCCGTACTTTGGGGGCCCGTGTCGGACCCCCCTGTACCCGTAGCCGCGCGAGTTGCACACAGGGGGGACCCATGGGTCCCCCCTACCTGTGCGTGTACGGCGCGAATCGCTTCGCCGCGTACACGCTGTAGGGGGCGCCCTTGTCCGCATCGCACCCATTGAGTCAATGGGAGCCCGCGTACGCGTTGTACGACAGGCTCCCATTGATTTCAATGGGAGTCCGACCGACTCGAGTCCGATGGCATACGTGCGCATCGTACTCGTTCGGTCGGGCTGCACGGGTCCGATTCGGTCGGATATCTCTCCGGGTCCGGCTCGGTCGGAGAGATTTCCGGCCCGAATCGGAATCGGCCCCAATATGTTTGCAAACGATATTAATGACTTCTATATTTGAAAAATTATATTTCTTACCTTAAATTCGATATTCTTGACCACGATATTCTTGCTGTTGATATTTCTGTGTCACGATATTTCCAACTCGATATTTGTGCAAGTCGACATTTCCAACTCGATATTCTGTCTGAATACCATCTGAATTGAAGTAAATAGGTGTGAATGGGGAGGGAAATCGAAGTCCTCCCTTTATGTTTGTTATTCCGAATCAATAACAAGGATCTGCTAATGGGTGAAGGGTCCCAGCTTCTTTGCCTTTTCCGGAGCCATGCGACCTGCCTTATAGGCGTGTCCACTATGAGATGCTCAACAAAGCAAAGTTATTTTGCAATTTCCACCTTCTCCCATTCCACCAGGAACTGTAGCTGTGTGGGTTGGAAATATTTCTGAAGATGTGGGACAGCTAATGACCCACTCCCGTAATACTGATCTAAAAAATATATTGCTCAGTACTTTTGGGCATTCCCCCTGCCATCTGAAGTTAGTATGTAATTAGGAAACGGGGGTTGCCCTTTACAATACCTAGAACTTGGGGCATATGCTAGACAAACAAAAATGGTTCCATGTAATAAGAAATGTATTCTTTTATAGATTTGAACAAAAATCAATGGATGAACATTTTGAAAGAGAGACACATAAACAGGTAACGAGGCTAGGGTCGAAATGGGTAGACATTGATTATCTACTCCTTGGGTTCCTGTGCTCATTTTTTTGTGACACACTGCATTATTTGTTGGTCATTTATCACTATGTGAACACTCACGAGAACTTTTCGTATAGCAGTAAAAATTTGAGATACTTGTTTGTGTGTCTCTGCTTCATCAATTGTGTTTCTAAATGTAAAAAATGTTCATCTCTTGATTTTTGTTTAAATCTGTAAAAGAAGAAATTTCTTATTATATGAAGTTATTAAGCAGTGTCTGAATCTAAGTAATGACTGCTCGTGGGAGTGTTAGCAGAAATCGTTTGGAAAAGGTATAGTATATTTTGGGAGAATCCTCATCTTAACTATGGTAATTCTAATTAGACAAGCAAAGATTTTCATATGCCAACTTTGGAAATCTTGTTCGATTTCTTTTATGTATAATTAAGTGTTACCACTTGTAAAGTAAAATAGCCATAAATGTCACCTTAAAATCCTACGAAATGGGAATTCACTTACATAGTAGAGTACTTTGTTGAAGTAAGAGGTGTAGTAAGTGGCTTCAGATTTTGTTGTATTACTTCTGAAGCCAGAGACGGCATGTATCTATGTCCTCCAAGAGAGGCAGAGTCAAAAGTAGTGGATCTATAAGGATAACTATGGTGTTATCGGCAAACATGGTGAGTTTAGAGATGTCCCCTCCCACCTTAATTCTCTTATTCTTCTCCCTCATGCTGATTACTTTACCAAAAGGCACTAGGTTAGAGCAAATAGTAATGGGGAGAGAGGATATCCCTGTATCGTACCCCTTTCAGTTGAAATCTGATTAGATGATGTGCCATTAACTCTAATATGGGCCTTCAGCGATTGATAACTGCCAAAGTCTGCTTTTGGGAAAACTGCCTAAAGCCCATGTATTGCAATGTCCTTGTCATGAATGTCCATCTGACTCTGTTGAATGCCTTCTCAGCATTTAGTGAGAGCAGCAGGACATTGCGGCCCTACCCCTGTTTTTTTAAAAATAATATGTAAAACGTTTCTTTGTAAAGTGTCTTTGTATTGCCACCAAGATGCAAGTGAACAGTTTTATGTCAATGTTAAGCAGTCATATTGACCTGTAAGATGATTATGATGAGTGGTTCTTGCCTGGTTTTGATATCCCCACCTTTGCTGCCTCAAACTGTGTATTGGTGACTCTCCTGGTATCCACAAAGTTATTATCTAGCCTTCTTTGTATTAAGGCTAATGTAATAGAGAACACGTTATAGAACATAGCTGGACACCCATTTGGGCCTCATGGTTTCCCCATTTTTAGTCTATGAATGGTACTGACGACTTCCTCTGTCATTATCTGTTCGTTTAAGACCTATGGGCCCAATTCTGATGCGGGTTGGAAAAGCTTCCCGACCGAGGGCCTGATTCTGATGCGGTTAGGAAGGCCTCCTAACGGCATTTGCTCCTTCCAAATCGGATCGGGAACGTGTCTTCCCGACCGAGGGCCCAATTCTGATGCGGTTAGGAACAAATGTTCCCATTGAAGTCAATGGGAGTTCAACCAAATCGTATCTGGAAGCATCCGGATGCATCCTACTCCGCCGGTCGGACTTTCCCGATCCGAGTGGGTCGGACACCATTTCCCAACCGATTCGGTCGGGAAGCTTTTCCAACCCGCATCAGAATCGGCCCCTTAGTCTATTGCTTTGGTATCTTGTACTTGAGTTGCACCTGTAAGTAGTTCCCCAGGAGGAGTCACTAGCTTCTTGCTATACAGGGCTTGGTAAAATAAATAAATAAATAAATAAAAGGCCTCCACTATTGCTATGTCATCTATAATGAACTTATTTTCTGAAATTTTCATCTCCTTAACGCTATCTATGATGATTTTAGCTTTCAACTGGGAGGTGAGCAAGTTGCCATCCTTATTACCTGTAGATTAGTACTTCTGCTTACTCAGTAGGCGGGTATATTTGACTTTATCAGGATCTAAGGCCTACAATTTAGCTGTTATAAACAATATAAGGACTGACCCGGAGAGCAGTGAAACACACTTCTTTTCAAGACTCCTGGGGGTCGTTTAATACTTCTAAAAAAAACCTCTCAGTACAGTTCCGGTTAGCAATCCATAAACTGATTAGTCATTACTTCTCAATTTAAAAAAAAGATTCATCAATAACCACATCAAAAACACATCCCACCCTGGTCGAAAATAATGTGTATACACAACTCAAAATAGAAGAATTTGGGAAAAATGTGTGAAAAGGTTAGAAAGCACCTCACGTGCGCAAACCCACAGGGCTGCTGGATGGTACTCGCCAGTATGCCCACGTTATCATCATCGGTCACTTCTAGCCACAACAAAAAAGTAAATAGAACAAAAGAGGTGTGTGTGAAAATTCTTTAGAGGTGAAAAGTTAAACGACATAAATAAGTGTGTGACAGACAACACTGAAATTCTGTAACTCTCTCAGTGTTTTCTCAACCCCAACCGTGCAAAGAGAAGACAGTTCTCAAGTTAAAAATGAGGTATCACTCACATACAGCACATCCTTTATTAATTGTTGTGAGCGTCCTCAGTTTAAAAAGCAGGCATGTCACTGGCCACTTTTAACTGCAAAAGGCCAACATGTTTCGTTGCCATACACTCTTGGCAACTTCGTCAGGGCTGTTGGGGATTCAATCTTCACCTCAGTCCATTATCCACACCCAATCTGTGGTTATTGACAAAGATAAAAGGAACGTACCGATCATGAACCAACTCTATATACAATGGGAGTGAAACACCAAATTCTCCCCACCTTACATTTACCTAATGGCTGCTTATGTCCAGCGTACCAGCAACCAAAATCATTATAAGAACATGCGCCAACTGGTCGCGTTCCACCTTGCAGACCGCAAATGTCAGTCCCCGTCTGAAATTCACATAGAACATAATTTATTCATAGGGGGTCATATATCATCATATAGTCACATTACATATGTCCTCTCCTACTTCTATTACGCAATGCCATTTCATGCTCACAGGTTCCTGACTGATTTCCAACTTTGTGCTCACAGGTTCCTGACTGATTTCCAACTTCGAACTACCGGCTAGATCTTCTGTCAATTACAAAGATCAACTTCGGATTTGCCGCGTTATATGAGCGGCTCCTGCCAGTTATCGCGCTCCCGTAATGCTTAGTGCCCATGGTGCTCACAAGTCCCCAACCTGTGTCGAATTTAAAATCACCAACTTGCTCTGTTGTCAGTTTCAAATACTGAATTAGCATTTGCAGCATTCTCATATTGGTTTCTGACAATAAATAGGTAACACTTCATAGTCCCTAACACTGTCGCCCTCTTAAAGCATTCAAAAACAGCGCTTCTACCTCCTGAGCCCTCATGGAACCCCCTTACCGCGCTAAGGAGTTTTCTCCGCGTTCTCTCTTCCAGCACGAACACCCGATAGTGGCTCTGCTACAGTTTAAATGGCGCCCAGTGTCACGTGCTGTTTCATCATGACCAGCCAACCCCTATGAATGCGGCGGCCATCTTGGAACAGAACCCTTTTGTATTTCTATTACTCCTAGCACTATTTCAACGATACTCAAACCATTTTTCACAGGTCTTTCTGCTAATATTATACTCCAGAATTCACATACAGTGTATTGAAACCCACTATGTTCCTCAATAATAAGGACTTCCAGAAGGAACTATTCAACTACTGTTTAAAAAAAAGGGGGGGAATTTTCTCAAATGAGCATTTTTCAACAGTTTTTTAGACAAGGAGCAACATCTGTACCTCGATGGTGTGCCTGATTTGACTGACTACAAAACATAGGAAAATGACTTCCTTACAGATGCCAAACAAGATCAGAAACCTATTCTATTCCATTCAATGGAATCGTTTAAAGCATGCCGATCCACTCTCTCGGTGAAGATCCATTTCGCCTCTTTCCTAGCCAGGATATCATCTATATTATATTTTTCTCCCACAACACGTTCCAACACTGTCCATCTCAGATCCCTGAGATCATGTTTGAATTCACGGAAGTGTTGGACAAGGCGTGTGGTTAACTTCCCTGACTTTAGAGTGCTTAAATGCTCTTGTATGCGCACTTTAACTTTCCGAGTTGTAAGGCCTATGTAATGCAACCCACAGACACACGTAATCCTATAGATAACATGTGTGGTGTTGCAATTACTGAACTTGTTGAGGTACCATGTTTTCCCACTAACAAGTTGAACACTTTTTGTTGCTTCAGTAAGTCCACATACCGAACATCCCCCACACCGGTAATGACCTGTGGGTAAGTTTGATTCTCTCTTTTCTTGTCCAGGGCGTGTATGGACTAATTTATCCTTAAGATTCGGAGCCCTTCTGAAGGCAAATCTAGGGGGTGGCATTTTTTTCCCCACAATATCCAACAAGGACCAGTGCTTCCGTAACACCTGTCTAATTTGGGTAGACAGGGGATCAAAGGTTGTTACTACCGGTATACACTGGTCTTTTTGTTTGTCCACTCGTTCTAATAATGCTTCACGGGGTGTATTCAGGGCACGCTTACGGGCCCTTTTAATCACATTATTAGGGTACCCTCTGTTTTTCAATTTCACGACTAGGTCATCAGATTGCTCCATAAACGATCCAGTCGAGGAGCAGTTCCTCCGGTATCTCAAAAATTGCCCCACTGGCAAATTATCACGGAGGGCTCTGGGATGGAAAGACCGATAGTGCAGCAGAGAGTTCCGGTCGGTGGGTTTCTGGTGCACGGTTGTCACCCGTCCATTACCTTCAGCTACGATGTCAACATCCAAATATACAGCAGTATCTTTGCTTATACTCCAAGTGAACCGCAGGCACTCATCTTGTGCATTGAGCCAAGAAAGAAATTCCAAGAGCCTGTCCTCTGATCCAGTCCATATACAGAGGACATCGTCTATAAACCTCCTCCAGAGAGTAATATTCTACCTGAAGGGGTTCAAGACGTGGTGTACCACGTTCTCCTCGAACTGGCCCACATAAATGCAGGCCAGACTCGGCGCGAACGTGGCACCCATTGAAGTTCCTGACACTTGGAGATATATCTGGTCCTTATATGCAAAGAAATTTCTATTTAGAGCGAGCTCTATACATTGTAGTACGAATGTTTGAGGTACATCGTAGAACCATTCCAGAGCCCCAAGAGCACGCGCTGCTGCCACCAGCGTGGCATCCTGGGATATACTGGTGTATAAAGACTCTATATCTATTGTGACCAGCAATTGTGTAGATGGATTGTATTCCACCGCCTTAAGGATATTCAACACATCAGTGGTATCTTGCACAAATGATGGTTGGGTAATCACAGATTCCCTGAGAAAGAAGTCCGCAAATTGGGACAAGGGCTCCAACACTGATTGAATTCCCGATACGATCGGGCGGCCTGGTGGAGGGCGCTGGGCTCTATGTATCTTCAGCAGAATGTAAAACGCCAGCATTCTGGATCTCACATCAAATGTAAGGTGGGGAGAAATGGGTGTTTCACTCCCATTGTATATAGAGTTGGTTCATGATCGGTACGTTCCTTTTATCTTTGTCAATAACCACAGATTGGGTGTGGATAATGGACTGAGGTGAAGATTGAATCCCCAACAGCCCTGACGAAGTTGCCAAGAGTGTATGGCAACGAAACATGTTTGCCTTTTGCAGTTAAAAGTGGCCAGTGACATGCCTGCTTTTTAAACTGAGGACGCTCACAACAATTAATAAAGGATGTGCTGTATGTGAGTGATACCTCATTTTTAACTTGAGAACCGTCTTCTCTTTGCACGGTTGGGGTTGAGAAAACACTGAGAGAGTTACAGAATTTCAGTGTTGTCTGTCACACACTTATTTATGTTGTTTGACTTTTCACCTCTAAAGAATTTTCACACACACCTCTTTTGTTCTATTTACTTTTTTGTTGTGGCTAGAAAGTGACCGATGATGATAACGTGGGCATACTGGCAAGTACCATCCAGCAGCCCTGTGGGTTTGCGCACGTGAGGTGCTTTCTAACCGTTTAACACATTTTTCCCAAATTCTTCTCATATTTTGAGTTGTGTATACACATTAATTTCGACCAGGGTGGGATGTGTTTTTGATGTGGTTATTGATGAATCTTTTTTTAAATTGAGCAGTAATGACTAATCAGTTCATGGATTGCTAACCGGAACTGTACTGGGAGTTTTTTTTGAGAAGTATTAAACAACCCCCAGGAGTCTTGAAAAGAAGTGTGTTTCACTGCTCTCCGGGTCAGACCTTATACTGTTTATAATTGATTGAGTGGGGGGCGGTCTGACTCTTGGTTCCCCCTATTGCTCCCATTGTGAATGCTACAATTTAGCTGTAACTGCTTGAATGTTTCACCACAGCTTATTTGACTCTCTTTATTTGTGCTCCCTTTCAATGTCGGCTAGTTTCTGTTTTAACAATGCCCTTGCTGCCATTTTAATCATTTTGTTGCGTGCTGCAGCGGAAATAAACACTCCCTCAGAACCACCGTAAGTGTTGCACATTGTGGACATGGACATGCCTGAAGCACTGTTCTAGGCCATAAACTTTATGATACCTTTACTAATTTCATCCTAAACTATTGGGTAGTAAATACATAATCATTTGGGCACTGCGTGGATGACAGTTTAGCTGCATGCAATACGAGTGTAATCAGTGTGTTAACTGACAAAGCAGTGTGCCCCATTAACACTGACTCGACCTCAGTTATCAGCCTAATGCCCACCAGAAAGTAGATGAGTTGGGCATATGCTGTATAAGCCATGTTGTAGAAAGTATAGTTAGTGTCTCCTGCGTCTGTTTCTCTCCTAGTGTCCACAAGTCCCACTTATCTAAGCCGGTTTTTAAAATTATGTGTGACTGCTGCGCTACTGTTGTGCTTTTGATGAGAATGGTCTTTTGAGCTATCCATTGCCAAATTAAGTTCGCCCTATTAATAAGTACCTTTCCACATATTGCAGGACGACTGAGCTGGCTGATTTAATTAAAAGGTGCTGTTTATTTTTGGAAACCTACTGGTAAACACTATGGAGTATGTTTTGGACGCTATCTTTACTTTTATACCTAGCAGTCTCCCTGCTTTGCCTGGGATTATCATTCTAATATATCCCTTAAAGGAGCAGATACATAAGATTGCTACCCCTGCAGTTTTTGAATTAGAGAAGGCAGGAAAGTGAGCTGGGAAGCCCTTAGATCTCATTCTGAAACAGTTTTTCTTAAGAAGATGGGTCTCTTGTATTAGACAAATATTACTCTTACTCTACTTCAGAAGGTTCAGAATTGAAAGTTGCTCAGCTGGTGCATTCAGTCCTTTCACATTAAGGCTAACTATTTTGAGCATATTTCTTCAATATCATGTACCATACTGCTATAGCTGTCAGCTAACTGGTGTCTCCTATCTCTGGGGGGGTTCTGTTTTCTCTGCCTCTAAATCAACCCCTTCCTTGTTGAAATTGTCCATTACCATATCTCTGCCTTTGAGACTTCTCCGTACCCCATAGGGAAGGGTGTATCTGGATAATCTTATGATTCTGATACCTCTGTGTGAGGTGTGAATGGTCAATATCCTGTAAGTGATATAAGTTATACAGAAAACCTGATACATACCTGTGTGAATTAGGTCCCTTCACCCCACGCCCCGGACATTGTCAAACATTGTAATGTAGAAAAAGAAAAAATCTTCAAATGTTTCCGCCTCTAGTCTTGTAGACCTGTAATGGTCAGGTTGACCTGACATGTCCCGTTGGGATATCGCCTTTCTTCACACTAAAGATGTGCCACACCTACCACAAATATTACTCTGTTATTGCATCATGGAGAGCTTAAGTTGCCCTCAAATTATTTACTCCAGCTGAAGAGCTCCCTGATTTTGCCATTGCTGATGTACATTGCTCTGCTGCTGGACACTGCACTTTTCTTGCTTCTTTTACTGCCTCATGTCTTACTTTTTTGATTTTCCTTTTATTGGGAGATGCCTTTCCTGCCTTCTCATGCTGTTATCCATTACGTTATAAATGCCTAGGATCCTTCAGGCTTCTTCTGGTATTTTGACATGGTGGTGTTGTGTGTTCCATGTAAAAAATGATTCTCTGATTGGTAGGGTGTATTGTTGTGAGGAAGTCAGTAATGTGTTGCATCTCCTTTCTCCTTCACAAGGTTACAGTTGTTAGGCCATTGTTTAGTATTAGTTTGTGACCATCAAATGAGACATTGCCTGTAGCTCTGATCAATGACACAGTTGCTTCCTTCTCCTCGTAGAGATGTACTCATGTCAGGATGTTAGACAATGCGTCTTACTGGGGGCTTGCTCCTGCTACTCTTATGTGTTTGTTCTAAATGGAGACAAGGGTCGTCTGGATGATTTCTGATATGATGTAGGAGCTTCTGTATATTCGCCTGTTTATTTAATCCTTGGGCAGCCTTAGAGCGTTCCCTAATTCTTATGTCGTTAAGCCTTGACCTCATTTTGAGGTCCACTTCTTTGAGTAGGAGGTCTTAATAGCTTTCTTCAAGGGACTAAAGTGTATTACCTATGTGGTGGGACGTTTAAGTCACTTTGCTGCTCTTGTATGTACTCTATCAAGCCTTCTCTAATTCCTCCTACCTACTCCTTTATCTCCCTAGAAAATTAGTGATAGTTTTGAATGATAATAATGCCCACATGTGGGTCAGTCAGCTTTGTCTTCTTTTTCCCCTTTCCCTCCTTTATAAGACAGCATATCCTTGATGGAAGGATTTCTACGTCGCCTGCTCATCGTTATGTTATGCATTCTTTACTTTCCAATTGCGAGCTGTCAGTGTGCTCTGTCTTATTAAAGGGCAAGCTGTGCAGATTCTCCACAAGGATGAATACCTTATGGGACTGCTTTGGATTGGTTCATTCCCCCTTTCCTGTCTGCCCTCATTTCCTTTGTGAATGGTGTGCACTCTATTTGTGTTCACTTTGACCCTCTGTGTCGTTTGCAGTTTTAGCATTCTTCTGACTGCCTGTCTATTCAGACCCCCTTCAAAGCACAGTCTATGATAATTCTGATTCAGGTTCTGCCAAAGTACTGCACCATCCCTACTATTTCAGCAGCTGGTGGCGAATTTCTCTACCGCTGGATTTCCCAGTAGAAGCTGCATCACCTTGGGCTAAAGTTGGATTGCGTCCTTCCCCTTCCAGAGATGGAGTAGCTGATATTGGATCGGATCCAGGGTGTGGGTTCGTGTAGAGTATCTTCCTGATTGTCTCCACAAGGTGCCCTGGCTTTGAGGTTAGTGGCGAGGTGTTCCATCCTCTGATCCTCCAGTAGAGACTAATGTAAGCATTGGGAAATAGAGCTTTAGCTCTATCTCTGGGCCCTGCACGCTTTGCTGTACATGGTTTGTTTAATATCAAGCCTTCCCCTGAGTCTCGCCCCTAGTCCAGCCTCCACCGCGACCTCCTTGGTCCAAAACCTAATTTTATTCCTGTTCTCGTATGTGGTTTGGGACATCCCTAGGGTAGAGTTTAAACATAGGTGGAATGTAAGACAACCCCTTCTCGCTGATTAGTGGCATGTGTCTCTGAATCTAAGCCCCAGTGGTTGGTTTGCTATCCCTTAGGTTGATTATCCAGAGGTGCCCCACTCCTTCCATGTGGCTTGGCTATTGTCACCTATTAATGGTGGTGTTTATAGCTTGGAAAGTCTACTTCACTCTAGTCCCATCAGTCATTTTGGTCAGTTTGTTTCTTTTTCCATAGTCGCTGGCCGCATGTTCATGCTGGAGCTTCCTTTGCAGAAGCCCCACTGATAATCAGCTCTGACAATATCATTTTTCTTGGTGACTTCAATCTTAACCGGGGTACCAAGGGCAGCAAACAAATAAACCTTGTTTACATCTTTCTCAGTGACAATGACTCCACTCTGGATCTGATCATTTCCAGAGCTCCCCAGCTAAGAACCACTTATCCCATCCCGGTACACTGGTCTGACCAACTTCAAATCCTCTTCACTGTGTCCTTTACCTACACTAAAACTTCCGGTCAACCAAAGGAGAAATTCCTGTTTAGGGTCACAAGTAGCATCAATATCAAAGATATTGTGACCATGGCTAGCCCAGTCTCACCTCTGTACTTCCTCAACGTGACATCAATGAGGCCACAGAAAAATATAATAAATGCATGGAATCATTGACAGAGAAATGTGCACTCCTCAAGTGCAAGGGCAGCAGACCCAAACCTTCTCTACCTTGGTTATCAAAAGACCTCTGTGATGAAAAGAAGCCTCTCAAAAAGCTTGAAAAAGAATGGAGAAAATCACCCCTCCCCGGAGTCTGGCTAGGCTGAGATCTGCGACAAAAAGCTACAAAGTGCACATCTTTAGAGCCAAGTATTCATATATTAGAGCCAAGTAATCCTATAAGGGATCTCTCCGGGACACTACTAAGAGCAGACCTTAACTCTTATTTGAAGTACTCAGACAGGGTAACAACCCTTCTTCCAGTACCCTACCCATGTCCTCTGAGGCCTTTTGCAAAAACAAAAGCAAAAACATTCCCCTACCATCCACTTTTCACAATAAAGCAGAAGAGAGTTTCTCCAGTATTGGATCTTTCACAGATTCACATGCTTGAATCATTCCCCGTCATCGAAGAGGGAGTCCCATGGTATATATAAAGCTGTAAATCAAATTTTTTACATTCAAGTTAATGAAAAAGACATTCACTTTAATAGCTTGTTAGTATCATTTGAAATGGCCCAAAGTCCAACCAATCAGGCTACAGCACCCTTTAGAACCTTCACCACAGAGACAATCTCTCAGATTTTCTACCGCACAAAGTGTGATGGGAGGCTCCCTGAGCTCTGCTCAGTATTTCTAATTTCTGGCCTTCCTGACAGAATTTGTTTCTCAGAACTAGAGGTTTTTCTCTCAGATCAGTGTCTCCTCACTTTAGACATCATGTCTACTTCCACCAAGAGAGGATTATTTCGGCCATACGGCTCTTGTGGAAAAATGCGACTTCACTCTGATGACCCACACAAAAACTGCATCTATTGCCTTCACCCTGAACATCAGGTGAGAGATTGTAAAATTTGCTGCACTTTTTCTCACAAGACTTTGCGGGCTAGAGAGGCTAGACTTCTGCTATGGCTACAGAAGCCAAGGAATGCCCTCTATCTAACGAAGAGAGTGACACTTCTTGAAAGACTGCAGCCTCTGAAAAGAGAGAGAGATATGCGGAGAGTTTGTCTCCAAATTCACGTAAGGCAGCTAAAAACTCCTATTGGTCAAGTTCTAAGGCGGAAGACCAACCTACAACGTCTATTTACCTCCCAGAAGGGTCATTCTCAACGCTCCATGCCTGTGGCCTTAACTACCCACTTCAAAAATCCTTCAAGATCTCTTACTGAGGTGGAAAAAGCAATTTGGTCTCCTCAGACGGCGAAAAGTTCCTTCTCGTCAATGAGACCGTTGACAAACCCTTCGTTGGCAGCAGTTTCCATCGTCACTGCTGAGACCACGACATCAACCTTCACTTCACCAACCTCACTGCTATAACTGTTATCGTCTCCGTCAGGGTCAACAACAATCACTTCTATAAAGATGAAACCCTTTCCAGCAACAATACTACAAGCAAGGAAACTGTCGATGAAGACCTCGGAAAAGGACCTGTAGACGCAGCAGCCACGATCATCCTCAGGTGCATTGTCGTCAGCTCAGTCGACATCAGCGACGTCCAAATCGGCGCAGTCAACATCAGCAAGATTCAAGTTTCCACCGTCTACAGCACACCTCTCCTCGTCAGATCCGTTGACGGCCCCATTGTCAAGGGCACGGCTTTTAACGTCGGATCCATCAACGCTAGCATCACCGTCGACTGAACCACCGTCGACGTCTGCACCACAGCCATTCACAGACCAGTCGACGATACCAATTTCACCGCTGTTGTCACAATTACCATCAAAATCACCTTCTTTCGTGCCTTTGATACCTGTAAAACACAGATCATCACTAGTGACACTAATACCTTCCCATACATCACCCAATAAGGTGTCACCTATCCCTCCTGAGAACCTCCTAGACTATGAGGAGAATGAGGAGGAGTACTCAGACAAGGATGGAATGTTTGGAGTGGCACTTAGTCCCTCTGGCCTGCAAATTAAATGCCAGGAAAAGGATGACGATGACCACTATTACTATGACCAACAATATGCACTGCGTCAAGATATGCACCAACCTCAATATATAAGACATGCGGAACAGCAAGAATCTTCAGTGCAAATGCCAGTGTTGCTGGTTACTAACTTACAGTGCATGCTTCAGGACTATTACCGCAGATTCCCTCAATCAGAATCTGCCATGCTGCTACCACAAACACCTCTTCAGAGACTGCCTCGTCTGGTACCCTCTCCCAGACGTCCATCTCTACTTCTGCAATCATCATCAAAGCAGTTGCCACCTTTGCCTGCGCCACTTCCTCAGCCTTCAGTGGAAGATCATCTGTCCACGGATGAAGACAGAGAAGAAGGAGAGCTTGATGATACCACTTCACGTCCCAATGAATGGGACGATTACCAAATACAGACACCGCCCCCCTACTGCTCCACCTCTATTAGATTACCCCCTGGAAGACATAGGTAAATTTCATTCTGTTACGGAAAGAGCTGCTAAAAGATTTCAACTCCCCATGGTCACAAAACAATCAGACTGCTTTCTATATTACTTTAAGGAACAAACTAAGAAAACAGTTCGGGCTATACCTATTGTAGACGTCATATGGGAAGAAGGCCTTAAAGTAATGAAAACTCCAGCTTCTATCCCAAGGGTTCTTCCTAAACTGGAAAAAAAGTACAAAGCACCTGATAATTCTCTGGCCTGCGCCATCGGCCAACCAAAGACAGATTCTGTTATAGCACAGGCGGCCCAACGTCGGGCAAGAAATACATCCTCACCCCTTTCAGCTCCTCCAGATAGAGACGCAAGACACCTAGAAAGTATAGGCAAAATGTTCTCTACAATGGCAGCGACTACTGAGCGTGCTGCAATTTCCTTGGCAATTCTAGGGCGGTATGACCACCAAATGTGGTTGGACATATCCTCATATATTGACCTCTTATCAGAGAACGCAAGACTAAAGACAAGAACAATCCTACAAGAGGAAGAGAAAATTTCAGCGGAAATAATTGACTGCCGTAGATGTGTCATCTACAGGTTATCGACAACTAGCGGGGCGGAAGTCCTAAGACGGCGGGGATGGCTAAAAGGTACTTGCTTCCGACAGGAGGTCCAACAAAAATAATAGACATGCCAAATGATGGTGAGTTGCTCTTTGGGAAGCATGTCGATGACGCGCTCCAAACCATCAAAACAGACACTGAGACAGCCAGATCCCTTGGCACCCTCCACTTCAAGAGGCAGCCCTTTTCAGATGCCCGAGGTCGATGAGTGTCCTTGTAGGAAAGTAGGATTTTCTTTCATGGTTACCCCCACATTTTGCCTGGTGTCAGTGTGTTTTGACTGTAGGTTGCTGGGATTCTACTAACCAGGACCCCAGCATCAGTGCTCTCTCTCCCAAAATGTATTTGGTAAGCACTTTTGTACCTCCACAATTGGCTACTGGTGTACCCCTATAAGTCCCTAGTAAATGGTACTAAGGGACCCAGAGCATAGGTACACCAGGGGTCTCCCATGGGCTGCAGCATGTATTGTGCCACCCATTGGAGTCCACTTCAACTCAGACTACAGGCCTGCCATTGCAGCCTGTGTGAGGTGGTGCTTGCACCTCTCACCACAGATAAGTTTCCTTATATCTGAGATCACTACACTTAAAACCTATAAGTCACCCCTATGGTAGGCCCTTCAGTCCTGAGGTCAGGATGCTTGGTTGTAAGTGTGAGGGTGCCCCAGCATGAGCAGGACACCCCTACAAACCCCGGAGTTGATTCTCCAGGCTTTGTAAGTGCGTCTGCCATTTTAAGACATATAGTGGACGTCAGTCATTACGAGATATCTAACTATATAATGGCTACGCCGAACCTGGCCATGTTTGGTATCAAACATGTTGGAATCATACCGCAACACCACTTCCGGTGTTGAAGGTGTGATCCCATGTACTGGGGGGCTTCTTAGAAATCTAAAGAAAAGAAAGAGTCTTCAGAAGGTCCCCAAAAAAATCTTCCTCTGGGGGTGGGGTCACAATCCTCTTTATCCGCTGGAAAGAAAACTTGTTTCTATTTATGTAAGGAAAAAGGCCATAGGGCAAAATATTCCAACTGCCCTAAGTCTAGCGCCAATACTATTACTACTCCTAAACCCCCTAATGCTCCTACCAGTAGCACTGGTAGTAGTAGTACTACACCCAAAAATATAGCTGGGCTCACCCTGGGCACTGAAGTGGGTAATGGCCTAGTCAGAACACCCACTCGGGTTGTCTTAGTCTGTGATGGTGGCATGGATCATGCCACCTTTGTTGTAAGTCCCACTAACGTGGGCAAATACAGACAACAGCCTCTTATCAATGGCCAGGAAGCTGAAGCTTACAGAGACACAGGTGCCAGTGTCACCATGGTGACAGAGAAACGTGTGTCTCCTGAACAGATTCTACTTGGTCAGATTTACCAAGTGACGAATGCTAACAATGTCAGGACAGATCATCCCATGACAGTTGTTCATCTCAGCTGGGGAGGTGTAACTGGCCCTAAAAGAGTTGTAGTATCCTCCGACGTACTTGTAGAATGTCTCCTGGGCAGTGATTTGGAAACTTCAGCCTGGGCTGAAGTGGAGTTGAGGACCCATGCAGAAATGCTGGGACTTTCAACCAGTGTCTTTGCTGTCACTAGGGCTCAGGCCAAGACGTTAGACACTGAGGGAGCCCTGAATCCTGAACAAATGGACCAGCCAGCCAGCAGGAAGGGTAAAGATTTATCCTCCTCTCAGACTTCCAGTGAGAATCAGTCTTCTGAGGGAGATGATCTCAGTACCTGTGAAGGAACTGCCCCAAAGGAGCTTGGGCCTGACACGGCAGAGCTACTCGGAGCAGGAGGATCTTCCAGGGAAGAGTTGGATCTGGAGCAGAAGGCCTGCCCCTCTCCTGAACAACTCCGACAGCAAGCTGCTGCTGAGAAAGCAGGAAATGTCAGTGGGTTCCATAGGACTTATTGGGAAGATGGGCTTCTGTATTCTGAGAGTAGAGACCCCAGGCCTGCTGCCACCAGGACGTTGGTCATACCTCAGAAGTTCAGGGAATTCCTATTGACACTAGCACACGACATTCCCCAAGCAGGACATCTTGGGCAAAGTAAGACTTGGGACAGACTTGGTCCTCACTTTCACTGGCCCCATATGTCTGAAGATACTAAGGAGTTTGTCGCTCCTATATGAGCTGCCAAGTCATTTGTAAGTCAGGTGGCACTACAAAGGCCCCCTAAATCCCACTACCTGTGGTTGGGGTTCCCTTTGAGAAGGTAGGAATAGACATTGTAGGTCCCTTAAACCCTCCAACAGCATCTGGACATAGTTTTATCCTAGTGGTGGTGGACCATGCCACTAGATATCCAGAGGCCATTCCCCTTAGGACCACTACAGCTCCTGCAGTGGCTAGGGCCCTCTTAGGAATCTTTTCCAGAGTTGGGTTTCCTAAGGAGGTATTGTCAGACAGAAGTGCTAACTTCATGTCTGGCTACATCAGAGCTATGTGGAAAGAGTGTGGTGTTAATTACAAATTCATCCCACCCTACCACCCTCAAGCCAATGGGCTTGTTGAAAGGTTCAACAAGGCCCTCAGAGGTATGAACATGGGACTCCCAGATAAACTGAGAAGAAAATGGATGTCATACTACCTTGCCCTCACTTTGCCTACAAAGAGGTTCCTCAGAAGGCGGTGGACTATGGCCCATTTGAAATTCTGTTTGGACATCCAGTTAGGGGTCCATTATGTCTAGTTAACCCTTTCGCTGCGAGCCCTTTTCCCCCTGTGCTAAGCCTTTTTTTGGCTATTTGGGGTAGTTCGGGCTTAGGCCCCTGTCTCTTTTTGACCAAATAAGGTATCCACGCCAAATTTGCGCCCTTTTCTTCCAACATCATAGGGATTTTAAATGTACACAGGGTTTGTTGATCCCCTGGAGGGAACCCAGAAATTAGCCAAAATATAGCAAAATTTTAGTTTTCTTTTGAAAAATGGGGAAAAAGTGCTGCAGAAGAAAGCGTCTGGTTATTCCCCTGCAAATGGTATCAAAAAGGGTTTTGTGGTGCTGAAATCATAATCTTCCCAGCTTTCAGGGACAAGCAGACTTTTGTCAGAAAATCAATTTTTTTACACAGTTTTGCCATTTTACTGGGACATAGCCTATTGTTGCTACTTTTTGTTCTTTCAACCTCCTTCCAGTTAGTGGTAGAAATGGGTGTGAAAGCAATAATGGATCCTGGAAAGCTATACATTTCTGGAAAAGTAGATAAAATTCTGAATTCAGCAAGGGGTCATTTGTGTAGATCCTTCAAGGTTTTTTTATAGAAACTAACAGTTGAAAATAAGAAAAATTGAAAATGAGTTGAAAAAAACAGCCATTTGTGCCAACGTTTTCACCTGTAACTTCTAAGTATGACAGATGTTTGAAAGCAATATACCGTTACATCCGCTGGACCCTTCTGGTTGTGGGGATATATAGGACTTGTAGGTTCACCAAGAACCCGAGGAACCCAGAGCCAATAACTGAGCAGCGTCTTGCAGTGGTTTTTCATTGTGTACCGGGTATATAGCAATTAATTTGGTAAAATATAAAGAGTGAAAAATAGGTATCAAAGACACCTATGTATTTCCGAAATGGGAACAAAATATAGAGTTTAAAAACAGTAGCTATTTGCTCATCTCCGAAATTGTGGTTACCCATACTAGCCTTGTAGGACATTTTTCAAAGTGACTTCTTTTTTACACATTGTCTTACATTAGGAAGGCAGAAATGCATAGAAAGTCACTAGGTAATAACAGTTGCTCTACAATTCTGAGTTCCCCTAAGTCTCCCAATAAAAATGGTACCTCACTTGTGTGGGTAGGCCTAGTGCCCACGACAGGAAACGGCTCAAAACGCAACGTGGACACACCACATTTTTACAGTGAAAACTGACCCTTTTTTTGCACAGTGCCTAGCTGTGGATTTTGAACCCTAGCTTAGCCGGCACCTAGGGAAACCTAGCAAACCTATACAATTTTGAAAACTAGACACCCAGAGGAATCCAGGATGGGGTGACTTGAGTGGCTCTCACCGGGTTCTGTTACCCAGAATCCCTTGCAGACCTCAAACTTTGTCCAAAAAAACACATTTCTGTGATGGAAAGTTCTGGAATCTGCGTGGAAACACAAAATTCTACCCACCTCGCATTCCCCAAAGTCTTCCGATAAAAATGGTACCTCACTTGTGTGAGTAGGCCTAGTGCCCGCGACAGGAAACGGCCCAAAACGCAACATAGACACACCACATTTTTACAGTGAAAACTGACCCTTTTTTCGCAAAGTGCCTAGCTGTGGATTTTGAACCCTAGCTCTGCCGGCGCCTAGGGAAACCTAGAAAACCTATACATTTTTTAAAACTAGACACCCAGGGGAATCCAGGAGGGGGTGACTTGTGTTGCTCTCACCAGGTCCTGTTACCCAGAATCCCCTGCAAACCTCAAATTTTGTAAAAATAAAACCACATTTTCCTCGCATTCCTGTGATGGAAAGTTCTAAAATGTGTGTGGATCCACAAAATTCAACTCACCCCGCGTTCCCCAAAGTATTCCGATAAAAATGGTACCTCACTTGTGTGGGTATGCCTAGTGCTCGCAACAGGAAACGGCCCAAAACGCAACGTGGACACACCACATTTTTACAGTGAAAATTGACCCTTGTTTGGAAAAGTGCCTAGCTGTAGGATTTGAACCCTAGCTCTGCCGGCACCTAAGGAAACTAGACACCCAGGGGAATCCAGGATGGGGTCACTTGTGTGGCTCTCACCAGGTTCTGTTACCCAGAATCCCCTGCAAACATCAAACTTTGTAAAAAAAACAACCACATTTTCCTCACATTTCTGTGATGGAAAGTTCTGGATCCACAAAATTCCACCCTCCCCGCATTCCCCCAGGTCTTCCGATAAAAATGGCACCTCACTCGCGTGGGTGGGTCAAGTACCCGCGACAGGCAAGGGCCCAAAATATATTGAGACATCAAAATGACCTATCACAAAACGACCTGGTTTTGCAAGGGGGGGTCGCCTGGGTTTTTGGCCTCGGGCTCGGCGGCCATCTAGGGAAACCTACCAAACCCACACATTTCTGAAAACTAGACACCCGGGGGAGTCCAGGGAGGTATGGCTTGCGTGGACCCCCCAACGTTTTTCTACCTAGAATCCCCTGCAAACCTTAAATTTAGCTGAAACAATCACCTTTTTCTCAAATTTCTGTGTGGGAAAGTTGTGGGATCACTGGGCTGACACAAATTTCCTACCACCCAGCGTTCCCCCAGGTCTCCCGATAAAAATGATACCTCACTCGTGTGGGTGGCCCATGTACCCGCAACAGGCAAGGGCCCAAAACGTATTGAGGAGATATCAAAATTACATATCACAAAACGACTTGGTTTTGCAAGGGGGGTCACCTGGGTTTTTTGCCCCAGGCTCGGCGGCCATCTAGGGAAACCTACCAAACCCACACATTTCTGAAAACTAGACACCCGGGAGAGTCCAGGGAGGTATGGCTTGTGTGGATCCCCCAACGTTTTCCTACCCAGAATCCCCTGCAAACCTCAAATTTAGCTGAAAAAAATCACTTTTTTCTCAAATTTCTGTGTGGGAAAGTTGTGAAATGACCGGGCTGACACAAATATCCTACCACCCAGCGTTCCCCCAGGTCTCCCGATAAAAATGATACCTCACTCGTGTGGGTGGCCAAGCACCTGCGACAGGCAAGGGCCCAAAACGTATTGAGGAGACATCAAAATTACCTATCACAAAACAACCTGGTTTTGCAAGGGGGGTCACCTGGGTTTTTGGCCCCGGGCTCAGCGGCCATCTTGGGAAACTACCAAACCCACACATTTCTGAAAACTAGACACCCGGGGGAGTCAAGAGAGGTATGGCTTACGTGGACCCACCAACGTTTTCCTACCCAGAATCCCCTGCAAACCTCAAATTTAGCTGAAAAAAACACATTTTCCACATATTTTTGTGTGGAATCACTGTGCCGGCACAAATGTCCTACCCCACAGCGTTCCCCTCAGTCTCCCGAGTAAAATGATACCTCACTTGTGTGGGTGGGGGAAGAGCCAAAAACATAGGGATTAAGGGTATAGCACCGCGAATTCTAAGCGCTTTTTAAAAAAAAATTTTTTTTTTTTAGCCAATTCTGCATTGGACACCCACAGAAGTGAGGTATCATTTTACTTGGGAGACTGAGGGGAACAGGGGAACAAATTTAAGGTTTGCAGGGGATTCTGGGTAGGAAAACGTTGGTGGGTCCACGCAAGCCATACCTCCCTTGACTCCCCCGGGTGTCTAGTTTTCAGAAATGTGTGGGTTTGGTAGGCTTTCTTAGATGGCCGCTGAGCCCGGGACCAAAATCGCAGGCGACCCCCCTGAAAAACCAGGTAGGTTTGTGATAGATAGGTGGGCACCTGAGTTTTTGGTCCCGGGTTTGCAGACATCTAGGGGAACCTATAAAACCCAGACATTTCTGAAAACTAGCCACCCGTGGGAGTTCAGGGAGGTGTGGCTTGCGTTGATCCCCCAACATTTTCCTTCCAAAAATTAGCTGCAAACCTCAAATTTAGCTAAAAAGTAAAATTTTCCTCTAATATCTGTGTGGAAAAGTTGTGGGATCACCGCACGGCACAAATTTCCTACTACCCAGCATTCCCCTCAGCCTCCCGACAAAAAGATACCTTACTTGTGTGGATGGGCCAATTGCCTATGACATGGAAGGGCCAAAAACGTGTAGAAATTGAGGGGGGCCCAAAGCAGGTCTAAAAGGGCAGTTGGTTTGTACGTTTTTCGGCTGACGCAACTTTGGGCATCCACACAAGTGAGGTATCATTTTTCTCTGGAGACCAAGGGGAATGCTGGGTAGTAGGAAATTTGTGCCTGCACGGTGATCCTACAACTTACCCACACAGAAATGTGAGGAAAATGTGACTTAGTAAGTAAATTTGAGGTTTGCGGGGGATTCTGGGTAAGAAAACGCTGGGGGATCCATGCAAGCCACACCACCAGCCAAGAGTCAGTACATACACACAACATCCACACACACCACCAGCCAAGCGCCATCCGCACACACCGCCAGCCGAGTTCCCCTACGTATAAATAAAACAACATAATCCCTGGCTCCTAGTGGGCTTTCTGCCCCCCCGGGGGGGCAGATTAGGGACTATTGCCCCCATCTGCCTCCCGGGGGAGGCAGAAAGGCTGTGGCAATCTTTTTTGGCCAGCCCCCACCTCTACGTATAAAACAAAAAAATCCCTTGGACCTAGTGGGCTTTCTGCACCCTCGGGGGGCCGATCAGGGGCTATTGCCCCATTTGCCTCCGGGGGGGGCAGAAAGACTGTGGGATTTTGGGGGGGGGTCATTGGCATGCCCATTTTGGGCAGCCCCCACCCCTAAATTCAATGGAAAAAAAATCTGTGGGCTTTCTACCCCCCCCCCTCCCAGGGAGGTAGATTGGGGGCTACTGCCCCCATCTGCCCCCCTGGGAGGGGCAGAAAGACTGGAATTTTGCGGGGAGTTGGTGGGGGCATTGGCATGCCCATCTTGGGCAGCCCCCACCCCTAATTTCAGTGAAAAACAAATCCCTGGTATCTAGTGGGCTTTTTGCCCCCCCGGCAGGGCAGAAAGACTGTAATTTTTGCGGGAGGTGGGGGCATTGGCATGCCCGTTTTGGGCAGCCCCCACCCCTAACTGAAATTGCCCTGGGGGGGGCAGAAAGACAATGTACCCAATTTTTTGGGGGGAGCAAAGGCCTTTGCCCAAGGGGCCGCTCCCCCCTCCCTGGTGGCTAGTGGGTGGATCCCTGCTTGGGGATCGCCCTCCCGGGGCAATCCCCAAGCAGGGATCAACTAGGGAGGGGTACCATTGGAAAGGGGAGATTCTCTCCTTTCCAACGATACCTCTCCTGACTTTCTACGTGCTCAGAGGGGTGAGATAGCCCCCTGAGCACATAGAAAGCGAAACTGAAATGAGCATCTTGGCTCATTTCAGTTTCGGTTTCACTGAAATGTCGTCAGCGCGACGTGCGCGCTGATAGTCATTTCAGGGAAACAAAAGCTGCAGCCTTGGGAGCTGGGGAAGCTCTTCCCCAGCTCCCGAGGCTGTTGGGGGTGAAAGGGAATCCCTCTGGTGCCCGCAATAGAGGGATTCCCTGTGGCATGTGCGAGGACGGCCGGGGGCCGTCCGACGCACATGAGCACTGGCCGTCCGACGCACCGAAGTGGTTAAAGAAGGATGGGAGCAACTTCTCAAACCTCCTAAACAGCACATAGTAGACTATATACTGGGCCTGCGTTCTCGCATGGATGAGTACATGAAGAAGGCCAACAAAACCTTGAGGCCAGTCAGAAGCTTCAGAAAGCATGGCATGACCAAAAGGCTGTACTGACTGTTTACCAGCCAGGACAGAAAGTGTGGGTGTTGGAGCCTGTGGCACCAGCAGCTCCCCAGGACAAGTGGAGTGGCCCCCACACCATACTTGAAAAGAAAGGTGATTGACGTAGGTACTCCTAGAAGTCCCAACAGGGTACTTCATGTGAACCCCCTGAAACCTTTTGTTGACAGGGATGACATAAGCTTGCTCATGGCTACTGATGAGGGACAGGAGGATGAGAGGGACTCTCTCTCTGATCTCTTCTCACACAACCTTGTTGATGGGTCAATTGAAGGAGTAGTCTTGGCAGACATTCTCACTCATCAACAGCAAGCTGATTGCAGACAAGTTCTCAGTCAGTTTCCTGGTCTCTTTCCTTTGACACTCAGTCAGACCACCTGGTGTACCCATAAAATGGACACCGGTGACAACCTCCCTGTGAAGAGTAAAATTTGCAAACAGCCTGACTATGTCAGCGATTGCATCAGGACAGAGGCCTGAAAGATGCTGGAATTGGGGGGGTAATTGAGCCTTCAGATAGCCCTTTGGCTAGTCCTGTAGTCCTTGTGCCAGAACCTCACACCAAAGATGTTAAGAAAGAGATGAGGTTTTGTGTTGACTACAGAGTCCTCAGTGCAGTCACTAGGATTGGTGCCCATCCAATTCCAAGGGAAGATGAATTGAGTGATACTTTGACCTCTGACAAGTATCTCGGTACATTTGTCCTGACTGCTGGTTTTTGGCAAATCAGGCTCTCTGAGGATGTCAAGCCAAAGACAGCATTTTCAACCCCCCAATGGACATTACCAATTAATTGTGATGCCTACTGGTTTGAAAAATGCACCCGCCACATTTCAGAGGCTGGTGAATAAAGTCCTAACAGGTCTGGAAGCCTATGGTGCAGCATATCTAGAAGATATAGATGTCGTTAGTTTCACCTGGGAGGATCGCCTGGTCCACCTCAGAAATGTACTTGAGGCCCTGCAAAAGGCAGGCCTCACTATCAAGGTCTGTAAGTGCCAGATAGGGCAGAGCAAGATTGTGTACTTGGGCCACCTTGTAGGTGGAGGCCAAGTTCAACCACTGGAGGGCAAAATCCAGACCATCATGGACTGTATTGCTCCCACTACCCTGACTCAGGCCAGAGCTTTCTTGGGTTCTACAGAAGATATGTTAAGGGTTATGGACCCATAGTGACACCCTGTAATGATCTCACCTCTAAGAAAAATGCCGAAGAAAGTTCAGTGGACAGTTAGCTGTCGGAAGGCATTTGATAACCTGAAGCAAGCCATGTGCTCTGCACCGATTCTGCAAAGACCGGACTACTCCGTATCATTCATAGGCCAGACAGATCGCTTCTTAGATGGGGATAGATGCAGTATTGTCACAACTTAATGCAGAGGGCCAGGATTAACCAGTAGCTTTTATCAGCAGAATGTTGACCCCCAGGGAGAAGCGTTGGTCAGCTATTGAGAGGGAGGCCTTTGCTGTGGTCTGGGTTCAGAACATAAGCCCCTCCCGCTTATGGCTTAAACAGATGAATGGTGGAAACCCCAAACTTTTGAGGTTGTCCATTTTTCTACAGGGGATGGACTTTTCAGTGGAACATAGACCTGGGAGTAACCATGCCAATGCAGATGGACTTAGAAAATGAAGACTCAACTGGGCAAGGTTAGTCTCATGTCCTTAGGTTTGGGAAGGGTTGTATAGGTAAGTAGGATCTGCTTTCATGCTTTCACTTTTTGCCTGGTGGCAGTATGTTTTGACTGTAGTTTTCTGGGATCCTGCCAACCAGGACCCCAACATCTGTGCTCTTGCTCCAAAAATGACTTTGGGAAGTACTTTTGTACCTCCACCATTGGCTGCTGGTGTACCCTTAGTTGTCCCTAATATATGGTTTTAATGTACCCAGGGCATAGATACCCCAGGTGTCTCCCATGAGCTGCAGCATGTATTGTGCCACTCATGAGAGTCCACTTCAACTCAGACTACAGGCCTGCCATTGCAGCCTGTGTGAGGTGGTGCTTGCACCTCTCACAACCGATATACTTTTTCTTATATCTGAGGTCACTACACTTAACAACTATGTCACCCCTATGGTAGGCCCTTCAGTCCTGAGGACAGGGTGCTTGGAGTGTGAGGGTGCCCCTGCATGAGCAGGACACTCCTACAAATCCCGTAGTAGATTCTCCAGGCTTTGCAAGTGCGTTCAGCCATTTTAACACATATAATGGACATCAGTCATTACAATATATCTGATATAATGGCTGTGCCGAACCTGGTCATGTTTGGTGTCAAACATGTTGGAATCATACCCCAACACCGATTCCGGTGTTGGAAGTATGATCCCATGTACTGGGGGGGGCCCCTTAGGGTTGCCCCCTGTAGTCCCGGTTCCAGCCTTTCAGGGTCTACCAGCAAGCTAGTACTGCTGCCGACCTCAGACACTGTACTGCCCACCTGCTGCTCAGCTGAGCTCGAGCAGGGGAAGGTAGAGCAATAGGTTTCCTGTCACAGGGAGGAGTGACCACCTCCCAAACAGGACTTTGTTTATTGAGCTG
This sequence comes from Calotriton arnoldi, assembly GCA_963921515.1. NCBI lineage: Eukaryota > Metazoa > Chordata > Amphibia > Caudata > Salamandridae > Calotriton > Calotriton arnoldi. Next base: position 1,329,153 of record CAWUFW010002400.1, on the reverse strand, counting down.
GGGTGGGGGCTCTTTCCAGCGCCATGAGACTACATTGAAGGGCGCATTTGGTGCATTCCTTGCATACTCCGGTTGTAGCCAGTTCATGAACCCTTGGTCTCGCTGTTCTGCAAGTCTTCTGCCTCGTCTGTGTCTGTGCTTTGCTCAGGTTCTCCAGAAGACCTATGGGCATCAAGAACATCCAAAGAAATCTCCCTTGAAGTGCATCTGCAGGCACTCCAATGAAGCTGACCGGCCTGCTGCTCCTGTCGTCCTACAGACTTCCTGAGGCTCATCAACAAAGGTGGTGGTTCTGTGGCTCTCCAGAGGCCTGACCTGTCTTCCCTGCAATTTGGAGGACAGTATCCCTCGTCGGAGCCGCTGGGACCAAACCCCTGTGCACTGCGTCAACTTACCGTTGATCTTCAGGCTACGGAAGCTCCAGCCTCCAGCACCTCATTCCTTTGAAGGTCAGTGTCCTCACTACATCCCGTGCACCGTGGGCATCCATCTTTGGTGAGCTGCCTGAGGTCCTCTTGCAACTCCTGTGCCTTCAGCCTGGGGGTCCTCTTGAGGGTCTTCTCCTGCTTTGGTGGGCTCCCCTGCTTGCTCAAGGCCTGCTCCGACTCTCCTACACTTGGTGAGTCCCTTGGACCTTGCCAGTCCCAACGATTGCATCTTTTCGTCTCCCACGCCAGTTGCTGCTACCAAGGCTTGTTGGTGTTCCCGCGGGACACTGACCACCTAGACATCGACATCCAACAAGGAAGGTCCTCGTCAACACTCCTGAGCTCCCTGCCAAAGGGGGCCATTGTGCTTCCGTGCCTCGTGGTCACCTCTGAGTGGCAAGACTCTGCTTGCAGGTTCTCCTCTTCAAGAATCTGCCTTTGGATTCCACCGTACATCTTAAGAGACTCCTCCAGAGGCTTTTCTTCCCAAGTCTCCCATTGTCGTCTTTGGGAGGTTCCGATGTCACTTCACCCCTTTGCACCCGGCTTCTCTGGTACAGGTAACCTGGTTCCTGGGGCATCCATGGGTGGGGTGTCTCTCCAACCTTCCGTCCTCCAAAGAGTTTCTTCAGGGTCCTCTGGGAAGTGTCCTTTTTCTTTAAAACTGCAACCGTTACTTCTCCTTAGACTTCCATTGGGCACGCAGCCTCCGTGGGGTTTCTTGGTACTACTTTGGGTGGTTCCTGGTTCTCCCAGCTTCTCTGAGTCATTTGGTCCAAGTCCCGTTCTTCCTTGCAGTTCTCATTCCACTTCTTTAGTCTATGGTTTGGTCTCCCCATGGCGACAAGTGTATATTTGTGCTACTTACCTGATTTCTTTGAAGTATTTTCATGTGTATTATTGATATCTCTGGCTAGGAGATACATCAATGTGATAGTGATTGTGTAATAAATAGACTTATTTTTTATAAAGATTGTGGGGTTGTTTTTCATATAATCTACACTATGGATTAAAGGTGGTAAAACACGCTACTTCACACTTCTTCATGATAAGCCTGAAGGCTGCTCTCCACAGCTTCCACTTTGAGAGCCTAAGGTTATCAAAGGCCACTAAAATCACCATAAGGGTTGCCTGGATTAGTGCAAGGTGCATCACTCCTTTAAGTGTGCACCATATACTAAGCCAGCCTCCTACTGTCCTCCTTTTGGGGCAGTCACCAACAGTACAAATAGTACCAACCATACCAAGGACAGTATCGCCATACAACTGCCCAGCAACACAAGTAGTCCTACAGACAACCACCATCTGCAGCGTATAGACATCCCGCCAGAGGAAAGACTTTTTATACAGGCAAAGACACTACCAGAAAACAGTGACACCCTCCTAGTGCTGGCCGCCAACCCCACCTTGAATACTCAAATTGGGGGCAAAAGTACCATGTTTCTTCATCGATGGTCACAGATCCCGCCGGACAGGTGGGTCGTCAATATAATCACCTTGGGGCATACCATGGAGTTTCAACAAACCCCACTGAATGTACCACGGAAAGGAACACCACCTACCCATTTAAAAGAGCTCTCATTGCAGATCGCCACAATGATACGTAAGGGTGCAATAGAAATTGTACTGGAGACTCATGAGGGAATCGGGTTCTACTCATGATTCTTCTTAATCCATAAGAAGTCAGGAGATTGGCGCCCAATCTTAGATCTTCGTCAGCTCAACACATTTCTCAAAAAGCAATTATTTTGTATGACCATTCTTCACGATGTACTACGCCTTTTAAATCAAGGAGATCACATGGCGGCCTTGGATCTCCAAGATGCCTATTTCCATATCCCAATACACCTCAAGCTCAGAAAATTCTTGCACCTCAAGGTAGCCGGCGCTCACTACCAAGTCAAGGTCTTACCATTCGGCCTCCGATCAGCACCTCGAGTATTCACCAATGTATTCAACAGTGGCAGCATATCTCAGGCAAATAGGAATCCAAGTATTCCCGTACTTGGGACGATTGGCTAATAAAGGCAAATACATTGCAACAGGAAGCAAGACATACAACAACATGTTGATCTATTTTCTGCTCCTTAGGCCTGTCACTCAACCACCAAAAGTCCCAATTACCTCCTACAACTATCATCACCTTTTTGGAAGCAATAATGGATACAATGCAAGCAAAAGCCTTTGCCTCCCACAAGAAGTAGCCGGCGCTCACTACCAAGTCAAGGTCTTACCATTCGGCCTCCGATCAGCACCTTGAGTATTCACCAATGTACTAGCTACAGTGGCAGCATATCTCAGGCAAATTGGAATCCAAGTATTCCCGTACTTGGACGATTGGCTAATAAAGGCAAATACATTGCAACAGGAAGCAAGACATACAACAACATGTTGATCTATTTTCTGCTCCTTAGGCCTGTCACTCAACCACTAAAAGTCCCAATTACCTCCTACAACTATCATCACCTTTTTGGAAGCAATAATGGATACAATGCAAGCAAAAGCCTTTGCCTCCCACAAGAGACAGGAAAAAAATCACAACCTAGCAAACATCTCATCAAAGGAAAGTCCGCTTCTGTCCGTCTATACAAGTCTTTTCTGGGGGTGCTTTCCTCATACATTCCCCTCATACCAAATTTCCATCTCCATATGAGAGAACTCCAAGAGGAGTTGGACCACCAGTGGTTACAAATCAATGGCTCTTTCGAAGATACCATTCAGATCACACCCAAAATGAGACAAGCCATGTGATGGTGGTCACACAGACCCAACATATCAAGGGCCTCTAATTTCCGACACACATCCCAGAATATGTGATAGCCACGGACGCGTCACTCAAGGGTTGGGGCGCTCATCTTCTGGACTTGACGGTCAGAGGAAAATGGACCGCCCACCAAGCAACACTCCATATCAACATACAGGCGCTAAAAGCCATTTCGCTAGTGCTCAAATCCTTCCTATCCAAGATCACAGGTTTGTCAGTTCTCATGAGAACCGACAATACCACAAGTATGCACTACCTAAACAAGCAGGGCGGGACACGTTCACCCGCACTATCACTCCCGACACAACTAATATGGACCTGGGCTCTTCGACACAAGATAACTCTCACTGCAGAACGTGTTCCCGGCATATCCAACATCCTTGCAGACTCACTAAGCAGGACCAGCACAGCCTGCCACGAATGGGAACTACACCAATCGACATAAATCACTTCTTCCTTCCCTGGGGCAAATCGAGGTTAGACCTGTTTGCAACCCCCGAGAACAGCAAATGGCAGTACTTCGCCAGTTGTCAACCGCAGAAAGGACCCTGGAGGAATGTATTTTTGATCAGATGGTCAAGAATTTATGCATACGCTTTTCCCCCGATTCCACTGATCCCAATGGGTGCTCAGAAAAATGAAGAGAGTGCCTTGTCAAGTCCTTCTCATAGCTCCCAGGTGGCCCCGCCAGTTTTGGTTTACAGAGCTCCTCCTCCTCTCAGAACAACCAGCCATTCGGTTACAACCAACACCGACCCTCTTAACTGTGAACCAAGGCCAATGCCCTCATCCCAACCTGACATCTCTTCAATTGTCGGCCTGGCTCCTGAGTTCCATGAGTTTGCCAACCTAGATATCCCTTCCGATTGTCGAGAAGTTCTTGCCAATGCCAGAGCACAGACCACAAACAAAATATATAAACATAAGTGGAAGAGATTTTGTATCTGGTGTACGAACTCTGATGTCCATCCTTTCAATTCCTCACCGGAACAGATAATTTCGTACCTACTTCTTCTAGCAAAATCTGGTCTTTCTCACTCTTCCCTCAAAGTCCATCTGGCGGCCATTTCCAAGTTTCGGCAAACCAGTAACTCACCTTTATGGTCCTCAAGAATAATAAAAAAATTCCTTAAGGGATTATTCCGAATGTTTCCTCCAGTAAAACTTACTCCTCCTACTTGGCATCTCAATATTGTACTGTCACAATTAATGAAACACCCGTTTGAACCAATTCATAGGTCAGAACTAAAATAAATTTCTTGGAAGGCAGCGCTTCTTCTAGCGCTTACTTCAGCAAAGCGCGTGAGCGACAGCCAAGCGTTTACAATCAAACAACCTTTTCTCCAATACAACACTGACAGTGCGATTCTTAGAACTAATCCTAAATTTATTCCAAAAGTCCCGGCAGACTTTCACTTGAACGAAACAGTTATATTAAAGGCATTTTTCGCCAATCCTCAGACACCAGCGGAAAAATTGTTACATTCGTTGGCTATCAAAAGATGTCTCAAATTCAAAATACACAAAACTAACAACATACACAAAGCAGATCAGTTTGTAGCCTACGGAGTCCTCAGAGAAGGGTTTTCTGTCTCTAACTGCACTATATCAAGATGGATTGCTTCAGCATTCAATTTTATCATCAACAAGCAGGAAAACAATTGTCTGCTAAGGTCAAGGCCCACTCTACCAGAGTTGTCTCCAACTCCACAACTCGCTTTGCTGGTGTGCCCATTCTGCAGATTTGCCAAGCAGCAACCTGGTCTAGCAGGCACACTGTTACTAAACACTACTGCCTTGATGCCGCAGAAAGCATGGATGCAGCTATAGGACAAGCAGTTCTACGTCATCTATTTCAGTAAAGCGAGCCACTATTCTTCCCACCTTCCACTATACTGTGATTATACTATTTTAATACTGCAGTGTTCACTGCTAACTACTCTGATTCAAACATGTGAATCTATGAAAGATCCAATACTGGAGAAGAAAATAAGTTACTTACCTGTAACTGTGGATCTCCAGTATTGGTATCTTTCATAGATTCACATGCGACCCACCCGCCTCCTCAGAGGTTCCCCTGAGGTCTTCTTATATATATATATACACAGAAGGCTGGCTTAGTATATGGTGCACACTTATTTAAGTGAAGCAGCTTGCACTAATCCAGCCAACCCTTATGATTTTAGTGGTCTTAGACAACCTTAGAAAGCTCTCTAAGTGGTAGCTGTGGAGAGCAGCCTTCATGCTTATCCAAAAGGAGTGTTAAGCAGCTTGTTTTACCAGATCTAAACATGTAGTGTAGGTTAAACGAAAAAGAACCATGCAGTGTATATAAAAATAAGTCTATTTATTACACAACACTCACTAACACATTGGTGTATCTCCTACCAGGAGATATAAACACAAATACACAATAATACTTCAATTGTAAACAGGTAAGTAAGCATAAAATTCATTGGTCTCCAGGGGGAGACCAAACCATATACTAAAGTGGAATGCGAACTGCGACCGAAGTCGGGACTTGGACCAGGAGACTCAGAGGAGCTGGGGACACAAGGAACCACCCAAGTTAAGTACCCAGGAACCCCACGGAGGCTGTGTGTAGAGTGGAAACACAGCTTCTCATCCAGGGGATACTCATCAATAGTCATAATCTTTGAATAATCCCCGCCCACGTGCGGGATCCCGGAGTATATAGAAATATATATATATATATATAAATATATATATACACATATGTGAAACATATAAATGCAGCCTAAAAAGTTTCCAACATGGCAGAACTGCCGAAATTACATAGGTTTGCATTGTAAAACAAATACTCTCCTAACCCATAAGGAAAAGAGTACATTCACAGCATAATTGTGATATACCAATGCTTTATTGCCACAAGGAAAAACTTGTAATTGCAGGCATTCGCCTGTAGGCTGCATTGCAGAGTAATAATGAAACAAGACAAAAAGAAAAAACTGGCACCTTGCCTTTAAGGCTTCCAAGGGTTAGGGTACCGTGCCTTTAAGGCCTGCCAGAGACCCTCTGCTCCCATCATGCACCACAGGTGACAGTTAGGTTAGTTCTTTTTCCGGCTCCTTCTGTGAGGATCCTGGAGTTTTTGCTCTTCAGTTTTTGACTGAAAGATAATTTTTGTATTAAACCTTGGAATTTTTGACATTTTCTGATACCTAGAGGTATATTCGGCTGGCTTTTGGCATTTTTTTGTTCCAAAAATCTTTCCAGTCAGAATGCCTGCTTTATTTCGGAAATGTCCTTCCTGTGGCAAGAAGATGGCACTGTCAGATCCACACTCGGTGTGTATTGTGTGCCTTCCATCGTCACACAATCCTGACCAGTGCTATCATTGCCAGAAGTTTTCGAAGAGGACCCAGCGCGACAGAGAACGCATCAAGCTTCATGCCCTACTGGAGAGGGATAGAGATAGAGCTCCCTCTTCAAGTAAACACCGAAAACGGCATCGCTCCACCTCTCCTGAGTCCAGGAAGAAGCAGGTGCCTGAATGTTCGCCGTCGACGTCGAGATCGCCGTCGAAGAGGCCGAGACATTCTTCAACGTCAAGGGACAAGCCAAGTAAGTCGGCGCTCAGCACTTCAGGCTCGAAGGCTGTGGGTACTGAGAGACTGTCCAAAACTCCGTCGACGTCGAGGCTTCCGTCGACGTCGAGGCACACTCCGCCAACCTCGAGGGGATCGGCGTTGAGAGACTCGCCGGCGAAGACCATGCCGCGAGGGGACATACCGACGTCGAGGCATTCTCCGCCACCCTCAAGGGGGTCGACGTTGAGAGAGTCACCGTCGAAGGCGATGACGCGAGGGGACGTACCGACGTCGAGAGCATCGTCGAGGTCCCATCATTCGACGTCGAGGAGGTCGATGACATCGAGGAGGTCGACGTCGAGATCCCCCATCGGCGCCGTCAGGCTACATCAGGGCCCCCCATCGACGTGGGCGGTCGACGTCGAGTCCTGTTACTGATCATTCGCCGTCGAGGAGATCGGCGGCAACGTCAAGGGCGGCGTCGAAGTCTCCCCGTCGACGCCGACAGTCGACGTCAAAGTCCCCCATCGCCGTGGGCGGTCGACGTCGAGATCAAGATCAGAGCGCAGATCGACGACGAGGGTGACGCAGACCTTGTCGACATCCCGTTCGACGTCAAGGCAGTCATCTCCAGGGCTGAATATTGTACAGATTTCACCAGAGAAATCTCCTACAGTTGCTGAAAAGAATCTTTGCGGCCTGTCCCCTCGCTGGCTGCAGGGGGTCGGAACAGGTGCCCGCAGAGGTCCGGGCTCGGACGACTACGCAACGAGACTTTCTAAGTCGCCTTCCAGAAGACCAAGGTCGCCTTCTACACGCCCGATCTCGGTCAGGAGGTCGTCACAGCTCGCACGATCATCCACATAAGAGGAGGCGCAGAGCATCTTCTACCTGTTCTTCGTCTTCCATTCGGCACTACTCGCCAACTTTCTCATCTACACCACCTTCAAGGGTGTCTCCTATTGATGACATTGGGACTTTCTCTGACGTACTGGGCAGAGGAGCTAATAAACTAAACATCAGTTTATGTACTCCTGTGATCCCTACATCGGTCATTTTCGAGACATTGCACCATCGTACAGCTCCCAGACCGCTGCTACCTCTGGTGCCAGGTTTTTAGAACCAGCCATGACCACGTTCCTTACTCCAGCCACAGTGGGATCAGTTCCGTCGAGGATTGCAAAAAAATACAAAGCTCCAGACCAGGATCCCTTGTTCCTTAGGTCTGATCCTCCGGCGGATTCAATCATTGTGGCAGCCGCCAGGAAAGCGCACTCCGCAGCCTCATCCGCTTCTGTTCCTCCAGAAAAGGACAGTAAACAAATGGACTCTTATGGCAGGAAGATGTGCAATACTTCGGCATCATCGATGAAGATTGCAAGTGCTTCAGCCCTTCTTGGGCGCTATGATAGGTCTCTTTGGGACTCCCTGTCTAGGTTTACCGACAAGCTTCCCAAAGAAGATAGACAAGACTTTCATGAAATCTTGCAAGAGGGCGGCTTAGTAGCCAATCAAATCATCAGCGCGGCGGCTGACGCTCAGATCTCGCCGCACACGGCTACTCACAGGGCATCTGTTCACGGCGCTCAGCGTGGTTGCGCCTCACAGGTCTAAAACCGGACGCCCAGAAGAAGATCCTAAACCTTCCTTTCAACGGCTCCTCCTTATTCGGTTCTCATGCTGATGAGGAGATGACAAAGATGAAGGCCGAGCTAGACACAGTCAAAGCAGTTGGACTGGAGAAGCGGAAGGAGTTTCGAAAACGCTTCCGTCAGAACGACAAGCGGCCCTTCCAACAGAGGGTTCAAACCCCTCAATGGTCCTCCCAAAACCAACAAAAGTTCCAATACCAGAACAAGCGTCCTGGCAGGGGCAGAGGGAACAATAAGCAACAGCAGTCCTCCTCCAAGCAGCCTCCTAAACAGTGAGACATTGCTTCCTCCGCACCCGTTTGCCACTCCGGTAGGAGGGAGTATCGTTTTTCACCTGGAAGAGTGGGAAACAATAACAAAAGACAGATGGGTGCTAAATATTGTACAGCATGGCTACTTGCTGAGGTTCAAGACCCCTCCTCCGCAAGTTGCCCCTCATTTGACGTGCCTTCCTCAACACAATGTATTGTTACAGGGCGAAGTGTGTACCCTCCTCTCCAAAAAGGCTATAGAAGAGGTCCCACCTCACCAGCAAAATCAAGGGGTATACTCACGGTACTTTCTGGTCCAAAAACGAGGAGTAGCCAAAGAGTACAGGCCCATCCTCGACCTGCGCCTGCTGAACAGGTTTATAAGAAAAGAAAGATTTCGGATGCTAGCCCTGCACCAGATTTTCCCACATCTTCATCTGGGAGACTGGATGTGTGCCATCGACCTGCAGGACGCCTACTTTCACATTCCTGTTTCAGTGAAACATCGCAAGTTCCTCAGGTTCCAGGTGTCTCGTCAGCACTATCAGTACCGAGTACTTCCATTCGGTCTCAAATCCGCTCCCCGGACGTTCTCCAAGTGCATGGCGGTGGTAGCCGCTTTCCTCCGCAAGAGGAAAATCTTCGTCTACCCCTACCTAGACGACTGGCTCCTGAAGAGTTCAACACCTTCTCTACTCCAGAGCCATCTCACTTACTGTCTCAACCTGCTTCACTCACTGGGGTTGCAAGTCAACTACAAGAAGTCAGTTCTCAACCCCACGCAGAAAATACATTATCTGGGCGCATCCCTAGACACCGCAACGGCAAGCGTGTGTCCTTCGGAGGAGAGGTTGTCCTCAATGTTGATCAAGTGCCGCGCACTTCTCAGCACTATACATCCTACAGCAAGGCAGGTGTCATCACTGCTGGGATCGATGGCCTCATGCATCTTCATTGTGCCAAATGCCAGGCTTTACATGCGGCCTCTACAGCAGTCCCTCGAAGATCAATGGACTCAGCACTCAGGCCGTTGGGAAGATCGTGTCTCTCTTCCTCAGGCGGCCAGGGACTCCATCAAATGGTGGATGAAACGTTCTCACCTTCTGCAAGGGGTCCCCTTTCACCAAGTACCTCCGACACAGACTGTAGTTACAGATGCCTCACTGCAGGGTTGGGGAGCGCACATGGGCCAGCTTCAGGTACAAGGTCTCTGGTCCGAGACAGAGAAAAGTTATCACATCAACTTTTTGGAGCTAAGGGCAGTCCATCTGGCTCTCAAGTCGCTGTACCCGTCCCTACAGTCCAGCTCCATTCAGATTCAGACAGACAACACAACAACAATGTACTATCTGAACAAGCAGGGAGGCACCAGGTCACGGGTCCTGTCTCTGGAGTCACAGACCATATGGAAGTGGCTTCTGGCGAGGAGTCTCACGATCGTAGCCGTTCACCTTCCAGGAACCTTGAACGTGCAGGCAGATGTTCTCAGCAGAGACTTCGTAGAAGCACACGACTGGGTGTTAAACGAAGAAGTCGCTCAGGACATTTTTCGGCAATGGGGAGTGCCAGACATCGACCTGTTCGCAGACGCGGCAAATACAAAATGCCCCGTCTTCGCGTCCAGATTCCCACAACAAGGATCACGGGGGAATGCACTTTTGATAGGATGGTCGCAGACATTGCTGTACGCTTTTCCACCTCTCCCTCTGATCCCTGCGGTCATACAGAAGTTTTACAGGACCAATGCCAGAATGATCCTGATAGCACCAGAGTGGCCGCGCCAGTGGTGGTATCCGGATCTCCTGCAGCTGTCCGAAGTCCCACACCGGAGGCTTCCCTGTCAACCGGACCTGTTGACCAAGAACGAGGGGAGAGTATTTTATCCCAATCTCTCGTCTCTGCGTTTGACTGCATGGCTCCTGAAGTCATACAGTATGGACATTTAGACCTTCCTGCTGATTGTATGTCTATTCTCAAGGAAGCAAAGAGACCCTCCACTAGGAAATCTTATGCTTTCAAGTGGAAGAGATTCTACCTGTGGTGCAAGGACAACCAGTTTGATCCGACTAAAGGTCAGGAGCAAGTGATTCTTCCCTACTTGTTATACTTAGCAAAGTCAGGCCTACAATATCCCTCCATCAGGGTTCACCTAGCTGCTATAACAGCTTACAGGAAGTCCCCGACCCAGGGTTCATTCTTTCAGATGCCAGTGGTAAAGGATTTTCTAGAGGGTCTCAGGAAGGTTTACCCCCAGTGAGATCTCCCTCTCCTCCCTGGGAACTTAACATTGTGCTTACGAAACTTATGGGTGCTCCTTTCGAGCCTATTCATAAGGCATCTTTGCAGCATTTGACCTGGAAGGCTGCTTTTTTGGTAGCCATCACTTCTGCACGCAGGGTGAGTGAGATTCAGGCCCTGTGCTGTAAGGCATCTTATACTGTTTTTCATGCCAATAGGGTGGTGCTACGTACACATCCGAGCTTCCTCCCGAAGGTGGTCTCGGATTTTCACATCAATCAGGTTATTACGCTGCCCACCTTCTTTCCTAAACCTTCAACTCCCCCGAGAGATCATTACACTCTTTAGATCTCCGGAGAGTGCTGAAGTTTTACCTTGATAAAACTCACACACTTAGGAAGTCTGACCGGCTTTTTATTAACTACGGTTCTACTAACACCGGTCTAGCTGCATCTAAAAGATCCATCTCTCGATGGATTGTCTCTTGTATAGCTTTATCCTACCAGTTAGCTAACAAGACCTTACCAGGCAGACCTAAAGCGCACTCTACCAGAGGGAAAGCCTCTACCACAGCTCTCCTTCGCAATGTGCCAATGTCTGAAATCTGTAAGGCAGCCACATGGCGGTCGGTTCATACCTTCACACGTCATTACTGTCTAGATTCTGATGCACAGGCCGATGCCCAGGTGGGGCAGGCCTCTTTGAGGAATTTGTTTGCATGATTGCAATTTGAATGTAATGTTCTGTATACTCCGTTGCTCAACGCAAGGTACTGGGTATGGGCTTGCTACTCGATTCATAGATTATGACTATTGATGAGTATCCCCTGGATGAGAAGGATTAGTTACTTACCTGTAATCCTAGTTCTCATCCAGGGGTATACTCATCATAGTCATAAGCGACCCTCCCTCCTCCCCGGACGAGCATCACTGGAGTTCTTCTATGTTATTGCATCCTCTACTCAGGTGTCTCTACATTATACACCGTCAAAAGAACTGACCTAACTGTCACCTGTGGTGCATGATGGGAGCAGAGGGTCTCTGGCAGGCCTTAAAGGCACGGTACCCTAACCCTTGGAAGCCTTAAAGGCAAGGTGCCAGTTTTTTCTTTTTGTCTTGTTTCATTATTACTCTGCAATGCAGCCTACAGGCGAATGCCTGCAATTACAAGTTTTTCCTTGTGGCAATAAAGCATTGGTATATCACAATTATGCTGTGAATGTACTCTTTTCCTTATGGGTTAGGAGAGTATTTGTTTTACAATGCAAACCTATGTAATTTCGGCAGTTCTGCCATGTTGGAAACTTTTTAGGCTGCATTTATATGTTTCACATATGTGTATATATATATTTATATATATATATATATATATTTCTATATACTCCGGGATCCCGCACGTGGGCGGGGATTATTCAAAGATTATGACTATGATGAGTATACCCCTGGATGAGAACTAGGATTACAGGTAAGTAACTAATCCTTCGTGTCCTATAGAAGTCAAGGGGAAAAGTCACGGTTGCAGTTTTGGAGAAGAATGATCCTTCCCAGTGGACCCTGAAGAAACCTTGTGGAAGACATAAGGTTGGAGAGTCACCTCACCTGCGGATACCTCAGGATACCTATACTAGGGAAGCCGGGTGCCTAGGTGCGAAGTGACGTCGGAAACCGCCCTAGACCACAATGGAGGACTTCAGGAAAGATGCCGCTGGAGAAGACTGTGCAAGAGTCCGGTGGAATCCAAGGGTGGATTCTTGAAGAGAAGAACCTGCAAGCAGAGGGGACAGAGCCTATGCCACTCGAAGATGACCAGGAGGCACGGAAGAGCAATGCCCACCAATGTCGGATGTAGTCTCTGTTCCAGGCGAAGTCCAAGTGTCCAGACGGTAAAAGAGTGACGTGGTTTCAAGCTTGAGTGTTGTTCCATGACGAATCTGAGGACCCACCTACTGGTAAGCCCTTAAATACCCTAGGAAGGGGGTTAGGACAACTCAGGGGTCCCTCCCAGAGGAGGGGCTGGACAGAGGGGAGGATACTTGGATGTCCTTTATCCAGTTTCACGCCAGAGAGGGGGGCCAAGGGCTCCCTGAACTGGCTCAAACTGGAGCATGCAAGGAGGGCCCCAAATGTGCCCTTCAAAGCGGTCTGGTGGTGCTGGCAAGCGCCCCCACCCCAGCTCAAAGCTGACTTGGAGGTGGTCACACCTTCCAGTGACAGGAAACCTATTGTTCTACCTTCCCCTGCTCAAGCTTGGCTCAGCAGCAGGGGGACAGAATCGTGTCTGTGGTCGGCAGCAGCACTAGCTTGCTTGCAGATCCTGAAAGGCTGTTACCTGGAGTACAATGGGGTCCTCTAAGGGGCTTCCCAGTACATGGGCTCATACTTCCAAAAAGTGGAATCTGTGTTAGGATATGATTCCAACATCATTGATACCAAACATGACCGGGTTTGGTGCAGCAATTATATAGTTAGACATCTCGTAATGACTGATGTCCACTATATTCCTTAAAATGGCTGACCGCACTTACAAAGCCTAGATAATTGACTTAGGGGTTTGTATGGGTGTTCTGCTCATGCAGGGGCACCCTCACACTTGTAACCAAGCACCCTTCCCTCAGGACTGATGAGCCTGCTAGAGGTGTGACTTATAGGTTTTGAGTGCAGTGACCTCAGATATAAGGAAGCTTATATCTGTCGTGAGAGGTGCAAGCACCAACTCACACATGCTGCAATGGCAGGCCTGTAGTCACAGTTTAAGTGGTTTCTCATGGGTGGCACAATACATGCTGCAGCCCATGGGAGACCCCTGGTGTAACTATGCCCTGGGTACCTTAGTACCATATACTAGAGACTTACAAGGGTACACCAGTAGCCAATTGTGGAGGAACAGAAGGGCTTACCATGGTCAATTTAGGGAAGAAGCGCATTGCCTGGGGTCCTGATTAGCAGTGGGGGTAACCATGCTAAAAGGATCCTACCTTCCTACAATATATATACATATGACATGATAACCCTCAAAACCATGTATAACAACTATCACATGAAACTAGTAGCATGGAAGAATGCAGGGATGCTAACGACACAGGAGTACAAATTCCTACGAAACGACAACCCAGTAACACCTATCTTGTACTTCATCCCGAAGATTCATAAGAACCCCCAGAAACCGCCAGGTCGGCCCATAATATCGGCCCGTAACAGTCTTTTGGAAAGTACTTCGCAATATGTGGATTATTTTCTACATAATCATGTACAAAGACTTCCCTCATACATAAGGGACACAGGTGACTTTTTATCAAAAATACAGAATTTTGAATGGCAAGATGATCTCATACTGATCACCTTAGATGTGACATCTTTATATACATCCATTAACCATCTGGATGGTCTAAGGGCGTTGAAATATTTATTGGACAAAAGCCCATCTGAATACAACTTGCACAACAAAATGTTAATTCAAATGGTGGAATTTTGTCTGTGTAACAATATTTTTATGTTCCAGAACTCACTCTATCAACAGCAACGAGGTGTAGCTATGGGGGCCAGCTTCTCCCCCAGCTATGCCTGCCTACACATGGGATGGTGGGAGGAGTTGGTCCTCCAGAAAAGGCATGAGACTGTTGTTACGAAGAACATAAAAATTTGGCTCAGGTTCGTAGACGACCTCTTTGTAGTCTGGCAGGGAACACAGATAGAAGCGGAAACATTCATAGAGGAGTTAAACATCAATAACCTTAATCTACAATTCACGGCCACTTTGAGCACCAAGAGTGTGAACTTCCTTGATGTAGAGATATATATCAGGGAAGGCAAACAGGCAACAAAATTGCACCGCAAGCCTACGGTGGGCAATGCAACGTTACATGCTAGCAGCGCTCACCCCCTACACCTAATACAGAGTATTCCATACGGTGAGATGCTCCGGCTCAAACGTATATGTAGCTGTGAGGATGACCTTAAGGCAGCAAAATTGGCCAGTCAAAGGAGGTTTCTAGAAAGAGGATACTCTAAGAAATGTATTACAGCTGCCATTGCTAAAAGTAATACAGTAAGGAGAGAATCCCTCCTTGACCAAACTATATCATTGGAGGGGAGCCGATCTAGAGACACTGAACAGGAGGAAACATCTAATACCTTTTGAATCATCTTGAGATATAACAGACAAGAGAAGGCCATCAAAAAGATTATCCAGAAAAATTGGCCTTTGGTCCTACGCGACCCAGTTATAGGCCACCTAGTACCAAATAGAGTGGCCATAACATACAGCAAGGCACTCTCAATGAAGGACACACTTGTCCGCAATGATCCTAGCAATCAAATAAAGGGTACATGGCTATCACAGAGGAAAGGTTTCTTCAAATGCAGGCTTTGTAAAGCATGCCAATTTGGGGTCAATAGGACAACCTATAAGACTCCATTTGGGATTCAAGAATGGCCCATCAACAAAAATCTGACATGCAAGTCGGATTATGTTGTTTATGTGCTGGAGTGCCCTTGCGGCCTACAATATGTAGGAAGTACCATACTTCAGGGGCACAAGAGGGTACTCCAGCACATTAGGGCTATAAAAAACAAAGATCAAACATACCCTGTGGCACGGCACTTCGAGGAAGTACACGGTGCAGATCCCGAAGAGCTGAAATACTTCCTGATTGATGCCGTCCCCCCCAACAAGAGAGGAGGTAACAGGGAAAAGGCCCTAAGAAAATTAGAAACTCGCTATATACTTGATCTGGATTCTAAGCAACCAGGGGGCCTTAATGCCACTGAGGACCTTTTCACGTGTCTTTAGATAGATCTGGGATATAGAGAAGATGTCTACACATGCACACATCCAAAGGCAGAGATAGGCAACAACAGGTCCCCCAATAGTCAAACGGGCAGATTATACTGAAACCGCAAACAAAAGACCCCCATTTATTACCAACACAGTTTCTTTTAATAGAATTTTAGCTTTTTTACACTAAGGTGAAATTTGCACACAGCACTTTGTTTTAGTAATAATTTGCACAACACTTGTTATGTTCACAACGTAAGGTAGATTAGACAGAAGTTTACTTTCTAACAAATACATTGGAATAAGCACTTTAATTATGCCCATATTATTAGTCTATCAACCTCCTAACAATAGTCTATAGGGGCCAAAAATCAAGGGGGTGAAATCATAAATGAGCATATCTTAGCAACAATTTTAGATGAGTTTAAAGGGTTTTAACCAAATCCTATTTTTAGACAAGGTTTTATGGTTTTACAGTCTTAAATTCTCAACAGGAATTTTAAGGTATTCATACCTGGACGCTATTTTTAACCAAGACCTACCAATGTCAACAGACAGTATGTTGTCAGTATCTATTGTTGCTGGATGCCAAACACCAATATATAGTTTTAAATGTGCTTATATTATCATATGTATTTTGTAAAGGTTTTACGGTTGATTTATATATATTAGCAAATTAATTTTAAAGGTATTTAAACCTGGATGTCACTGTAACCGAAACCGACCTATTGGATTAGTATGTTTTCAATGTCTATGTTTGTCTCCTTACGAACAATATTGCACATGTCACTTTAAATAGATGGTGAAAAAAATGCAAAATAATGGTTTAAAAGCTAACCTCTGACTGTGAGGCGCGTCATGTGATCAAGGCCCTCCGGGGTCGAAACGCGACATGCTGTTTGTTTTGAGAGCGGAATAAAACATCTTACCAGCACTAAACTGTGGTCCGTGCTCCTGTTCGGGCAAGAATACCAGCAAGGGTAGAGCGGAGTGGCGTTGATATATATATATATATACATATATATATATATATATATATATATATATATATATATATATATATATATATATATATATATATATAATTACACCCCTGCTCCAAAAGGAAAAAGGCACGCACACAAGGATTGCATGATAATGGCTTCCTTTAATGAGATGGGCCTCCCACGACCCAGCAGCCAAAAGAGACGCGTTTCGGCTGTAACAACAGCCTTTGTCATCTGATGGACGCCATGTTTTGCATACATTATATAGTATGAAGTTCATGGAAATAGTAGAAATACTGAGAATACTACATGTTAAAACACAAACGAAATAACTGCCTAATACATAAAAAATACATTGCAGAGTGTGTACTCACAAAAGGTCAAAGTGTAAAATATAACATGTTTGATAAACTAAATCCATTAATGTTAATTGATGAATGGCGCCAACCACCTCACGTGGCACTACCATATTAATTGAGCTGTTGAAATTCATGTCATATTGTCGACCAGAGGGGCCTTAATTAATAGCGAATGCTGCTTGCCTAAAACTTGCTGAACAGAACTTTCTCATAAAAATGCAAAAAATTCTATCTGTTGCAGAAACGTTTAAATAATTATATACAATCTTACAGACATTTAAACAGTACTGCAAATACCTCATCAATCCAATTAGCGTTGCATAAAGCCTAAACCGCCACATCACTGTAGAGAACTCCCGAGGGACTTCTAGTCCCATAATGCCCTAGTGAAGTAAAATCTTTTCAATATATTGAGATATGGCAAATACTGAACATAATTGTGCACAGTACTGTTTAGGAAAGCTATGGAAGTCAATGAAGGTTAAAAACTCAATGTTTCTGCAATGTTCTCGGCAAAGATCAAAATAAAATAAAGCAACCTTCGGATTGTACTGTTCAGCATAGAATGCGTGCTTGGCAGCAGTTCAAAGGCATCGCAGTCCATCGACTCGGAAACTTCCACTGAGTGTAACAGCCCAATATAAATCACAATGCGGGGTCGGGGGAGATCCTCAGATAAAGATTGGTAAACACCGCAATCCTCACCAAAAAGAGAGAATGCTCATAAGGTGCCCAGTCACCAGTACTGCCACGGCCTGCTGAGGGAAGCTCCAGAGTGCATGGCGAAACTCAGTCTCAGAGCTGAAAATCAGGTGATTTCCCCGCGCCGAGTCTCCGTCTGCCACACCCCCCAAGCTTCAAATTACTCATCCCGGGGCTTGCTCTGGGGCAGTCGGAAAAGCACTTCCATGCTAGCTCCTCCAAGTTGTGGTAACTCCGGCCGCCCAAAACAGCTGGTGGTGCGTGAAGGAACATCAACCGCCGATGTTCAGTAATAATAATTACACCCCTGCTCCAAAAGGAAAAAGGCACGCGCACAAGGATTGCATGATTATGGCTTCTTTTAATGAGATGGGCCTCCCACAACCCAGCAGCCAAAAGAGACGTGTTTCGGCTGTAACAACAGCCTTTGTCAATCTGATGGACGCCATGTTTTGCATACATTATATAGTATGAAGTTCATGGAAATAGTAGAAATACTGAGAATACTACATGTTAAAACACAAACTAAATAAACTGCCTAATAAATAAAAAATACATTGCAGAGTGTGTACTCACAAAAGGTCAAAGTGTAAAATATACCATGTTTGATAAACTAAATCCATTAATGTTAATTGATGAATGGCGCCAACCACCTCACGTGACACTACCATATCAATTGAGCTGTTGAAATTCGTGCTGGAAAATATGAGAGATTGGAGCCTCTGGGGTGAAGGTTCTAAAGGGTGCTGTCGCTTGATTGGTTGGGTTTTTAGCCATTTCAAATGACTCTAACAAGCTAGTAAAGTGAATGTCTTTTGCATTAACTTCAATATAAAGTTTTTGATTTACTGCTTTATATATACCGTGGGATTCTCACTTCGTCGACGGGGAATGATTCAAGCATATAAATCCATGAAAGATACCAAAACTGGAAAACCACAGTTACAAGTAAGTAACTTATTTTCTTATCTTACAAAGCACAGCAGCCCTGGTCCTCTTTCACACCTTTTTCGGAGACAGAACTATTGGTGGCCATATCCAAGGTTAAACCCTTGAACATCATCCCTGGCTCCGTTTGTAAAAACCTTAGCAAACAGCTACTTCCCTTCTGGTCCACCCTGGTCTTCTCCTACCTCAAACAGTGTGCGTACCCAGACTGTTTATAAGTTCGCAAAAATCTCTGCTATACAATCATTGGACCTCGAAAACCTCAACAACTTCCGTCCAGTTTCCAACCTTCCATTCTTAGGTATGGTGATGAAAGCTACATAGCCAACAAACTGCCATCTCACATCCACAAAGACAACCTCCATCACACACCGAGACTGCAGTTCTATAGTTTGTGAACACCACTGAGCCATCACCTGGATTGTGTGAGAGGAGATCAGGGAGAAGGTCACTCTCTTCATCCTGGCCCTCATCATTAGCCGTGAGCAAGCTTATGTCAGCCCTGTCAAAGTGAGGCTTTAGGCGGTTCACATGAAGCACCCTGTGAGGGCTTCTAGGAGTACCCAGGTCCTCCAAGTAGGTGAACTCACCCTTCTTCTCCAGGATAGCATGGGGGCCACTCCACTTGTCTTGGAGTGCTCTTTGGGCCACAGGCTCCAAGACCCACACTTTCTGCCTTGCCTGGTAAACAGTCTGAACAGCCTTTAGGTCATGCCATAAATTCCGAAGTTGTTGGCTGGCCTCCTGGTTTTTCTGGCCTTCATCATGGACTCAGCCATGCGTGAACGCAGGCCTACCACATAATCTACAATGTCTTGCCTAGGAGGTTTGAGAGGCTGCTCCCATCCTTCCTTCACTAGACAAAGTAGACCCCAAACAGAAGTTCAGATTGGTTTAAGCCCGCCCCCTTCTGTGGAACCTCTCTGTAGGCAAAAAGAGGTCAAGGTAATAGGATATCCCATCTCCTTCTGAGCTTGTCAGATAGTCCCATAATCATACCTTTGAGGGTTTTGTTGAACCTTTGAACTAACCTGTTACCCTGTGGATGGTAGGGTGTAGTGAACTTATATTTGACACTACACTCTTTCCATATGGCTTTAAGGTAGCCAGACATGAAGTTTGTATCTTGGTCTGACACCACCTCTTTAGGAAAACCCACTCTGGAAAAAAGTCCTAAAAGGGCTTTAGCCACTGCAGGAGATGTAGTGGTCCTAAGGGGAATAGCTTCTGGGTATCTGGTGGCTTGGTCCACCACAACCAGGATATAACTGTTCCCAGAGGCTGTATGTGGGTCTAGGGGAACCAACAATGTTGATCCCTACCCTCTCAAAGGGAACCCCCACCACTGGTAGTGGGATGAAGGGGGGCCTTTGTAGTGCCACCTGACTTACACTGGCTAGGCACGTGACACAGGAGCGACAAATCTCCTTGGTATCATCAGACATGTGGGTCCAGTGAAAGTGTGGGATAAGCCTGTCCCAAGTCTTGCTTTACCCAAGATGCCCTGCAAGGGGTATGTCATGTGCAAGGGTTAAGAGGAACTCCCTAAAATTCTGGGGAATAACCAACTTCCTGGTCGAACAAAAGCTTGGAGTCCTTAGCCTCAGAATAAAGGAGTCCATCCTCCCAATAGACCTTGTGGGTCCCATTGACATCCCCTGACTCCTCAGCAGCTTGCTGCCTGAGGCTCTCATGTCCTCCCTTGTGGGTCCCCCTGCTCCCAGCAGCTCAGCCGTGTCAGGCCCAAGCTCCTCTTGGGCAGTCTCCTCACAAGGGGCAAGATCATCGTCCTGAGAAGACTGATCCTCACATGAAATCTGGGGGAGAATAATTTCTTACCCTTCCTACCTCTCTTGCTGGTAGCAGTCTTGACTCCGTTGGCACCTGTGTTCCTGTAAGCTTCTACTTCAATACCATTGATGAGGGGATGCTGCCTGTATTTCCTCATATTAGGAGGCCAGGCAGCCAAAGTGGCAAGGTCAGTGCCACCCTCTGATATCAGGACAGCCTCAGTGACTTCTCTGACTAGGCCAGAGCCCACTGTAGTTGCCAAGGTGAACCCAGCTATACCTTTGGAGGTAGTGCTGCTACTAGTGCTACTGCTGTGGGCACTAGGGGGAGAAGTAAAAGTATTGGTGCTTTTCTTAGGACAACTGGGATCAGATGTCCTATGGCCTTTTTGCTTACAAACAAAGCACCAAGGAGGTTTATTACTAGAGGAAGAGGAGGTTTTGGACCCATCCCCCAGACGAAGATTTTTGTGGACCTGAAGAAGGCTTTTTCTTGCTATCTTTAGATTTTTCCCCATCTTTCTCTTGGGACTTAGATGTATCTTTATTTGTCTGGTCACCCCCACCAAGAGACTTATTTCTCACCCTGGTGCAAACCCATTTGTCTGCCTTCTTTCCCAATTCTTGGGGAGAGGTCAGATCAGAGTCCACTAGGTATTGGTGCAGTTTCTCAGACATACAGTTAATAAGGATGTGATCAAGGTATACAGTCCATTATAGTCATGTGTATTACTATTATGTAACCAACCTTCCAGAGCCTTAACTGCACAGTCTATGAAATCAACCCAGTCTTGTGAAGAGGTTTTCTGAGTATCTCTGAACTTAATTCTGTGCTTCTCACAGGTAAGTCCTAACCCTTCAATAAGTGCCATGGTTTTGTAGTGGTCTGCATCCTCTTCTCTTACTGCAAAAGTTTGTTTCTACCTTTATATGTGAAGGAGAGCCACGGGATAGCTGCTCACTGCTTCTGGTGAAGTTTTTGAACTTTACAGGCCCTCTCCAGAGCAGTAATCCACTTGTAGATATCCTCCCCAGTCTTCTAAGGAGGGACTACCCTGCTAAGATTCCTAGAGTCAAAGTGTTCCTCCCTGACTCTGGAGTCTCTATTGCTGCCACCATGGGGATCTAACCCCAGTGTCTTTCTCTCTTTCTCCACTTCTAGGATTTTCCTTTCAAGGGCCAACTGCTCCTTCTTTGACTTGAGTTTGGCCTTCCCAAGTTTGAGCAGGCTTTCCCCCTATCTAGGATGGCCTCATCTAAATTAGAGTAAGTTGACCCAGCAACTGATGCTGAGGAAAGTGAGGATGAGGAAGAAAGAGGAAGACCTCTTCCTCCATGGAACCCTGTGTACCAACCCAGGGGGAGTGAAAGTGGGCCTATTGTCATGACCTCCTCCAGTACCATATGTACCCCCCTCTACAGGTATAGGGTTATCCATGGGAATCTCTTCAGACTCCCCATGGCCATGTCCAGTGACAGAGCCAGCAGTACTAAGTACCTCTTGCCCTTGTTCTGTAAGGTCATCACCTTCACCAAGGTCTTCCTCCCGGTGTGGCCTTCCAGGATTCTGGAGGTCATCTTGAAGGAGTAACTCCATAAGAAAAGACCTAGTGAGGTTAGTACCTGTTTTTAGTTTTCTAGACTTACACAGGGTCCTAAGTTCCTGGAACCTAAGGGCACTGTACCCTACACCTGAGTCTGACTAGACTCCCCAACAGTAGACATGGTACTAGTGTAGTGTGTGTACCCTACCCTAGGAATCTAAACTTTCCAGAGGTTGGAGAAAGGGCGATGCTAGACCCTTGACACCTAACCTAAATGTTTAGCAAAAAGACACTACCTATAAAGGTAGTAGTGGTTTCTTATGGAAACCCTACTGAAGGCAAAGTGGTAAAGCAATGCAAGTCTTTATACCAACCGCTGCACCACCAATGTTGGAGGCTGGCTCAATATATAGTGTCCACCTATGGTGAGGCATTATGTACTGAGTCCAGGCAACCCTTAGTAATAGTGTTTAGGTCCCCGATAACCAAAACACTCAAGGGATAGCTGTGGAGAGCAGCTAAGGCTTATTCAGAAGGGTGTAAAGCAGGTGCATTTACCACAGTCGTCAATCATTAAGCCTTCACACAAGAAAGAACCATACAAGTGTTTATAAAAATACCGTTGTCTTTATTATCACAACACTAATAACTAACTTGGTATATCTCCTACCCGAAGATATCAAATACACACAAGAAATATTTCAAAAACAGGTAAGTAGCATAGAAAAACACATGGGCCCCTATGAGGGAGCCAAACCATATACTAAGAAAGTGGTATGTGAGGTAAGTACCAAAACAAGACTGATACCCACGGATAGAGAAGCCCTGGGGAAGCAAAGAGCCACCAAAGGTGAGTAGCTAGGGACCCCAAGGCGCAAGGGTGCAGAGTGGTTACACCGGGTCAAACGTCTAAGGGATAACACAGGTAAGCTGCGGTTGGTATTTTCTTGTTTCAGGACCCTTCCCAAAGGACCCAGAGGACACAAATTGGATCAGGGAAGGTTGGAGAGCCACCCCTCCCCCCCCCCCCCGGGGATACCTAGGGAACCAGGATACTTATACCTGGGTGCACAGGTGCATAGGGGTGAAGTGGTGTTGGAACCTCCAATTGAAGCCAATGGAGGGTCTTGGAAGTCCGGCGGCTACAGCGACTCATGGACCAGGACGGTGGAACCCAAATGTGGATTCTGGATTAGCAGTACTTGAAAGCAGAGGGGTCAAAGTCCAGACCACCTAGAGGTGTCCAGGAGGCGCAGGGGCATAATGCCACCCCTTGTCAGAGGTACTTGCTGAAGCACAACGGTCTTCATGAAGCAGCTGTGGAGCCAAGGCGATGATGCATGAGCACAGGAGCCATCCACCAGCTGTCCCACGACAGATGAGTAATGTAGGAAGGTCAGTGGTCGGCAAGACTACCAACAAGCATTGGCAACCGCAGCAGTTGGGTCAAAGGAAAATCTGCGTGGTGCAGACCAGCAAGGTCTGTGAGACTAACCCAGCAAGCGTAAGTCAGCACTGGCCCTCAGCATGCAGAAGAGCCAGCAGGAATCATTGGAGCCCCCTCGAGGACCCTCTGGCAGTAGGCACAGGGAGTCGCAGGGAAGCCTCGCAGCACACAGAAGATGGAGGCCCACGATGCAGAGGATGCAGGCAGGAGCTGTGCAATGCTTGAGGCGGGGGTTTCTTGGAGCTCAAAGATCTTCCGTGAGGAGAGTCAACAAGCCTGTGCAACGGCAGACAGACGCGGTGCACAGGGATGCGGTTCAGGTCGGCTGGAGGGGGATTGTAGTCTCCCAAGTTGCAGGGAAAACTGCTCAGGCCTCTGGGGAGCCAACAAACCAGCACCTGTGTTGCAGAGCCGGGAGATGCCCATGGGACAACAGGATCAGCAAACCAGTTGTTGACGTAGAGGTGCCTGCGAATGCAGGAAAGTGACTTCTTCACTCCAAGGGAGATTCCTTCTTGCTTTGATGCATGGAGAGTCCTTGCTGATTCAGAGGATGCATGGCCATGGAGTTGCAGAAACTTAGAACCAAGAGAGTCTTGTCTTTGGTCCTGGCTCGATCCAGCAGCAGAGTTCCAGTGTCCAACAGCGGAAGTGTCTTCACACAGGTCTTGACGAATCTCAATGAAGTCCAGGACGAATCTAAGAACCCACCCTCAGGGGAGCCCTTAAGTAACCCTAAAAGGGTAAAAGACATCTTCTGCGGTAACCCAACTATTAGGGGAGGTCAGGGACGCTACTCAGCTGGCCTAGCCAGTCAGATTCTCCCAGGGGCAAGATTCAAAATGGCAGAATCAAGTGGCCACCTGGAGGAGCTCCTGGCATCTCCCTAGGGAGGAGCTGGACAGTGGGGTGGACACTCCCCTGTCCTTTGTGTAGTTTCGCGCCGGAGCGGGAGCCAAGGGCTCCTGAACTGGGCAAAACTTGTTTATGCAAGGAGGGCACCAAATGTGTCCTTCAATGCAGTCTGGTGGCCCTCAGAAGCGCCCCCTCTCTACCTAATTCTAAAGGAGAAGTGGTCAAACTTCTCCTTTGCAGGAAATCTTTTGTTCAGCTTCCCCTGCCCGAGTTAAGCTCATCAGCAGGGGGGCAGAACAGTGTCTGGGGTCGGCAGCAGCACAAGTTGGCAGAAAGACCCTGCAATGCTACACATGTAGGTATTGGAGTCCTCTAAGGAGCCCCCCCAGTACATGGTATCATGCAACCAACACTGGAGTTGGTGCAGTTGCATGATTCCAACATGTTTGATACCAAACATGGCCAGGTTTGGGGCAGCCATTATGTAGTTGGACATCTCGACTTGCCAGTGTCCGCTACATACCTTAAAATGGCTGCCGTGCACTTACAAAGCCCAGAGAATGGAGTCCGGCGTTTGTAGGGGACCTCTGCTTGTGCAGGGGTACCCACACACTTAGAACCATGCACCCTGCCTGCCGTTGGACTGAAGGGCCTACCTTAGGGGTGACTTATAGGTATGAAGTGCAGTGACCATGATATAAAGAAAACCATATATCTAAAGTGAAAGGTGCATGCACCATTTCACACAGACTGCGATAGCAGCTCTGCAGACAGTTTGCATCGACTCCCATGGGTGACACAACACATGCTGCAGCCTATGGGAAACCCCTGGTGTACCAGTGCCCTGGGTACCTCAGTACCATATACTAGGGACCTACAGTGGTACCGCAGTATGTCAATTGTGGGGTGTACAAAGAACTTACCAGCAAATTTAGAGGAGAGAGCTGTGCCACTGGCGTCCTGGTTAGAAGGATCCCAGTGAACTACAGTCAAAACCCACTGACACCAGGCAAAAAGTGGGGTTATCTATGCCAGAATGATCCTACTTTCCTACACTCCTGTGGCGGCTTTCCTGAGGAGATCATGGCACCAGGTTTTCCCATACCTGGGCGACATGCCTCATAAAAGGATCCACCTCTCATTCAGCCAGAAACTCAAATCATGCCTGTCTGAAGCTATTAAAAAGTCTAGGCCTCAAGCTGAACAAAGAGAAATCCTCTCTAATTCCATCAAGATAAGCAGTATTTCTGGGGACGGTTCTAGATACGAAGGTTGCAAAGGCTTTCCCGACTACAAAAGAATTCATTGACTCAAGGCAATAACGGCATCTCTGTCCGCAAAAGGTCCACTTCTGTAAGAAAGTACAAATCAATATTGGGGATAATGTCATCCTGCATCCCGTTGATACCAAACTGTCG
Source organism: Calotriton arnoldi (assembly GCA_963921515.1). NCBI lineage: Eukaryota > Metazoa > Chordata > Amphibia > Caudata > Salamandridae > Calotriton > Calotriton arnoldi. Next base: position 1,303,447 of record CAWUFW010002400.1, on the reverse strand, counting down.
TCTTTGTGTGCATCAATTGCAGGAACAGCGGTACGAGCAATGAGTTCAATGCCAGGGCACCTTCGAGGATGTGATTTCAATCACGCCAGAGATGAGGTTAACAATGTCGTGGTTGTTGAACACAGATAACATCTCGCAGGGTCTCTTATTCATCCCTGTGCAACCACATATAGTGATGACGACAGATGCCTCCCTGGAAGAATGGGAAGCACACATGCAGGATCTTGAAATACATAGAAAATGGACCGCTCAGGAGGCGGTGTCTCACATCAATTTTCTGGAGCTGAAAGCTTTATTCCTGGGTCTTCAGGCTTTCATTCTAAGACTCCGCAACGTTTCGGTCTTAGTGAGAACGGACAACACTGCCACCATGTTTTACCTCACCAAACAGGGAGGAACAAGGTCAAGGATTCTCTCTGCTCAAGTTCAACAGATCGGGGATTGAGTGCTAATCAACAACATCACCCTAAAGGTAAAGCAATCACCCTAAAGGTAAAGCATGTCCGGGGGGAACAGAACGAATGGGCGGATACCTTAAGCAGGACAGAAAAACATTGCCACAAGTGGGAACTCAATCAACGGCAGTTGAAGGGGGTGTTTCACTGTTGATGAACCCCAAACCTGGATCTTTTTGCTACCCTGCAAAACAAGAAATGCAAGTTGAATGCCAGCAGGTACCCTCAGCCAGGGTCTTGGGGAAATGCATTCCACCTGGCATGGACGAGAATGTTCGCATATGCTTTCCCTCCATTTCCACTGATTCCCAGGGTCATCCGAAAAATGAAACAGGAGCCTTGCTGTCTGATACTAATAGCCCCAACGTGGCCAAGACAATACTGGTTCACCGAGCTTCTTCGCCTATCGGAGTGTTAACATCTTCCATTCCAACCTGTAAAGGATCTTCTTTCAATGAACAAGGGACAAGTACTTCAACCACAGAGTCACCCTCTCAATTTGTCCACTTGGCTCCTCACGACACTGGGTTCGGAGCAGTAAACATGTCAGAGGATTGCAGAATGTTTCTCCAGCACGCTCATTCTCCGTCCACAGCAAAATATTCAGCAAAATAGAGGAGGTTTTGTGTCTGGTGTAGCTTTCAGTCGCTGCATCCCATTTCATCTTCTCCGGAGCAGATTCTTCCTTATCTTCTACAACTTGCAAAGTCAGGACTGGCTCGCTCCTCGATTAAGGTACACCTGGCGGCGATCTCCAGATTCATGAGGTGCGATGGGGAATTCTCTCTGTGATCCAACTGACTGGTTAAGGAGTTTATGAAGGGCGTATTCCGGGTTTGTCCTCTGGTAAAACCTCCGCCGGTGGCATTGCAGCTAAACACAGTCTTGTCTCGGCTTATGAGGGCCTTCATGAAAAGTAGTCTTTCTTTTGGCTGTTATCTCTGCGAGGAGAATACGCAAAATCCAAGCCTTGACAATCCATGAGCCATATTTGCAGTTTCAAGAGAATAGAGTCATTTTGAGGACCAGCCCCAAATTCATCCCAAAGGTGCCAAAAAAAATTCTCCTCATTGAGTCCATTGTGTTGCTAACATTTTTCAGTATCCCTTCTTCGCCAGGTGAAAGAGCCTTGCACTCACTTGACATTAAACGCTGTCTCAAGTTTTACCTTGGCAGAACTAAAGTGTTCAGGAAATCTGATCAGCTATTAATTTTGTTTGCCTTGCCTAAGAAAGGACAAGCTCTGTCAAGAGCGAGTATCGCTCGATGGGTATCTGCAGCTATCACGTTACCTATCTGTACACTGTGGTTCTCCAGTATTAATATCTTTCGTAAATTTATGTGCGACCCACCCTCCTCCCCGTTAAGGCTCACCATTGTTTTACCTCTTACTTTCCTTGTGTTACACTTGTGCTTTAGATCTGAAGTATGGTGGCTCTGTAGGTGATGAGTGCTTCAGGGTCTCTGCTCTGATTGGCTGAAGTTTGGGTGCATTAAAACAAGGTCAATTGGTTAGCAATGTCTGTGGTTTTCAATGGGGCTTCTTAGGCCTATCTATTAGCACTGCTTTTTTATTGCTGTTGCCGTGGGACGCCCATCATGAACACGAGGAAGATTCAAGCATGTGAATCTATGAAAGATAATAATACTGGAGTACCACGGTGTACAAGTAAGTAACTTGTTTTATATACAACAAAAAAGACAGAAGGTCAAGGCACTCAAGACCAGCACTAGTCAGTATAGTTTTTCTGTATTCATAGCAAAGATATGGTGCAAAGAGCCAGGAACGTGACCTTCCTACGTCCCTAATTTTTTGGTAAACCAAAACCACATAGAACAGACTAGCTCAGCACACAACTATGATCAAGTACAGTTTCCAAAAAATATATATATATGCATTAATATCCAATCGTCAGTGATTAAGAATCAGCAGAATGTCTCCCAACAAAATCAAGTAAATCTTTGATTTGCTAAAACAAGTCCTTCCTTTATTGTTTTGTTCCTTTATTCAAAATTCTTTAAAATCGTAACACAGAATTCATAGCCAATGTGGGATTGGAAAATCCATAGAAAGTTCAAGAAGAACTGGATACCATAATTGCGATTTCCAAAGCGGCGTCAGCAGGATCACTTTTGTCTTCTGCCGCCTGACCAACTCTGTGAGTCTGGCTGTCATTGAAAACTAAGGCAATGCATACCCCCAAAACTGACTCCAATCTTGGAGAAAGGCATCCGTTGCCTCTGCTAGAGAATCCGGATGCCAACTGAAAAAATTTGGGAGCTGATGGTTGAGTCTTGAAGCAAAAAGATCCACCTGTCTTGAACCCCACCAATTTATAATCCTCTGAAACAGAGAGGGATCCAGTTTACATGTGCTGTAATCTTTCAAGGTGTCTTGATTGCCAGTCCGCAGACTGATTGAGTCTCCTCAGCAGGTATTCCACAGTTACCGACAACTTCTGCTCCAGACAATGGTTCCAGAAATCCTTGGCCAGGTTCGCCAGCACCTTAGACCGGGTACCCCCTAAGCGGTATATATATATCTCACCGCCGAGATGTTGTCCAACTTCAAAAGAATGGAACAAGACACCTTGTTGGCCGCTAAACTCTGCACCACCAAGGATCATGTGAGGCGTTCCAGACAATTGATGTGGAGCGCCTCCTCTTGCTCTGACCACTCTCCTCCTGTGGTAACCACAGCGTGCGCCCCATCCCTGACGACTGGTGTTGTACTTGATAAACAGGTCTGGAACTCCCTGCCTCTCTCCACCCGCAGCATTTCCAACCACTGGGCTTTCAGAAGGGCTGTGAAGACCTGGCTTTTCTCTGATCATTAGTTCCTCTTGCGTACCGCCTCACCGTGCTGTTTCATAGCGCTGGGACGTCCCTTCGCTGGGACAGCCATGCGCTCTATAAATATTCTAACATAACATAACAGGTCCGGGGCTGACCAAAAGGTGGCTCTGCCGTTCCAGGCCTGCATGTGATTTAGCCACCAACGGAGTTCCGTCCGGGCCTCTGTAGAAAGAAAAATCTCTTGTGCATATGTGAGGCCCCTCCTGAGGTGCTGTGCCGTCTGGTGTTGCATGGCCCATTAATGAAGTGGACCCGGAAAGATCGCATGGATAGACGAAGACAAGAGGCCTACAATCTTGGCCAGATTACTGAGGGAAATCTTCTCCCTCTCCAACTTTTTGCACAACTCCAGACCGATTAGAAGCATCTTTTTCTGGGTCGATTGGAGGAACCGTCACATTGTGTCGACCTCGAATCCCAAAAAAGGTCATTTGTTGAGCCGCAACAAATTCCGATTTCTGAACGTTCACTTTAAACCGCAGGTCTTGCAGAAGAGTCTTAGTCATCTGAAGTTGGGAGGCTAAAGGTGATTTTTCCTGGTGCATCAGGAGAATGTCGTCCAGGTGCACTATTAGCTGAACTTCCTGTCCGCAAAGCCATTCCATGACCGGCCGCAACACCTTGGTGAAGCACCAAGGCCCTGAGGACAAGCTGAACGACAGGCATGTGAATTAAAAAATGTGTCCTTCGCACTCGAACTGTAGAAATCGTCTGTGGCAAGGAAAAATTGGAGTGTTGAGGTAGGCGTCGTTTAGATCTAGCCTTACCAATCAGTCACTGGGCAACAGAATATCTTGTAGGAGGTGAATGCACCCCATTTTGAAATGGCGATACACCACTCATCGATTGAAATCTTTCAAATTTATGACTGGTCTGAAACCTTTGTCTTTCTTCTCCACCAGGAAAATATTGCTTCAGCACTCCCTGCGATGAAGGCAGAATGGGTAATTGCCCCTTTTTCTAGAAGCTCTCTCACCTCTTGGTTTACAACCTGTGTCCCTTCCTGTGAAAAGACCGAGAGATGGGAGTGTTGACAGGGCTTACCATAGAACTCTATGTGAAAGCCCCTCAAGGTTTGAAGCACCCACGCGTCCCCTATTATGGACGCCCAATTTTGACTGAACCATTGTAGTTTTCCCCCCACCTCTAGTAGGGAAGAAGGGATATCACTTACCTTTGGTGCCACCTGGCATGTTGCTGGCTCCTCGGAAGGCTCCTTTGCTGCCACGTCATCTGCAGGGGTAGAATCCTCCAAATTTCTTGTTTGAAGTTTATGGAGGTTGAAGTTACACGCTCTCCAAAAATCTGTTGGTTGAAGACCTTCTTGATGGACGTCTGAGCCTTGTCCAGGGATGAGAAGGTATTGACGAAGTGTGATAGCTCCTTAATGAATGGTTCTCCAGAGACCGGGCTAGCTTCTCTGGTGGCCAACTCACCCAACCTGGGTTCTATCTTGATAAGCAAGGAGTGTCTGCATTCCTTCGATGAGGCACAGTTGGCATTGCCTAAAAAACATAGGGCCTGTTGAGTTCAACCTGACAATATAGTGGGGTCAGTCATATGACCGGACTCCTTGGTCTCTGCAGCCATATCCAAAATTTTGGTATGTGGCCCCAAAACATCTAAGACCTTATCCTGACCGGGTCACCAGGAACGGTCCATGCCCTTCTTAGGGTCTTTGACAAATTTTGTAATGAACTTCGCCATTCTGGCCACTACTTTGGGCAGTGAGGGTCTAGGGCCCTCAGACACCCCCAGACCTCCTGGCCACATAGCGCGCCACTTTAGACGCTGGAACCCAGTCAGACGAACTGGAATGTCAAATTTCCTCTCGGTTCAACATACCCGGCACCTCTGCGGAGTCCTGTCCACTTTTTTCGTCCAGCCTGGGTCTCTTGGCACCCCTTTTTGGTCGCCACGGTCTGCTCGGACCTGGGTTGTCACCCGAGTTCCCATCAGGGGTTTCTGAACCTTCCCCGGCATTATCATCTATTTCTTGGTGGGAGCAGGAATCGTCCTCTAGGGTATATCCAGGCTGGGAACAATCCTATGCCTCCAGGGCATCCAGGCGCCTTTTCAGGAAGGCCAAACAAAGCCTCTCAAAGGTGTCAGAGGAGGTAGCGGTCGCCCTAACATTGGTGTTCGGTCTGGCCTTGTTTTTATCCTTAGGGGTCCCCTGATTGTCAGTAGGAGGCTCAAGACTCAGGCCTTCCCCAGTCAGGGGTAATAAACTGCATTTCACTGTCAGTTCAATGATTCTTTGACTCGGGGGTTCCAGAGCTGAAGAGACAGCCCTCTCCAGGGATGCGTTTATGGCATCCACTAGCTCCTTGTGAATGGGGAGAAGCATCTGCTCCTCCTCAATGGACTCCCAATAGTCATCAAAGGCACCTGTCATGGCTGATCAGGTGAAGTTTGAGGTAAATAGGCTGGAATACTGAGGTAAACCGATGTACAACACTCCCTAGCAGGCCCAGGCAAATTTGGATTAGCCAATGCTTGTTGGCTCTGCTCGTATAAACTCTAGACCGGTCCTCAAGATACAACGGTCATAAGGAGAAAAAGCTCTGGGTGCGAAACCGCTTATCAGGAGCAGAAAACTAAGCAATTGAGGCAAGATATGCAGAACTTGTGTCATCTCGTGCGCTTGATGAGCTGCTTGCTCTTCACTGGCAGCGGAAGGGGAAAGAGCTACGAGATACTGAGACGCGCACCATGGAATGCGTAGAATGTGAAGAATGCCACAGGGAGGGGCGCATCTTCCTTTCAGGAAGAGATGCACACTCTCTACTCCTCCTACTGGGGTTGTCAGGCTACAGCGCTTCTTGTTGCAACGAAAGGAATGCTTCAGGAGGTTGCACATATGCCGCGCACCGCCCCCAACACTTCCGGCAGACTGCGCGTCACGCTTTAGAGAGGAGGTGCGCAGGGAAGGAGCGGGGAGAGCACTGCGATGGATGGAAGTACCTCTATGCCCCTATCAGAGACAAAGGCAGCGCCGCACTGAAGGGGTTAAACCAGAGGTGCCTGTCTAAGTAGGTAGAATCATGTACAACACCACCCATTAGTCAACGCGCCCTGTAGTCAATCTCAGAAGTGCCCGGCCGCACCGTGGACTCTTCAGCCCTACGCGCCCCCTATAGGAAAACAAGCCGCATCGCACCAGGGGAAGCCTGTTTGAGATGGGGAGAGCCTAACGCATGTGGTAGCTGGACAAAGGCCAAAGCATTAACGTTCAAATAAGGCTTACAGTGTAGAACAACAAACAATTTCCAAGACATTAAAGAAAAGCACTTAACTGGCTGCTGAGCAGCGAAGAAAGATGAAGTTATTTTCCTTGATGTAGGATACATGGGACAAACTCTATGGTTGTCATGTTGAGTTGTTGCAAAGCCTCATGGGATTTGTAGTCTTTGAATGAAATATGTTTTGTTAAGGCTGCTGAGTGAATAAAATAAAAGAGTTAAGCATAATCTGAGCTTCCTGTCCTGACACAGAATTGAAGGTGCAGGCCGCAATTGGTTCACCTTCTTTCTGTTAAACCGCTCTCAAGTAGTGAAAATTGGAAGCTCTGTCTTAAAGCCAGTTTGCCTTCAGTAAGGCATCCCCCAAGGCTGGATTCTCTCTCCAACCCAAATCATTCTCTTTCTTGAGCCTCTCTGTATGACCCTTAGAAACCCTGCGAACCTTTTTCACTTGTGCGCAGACAATAGCCAACTCCACTTGAAGGTCACATCCCGGGACTACATCTCCCTCCTGTCCACCATCTCAATAAGAATTCAGTCATGGACGGCATTTTAGCACATTCAATTAAACCCTGCGAAAACAGAATTCTTTCTTATATTTCAGAAGAAAGCTAATCTATCTTTACAAGATGGAAATCCTCCCTGCCTTGGAGTGCTAACCCTTCATTGTTCAGAATGCCAAGTCACTTGCATTCACCCTCGACAGCTGACTCAAACTCCAGAGTCATATTGCAGCCGTGGCAAAGTGCACCCAGTTCAAAATGAGAATGCTGTGGGGGATCAAGTAGCTCATCCCAGAACAGGTTCTAAAATCAGTTGCACAAGCGTTGGTTCTTTCCAGCTTGGATCTCACTCCTTTCAAACATACCTAAAGCTCACTTAGGTTCGCTCAGAACGGTTCTACCTTCTGTGGCCCACTTTGTACCGATCACAAGAACTTTGACCACATTACTCCTGTAGAGGCAAGATCGCCCAATTTAATACTGCCTGCACTGCACAGAACATACACGGTTCACTTGGTTTCGTTTAGAGATATTTCTGAATCAGCAAATGTATATGCAGAGCACTCAATGAATGTACAAACAAAATACTTAATGTCAGAATGCTATGTGAGACGGCTATGTGAGACAACACCTCACCCTGTAATTATTTGGATTTTGTTTTTATGTATCAAAAATATATACAACCCTAAAAAAACTATCAGCAGGAAACCGGCCAGCCCTATGGGTCCTGTGGATACTGGATAGTATTGTCAGCGCCTCTAACATGGAATGGGGAGCCAGAATACCTCACAGCTTCAACCAGCCATTGTTGTCCGTTATGCAGAATGACAGTTGCGGGGCACTGTCACTGTCAAGGCTCCTCTACTGTCTGTGGCACGATGTGAATCTGCAGGCTCCTCTGCAACCCTAGCAGAATGTGCTACATTCAGTTAACAGAATGTGTTGTTTCCAATCTAACTCAGTAAATATAGGCACCCACATGCGTGGTGTGCACACCTATAAAATGAGGCAAACGCCTTTTTTTCACCCTGTTTTCTCTGCCAATGCTGTATAGTATGGCTAAAAATCATTGGCAAGGCCAGTAGGTCCCAAAGGCAAGACCTATTGCCTTTGATAGTGCTCGTTCATGATGTTTCTAAACCATATTCATAAGATGTCAAGTTATGCAGTGGATTCTTTTCCCTTCTTAGCTTTAGGGTACCTTGTCCCTTAGCAGCTGGGCTAGAAATTGATATTATACTTGTCAATTTCAACACTTTCACTGAGTAGGCATTTGTGTGTCCTATGCGGCACATCTCCATATCTTTGTATATGCGCACCCTCATGAAATAGCATGGTTCAATAGAGCCATTACAAAATAATGGGGTAACCCAATAATCGTCACCAGACCTGGGTACAATGCAGGAATGAGAAATTGGTCCGTGACTGCTTTAGAAAGAAATAAATTGCAATAGTTCCTGCGTGTGTCAGCAATGTTAGTCAGACACTAGTAATCAATACCATTTAGAAATGAGACTACATACCCTAGTAGCAAGATTGAAATTCTTCACAGCGTACAGTTAATGTTAGCAAAAAGAAAGAAGCGCCAAAAATTATTTAAGTTTTAAGTATATTTATTCCATATACTTAAATTTGATCAAAATTTATTAGACATTTGAAAAGATGCGAAAGGTTGCTCGAAAGGGGGAGTGAGGGATGGGTGTGCTCGTGATGAATAGGGATAGGTGGAAGTCACTAGTTTAAGAATACACACATTTTGAATAATTATAATAACCTGGTAAGACGACCAGTACAGAATGTCCTAAAGAAATTATTTACATCATGTTATACAGTTTCTTTGTAAATGCATCAATGCAGCATCAAAGGATGGGGAGATATGCGGTACAGGCCCTGTGTGGGTGGGGAGCGTCGACGTTTCGACTTGACTGATGCATTGAGGGTGACTTAAACCTCAGCTGCGAGTCTTCTTCAGGACGAGAGGGGGGGGGGCAACCTAGTCCTGGTGCCGCACCAGCATCACAGGCGTAACAACGATGAATGGATGGAAATTGCCAGGTCGGTGTATTCCCCTGGGTTGAGGCTGAATTCCACTTATGAGGACCACAATTGTGAAGTCCTCAACGGTATTAAAGACCGTGATTTAATGATTCCATGGTGGTTCAACGTCAGAATTAATCAGATGAGTGATCCCTTGGAATGAAAGGAAACGGGCGCCGCACGCCTCGAGGAAGTCGTCCTGCCGATGTGAAGTGCAAGCAAATTCTGACGTTGAACCACCATGGAATCATTAAATCACGGTCTTTAATACCGTTGATGACTTCACAAGGGTGGTCCTCATAAGTGGAATTCAGCCTCAACCCAGGGGAATACACTGACCTGGCAATTTCATCCATTCATCGTTGTTACGCCTGTGATTCCGGTGCGGCACCAGGACTAGGTTGCCCCCCCCCCTCTCGTCCTGAAGAAGACTCGCAGCTGAGGTTTAAGTCACCCTCTATGCATCAGTCGAGTCGAAACGTCGATGCTCCCCACCCACACAGGGCCTGTACCGCATTTCTCCCCATCCTTTGATGCTGCATTGATGCATTAACAAAGAAACTGTATAACATGATGTAAATAATTTCTTTAGGACAGGCCATTCTGTACTGGTCATCTTACCAGGTTGTTATTATAATTATTCAAAATGTGTGTATTCTTAAACTAGTGACTTCCACCTATCCCTATTCATCACAAGCACACCCATCCCTCACTCCCCCTTTCGCATCTTTTCAAATGTCTAATAAATTTTGATCAAATTTAAGTATATGGAATAAATATACTTAAAACTTAAATAATTTTTGGCGCTTCTTTCTTTTTGCTAACATTAACTGTACGCTGTGAAGAATTTCAATCTTGCTACTAGGGTATGTAGTCTCATTTCTAAATGGTATTGATTACTAGTGTCTGACTAACATTGCTGACACACCCTGGTTCCCACCCCGACCTTTTTTCCAACGTGAAGAGTGCCTGTCAGGCACTCTTTTTGTTCAGGTCAGGCAGCCAGGCGCTATACATGCACTAAATGTGCAGGCGCCTGGCTGCCTGTGTTGATCTCTGCCGTGCTGAAGATGTCACAGTCATATGGGCTTGACATTCTTAGCCCGGCAAAGGATCTCCCACTCATGATGAGGGGAGTGTCACTGATAGATAGCCTCGGAGCTGGGCGCTTCAATTTTAAGCCCTGAAGTGCCCAGAGCCGAGTGTCTTCACTGACATCTCATCTTCCCAATGAGAGGAAGCAGCAGTCCCAACCTTCCTGGAACCTTGGGATCGTCCCTCCCACCACATGTGACGCTGCAGCTGGTAAATTGGATGTTTTTTTTATTGTTTGGTGCGTGCGTGCATGCATATGTATGAATGTATGTGTATTTGTGCATGCTGTGAATGCATGGGTGTGAGCGAGTGTGCATGTGTGTGCGTGCGCGCGCAAGTGTGTGTGGCCCGCCGCCCCCCCCATGCTCAAATTACCGGCCGCCACTGGATCAAAACCTGCTTTTCTTGTACTCGTCAAATTGCTAACGTGGGGTCCAGTCACCAACAGTGGCTGATCTCTCTTTTTGGTTGTTTTTTTGTCAAATCACCGGCCACCACTGGTTCAAAACCTGCTTTTCTTGTACTTGTCAAATTGCTAATGTGGGGTCCAGTCACCAACAGTGGTTGATCTCTCTCTTTTTTTTTTTTTCCATAACAGATTTGATTGGATTTTAGCAAAATATTCAGGCCAACTCGGCCTACATACAAAATTAATTCATAGAGCAAATTCTCAGAAAAAATGGAAACACAACAACATTGCACAGTTGGTCCCCAACCATCCCCACATACCCCACAGTTCAGCAATTAAATCATCATTCAGGTACAAATTCTCAAGGCCCTGCCTTAAAATGTTGTATTTCCGCTTCAAGTCGGTGCTCTAGGGTGGGAACCGGTGCCAGGAATACGCCTCTGTAATCAGCCCACCTTTGCCAAAACTCTGCATGTTTTTGAGGGCATCCTCTTGCCTAAAACACTGCCACCTCCAGCCCCATGTAGTAATCTATCCCCTTCTTCCAGGCTCCCACCGAGGGCGATGTAGTGGCCTTCCACGATCTGGCGATATCCCTTTTCGCTAGCGTGAGATCTAAAAATAATTGGTGTCTTTTGTATCTGTTGCCTCTTATTCCCTCAGTGCTGTGAAGCAAGAGTAATTTCGGCTCTAATGGTATTTCCCAGGAAAGGACCTCTCCCAGGCAAGACATCCCACCCCCCCCCCCCTCAAAAAGAGATCCAAAGCCACACAGCTCCAGACAGTATGGAAGAAGATGCCCTCTCCAACCCCATCCTCAACCCCACAGCGAAGGCGCAATGAGGAGCCAATGACACCCCTTTTTGGTTGTTTTTGACTCGATATTATTCCTTCGTGTATGCCACAGCTCTTAGGCTTTCAGCCATGCATGTCCCTAACCGTTTGCAGACGGTGGTCCGCGGCTTAAATCCATGTAAATGGTACTTGATGTGGTGTAAAGTAAACTCCACTTGCAGTAAATACACTATTGCTTATAGACATGGGGGTGCGCAGGGGGGGCAAGGAGGGGCGCTTGCCCCCCCCCACCCCTGGATCGCCGGTCCGTCCGGTGCAGGACGTACAGGTGGTGACGTGGATGGTGCAGCCCTGTGTGCAGAATTTATTAAGGGGAGGCGGCGCCCCTTTAAATAAGTTGCACTCAATTCAATTCAGCTGCCTGGTTTCTTTTTCTCAGGTAAATTCAGGCACTCCGTAACTTGCCCCTCCCACCCTCCCCCAAGTCAGCCCCCACCGTCAACTATGAGGCAGCAGGGTCACACTAAATGATACAAGTAGTTACTTTAAGGCGCGAGGGGAGGCGCCTTACGGTAACTACTTGTGTCATTATTGACAGCCCCCACAGTGGTGTTTGTCTGCAGGGCCGTCAATATTAAGAGCGCGAGAAAGCGCTTGCAATGACGGCCCTGCTTGATGAGCGGGAAAACTGCTGCTGATCGGCAAGAGAGAAGTTCCGGGCCTGGCTGCTCCCACAGCTTGAAGTAAGCATAACCTCTCCTGTTTTAGCTCCTCACTTGCTGAAAACCGTGACTCCAAGAACTGGCTTCCCTCTCTTTCCTCTCCTTGCTTCATTTGTTCACCTTTGAAATGGATCTAAAAAGGAAGTAATACTTTTGCTGGAAATGTCTTTTTCTGACATTTTTCTATTCCAAAGTGCAGCCTCGGGATGGAGAGAAAAAAAAATGTTAAAAATACGAAAAATAAATAACTAAATAAAGCAAGACAGAGTGGTCACAAAGTGGCCAGCTTGGTTTTATTCACACCCAAACACATTAGCGCCACTTTACAGACTTTGCCAGTGAAGCACTACTTTCATTTTTTCTCGTCTTTGAATAGCATTGTTTTCCTCAGGTGAGGAAGTTCACCATTCCTGGAGGTAATGCGATATCTGGTTGATGCGTGGTGTAGAAAACGTTTAATGTGATCCTTATCAACTGTTTTCCTTATATAATAATAATAATAATAATGACATTTGTAGAGCGCGTGGTTACACTAGGCTAGTGTGTCCCCGCGCTACGGTGCAGTCGAGAGAGACATCATTCCCAGACCACCCCCCATATACGGTACAGCAACTCGAAAGCTACTCAGTGGGGAATAGAAAAGTTTTCAGCTTTTTATGAAAAATCAACTCCGAGGCCTCCATCCGAAGCCCCCACGGGAGTTTGTTCCATTGCTGAGCTGCCCTGAAACTAAAGGATCGCCCACCCATCCTTACCCTCCTGACTCTGGGAATAATAACCTGTCCCGTCCCGCTAGATCTTAATTGGCGGGAGGGGACATACGGAGTCAGAAGGTGATGTAGGTATGTGGGCCCCTTCCTTTGTAGAATCCGATGGCTCACACAAAGAGCTTTAAACAGGATTCGCTCCTTAATCGGGAGCCAGTGAAGGGTGACCAGGGCCTTCCTGGAAGAGGCTCGCCTAGGTAGCATCAGAACCAGGCGGGCTGCTGCGTTCTGGATACATTGAAGCCTCTGTACACAGTTGACATTAGCCCCCAGGTAAAGCACATTTCCATAGTCCAGCCTCGATGTTACCAAAGCATGAACCATGGTCTTCCTAGCTACGGTAGGCAGGAGGTCCAGGGTCTTGCGGAGTCCACGCAAGATTCCAAAACAAGTTCCTGCCACCCGCCTAGTATGATGCTCAAACGAGAGCTTAGGGTCAAGCCACACCCCTAGGTTCTTCACCTGTTCACTAGGACCGGGGATAGGACCCAGGGTCTGTGGCCACCACGCCGATGTCCACACAGAAGGTGCCTTGCCAATAACCATCACTTCTGTCTTGCTCCCGTTCAGTTTAAGGCAGTTGTTAGCCATCCATACCGCTAGTTCTTGCAGGCAGGAATTAAAATTAGTAGCTGCCTTCTCGTCCGACTGTGTTAGAGACACCACCAGTTGCGTGTCGTCAGCATAGGACACGGCTTTGACCCCAAACTTTCCAGTGATGTCTGCCACTGGGGCAACATATAGGTTAAATAGGGTCGGGCTAAGGGTGGACCCCTGTGGCACCCCCTGTTTAAGCCCAATGCTCTTAGATAGATAAGGTCCCTGTGCTACCTGAAAACTGCGGTCCTGCAGAAAGGATTCCATCCATTCCAATGCCTTCCCCCCCACCCCTCCCCTCCTGAGACACTGAAGCAACGTATGATGAGCAACAGTGTCAAAGGCGGCACTCAGATCTAATAAAATTAAGGCCGCCGTCTGACCCTCATCAACGTACTTCCGGATGGTCTCAGTGGAGAGGAGCAAAGCCAATTCAGTCGAGTACGCCGCTCGAAAACCGGACTGAGTGGGGTGGAGAAGACTATGTTTGCTAACATGGGCCGTCAGCTGAATGTTCACAACCTTCTCTGCAATTTTCGCAAAGTAAGGGAGTAGCGAGATGGGACGCAAATTGTCTAGCTGGTCCATGCTGACATTCGGCTTCTTCCTCAGCGGTAAGACCACAGCCTCCTTCCATTTTTTTGGCACAATGCCTGAGCTGAAAGAGAGCTCTAACAGATGTCTGATGCAAGGTTCAAGGCAATCCATGCTCCCTCTCAGCACCCTTGGCCTTGCAGGGTCACTGGGAGAGCCGGACTTGATGCTACTAGCTATCTTCATTAGGGTCTCATGATTAGGGGTACTAAAAGTATCCAGATATTCTTCTCCCTTTATGTTAGTGGGGGCAGCAACCACAGAGCGCCCCTCCCTTGCAGAGACCGGGAAGGTGGAATAAATTTTCTCTACAAAAAACTCTGCTATCCGATTACAGGACTCCACTGAGCTTATACTCGGTGCTGCGATCTTATCCAAGGATGAGATCTCTTTGTAGACGGTGAACAATTCTTTGACTGAATTTTCCGCTCTCTCAATTCTTTCCTTATAATAGGAAGCCCACGTTTTTCTGATAAGGGTATGATAGAGCTTAAGACTAACTTTGTATTCAGACTTCATCTGGGCCGAAAAATCCCTTCTCCATCGTCTTTCAAGACGTTTACAGGCCGCTCTTGCCAGTCTCAGTTCGTCTCCGAACCAGGGGGCAGATTTTGCTTGCCTTCTGGGTGCCTTTGCGGCCCAGGGTGCACAGCTGTCAAGTGCTTCCGAAATGCACCTATCTAAGGCCTCACATGCCGAGTCAATCTCCCCACCACCCGGGGGCCCCCCCAGTGAAAGGGCCTTGCTAAAGTTGTCTTGCGAGAAACTCGCCCACCTCCTGTGTTTCAGCTTAAGTTCAACTTTCGCTAGAGTCTTTTGAACCGACATCCGCACCTTAAAAGGGATCACAAAATGATCCGACCAGGGAACTGGAAGCGGCTGCTCAATTTCTAGAGCATCCCAATTAGCAAAAATTGGGTCAAGTAGATGACCTCGAAGATGCGTAGGGCACTCCGATTTAAGTGTCATCTGTAATGCTGCCAATTCCTGGCAGATCCCTTGCGCCCCAGAAACGGAGGCGTCATCAAAGTGCAGATTCAGATCTCCTAATAGCAAGTTTCTCATACCATAATGCTGGATGGACAAGGCGCTCAATCAGCCTAGGCGTGAACCGTGTGGAGGGACCTGGGGGTCTGTATACCAGAATCCCCTTTATAATATAATTATTCGATACAGTTATAGAAAAAAATCCCGCTTCACTGTCCACAATGTTAGTCGGCTCGAGGGTGCACTGTATGGAATGTTTAAAAATTATTGCAATCCCCCCACCTTTCCCCGTGGGTCTGTCCACCCTGGTGATACCATAGCCATTAGGAAGGGCCTCCAAGATATCAGGGGCTGCATCCTCAGTAAGCCACGTTTCCGTGAGGAACAGGACATCTATCTGACCTTCTAAAAGATGGTCATGAATGTTCAATCTGTGCTTCCTCATGGAACGGCAGTTAATCAAGGAGAGGCTCAGTCTCTGGCCAGACTCTCTAGGCTTTAACTGCGGGCTAACAGGGATTGCACTTCCTGCTACTTCCATCTACCTTTAAGCTATGCTTGCACTCCTCTCCCAACACGGGGCACAGGGCATAGAGCTGGTGAAGACTATACTGCACACCTAGGGCCGAACCAACAGGGGTTCTGGCCCAAGGCCCCTGCCGGCCGCGGACGGGCACAGACGGGCTTGCCTCTGGGGCGCCTTCGGCGCGCCTTCGGCGCGCCCGCTGCGCGGTCGCTGGGGCATAAGACCTAAATAGTCGTGCTCTGCCTCCAACTAGAGCGCTAACCGCTCCGATGCGGAAGTGCCTGGCTCTCCCTGCCCCGCCCTCCGCGCAACGGTACTAGCTACCGCGTCGGGGCGGGCAGGAAAAAACACTGAGCCCAGGCCTCCACTCACCCAGTAAGTGCAGTAGCCCCCCTTGCAATTCCCCAAATTAAAAAGCACAATTAAAATGTAAAACCAACTCTGGGCAAAAGAGAGACAAGAGAATACTGCCTAATTCGGCCGTACCGCAAACCGGATCGGGGGGACACTGCCACCGTCCTCCCTACCGTCCTATTAGTTTATAAACTGTGTACTGCAGCTTTATGTTCATGAATGTGGTCTTTTAAAACCATACTCCTTATGTTTTGTAAGGATTTAAGCAATGGACATTGAAACGGGTCCCTTCTGGGCCCTGTAGTCATGTCCTTTGCTTTTCAGGCATAAACCCTTGTTGATTTCTGAATAGTGAGTGCACAAGGGCCATCACTGAAACTATATTGACGTTCTTGCATTTGGAGTTGGTTTACACCTTTTAGATACAAATTGGTGCTTAAATTAGCAGTCAGATTACGGCATGTTTTGCTTATTTTTGGTATCCTCAAAGTGTCGGTATGATAAATCGTTTATTTAATTGGGGAAGATGTCAATTTTTGTTAAAGTACATCTCAGGCTGTGTGAAATATTGGTACATAGAGGAATGCTATGTAAGGTGCTTTATTAGGGGTAAGGGTTTCAGTTGGTTATGCGAAACTTGAGAGGAGCCGCATTGTGTGTTTGTGATGCAACTCCGCCTAGAAGTTGGTTTAGTACCTGTGGTGAGTGTGAAGTGAGCTAACCCCCATTTCATGAACAGAAATAGGATTGTTGTTTTGCATTGGGGGGGGGGAGGGGTGGAGGCGGCAGTATAGAATGACTTAATTGACAGCTCGTTGTGGTGGCATATTTGTGGGGTTTCGCTCTTTTCTGTGTGTGCTTTGGGGGTTATTTCTGAGGAGGGCCTCTTCGGGGAGTTGCAGCTAAAGCCACTTGTGTGGGCTATGTCGCTGGGAGTACTGTGCTGGTATTAAGTACCCCATGCCGCGGCATTGTTATTTTACCTTTTTGGCGGGGGTTGATATTAATGTTGTTTGGAAGAAATAAGTATTGGTATGAGGCCCACCCTTTATGTGGGTCTTTGTTTGGGTGAACTGCAGAGCTTTGGTGACATTGTGGTGGTTGGGCACTGTCTGCGAATATACATTTTTTGGGGCAGTATCAGTCATATGTATAGGGGGACCAGATGACTCTCACCAGGGCACAACTTTTCCAGTTTTGATTTGCCATACCAGTGCATTCTGGGAGCTGTTGTCTAGGTTAATTTTATTTCAACCAATTTGTTATATCCTGATATGTTGTACTTGTATGTACTCTAGCCCTGCTGCCTCTAGCTGCTCAGCCAGAGTGTGAGTTGGTTATGGAATGTTGGTGTGCCTGTGATGTGTGGAATGCCTGGGTGTCTGAGTGGATGAGTGTTGGGAGTTATGGATGGGCTGAGCAGATAGGCAGGCTGCTCCTGGTGGGGCTGGTACCACACCAGTGCTGGCTGGACATAGGATTGATGTAACCGGTCTTAGAAGCTAATAAAGAAGACCACAAAATACATCGTGGCTCCTGGTGTCTACTTGGTCGAACACACTAGCTAATAATGTGAAAGCAAAACCCAGGTCTGGAAAAGTAATTCTCCCCGTAACTTGCAGGCATCTTGTCGCCTTAATTATGTAGCACCAATGGGCAGTGTCTCAGAAAGGAAGAACTCTTCCTTGGTGTATTTGAGAGATGCAGTTCTTTTGAATAAGTGTCTGCAAAGCGCTATGCTTCTGTTGGGATCTGTGTGAGGTGTCACTATTTTGAACAAAATGTAACCTCAAGCTCCATAGGGGCATTGTCGGTGTGAAGTGCAGCTCTTTAGGAAGGAATGGGTGTGGAGACTATGCATGTGTGTGTATGCAATGGTGTCAACATGGGGTGTGCATATTTGAAGCCACTTCTCTTGGGCTAGCAACTGGAGAAGTATCTCTTTGGGATCAAACTAATTGGCTTGTCATTGAAGGACGAAAAGGAGCAATGAAATCAGCACAGACAAACTTTAAAGTTGAATAAAGTTCATGTTATTATTGAGACAAGAAAAAACTAAAAAATAATTCCCCACCCCTTTAGTTTTTAAACTAATAGAATGGTCAATGAAAAACTAATACATCATACCATTACCATCTACTATGCAATAACCTAGCCTGTATTTGACTCTCGGCTATCTCTCTCACCACTTTACCTAGTTCTTTGGGTTCAAGGCCCTGTCCACTTTGCATTGGCATATTGGTCTCCTCTTAGGCCTACCAGACACCTTCTTCACACTGATCTTTTAGTCCTTTCTCAAACTTACCGGTATCAGACCAGCACTGCCATATCTCAGTGATTCCAGGTTATATTATGTCTGACCCGGACCCTCTAGACAAATTAAGAAGTAGAATGTTCACTTGACTGGTTACCCCACCCCCTTTTTCTTAAAACTAGAAGCAACTGTATGCGTCTATCTCCAACTTTTGGTCATCTCTCATCAATCCCCAGCAAGTCTTACTTGATATGATTTATTGCTTCCGGACCTGCCTCTTTAGCAGATTACTTTTCTCCTAAATGTATCTGTTAGCCCTGGGCATCTGTGTCCTAGCTTTAGCAACACCAGAAAGAGCTGGGACTACCTCATAACCCCCTCCCCCCATCTACAGTACTTTTTACTCTCACCAAATCACCTTTTTATTAAGTGACCTCAAAACACAGTTTCTTCTATAGAATGGGCAAGGCCCCTGAATAACGTAAAATATGGCATCAAGCTCGTCCTCCATTTTCTTGCCCCCTACTCCTAGCTGAATGTAACTCCCAAGTCTGTCAGAACTCCATCTCACCAAACCCATGAACTCCATTCTGTCCATCCTTATTGTTTGCCTTTTGGTCTCTGCCTCTGTTCTAAAGAGGTGTGCATTAGAGGACATGTAGCCCTGCCACTTCCGTGTTCAATGACTTGCACAGTACACCTAAAACCCACCCATGTATCAGTCCCCTGCTTTCCTTGTTTCAGTTTTCCTGCACCTGGCCTTTACTTCTGCACTGAGATATCCCTCTCTTGCTTTTACACAGACTCTAAAGAGGACATTCCTCTGTGAGTTTCTGTTCAAGTAGATAGATGGAATCAGTCATGGCTTTGGTACTTAATGAGTTGCTTCATTAATATTGTTCTAGGCAATGTGGCTTAGCGAGGCTGATCCTACTAGCTCTTGAATTTGACACAATCGTCCACTGTATCATCAATTAAAGGTTTGCTGATGTGGATAGATCTCTCTAGAACCACATCAATTGATTTAGATTTTTTTTCCGGCCATTTTTAGTTTTTAGGTCTCGCCTGAGCCAGCGCATGCGCTGCGCTGGCCGAGCCATTTAGTAAGTGGGCTTTTAAAAGTCCGACCACACGCTTTTGCTGGCCTCAAGCTTGCGGTTACGCGCGCGGGCACGCGCACAGCCGCCATCTGGCTTTCCTCGCGGCACCCTTACAGCGCCCGATGAGGCGCCATCTGGCTTTCCTCTCACTTGCTCTCCCAAGCGCCTCGCTCCGCCCATCTCTCGCCCCATTTCTCCCGCTCTTTGCCTTTCGGCCCTCTGTTTACAAGCACTTCTCTGCCCTTCAGTCTATGTATTCCTCAGCAGCCTCACCCCTGCTTTCTTGCCCTTTTCAGCATTTCTACCCTTCGCCAATGCGCTGCTCCCTCCCCCAATGCGCTGCTCCCTCCCCAGACACTACTCCCCTCTTCCTCTATAACTGCTCCTATTATCCCTACCACTGTGTACTGCTCTCGCTCCAAGTATTCCTCTCCTTCGCTCTACTTCTTCACTGCTCCCCCGTAACCAAACCCTTCCCTGTTTTCTCAGCCTGTTCACTGCTCTCCACAGCCTCTGCACCGCCCCTTCCATAAAGTGCTCTCTGCCCTCTTTTTTGCATTTCTCCACCTCCCTTTTCTGTACTTTTCCCCAGATTCCGCTGCGTAGCCACCTACATAGGTTTCATGCCAGCAGCAAGCAAGTCATACAAATGGGTAGCAATGCAGAGGTTTGAGAAGGCATATTCAGGGCTAACCTCTACTTACAGGCCGCTTACAAATCACTCGTTGAAACCATCTCATTTGAAGCTCAACTGGAGTACACAAGTTGAGAGAGTCAAGATCTGAAGATTGTCCCCTGCGCCCCTTTTACCCTATGACTAGCTTCTGCAGGGAGGGAGCAGTTTTATAACCTGAATGCAGGAAGATGCCCGTGCTATGGTCAACACTCCTAGATCTCAGCAGGGATGACTGCAAGAGGATTCTGCGCACACTGGCTACAATAAAGTGAGTTGCATTTGTAATGACCCCTGCCCTGCTTACTGTTGGACATGTTGTCACTCTTTGTACGCTCCCACTTTTCTGTCACTTTGTTATTTTGTAGTGCTGTCATTAAAGGTAGACTGGAGCCTCCACTGCCCGCACGCCAAATCGATTACGTTTAAAAGTATTCTCAGGGATGGGCATTTGGTTTTGATGCCATACCAGAAGCTAAAGTAGTTTCTCCCTTGGCAGTGGATATAGTACCTAGTGAACTACTTTAAAAGCACTTGTGTTCTTAGTGTCTCAAATCATTGCCTGATGTGTTAGAGTTTAGATGTTTTGTATTTGGCAGTCACCGGGTAAAGTTGTTTGTTTTGGCTTGCAAAATAACATTGCATTATTCAGTTTGCAATCAACAGAAAGTATTGTAATGAAGTTTACAATAGAAACAGTATTGTTGAACTGGCAGTTCGTTTTTTGTTCCATGTTTGTCTTTCACGCTGATGCCAAGTTCTATTCACTTATTACATATAAACATTAGAATGTGTTCTGTGTCTGTTGCTCACGTGTAAAGAGTGAGCATTTTTAGGCTGCATCACATAATCATAATTATATTTTTTGTTACATTTTTTTCTTGTGGTAATTCATTTAAAATATTACTTCGCCTAACCATATTTATTCTTTAGTTACGATAGCAAGGAGTATGACGTATATTTTCATAAAACATGTGTATTTATTACAAAGGACAGCTCATTAACATAAAATAGCATGGAGAGTGGGGGTAGTGGTGCATGCTCCGTTTTTTGTAACATTTATCAAGGAAACAGCTTCAAGCATTTGCAATGCAATAGGTCTCGCATTTGCGAGAGTTTGAGCTGTTGGCATTGTAAATGACAATGCCTTTTATTTACGTGTTGGTTTTTAAAACATAAATAAAAGGCATTGCCATTTACAATGCCAATAGCTTAAACTCTCGCAAATGCGAGACTATTGCATTGCAAATGCTTGTTTCCTCTGTTTCATTGTAGTTGCCAGGTCATCTGCTGTGGTGCCTCACAAGATCTTTCTCTCCCCCCCCCTTATGGGTTTCTTTGTTTATTTAAGCTCTTTGTCTTATTAGATTTTTTATTTATTTATTTAATACTTGTGCTCAATCATGCCGGAGGATGGTGATGAAGTAAAACTTTTGCCCCCCCCTGGAAAAACTTCTGCGGACGCCCATGCTTATAGATGCATGTTTTCGGCTAAATAAATGCTTTATTGTTGTAGGGGTTTTTACGTTTGTTAATATCTTCCGGCAGTACTGAACTTCTAATACGCTATGATTAGCTGAGATGTAAATTGTTGTACTAGTCCAATTACTACTGGCATTTCACGTTTTTTAGCATCATGTTATCTAGGGGAGAGATGTGGAAGTGGCTCATTCCGGGCAAAAGGATTTTGGATTTCATTATGTCTATTGATCGAAAAACAATTTCACTCTCCCTCTTGCCTCAACGATTTCTAAACTCATGGATATTTTGATGGTACTTATACCTAAAGATAATGTTTGTCCAACCTAACACATCTTGCCAATGCTGGTCTATTTGACACATTTTTGAAGGATGAAGTCTTTGGTCCAGATTTTCACTATCATCGTTCACAACAGGCACTGTCTGTATTTCAGCACAGAACACAGGAGGCACAGAAATATTTAAAGAACTGTTGCTTGCTTATTCCAAATTTATTTATGAAAATAAAATGTAATTTATATGCAATAATTATTTTTTTTATTTATTAATTATGTTTATATCGTTATATTTTGAAGATTAAAAACAATTATGATTTAATTTTATTTAGAGGAAAGTGGTAAATGAAAAAGTGAAGCTATATGTGTTATTTATTAGCTGATATTTAATGTTTTATTTTTGCCTTGACATTTTTGCAGCGCATCATGATGTTAAAAATCAAACTACCTCTCAAGAGAAGCCCGCAAAGGTGAGCACACAGTAATATGAAACTACTGATTATGTATCGTAATCTTTTAATTATGTGTTAAATTGTATATTGTTTGATGTTCAGCCATGAAGCCATAAATCATATTATATCCTAGTAGGCAACCTCTTGACCAGTGTTATCTCATAAGCTCCCATTAGCCATCGTACAATGATTTGTATTTTATATTTTGTATAGTTCGAATTGTTTATTAAATAAACGACAATAACACTCCCTGGACCTCTTCGCATGTTATATATAATTTAATACATCACAATGTTTAAAAATAATTTTTAATAAACAGAAAAGACAATAACATACATTTACGGAAGTAAATATGAGCGTGCAGCCTGACCCATTCTAATTTATCCATGTGCAAATATTGGGTTAAACAAATTGCTTCTCAGTACATGCGGAAATGGATAAATAAAGACGCATAATTTATATTATATTTGCACATAATGGATATATGCTTTGTGTCACTTCTCTGCCCACCTACGAACCTTTATTATATTTCACTGGCAAACCACCTGGTTTAAAATTAAAGTAGTGGCTGAGCGCCTCCAAATCTAGATTAGGTGTCAAATAAAACTTCTTGCTTGTTGTGCTTGATAAGTTCATAAGATGTGAATTTGTTTTCCTTTCACAATTTACCGAATTCTGGATATAGCAATGTTCAAAAGCACTTTTCTTTAGGCCTTGAGATAGCATTAGCTGTCTGGTAAAGCCGCATGCCATCACTGCAGCCCAACCTCAGACAACATGCATGTGCACAAAAGTATACCAAAAATAATGGATGGAATGCCTGTATTAATTTCAATGACAGGTAATTACTCGGGCCGCATCCCAATCCATTGTTATTTTGCACACCATTCCAACTTAGTTTGGTCCTAGCCGTGTGCAAGTCAGTCTTGACCCTGCTTCAATGGGAATAGTTCTGCCCAAAATAGCTGGCTAGGTCCTCCTGAACCAGAAAACAAGCAACACATAGCTGGTTTCGCTCTAATAAGAGCTCATCAGCTAGTTATAGCTTGGTTCCAGTAGCACAATGTGCACTGGACTCACGTCTGGGCATACCCGTCCCACTTAGGGCAACACACTGAAGTCACACTGAACAGGTCTTGGGTTGCTTGCGTTTCAGTTTAGAGAGGACCTGGCTTGGCAGTTTGGGCTAGACTATTCGGAGCACGGTCGAGACTGATTTGCATATAGCTGAGTCTAATCTGAGATGACATGTTGGGCAAAATAATGATGGGCTGGAATGGTACCGTAAGCAATTGCTGGTGCCTAGGCTTATTGAAAGCATCCTCCTGTCACCTTTTGTGTGTTTTATGTAACACCCTAAGTGGCCAAGGGTATGCCCTGACATGGGTCCATTGCTGATTGTGCCACTGGGACTAAGCTGCACCCAACTGAAGAGCCCCAATCAGGGTGAAACCGATCTTGGGTGCTTGCGATCTGGCTCAGAGAGGACCTGGCTTGGCAGTTCAAGCTGGAGAGTTCCTATTGGAGCCGGATTAAAACTGATATGCTTATCACTGGGTCTAATCTGAGGTGTTGCAAAAGAGCGATGGGTTGATATGCTATCCGAGCGATTGACAGTAGCTAGACTTATTGCAAGCATCCTCTCATCACCTTTTGTATATTTGATGTTACGCCCTAAGTGGCCAAGGGTATGCCCAGACATGGGTCCTTTGCTCACTGTGCCACTGGAACCAAGCTACACCTGACTGAAGAGCCCCTTTCAGGGCAAAACCAGTCTTGGGTTGCTTGCCTACTGGTTCAGAGAGGAGCTGGCTTGGCGATTTAGGCTGGACTGTTCCTATTGGAGCAGGGTCAAGACTGATTTGCATATAGCTGGGTGTAATCTGAGTTGGCATAATGGGCAAAAGAACAATGAGTTGGATGGTACCCCAAGCGAATGCCAGTGGCTAGACTTATGGCAAGCATCCTCCCATTACCTTTTGGGTGTTTGATGTAATGCCTTAAGTGGCCAAGGGTATACCCGGGCTTGGGTCCCTTGCTCATTGTGCCACTGGAACCAACCTACACCTGAATTAAGTGGCCAATGAGGGTGAACCCGGTTTGGGTTGCTTGGATTCTGGTTCAGTGAGGACCCGGCTTGGCAGTTCGTGTTGGACTGTTCCTTTTGGAGCAGGGTCAAGACTGATTTGTAAATAGCTGGGACTAATCAGAGGCGGCATGGTGGGCAAAAGAATGATGGATTAGAAAGCTACCCTGAGCGATTGCTAATGGATAGACTAATTGCAAGCATCCTCCCATCAACTTTTTTGAGTTTGATATACACATGAATAAACATATAGAAAGAGGCTTTTGGTCATCTCCTTACAGCCATTTGTTTGTTTGGGGTGAGCCCTCTTCATGTTCCCTGCTCTCATGTTGGTATTACCCAGCATGAGAGCAGCGTCGTGATTGGTATGAGTGCCCTAGTTAGGGCGCTCACTAAGGCCCTACGACTCTCTGCTTCTTCTTCACCTGGCTGTAAAGCACAGCTCGGGTGGAAAGATTGAAGTGCGCATGACGGTTTGACCGGTCTTAGATGGCTGGCCAAACTGTCATGTGCACTTGAAGCTGTGCCACCACTCCTCCTCCTTCCTGCGGCTGTGTCGACGTGTGGGACTGGACGGCTCCGCCCTCGGCTCAGCTGCAGGAAGTAAGCGAGGAAAAGTAAAATGATATTAACCTTTGTTATTATCATTTTATTTGTCATTTTTCACTGCTCAAACGCAGTGGGGCGACGCTCATCCGCCTTAGCGGAGGACCCGTTGCTGTTCTAACAGCCATCTATACTTCATAGAATTTATGTACTTCTCTAAAAATTGAAGATGCTTAGCACACTTTAAATACACATACCATTTTTAAACATGCAGGTAGAAGAGTAACCAGTAACACCCTCTCGGAATGATTTCCTTCAAACATAGCAAGTCCTATGTCAATGTAATCTGTTTTAAGCATTCTCCCACTCCCATTGCCGTCAGGAGTGGTATGTTGTTAAGCAATGATCATAAGACCATTGACGCATTGACTTTAGATTTTATACCTTTCTGTTCCTTGGCTTGACCTGGTACTTCGAGTTTTATGAGAGTACGAAAAGTCTCAGATGTGTTGTGCCTTTGTGTGTCAGGCTCTCACCATGTGGCCTGCTACCATGTCTCCGAAAACCTCACTAACCACCACAATAGACCTTAGACAAATAAAGGAACACATTAGACAGAGCATCTAACATACATCCAACACAGCACAGTTAAGCTCTCGAGCCAGCTTTTAGCACCAACCACAAAGTATACATTACCTAGAACGTCACACATAGGTGCCATGAAGTGAAATACTCTGTTGTTCCTTACAGCTCCAATCACTGAGCCCCCACATATGCATGCAACCAAACACAGAAGCCTGAATATCTCACATGCTTCCAATATAGCACATATAAGCAATGTAATCAGTGGAGATGTTGCTCTCAATACTTTTAGCTAACTGCACTGAACCACAGAACATTATAGTGAAGTCTTATCTCTATTAATTCAGCAGATAACATTAAAGAACATCTTCCACACATCCAGCAAAGCACTGGTGTACCTTATAATCTATCACATTGCACTGAAATGTCTTAGAGAGACAACTTTGACATGAGGCATAGCCAGTAACTCACCAGACAATTTAACTTTAAACACTGGGCAGGAAGCAAATAGTAAAGCCCACCGGCCACATCTCTCTCATGCTTAACCATACATTCCATCTCAGTAAGACTTTGCCATCGAACCATGTAACATGACCACTTTTAGACTTCATGTAATCAATCACAGTGCTCATCATTCACATGACACAATGGGCTCAACCCATGCTTAAACACAAACTACCCAAAACACATCCTCATAAGATTACTCAGACTAGGTTTCTGTAGACAGCCACAGTGCTGTGAGGCCCTACTAATAGCAAATATGTGCTGTACACATGCTGTTAACATAATACGTTTTGTATAGGTTCACAGGTTATCATCAATATGGTTTTTTTCAGCCTTCTCCAGCACAACAATCGAGGCTCGATAAGCAAGGTGTGCTTGGTTTGCAGGTCTTGAAATTTCTACCACAAGTACACATGCTTTACAAGCTAAAGATTGGGGAAACAGAAAAGCACATCTCTGTGGGTCATATGTGTCCCTGTACCTCCATAGTGATGGACTGCTGCTTCAGTTAGTTCTTATTCAGATCTCTACTGTTGACGCATCTTGTTAAATTTCATTTGTTTATCAGCTGTACTACACTATGTTAAAAAGTTGAATTCAACTGGTAAACTCAGCCTTTCATCTTTCAAGGTTGATTAAAATAAGTAGCTTTAAAGTGGGCAATGCTACACAAGTTATTTACAGCAGTAGAAAATGGCAAAACCTTCAGTATGTTGTTTCTATATAAAAGAAGCATTAGCAGAGCCAACAGCTCTGGATTTAATGTGCTAACTCATGCATAGAGCAGTTGTGGATGCCTTAGCACAGTAGCAAATCTATCGGCTTATTTATGAATTTATTAGATTGCAAACCTAAAAGAAAAAAGGATCTGGAGACAATCTAAGTATTTTAGTCTATTTTAAGAAGAAAACAGATGGTTCTGCTCTTCCCAAATCTGAATTTAGGCTTATCCAGTATTGGGGTATCTTTCATAGATTCACATGTTTGAATCATTCCCCGTTGTCGAATTGGGAGACCAACGGTACCATAATCAAGCAGTAATAAAAGAAACTTATCATAGGCTAGAATGGCCCTAGGCCCTCAGTTTAATAGCCTATCTATGTCCTTTTTAAAAAAAGACCAAACTTGAACTATAACCATTCAGCTGCTAGCTCCCTCTAGAACACTCCCAAGAGAGGCTGAATCCCTCAGATTTTCATTGCACGTCGTGTGTGAAGGGAGTCTTCCTGAGCTTAGCTTAGTTTTTCTCATATTTGAAAGCTTTATTCAACGGAATATTTCTAATATATCTGAGGGTAATGGCCTTTTTCATCCGTGAATGAAGGTCAGTATTTTCAGCAGTACTATCCTCCACCAACTAGGTATTGTCAGCAACAAGAACACTATTCTGACCCTCCTCCTAAGCGGGACACTTCACAGCTTCCTGGTTCTTTGGTGCAGGATCTCCAGGCCAGTCTCTCTGATTATAGGAAGCGTTTCCCACAGCCTCCTGGATAGCAACATAGTCAACCACTGCCGCCACTGCCTGCTACCCCTCTGGTTCCGCCACGTCTTTCCCTGCCAGCTACACCTAGGATGAATCCAGCATCCCATATTGCATTACCGCCTAGGGAGGACTCTTCCTCCTGGGATGAGGAGAGGGAAGAGGGTGGAATTCCGGACATTCCACCACCTCCTGATGAATGGGATAACTATGTAGTCCCAACTCCATTCCCACCTCCACCTCAGCAGACCGACTCGCCTCCCGAAGATATTGGAGGTTTTCATAACCTAATGGAGAGAGCTACAACAAGGTTTCACCTTCCGATGTTAGTGAAGCAGTCTAACTGCCTCCTCAGAGGTAGTAAAGATAATGAAAAACCCAGCAACTGTACCAACTGTCCTTTCTCGCATAGACAAGCAGGAGTGGCCCTTGCGGGTAAGAGCGGTGGGGCCGCGTTGGGGGGGGATTCGACAGACGACCACGAAGGAAAATGAAATAAATAATACATTTTCCCTCATCGACATCTGTCAAAATACCCTCCCTCTACCCCACCACCCGGCCCCACTGCTCTTACCTGCACAGGCCTGCTGTAAACAAGAAGTACAGGGCGCTTGAGGACTCCCTGGCATGCTTGACAGGACATCCCAAGCCTGACTTCGTTATCTCGCAGGCAGCGCAGCGGAGATCAAAAAACCCAGCTACTCCTGTTTCCACACCACCTGATAAGGAGGGCCGCCACCAGGATACTATAGGGAAAAGGTTTTCAACTATGTCTGCAATCACAGTGCGCACAGCTGACTCTCTAACCATCCTAGGCCGCTATGACCACCAAATGTGGTCTGATATTGGAGATATCATCGACCTCATTCCGGCAGCTAATCACAAGGAAGCACACAAGATTTTGTCAGAAGGTGAGCAGACATTGTCCGAAATCATAGACTGCGCCATGGACATTGCATCCACAGGCTTTCGTCAGCTAGCCGGCGCAGCTGTCCTAAGACGCCAAGGGTGGCTAAAAGCGACCTCATTTCGACTAGAGGTCCAGTCGAAGATACTAGATATGGCTTTCGAAGGTGACACACTATTCGGCAAGCGCATAGATGACGCTCTCCTTGCCATTAAGACGGACACAGAGACTGCAAAGTCCTTCACATGCTCCAATACTGCAAGGTGCCTTTCAGAGGAGCATGTTGCCGTGGGTTCTCGACATACAAAGGCGGATACCAAAGCTCACAACAGTACCAGTCATACCCGCCACAATACAGAACAGAATAGCAGCAACAATCATATTGACAAAACCCTATAGCTGGTTTCTCCAAACAAGGGCCTCATAGATGACCTCCCAGTCAGAGCCATGACGCCGGTTGCAAACAGTGACCATCTCCAGGTACCATCTGCGACATCCACTCATCCTGTTGGTGCGAATATATCCCATTACCTCCCTCACTGACAAACCATCACCTCAGACAAGTGGGTATTGGACCTTGTCACCTTTGACCATACTCTGGAGTTTATCCAAAGACCACCACCCACTCCACCAAAGGAAGCCCCCCCCCCCTCGTCTTCACTTACTGCGAAAATAAGCTCGCTTAATGCTCTCAAAAGGGGCAATAGAGAAGGTCCCAACAGCACAGAAAGGAGAAGGATTCTACTCCCGTTTTTTCCTCATCCGCAACAAATCAGGGGAGCGGAGACTAATCCTAGATCTCTAGAAACTCAACAATTTCCTCTGCAAGCAAACCTTCTGGATGATAACTCTCTGCAACATCCTTCACCACCTCAACTGTGGAGATTTCATAACATCCCTAGACCTGGAAGATGCTTACTTCCATATTCCCATCCACCCCAAACACCGCAAATATCTTCGCTTCACAGTGGCTGGTACCCATTACCAATTTAAAGTCCTAAGCTTCGGTCTAAAGTCTGCACCTCACATTTTCACCAAATGCATGGCACAGGTAGCAGCATCACTCAGAAAGCATGGTCATCAAGTTACACCAAATCCTGTGCACACGCTCATAAGTATTTGCAAAATCGGTAATTATTGTCAACAGGAAAACAATGAAGAGTAGTTCTTGTCCTTCAAGTGTAGATTTTTAATATGTTACTTCGGCCGCCAGCCAACACGTGTTTCGTCAGTGGGTGTAAAACCCAAGACTTCTTCAGGGCTTTCAAATAAAGTGGTCACACTTCAGACCCATCAGCTGGTGATAATTCCGACCCAGCGGGTCTTAAAAGCCAATTTTAGAAACCAAATAATTTCCTCGTGGTTAGCAATCTCCAGTAGATTGTGTATTAAGACCAGTATTTAACTTCTTATTCGGACTTCGTATGTCATAGAGGTAAAATATCTCCACTGAATCAACTCTGTCTGCCTCAGTACGGCCACAGAGACCGCGGCATCATCCGCCGCTAACCAGCTCAGGCGAGTACACCCCGTGATTGTATTCTCCGGCACCGAGTAAACCGGAAATGTGAGTCTCAGCGACGCTGTGTGCGTGAGCTTCGTGCAGCCTGAGACCTTTGTGAGGATTGTCCTGTGACCGTGTACACCCGAAGCTCAAGTGAGTCTCAGCGACGCTGTGTGCGTGTGCTTCGTGCAGCCTGAGACCTTCGTGAGGATTGCCCTGTGATCGTGTACACCCGAAGCTCAAGTGAGTCTCAGCGACGCTGTGTGCTTGTGCCCTGTTGCAGCCTGAGACCTTCGACTTTGCCATCGGCTCGGACTGGCAACCCCAGAGGAGCGGTGCCGCCGGCCCGAGCCGGCCTTTGCCAAGGAGAGACCTCGAACAACTGCCCGAGATCAACGAAGTCGCCCCGGAGGCCCAAGCCGCGAGGAGAGGAGAGCGAGATCGCACCCCCCAGGTAAGGCTCAGCGAGCGTGCGTGTGTCGCCGCCTGGGGCGGGGTGCAGTCTCGGAGAGAAACGCTCTCGGCCTTTCCCGTCCTTGCAGCGCGAGCCCCCGCTCAAGTTAGAATCGCGGCCCGTACTTGCCGAGGAGTGGCAGTACCGGGGCCGGAGTGTGGAGCTGCACTTCGTTTACACCAGACCAGTGTTGGGGGCATATTTTGGCAGTAGCTGACCGCGAGTCAGTACGAGTGGCATAGAGTCCGTCCAGAGCACCGTGAACGGTGCTGGAGTACATTATTGTTGGCATTACGAACTGCCTGATTGTTGCATTACGCATTACATTATTTTTGCATTACGAACTGCCTGATTGTTGCATTACGCATTGCATTGTTGTTGGCATTACGAACTGCCTGATTGTTGCATTACGCATTGCATTATTTTTGCATTTCGAACTGCCTGATTGTTGCATTACGCATTGCATTATTTTTGCATTACGAACTGCCTGATTGTTGCATTATTTTTGCATTACAAACTGCCTGATTGTTGCATTACGCATTGCATTATTTTGGCATAACGAACTGCATTATTTTTACATTACGAAGTGCCTGATTCTTGCATTACGAACTGCATAGCATTGCATTAGGACTGCATTTGGATCATTGAGAATTGCTCATTAATACTGCAAGAGCCTACAAGGGCTTGATGGCCTAATAACCGGCCAGGTGAAATATTATAAATACGCACATCTTGGATTTCTATCTTGTGGTCTCATCGTATATCTTTTTATATAAACTTATACTTGTTTTTTATGAAACTCGTGTGGAGTCCCTTTGTGGTGTCATCATTGGGTTACTGAGAGCGGGATTGCAAATACTTTACACATTGCCTTGGAGATAAGCCTGGCTGCTCGTGCCAAGCTACCGAGGGGGTGAGCAGGGGCTATCTGAGAAGGTGTCCTTCCTTTCCCTGACTTAGAAGCAAGGGTTCCTATTTGGGCTAAGGTACCTACCTCAGCCAACTGGAGACCCCCAATTCTAACCTTGGGTAGCAACGGGTGGGGATTTGAACCCTCCCCGTTCTAACACCGACAATACAACCAGTATGTATTATATCAACAAACAGGGAGGAATATGGTCGCTAACTTTATCACAAGAAGCCCAAGATCTTTGGGAGTGGCGCACAGCTCACAATATTACTTTAAAAGCTGAACATCTGTATGGAGTCCACAACACACTCGCAGGTGCTCTAGGCAGAGCCACGGACAGCTGCCGCAAGTCGGAACTCGAGCAATGGCAACTCAGCAGGGTATTCTTGGCGTGGGTGAAACCAGCGCTGTGCCTCTTTGTGACGGAAACCAATACCAAATGCCGGTTTTATTCCAGGCGATTTCCCCTCCCAGGGTCGTTGGGGAATGCCCTTTCAATGAGATGGTCCGAGATTTATGCATATGCTTTTTCCTCCATTCCACTGATTCACAGAGTCCTCACCAAGATGAAGACGGAGCACTGTCGTTTCCTGTTGATCACCCAGACAGCACTGGTTTTCTGGGCTTCGCCTCTTTTTAGAGACCAAGTCCATTCTCCTCCTACCAACGCTGTCCCTCCTGACTTGCAGCAATGGTCAAATATGTCACCCGCAGCCAGCATCTCTTCACCTGCACGCATTGGTCCTGAGTTGTACGAATTTAGGAATATAAGGCTCTCAGGAATGCAGGGATATCCTCACTAAATCTAGAGCTGAAGGTACCAACAAGACTTACTGGCGAAATGGAAGAGATTTGGTCACCAGTGTCTCGAGAACAACTTACATCCGTTCAAAGCCTCTTCCGAGCAGATCTTGCCATACCTTCTCTCTCTGGCCAAGTCAGGCCTAGTATACTCTCCAGTGAAGGTTCACCTTGCGGCAATCTCAAGGTACAGACGGTCTCTAGAGACATCATCTCTATGCTGCTCAAGGCTTGTCAAGCAATTCATGAAAGGACTCTTCAGAATCTTCCCTCCGATGCAGAGCCTTCCCCCGGAATGACATCTTAATGTGGTCCTTTCACAGTAAATGAAGCAGCCTTTTGAGCCTATTCATCGGGCTGAATTAAAATTTCTCATGTGGAAGGTTGACCTTCTCATAGCTCTCACTTCTACCAGAAGGGTCAGTGAGATACAGGCCTTTACCTCTCAGGAACCCTTTCTTCGCTGAATTTGTACTTCTCAGAATGAACCCGAGGTTAGTCCCACAAGGTTCTTTCCCAGTTTCATCCCAACGAACCTGTCATTCTTCAATCTTTTTTCCCGAACCTAGCCTCAAAACTGAACAGGCGCTACCCACTTTTGACATTAAAAGAAACCTCAAATTCTACTTGCAAAGAACTAATAATATTCGCAAAACTGACCAGTTATTTGTAGCTTATGGAAAAGTTGTCAAGGCTCGGCAGTGACCAAACAAACCATTGCCAGATGGATCTCAGCGACAATCCAATTTTGCCATACCAAAGCGGGCAAACCTCTAGAGAAAAAAGCTATAGCCCACTCGACGCGAGCAGTATTCACTTCTGCTGCTCTGTCTGCAGGCATTCTACTAGAGACGATTTGCCATGCTGCCACATGGAAAAGCACTCACACGTTCATGCAGCACTACTGCCTGGAATCAACGCAGCGTACTGATGCAGCCTTTGGTTCAATATTTTTAAATTATATATATATATATATATATATATATATATATATATATATAGTTATATATTTATAACTGTTTAACCATTGGCTAAATATGACTTGTTTTTAAAACAGTTTTACAGTTATCTGCGTGTCTTCTCATTATGCATGTTTACATATGTACATAAAGTACTTCTGTCTGTACAGTCGATAATGCATTACTTGCGCATTGATATTAATGTTACCCACCATCCACTAAGGGTACTTACGTTTATCTTAATACTGCTTCCTATTCTGATTCAAGTATGTGAATCTCTGAAGGATACCCCAATACTGGATAAAAAAATAAGTTACTTACCTGTACTGCGGTTATCCAGTATTGGTACCTTTCGTAGATTCACATGCGACCCACCCTCCTCCCTGGAGAGGCTCCCCTTATACCTGGGATATTGCACCCACTTGTGCTAGAAAATATATGGGATTCAGCATCTCTTGGGAGTGTTCTGGAGGGTGCTAGCAGCTGATTGGTTATGGTTCAAGTTTGGTCATTTATTAAAAAGGACATAGATAGGCTATTAAACTGAGGGCCTAGGGCCATTCTGGCCTATGATAAGTTTCTTTTATTGCTGCTGTAGTGTAGTTCCTATTTCCCTAATAGGCTCTGCGCATTGGAATAATATACCCTATAGACTTGACATAGGACTGAGGTCAGTATGTCCCTATCGAGTATATTAAACTTAATTACTTTGTGCCAGCTAGCTCAGAGGCCACTAGAAACTCCTTGTAAACAAGAAGGGAGTAGTTTCTGGCAACCGCATAAACATGACAACTTTGTTTCCCTTTAGAATCGGAACGCTCTCAGAATCGTGGAAACAATAGATAACAGTTTCACTCAGCTAATCGTGCATGCTTAGTTTCTTCAGAGTTACACAGAAAGAATAGACGGGCGTTTCAATAAAAGGATTTATTGAACAGTCTTGTTTCTCGTGTAAGAGATATGAGATGTTATGATCACAAGACAGTATGCGAGATATATAATGTACAGCGTAAGCAGTAGAAAGAAATAATACTGCGCTAGCATTATCTTTTAGCTATGACACATATACATAAATAACATAAGCTAAAAATGCGAGTACTCATGAGATGCTTCTCTAAGCTAGTTCTACCCCAGTGTACCTAACCTAACCGAAGTGTAGTGCAAGGTGAGAAGTAGGTGAAGTATTCTATAGTATGGTATGCTATAGTCTAGTATGCCAAGAGTCTGGTATGCCAAGAGTCCCTCTAGGTTCTAGTCAGCTCCATACCTTGAGAATGCGAGAGGTGGGAATCTCTTTCCGGATCTGGAACTCTAACACCCCGCGAAGGGAGTCAGAACACTGGAGGCTGGATTCTCTGCGAGCAGGGATGACAGCGTCTCTTCTCAGTGCGTCAGGACGAGACACGGGCTCCTTTAAAGTCGAGGTCTCCTCCTAACTTGCTTGGGCAAGGGAAGGTATATTTATACCTGGTAGGTGCCTTGGAATGTTAGCATTGACGTGAAGTCGGACAGAGGAAGACGTCAGGAATGAACCCTTAAGGAATAGCGGTTCATGCATAATAAATGAGTTCTTGGAGAAATCAATCATCCTGTGCTAGGGGAACTCCCAAGAGCTTAAGGGTCTGGTTTCTAAGAACTCGTTGTGACGTTAGGGGGGACGGATATCGGTGACCATGCCTGTATTTGGAGTGCATGGCTAATGCCTAAATAAGGACTGGGATTTTATGCCTAGATAAGGGCAATGCAAATTGTGCCTATATAAGGACATGTTTCAGGAAAGCCTATATACGGACACCTAAAGCGGAATACAACATCCACTCCACTTTCGAATGAACGATAGTACTAAATGCTAAACATTAAACTGCTAAACATTAAAACTGAGTACCACATGTTGCTAAAAACATTTCTAGAAAGCATACTAAAAGAAGTTTTAAAAGAACTGTTGCTAAACATGTAGTGCAATAGGTACTGTACATTTTAAAGCATTTTCTCATTCTAAGCATATATTGGAAATAAATGCAACATGAATGATAAAACAGAAATATATACATCTGACGAAATGGTTGACAAGTTTTCAAAAATCAAAGCCATTGCATATCATGAAATTTTGGTAAACAAGGTGACAAAGTGTCCCTGGAAGTAATCAAAGAAGTCTGTTTTATTTGAATAGTTCTACTGTAAGCAGATTGAGTTGCCATGTATTTTCAAAAAATAGAGAAAAAGAAAAAGTTCAATTTTTATTTAGGAAGAGTTCCAAGTTTTGTTCTGTTTTGAAAATATGGAGGCCAAATTTCATTGCGTCCCTGGTACACTGAGAGCCGAATCAAAGTCAGTGTATGGGTCTGGTGTAAACATGAAATCATCTATTTCTATAGACAAAATATCATCTACCGATGTTGGTGACATTTGGAACACCTCGTTCAGAAGGTTAACTGCACAGAGATGAGAAGCATCGCCTTCAGCATGGGATGCCACAGCAATGTTCGCGTCCGTTGTTACCTGTGTGCCTGTTGATCCATCTCGTACCTCAGCAGCAGCAGGAAGCGTCTGTGAGATCTCAATGAATGCCGTCATCAGGATTGGTAGCCTCTGGGGACAAAACAGAGCATGGGCTGTTATCAGGTCCAGCAGAGTATCGATATCTGTTGGCATGACTGATGGGAGTGTTAGACAGGTGTCTAGCACGCATTCTTCACCGCAAAGCAGGCAGCGTAGAACAGGTAAGATGCAATCTTGCCAGATTGGTCTAAATGACAGAAACCATGTTGTATTAAGTTCCCGTAGACGAGGTATGCCAAAAAGTTGCACTATGCGCTCACGGCACTTCCGTTCTCCACATCGCTCGGAGTGATGCCGGTGAATAGGCTTGCCATAGCGTAGTAGTAGGAATAAAAACAGGATTCCTGCAACAAGTGCTAGAATTAATGGCACACCACCAAACACGGAATGTGCGAAGTTTGGGATGATTCCGAGGACTGCCTGGAAGGGTGCTAACAGTCCTGAACAGATGGTCTTAAATACATGTACAATTCCGCTCGTATCAGACATGTTTAAGATACGTCCCATCATTTCTACGAAATGTATAGGGCAGTTTGTACGAATTAGAGCCTGTATCTCAGCCGAAGTCCTTGCAATTTGTAAATCATAGGTTTCTTTGGCCGAGGTCAAAGGCACGGTCTGTTGTAAAAGCATGGCTTTCATTCTGCTTAAAGTATCAAAACGTATAAAAGAAACATTCAATGAAGGCCATGGAGGCGACTCCCTGACTGTCTCTGTTTGGGGGAACAATACTTGCATACAACAAGTAATCCTGGAGCCGACCGTTACCAGATATGGGATGCCTGGCAACATGCCACAGCAACTCTGATCATTCAACATGAGGTAACTCCCGTTAGAAAGTTGGCCAAACGTTGGATTAATCACAGCAGCTGGTGTACCCTGCTGGTGGCAGGACAAGTTTGCCACAGAACCATTACAAGCCCCGTGTAAAGAAATGTCCTGACATATGAGTGAACCGCTTAGTGCATTTTCACAGTGTGTACCGCTTAGAAACACTTCACGATCCCCACTCCAACATCTGTATTCGTAAGGTAAATCCCAGGATGTCTTAATGTATTCTTTACCCAACCTTTCATATTTGCCTGCTTGCATTTGTTTGAGGCAATACTGAAAATGAAAAGTAGAGACAGGCAGAGTTATTTTGCCATGAATAAGCCATTCTGTAGTTGGTTTTTCTGCTACCGTAAATGGTCATTTTTCCAGTTTTTCAATGCTCAGCACTGTATACTTTGCTCCCCTTTGTGCCAGTTCGATCTGTTTATCTGTTAGATTGTATTCCGAAAACAGAGACGACGTGTTGCTAAAACGCCAAGGCACATAGCCCGCACGCAAAGATTGCAGCGTCCAGCTTAATAACATAATAGAACGTAACTGAGATTGGCCTTGTTGTAACATGGCTAAATCTTGTTCCAGTATGTCAATAGCAGAGGATACAATGTTGTCCAATGAATAAATTCTGGATGACAAAGTTGTTAACCCATTGTCGACCACAGTGAGAGATTTCTCTAAGTTAATACGATCAAGTTCACGTATTCTTTCTGTGGCCTCTGCCTGTGAAACCTTCCATATCTCATTATAAGCAGCATAGATGCCGGCATATATGAAACGTTTTTGACGCGGTTTTCTTGGTCCTAGCAAGAATTCCCTAAGGTCTGCGCCTTCTTTAAGTAAAGATAAGTATTGTTTCACATTCTCGAGTGTAGATTTTTGTAACCAGTCAAGGCACAATTTTCCTACACTGTATGTTGTTACTACCCCTGGATGTTGTCTTTGAACATATCGTGGGTCTGGCCTATTGATAGTAACGCCCTGTATTCTATTCAGGAATCTTTGACAGATGTTTGTGTCTGTGGGCCAGAGTAACCATTTTTTCCAATCAGGATCTGTTCTGTTGGTTTGTAGTATTGTGTCTACTGTGACCGCTCCCTGTGTAGTGCTATTACTTGCAGGTGTTGGTACAGAAGGTGTATTCATGTCTTTGATCTTGGCTAAACCAAGGCAAGACGTTTGTTGCACAGTGTCATTAAAAAACATTATTTGATGTGGGATGATACATGCTCTAAACAAAGCTTCAATCCCTTGCACTTGCCAATCTTTAGAACCCCAGACAGTTTTTGTGTCTATTGTGTTTTTCCAAAAGTCAAATCCTTGTCTAGACAGTTGGGTAATAAAGGCTGCAGAATAAATCTGTTTTGTATTAGTGAACATAATTTTCCGACCTGTTTTGTTTACATTCTTATAGAAAAATGTTTCTGGATCAGATGTATTGTACCCTGAAAAATATGGAAACTTATTTGCAAACGTTTTTGAACTACCTTTTGGTGGTGTAGGAAAATGTTCCATTTGATTAAACATAAACACATTTCTAGGTGTTGCAGATTTATGCAAGAAATGATGACCATAGTGGTTATAACAATAAAGCTGTTCATAGTCTGATGAACCCTCTAAGTATTCATTGTTAGTGAACGCAGCAGACCTTTCTAGATCAGACATCATATCATTAAAAGTCTCAAAGTCCCAATCATCAGAATAGGTACTGGAGGTAATAAAATCACTTAACGAAATTTTAAATAAATGTGGAATGTTCAAAAGTTCCGTCGGGCCGAATATGTCGAAATCGGTTTTGTCCCACACTATACCATCCTGTATAGGAACGGCTGTGATGTTCACTGCTGACAAGTCTCTTGTTTCACGATGGGAGGATTTGTGTGGTTTTAAAAGTAAGTTCACATTTTTACTTTCAGTGTCCAAACGAATGTATCTGCCATTTATTAGCATGTTAAGAGTCATAACCAAAGCTAGCCAAAACAGAAAGAAAAATATTCCAGAAATAATCCATATTTCAATCCATGGTGAAACCAGATAAGTCTCTTTCAGAAAATGAAAAAGGTCTTGTACTTGTTGCTTGAAAGTTTTTGATGCTGGCGTCGTTTCAGGCTCACTCGGATCCTCAGAAAACATATCAAAGTTAATGAAATAGCCAGAAGCAGTTCGGTCAATAGTTGGAATTGCATCAGGATTCGTTGAAATCGCTGGAACCAGTTGATCACGTGTTACGTTGGTGTAGACAGGTGTATCTGCACGAACTGTTACTTGAGTTTCAAGAGGGATGAGTTCCATAGCATTGTTGCTTAGTCCTTCATCTGTTACTGCTGAATTCTCGATGGTTATGAGTCTTTCAGTCTGAACCTCTTGGATAGTAGCGAGAGGAGTGCGTCTGCTACTAGGTCGGAGTCCACGAGGCCTACTATTTAGTATTGGCCACATACTGTGGTTTGATGAGGTCGATTGACACAAATCTTTTCTCTTTTTTTCCAGCAAGGGGCGGCAGAAGTACTGTTCTTGTTCCGTGGACGGCTAGGACAGTTACTGGTTGTCTGTAAGAAGGTCCAAATTCCTTCTTGTCCGCAATCTTCTCTCTGACTAGATCCCCAACTTTTGGGATCCAGACAGGACTGCTGGTGTTTCCCCAGTGGTGGTTGGCTTCAGGAACACGTTGCTTTGTTTCGATCTTAGTTCATTTAGATCCTGTAAAACAGCCAAACGATCTTTGATATCAAAGTGTTTATTTCCCACCACTGTGCCTTTACATTCGAGATCAGGAACCCACATTCTTGTCCCAAATAGGACCTCATATGGAGTGACCCCCCCAGAGAACTTCTTGGCAAATTATTTAATGAGCGTTGGACCCCATAAAGATGTTTGACCCACCCATCACCCGAACCTAATACTCTAGCTGTTATAGACTGCTTTATGTCCCGGTTTTTCCTTTCCACAACAGAATTTCCCTCAGGATGAAACGGAGAGGAGTACCGCAATGCAACGCCCAAATTGGCCATGGCTTCTTTGTAAGCCCGAGAGCTAAACGCAGGGCTATGGTCAGAATGTAGCGTGCCTATTGCGTATGTGCCGATAAAGACTCGCAAATCTTTTATAACAGTTCGTGCGTCAGCCGAGCGCTGAGGCCATATCCATAGGAACCTTGAGCACGAATCCACTGCGACTATTATATATTTACAGTTACCGTCCCTTTGCAAGGGACCGCAGTGGTCCAGGTAAACACAAGCTAATGGTTTGTCTGAAATCAACAGGGGTGTCTGCGCAGGACTTTTCACTGTGGAGACTTTCATCTGTTGGCATATTTCACATTCCAAAACATAGTTCTTGGTCTGTTTCCTAATGCCAGGCCACCAATATCTTTGTTTAAGTAAAGATACTGTTGCAGAAACACCTGCATGGGCAGAGGCTATCCCTTCATGTGCTGCTAGGATTAGTCCTAATCTACGTTCCATGTTTGGAATTACCCTATCCCCCACTCCAGGGATTCGAGCAAAAGGAACGTTGTTCGCATCAATTACATAAGAGTACTTGAGTGGAAATTTCTTTGGTAACGCTGCACCACTGCCTTTGCTTGAAGCCTTGACAGCCAACAATATCTCACTGTCTATTCTCGTTTTTGAACGAGTGATCGCAGCTACGGAAGCCGTCTGAACAGCCCCCTTTGCGGCTTCGTCAGCCAATGAATTCCCTGCAACGTGAACGCCATCACGTTGATGACTCAGCGTGTGTATCACGTGAGCTTTTGGTAGTTCGTTTTTCAACTGAACTACTTGTTCCCAAAGCGTTTTATGCTTTATTGTGCCACCTTTTGCATCTTTGAACCCGTTTTCAAGCCAATTTTGTATATATTCATTATACGACTGAACACAGTAAAAGAATCGCACACTATAAGTGTGGGGAATTCGCGATCTGTATTTTCAAGTGCCAGTTTGAATGCTTGTAGTTCAGCTCGCTGAGCTGTACAATCTCCTAGAGATTGAGTTTTAGTGACCATTGGTCTGAAGTTACCATCGCGCATGCGACCTTTAACGATTGCGCACGCTGCACTGTAAGCTTGCTTACTCCCTGTTGCGGGTTGTGCTGATCCGTCAGTATAAATTATAAATTCTTACTGATTGAGAGGCAAATTTTCAGTGGGCAGAGGACATTCATGTTCATATTGCAGGAACGCTTGTGTTTTTAAATCAGGATCAAAAACATATTCAACATCTGTTGCAGCAAGAGAATTAACCCATTGTATCCATCTAGGATGTAAAGCTTTTGCATTTGGAATGCTCACTTTTGTAACCGCCTCTAAGGCTGGTACTGGGGTTACGACAATGCGTTTTCCTTGAGCTAGAGCTCTTTCTTTTGCTACAGCGGTTTGAACTGCTGTCAGTATATTTTCTGTTGAAGTGAAGCGCATTTCTGCTTGTGTATACAAATGTGATTTGTATGCTATTGGTACTTTTTCACCCTCATTAAATGTTAAATAGGTGAATCCGCATTGACCCGAAATTATTCGGATCACAAAATTGCGTGTATTTATGCGTGTTTGTAAGTGATTTGTTGCTAACATGTTAGCTTGGAGTGTACGCAGGATTTCTGTGTGTTCCCGTGTCCAATGTTTTGTTGAAAATTCAGGTTTTATTAATTCGTAGAGAGGTTTAACCCTTTCTGCGTAATTTAGAATGTAAGTTCTTCCAAAATTTAGGAAACCCAAGATAGACTGTAAATTTTTCAGCGTTATTGGAGGTTTGAGCAGCGCGCACTTTTCTAAAAAGTTTGCTGCTAGGCTCTTGCCTTCACTTGAAAGCTCATATCCTAGGAAAAGGACATTGAGATGGGCAATTCTGGATTTTTTAAAGTTGAATTTATAGCCCTCTGAGGCGAAGCCCAATATAATGGTACTCACCCTGTTCAAGTGCCTATCTAGGTCATCGTCTGTCAGATAGATGTCATCGACATATGACAATGCCTCATTATCATAAATTTGTAGTAACTCTGTTACCCTTGCTGAGAATAACCCCGGGCTATTTTTGAACCCTTGTGGGAGTCTACAAAATTGACGCTGGGTTGGGTCCCCATTATTGAGAAAGCTGTTAAGTACCTGCTTTCAGGTGCTATGTTTTGACAAAAGAAACCATTTGAAATATCCAATGTGGTTTTATATTTTTTACGCACAATGTTATTCATTAATGCTGTACTATGTGCATTTTGCACTGCAAATATTTTAGAACAAGTGTTTAAGTGTCTGTAATCCAAAACTAGACGATATGTATTGTCTGGTTTGGATACAGGCAACAAAGGATTGTTCATTGAGGAGGTGCATGTTTCAATCACCCCTTGGTATTCAAGTTGATCTAAGATCTCCCTGACCTGTTTTTTAGCTTCTTGCTTTATTGGGTACTGCCTTTGTGCAGTAGGTTCATTTTTTAACTGTATTTTGTGGTGAGGTGAATCCTCATCCCATCCTACATGATTTTTATATAATGCTGGGGCCTGGGCAACTGCCCATTTCCTGGCATAATTATATTTTTGGTGAATTGGAATATGGTTGGAGAAGGCAGGCATAATAATGTCCTCGCCATGTGGGCACTCCCTGACAAAGTGTGGTGGCCAGTCTTTTTCTGCTAGAAGTATATTATAACCCCTCGAAAGTTTTTCCCAAAAGAGTATTTTCACTTTTCTTGGTATGTCTCCCTCCATTCGGAGTGTTATTTCATATAACTTTTGTGGAGAACTAACCCTGGTGTCTACAGTCTCTACTGTGATGTACTCATTCAAGTCCACTATCTCCAGAAGTTCCTTCAGGTTCTGGCGAGCTATTGTGACTTCTGCTGCACTGTCCAGCATTGTCTTAGCCCATTCTCCGTTCTTGAGCTGTGTTCTCAGTATTCTCGGCATGTCTGATCTTCAGACCTGCTACCTTCTTTTTGTGAATTGAGGTTTTGATTTATTTTTCTGAACGTGTTTATCGTCTTTGGATTTCACGCGTTCTTCTTTATGTTCTGACCGTCCTCTTCTTTCCGATGTCTGTGACGATATCTGAAAGGTACGAGAGGAACGTGCATCAGTATCTTGATACCTGTCAGGTTTTCTTAAATTATCCCTATTCCTGAGGTTATACCTCCTTTCAGAGGGCTCCTTTTGAGGAGACCTATCTCAGGATTGAGAATGTGTCTCGTTTGAATTTTGTTTATTAGTTTCCCACTTCTTTTTAGAAGATGTAGGAGTTTGTTTAATAGAGTCCTTCTCAGGACTTTCAGATAGTTTTGGCTTTAAAGGTTTTCCACCCAAACTATCTCTGCCTAATTCTGCATAAGTTTGTTCTATTATTCTGGGTAGTTCATGTTGATGTTCTGTTACATCAAATTCCCTTAAGCGTTGGCGGATCGCCACTGATGCTGCCTCCCCTTTAATATTAGATAATATTATTGTTGAGACCTGGTCGAAGTTTTTCAGTAATTTCATACCTAAATTCATAGCAGGCTCTGCCCCGTATTCATTTTGAATTTGTTTCAGGACATCTGGTATTACTGCAATTGATGGAACACCATGTGTTTTAGTATAGATGGCAGCAAAGACTGCGCCCCAAGTGGTGCAATCTTCCAGTTGTGGTGTGATCCCCATTGGTAAACAGATTGTTAGGATTCTGTGTTTCTCATAAGGGCTAGTATTAGGAAATACTGCTTCGATTTGAGTAATTGTTTTAGCTATCCAGAATGGAATTTGCTCATGTTTTGTGGGAATTTTACCCATGACTGCATGTAAAGTCTGTGGAGTAATTTTTAGTGTATTCCCCTGTTGAGGGGTTTGATTTGGAATGGTCATTGGTGGTTGGACTGTGAAAGTGCGCATGACATATTGGACTAATTGTCTGTAAATTTTTATTAACTCTTGTAGTTGAGTAAGTAATTCCTCCTCTGACATCTCTTCAATGTCAGGATGAGGTGTGTAGCCGGCTAGAATCGGCCATGTTGCTCCTGGTCTACATAGTGGACCGAGACTGGTAATGTTTTTGTGATTCTTTAGGGCGCCTTTAAACCAGAGATGATGCTCCTGGTATGTGAGTGGAATTTCAATATCCTCGAAAGGAATATATTCCTCTGGTGGTTCATCTTCTTTGTAGAAGTGAAACACTTTTGTTACTGGATTTGATTCTGGGAATACTATCCATGAATAGAATACCTCTGTCTGAAAGGATTCGTGTGCCTCTATCACGAAAACTGCTCTACCTCCTCTTGGTGGTAGGCCGTGTTTTATAAGTTTTAGAGTGATGGCTCTTCTTAAGTTTGGAGCGATGTCTATAACACCCCCTCGGTTTCATTTAAACCTGTAAAGTTAAAAGCTGTTACGACTGGTTGAGCCGCAGCTACACCGTTCCCGGTGTCATTGTCCCCGTGTTCGGACATTTGTTTTTTGAAAAATGTAGAACAAGTTTCAAGGAAACAAAAGATAAGGTGCACAATATTTTGGAACACTATATCCTTCAACATTGAACAAACCAAACAGCTAATATATAGGGTTTTTGTCCTATTTAGCTTTGGCGGATATTTAACCCTACCCACTCCAGACGTCCTATGGAGTATGTGAGTAGGGGTCTCTGAGAGAAAAGCACGACTGAGTTACTCAGTATCTAGCGTTAAATTAGTGCCTTACCAAACCGTTGGGCGCCATGTAGTGTAGTTCCTATTTCCCTAATAGGCTCTGCGCATTGGAATAATATACCCTATAGACTTGACTGAGGTCAGTATGTCCCTATCGAGTATATTAAACTTAATTACTTTGTGCCAGCTAACTCAGAGGCCACTAGAAACTCCTTGTAAACAAGAAGGGAGTAGTTTCTGGCAACCGCATAAACATGACAACTTTGTTTCCCTTTAGAATCGGAACGCTCTCAGTATCGTGGAAACAATAGATAACAGTTTCACTCAGCTAATCGTGCATGCTTAGTTTCTTCAGAGTTACACAGAAAGAATAGACGGCATTTCAATAAAAGGATTTATTGAACAGTCTTGTTTCTCGTGTAAGAGATATGAGCTGTTATGATCACAAGACAGTATGCGAGATATATAATGTACAGCGTAAGCAGTAGAA
Organism: Calotriton arnoldi; assembly: GCA_963921515.1. NCBI lineage: Eukaryota > Metazoa > Chordata > Amphibia > Caudata > Salamandridae > Calotriton > Calotriton arnoldi. Next base: position 1,259,058 of record CAWUFW010002400.1, on the reverse strand, counting down.
AGAAATAATACTGCGCTAGCATTATCTTTTAGCTATGACACATATATTCATATACATAAATAACATAAGCTAAAAATGCGAGTACTCATGAGATGCTTCTCTAAGCTAGTTCTACCCCAGTGTACCTAACCTAACCTAACCGTAGTGCAAGGTGAGAAGTAGGTGAAGTATTCTATAGTATGGTATGCTATAGTCTAGCATGCCAAGAGTCTGGTATGCCAAGAGTCCCTCTAGGTTCTAGTCAGGTCCATACCTTGAGAATGAGAGAGTTGGGAATCTCTTTCTGGATCTGGAACTCTAACACTCCGCGAAGGGAGTCAGAACACTGGAGGCTGGATTCTCTCCGAGCAGGGATGACAGCGTCTCTTCTCAGTGCGTCAGGCCGGGACACAGGCTCCTCTAAAGTCGAGATCTCCTCCTAACTTGCTTGGGCAAGGGAAGGTATATTTATACCTGGTAGGTGCCTTGGAATGTTAGCATTGACGTGAAGTCGGACAGAGGAAGACGTCAGGAATGAACCCTTAAGGAATAGCGGTTCATGCATAATAAATGAGTTCTTGGAGAAATCAATAATCCTGTGCTAGGGGAACTCCCAAGAGCTTAAGGGTCTGGTTTCTAAGAACTCGTTGGGACGTTAGGGTGGACGGATGTCGGTGACCATGCCTGTATTTGGAGTGCACAGCTAATGCCTAAATAAGGACTGGGATTTTATGCCTATGTAAGGGCAATGCGAATTGTGCCTATATAAGGACATGTTTCAGGAAAGCCTATATACGGACACCTAAAGCGGAATACAACACTGCTTGATTATGGTACAGTGGGACTCCCACTTCGATGACGGGGAATGATTCAAGCATGTGAACCTATTTTCTTATTGGGCAAGAACACACTCCAAAACATTACCAGAATGGAATCATCTGCATACCATAACAGTGGTACACATTGACCATTCAATTTTAGGGAAATCTGCTTGTACCACGGAAAAGTTTATGAATAAATAGATTAAACAAATTCGGATCCAAGCTGCATCCCTGCCAAACCACTCTTAAAATATAAATCTTCAGTTAGTTGAGTTTTCAAGTATTATTGTCATTATAAAGTAACCTAATTGCTTCATTCAGTCCTCCTACCTACATGTAAAATGTCGAAGTGTTGAACAGTTAGAGGCAAAAGACAAACTGAAAGGCTTATTTGAAATCTAGGACTGCTGAATATAGTGGTTCTCTCTCAAGGGATCTCCATCATTAGTCATAAGCACGGAATAGTCCCGCTCACGTGCGGGGATCCTGTAACACTTTTTCATAATATGTCTTCTTGAGTGTAGATGTTCGCCTTTCTTCAGGAAGGCGTGTAGAAACACTTAAGACAAGAATATTGTGCTGCTTATAAGAAAGGCTATAGTGGCCAATTTCTACAGATTGCATTTAAAAAGGGTAATGAATATCAACGTGTGTGTGTATATATATATATATATATTTAAGGCCATATGCTTTAGTAGTATACTTAAATCTCTTTCACAAACCCTTTTTTAAAAATAGAGAACGATGAGGGAAAAAGAGGACAGTGTAGCCCTATAGGCATTCATTACGTGAATACAAAACCAGCATCTGCGCCTTTAAGGGCCCAGAGACCACTAGTATCCCATCATGCCCAGCAGGTGGCAGTTGTTTCAGTTCTTTTTTCCGTCTCCTGTAGACAGGATCTTGTAGCACTGAGCTTGGCCTTTTTTGGCTTTTATTCATCAGAAATCTCAGTAGGCATGTTTTGAAAACTGACACACTCGACTGATTTCATCTGTCCCTGTGTTTTTCTGTCTGTTTCTGACAGAAACTTTTTGTCATTAATCAAATAAAATGCCTTCTTTTTTTGACGAGTGTCTTGCCTGTGGAAGGAAGAAATCCAAGTCAGTCCCTCATGATGTCTGCACCATCTGCCTTCCTCAAAGCCATGTTCCAGACAGATGTCCCCACTGCAGGAAGTTTTCCAGACGTACCCTGAGGGAAAGGGAGAAGATTCGCCTCCATGGACGTAGGCAGGTGGCGCAGCCTGAAAATGGGACATCCAGAGAGTGAGGAGAGGATCAGTCCTCTATCATGTTCTCCAACCTTCCTCTGAGGACTCAAGACGTGAGAGATCCAAAAAAAGAAGCACAGCCTAAAAACAACATTATTCTAGGTCGACGTCGAGAGCATTGACATAGAGACAAGGTAACATATCTACATGTTCTCTGTCTAGGGCTGGGTCGACATCGAAGAGGAGACGAGGGTCGACGTCGAGGCATAGATGGTCAAAGGAGACTACAACATCGAGGTGCAGAAGAAATTTGACGTCGAGGAGTGTGTTGACGTCGGGACATATGAAAAGGTTTACGTCGCGGAGTATGTTGACATCAAGAGGTAAGAGAAAGTCGACGTCCAGGAGTCTGTTGAGGTTAAAACCATCCAGACCAGCGGAAAAGGCCAAAGTATCAAGGCACAAACGTCTACCATCATCCCCGGACTCTGAGTACGCCATGGTATATTCTCGTCGTCGCCTATATGCTGTCAGCCTCTCCTACTCCGCCTGCGTCTCCTCCACCGCGTCCACGTCTAGTGCCACATCTGCCTCTGGCGCCTTTTTCACCTCCGGCGCCAGTACCTTTTCTGGCGCCACAACCTGTGGAATCTCTTCCTCCAAGGCCTTTACCTTTTCAGCGAGGATCGCGTTCCAGATCTCGCCATTATTGGCGCCACTCCAGGTGTAGGTCCTGGCGTTCCTCATCTCCGCCATCCTCCAAACACTCACTTCGTGAACATGCATCCTGGTCCAGGTCACGAACAAGTTCAATACATCGTTCGCCCTATTATCTTTCCATTACTTTGACCAGCGCAGGCAGATACTCACAAATGCTGTCTGAATCGCCTCAGCCTCCTCAGTGGATGATATCAACACCTTCCAGAAGGTCCTGGTGACAGACGCTTCGAAATTAAACATCTAAATGCCGGCTTCTGCACCATTCACATCATTCATTTTTTAGCTGCTTATCATGATCAGCGTCTAGGCCTCTCCTACCATTGGTTCTAGCTAGGCCTTTTAGAGCCAACAATGGACCTATTCCTCACATCTGCCTCAGCCAAATCTGCTCTGTCGAGGCTGCAAAAGAAGTACAGACCTCCAGAGCAGAACCCACTTTTTCTCTGCTCAGATCCACCTCCAAATAGTGTGGTCATCCTTGTGGCAAAGGAACACCATTCCACCATTCCACCACTCCTTCATCTACAGTACCACCAGACAAGGAGAGTAAAAAGTTTGATTTGATGGGGCACAAGGTTTGTGGTGCAGGTGCCACCACCACGAAGGCAGCAAGTGCATCGGCTCTCCTAGGCAGATACGACAGAGCCTCGTGGGAGTTGTTACAAAACTTTGAAAACGACCTCCCTAGAGATAAGAGAGAGGACGTCCTCGAAGTGGTCAACTAGCATATGATGTTCTCCATCCAAATCATCAGCACTGCTCCTGACTCATCATTACTCGCAACCTATGAATATGTTTATGTTTTAGGGATTTATAAAGCGCATAGCTGCCCAGGGGCTTCCCAGCACTGACGGTAAAATCTGATGCATAAGCTAAACGGAGGTTTAATGGTATTAATTGTAGAGCCAGGTCTTCAGCTTTTTCCGAAAAATTGCTTCTGCTTCCAGAAATCTGAACTCCTGTGGCAGAGAATTCCATAGCTTGGGTGCCTGATATGTGAAGGATCTGCCACCCCATCTGGCTCTTTTGATTCTGGATGTTTTTAGTAACCATTTGGTGCCGTAGCGGATGCTTCTGTTGGGGACATATAGGCTTACCAGATCTTTGATTTTGCTGGGGCCCTTGTTACGAATGGCTTTGTGCGTCAGGCAGAGTGTCCTGAATTTAACTCTAGCCTCGATTGGGAGCCAATGTAAAGCTTTTAGATGTTTTCCTGCGGCTTCCTGTATAGGGACCTTGCACAACAGCCTAGCTGCGGCGTTCTGAACAACCTGAAGTCTTTTGATGACATATTTAGGCGCCCCTAGATAGAGGGAGTTTCCATAGTCGAGGCGTGATGTAACCAAGGTATGAATTACTGTCTTTCTGAGCTGGGCAGGGATGCGCTCAAGAATTTTACGGAGCATTCTAAGTATCCCAAAACAGGTACCTGTGACTTTTTTCGCATGTGTTTCCATTGTTCATTCCTTGTCGAACCAGGAGCCATGGTTTTTGATAGTCGTCTTGGGGACTGGTGGGCTGCCTAAACAGTCGGGCCAGCTGATCATAGGCCTGGGGACCGCATTATTTCCAAGCACCATCAGCTCGGTTTTGTCCCCGTTCAGCTTCAGGCAACTGTTTGTCATCTATTCCACAACTCTTTCGAGGCATGGTGCTAAGCAATCTGCTTCACCCTTGGTTCTGGGGTCAAGGGAGAATACCAGTTGTGTGTCATCTGCATACGATATCATAGAGATACCAAACTCCTGGACTAGCAGTGCCAGCGGCCCTAAATATACATTAAATAGTGTGGGGCTAAGGGAGGAACCCTGAGGCACCCCACAAGTCAGTGGCAAAGTGTTTGAGAAGAGATTAGCTTCCATGACGTGGAAAGTTCTACCCTCCAAAAAGGAAGACAGCCACTCCAGGGCTTTGTCTTGGATACCACTTTCAAGCAACCTCTTCCGTAGGATAGTGTGGTCCACGGTATCAAATGTTGCGCTAAGATCAAGGAGCTGTATAGCAGCTGAGCTACCTTGGTCCAGAGTCATTTTTAATTCTTCTGATGCTGCCAGCAATGCTGATTCCGTGCTAAGCATGGAAGCCCATCTGAGTGGGGTGGAAGCAACGATTAGTTTCCAGGAACTCTGTTAATGCTCTGTTCACATGTTTCTCTGTTAACTTGCCATTTATTGGTAAGAGTAATATAGGACGATAGTTCCCTAATTGAGCTGGATCTAGATTATCTTTTTTTAATAAAGGTCTAATTATAGCGCGTTTCCAGGCTTTTGGGACCTCGCCTGCGTCTAGCGAGAGATTAATGATTTCGACAACTGATGGGGGCAGAGTCTCCCTAACCTTACCAAGCACATGTGGAGGGGCTGGATCTAAAGGCGAGCCTGATTTAGTCTTCTCCATCAGAGATCTCATAACATTTATATTGGTGGTTGGGACGCGAGTAAGGGCCGACAGGGGGGGCTTCTGCCTCTGATCCCATTCCTGGCTTATGGTTATTCCATTCCCTTTCTGAAAAGAGCTGTAAATATCCATTACTTTTAGTGCCACGGCGTGGCCTTGAGAAGGCATCATGGCTCTGCCTTACGGCCCTTAAACATGAATTCCAGCAACAGATTCTTAACCTTCCATTCTCAGGATCTACACTATTTAGCAGTCATATGGACGACGAAATGACCAGGATGAAGTCTGAAATGGGGTCCCTAAAGGTAGTAGGTCTCGTAAAGCAGAAAGAACAGTGAAGGCCCTACAAACCTTACCACTGACGTTTTTACCCACATAGAGTTCAAACCACTCACTGGTCTCAAGATCGCCAACAAAACCAACGCAGAGACCTTTCCAACAAGGTTGTCAACCCAGAGGAAGAGCCACTCAACAGTCTGAAAGGCCTACAGTAGGCTCTAAATGAATCTCTACTTTCTCCCTCTTCTATTACCCACTCCAATAGGGGGAAGTATATCTCATTCCCTAACAGAGTGGCAAGCAATCACAAGAGTTGCCTGGGTACAAAATATTGTTTGGAATGAGTATTGTCTCAGGTTCACCAGTCCTCCGCCGAAAGTTGCTCCAAAACCATCCAATCATCATCTACAGATGTTGCACTTGGAAGTAAACATCCTTCTGCAGAAGTATGCGGTGGAGACTGTGCCTCCCAAACAACGGGGAACAGGTATTTTTTCCCGTTATTTTCTGGTGAAAAAGAAAGCTCCCAGAAATGAGTTCACACCCATTCTTGATTTGAAACTAGCTAACAAGTGGGTTCAACAAGAAAAATTTCAGATGCTGCCACTGCATCAGATCTATCCCCAGTTACATCAGGGATACTGTCTCTGTTCGATAGACCTCCAAGATGCGTACAAATGAGAGGACAAGATCACACTCTCCACCAATGCAAAGCAGTCTCTGAAATGGTGGTGCTCTCCGATGAATCTTCTTCAATGGATACCATTTCATCAGGATGTCCCTTACCAGACCGTGGTAACAGTTGCCTCGTTGTTAAGATGGGGAGCGCACATGGATCACATCCAAATCCAGGGAGCATGATCTCCGAGAGAGATGACCTCTTGCATCAATCTCCTCGAGCTAAGAGCAGTTCACCTAGCGTTGAACGCTTTTCTCCCATTCTTCAAGATGCAATCCGTGCTTGGTCAGACAACCTGACAACTATGTATTACCTCAACAAGCAGGGGGGAACAAGGTCTAGACCTTTATCTCATGATGCCTAGACAATTTGGAAGTGGCTGATAGCCAGAGACCTGCGGATCACTGCAACTCATCTCCCAGGTGTTAAAAATGTTCAAGCAGATTCCTTCAAGAAAACCATGAATTGGTCTTTCGCGATGATGTGCAAAACATTTTCAGAATGTGGGGCGGTCCGCACATCGACTTATTCGCCACCACCGAAAACAAAGAATGCACAGGCTTCTCCTCGAGGTTTATCCAACCAGGGACTATGGATCGACTGGTCCAGCAAATTTCTCTGCGCCTTTCCTCCGATCCCCCTGATCCCATCAGTTCTCATCAAACTGTCTTACTCGAGGACCAGAATGATCTTGATTGCTCTGGAGTGGTCACGTCAGTGGAGGTTCACGGACCCTCTCCAGGGTCGGAGCATCCACATCACAAACTGTCATGCAGACCGGATCTTCTCAAGAAATTCGGAGGCCAGATGATTTTCCCCAATATCTCCTCCTTGAGTTTGGCAGCATGGCTCCTGAACTAGTTTACTATGCGCATTTGATCCTTCCACAAGAATGCATGAACATTCTCAAGTAGGCTAAATGACCATCAACACGTTCAGTCTATGCATTCAAATGGGAGAGATTTTGCCTTTGGTGTTCTAACAAGAGCATAAATCCAACAACTTGCCAAGATGTGATTCTTACATATACTTACTTCATTTGGCCGAATCTGGCTTACAATTCTCTTCCATAAAAGTTCATTTGGTGGCAACTACTGTCTACTGAAAATGCCTTTCACAAACCTCTTTTTTCAAAATTCCCATTATCAAAGATTTTTTTGAAGGGTTAAAAGGTTTTCCCTCATTAGGCGCCCATATCCACCCTAGGAACTCAAAATAGTCCTCTCACACCTCATGCAGGCCCTTTTTGAGACCATTCACAAATCGTCATTGCAGCATCTCTCTTGGACAGCTGCTTTTCTCATAGCGATCACATCAGCAAGTAGGGTTAGCGAAATCCAGGCGTTGTGTTCTCACGAACCATACACCGTTTTTCATTCTAGTAAGGTGGTTTTGAGGACTCATCCAAAATTCCTACCTGAAGTCATTTTGGACTTTCACATCAATCAGACCATTTCCTTGCCTTCTGTCTTTCAGCACACTTCCAGACCTGCTGAAAGGACTCTCCATTCGCTTGACATTAGGTGAGTTTAAAGTTTTATCTGGACAAGACAAAAGATATCCGAAAGTCAAACCAATTGTTTGTAAACTATGGGCCAGTCTGTACAGGTATAGCCATGTGCAAACAGTCCATATCCTGATGGATAGTATCTTGCATTCTATTATGCAACTGGAAGGCAAATAAGGTTTTGTCCGGTAGACCTAAATCTCACTTCACTAGAGGGAAAATGAGAAATGTCCCTATTGCTGAAATCTGTAAAACGGCTACATGGAGATCTGTTTACATGCTTAGCAAACATCATTGTTTGGATTCATATGGTAGAACAGATGCTCAAGTAGGACACGCCTCCCTGAGAAATGCAATTGCTTGATTTGGTCGATTAGTCGTTCCTCCGTCTTTTCCACCGCTCTTAGTGGGGTTGGGCTTGCTATTCTATTCAGCGCTTATGACTGTCAATGAAGATCCCCTAAGAGAGAAGGAATGATTTTTTACCTGTAATCCCAGTTCTCACTCAGGGGAATCTCCATTGAAGTCATAAGCAACACTCCCGCCTCCCGGTGGAGATGACAGAGGCGAATATTGGACCTATCTGATACTGACACATCTCGTCAAAAAGAACTGAAGCAACTGCCACCTGCTGGGCATGATGGAATGCTGGTGGTCTCTGGACCCTTAAAGATGCAAACGCTGTTTTTGCATTCACATAATGGCAGCCTATAGGGCTACGCTGTCCTCCTTTTCCTTCATATTTCTCCTTTAAAAAAAAGGGTTTGTGAACGAGATTTAAGTATACTACTAAAGTATTTGGCCTTAAATATATATTTACGTTGGTATTCATTAACCTTTTTTTAATGCAATCTGAAGAAATTGGCCATTATAGCCTTCTTTATAGGCTGCACAATATTCTTGTCTTAAGCGTTTCTACAGGCCTTCCTGAAGAAAGACGAACATCTACACTTAAGAACCCATATGATGAAAAAGTGCTCCGGGATACCCACACATGGGCGGGGCTATTCAGTGCTTATGACTTCGATAGAGATTCCTTTGAGAGAAAACTGGGATTAAAGGTAAGAAACCATTCCATCCTTTTCAGTAGATGATACCTCACGACTATATAGATTAAATCCTTGCTCACTCATACCAAAACCCAATCTAATTCCTGTCTGGCTTGTAACTCAAATATTCGTATTGTTTGCCCAAACCTGAACATATTTCAAGGTCAATCTAAGAGCAATCTAAAAGTAATTTCAGTTGATAATTCTTAGGATACCACCAATAGCTAATAGCAAGATTTCAAGCTTTGAATATCACCTCTGCATGTTATGCTTAACATCCCCAATTCCAAGCAGATTGCTTCCATATAGGCACTTCCATTTTTCTCCTCTACTGCTCTTAAAAATAAAAGATTCCACTGGAAAACATTTCAGTTTCATATGGGAGTAGGGGGGCAGAGAGAATTTAAACCTTATAGACCTTATGATCCAGCAGAATTATTATTTTAGCCATATAGACATAAGGTGTAACCAAATGTTTACAAATGACACCTGGATGGAGGCATCACCCTACTTCATGACCTCCCAGGCTCCACAGTAGTCTTCATTACACTCTACAGCATGTCTCACAGAGAGAATGAAGAAATCTGATCACATCACCCCCATCCTGATGGAACTTCACTAGCGTCTCTTGCCAGTCCTGTACCATCTTCAAACCCAGTTGCATGATATAGAAAACCCTTATGACCAGCAGCCCCGCCTAAATGGCTGGTAAGCTGTCCAACTCCAGTGGTTCTCAGCACATCCATAACCAGGGCACCATCAGATTGGAGGCGAAGATGTACAAAAAAGAGAAAAACAAGGCAATAGGCCTTATCCATCTCCACTCCAAATTAGTAAAGAGCTGAAGGCACACCACTTTAAGGAACACTACCTCTCAAACCTGTAACGTTCCACTTCTGCTATAAGAACTTAAGTAAATGTCTCAAAAGTTTTTTTTTTTTGTGAATGATTTATATTAGCATTTTTTAGAAAGGTTCCAAAACAGTATAATTCAAACATGTTACAGAGAGGTACGCATTAAAGTCATATGTCTAGAACAGCGTGTGCATGCAGTGCAATAAAATGTAGCATTGTAAGCAGGGTGGATTAGGTGCCTGTGTGCACACACCAAGTAGGGCCACAGGTACAAATAACAGTGCAATTAGCAAATAGTAGTGCAAAATACACAGAAATAGGGTCCATTGAAATACAAAAGTGTCAAATGATGCAAGTATCATTATTGTTATGAAACCAAGTCGATAAACAAACTACAGGTGAGTGAAAAACACTGAAAAACTAAACAAGGACTGCACTCATTTAAGTTGACAAAGAAGAGCAATATAAAGATCGAATACACAGAAGCATCATCAGGGCTATGCACGATAGTATCAAGTAGTGAGAAAGATCCAGGTGCTGTAAGGAATACGTGATGTAGTGTGACAAAAAAAAGGAGAAATGGCGTGAAGGGGGGGGGGGAGGGGAGAGGAGGAGTGTAGCATGTGGGGGGCCCCTTTAAGAGGGGTGTTGAGTAGTTGTCGCCCCTTCACGGAGCTTCGCAAGAGTACATCCCAAGTCTCAGAAATGGGGTATTTACGAAGACCCTGTACTTCATCTCTGTGTAATAGTGTGCTCTCCGCCTGGGCCCGCGCCAGCATGGATAAGATCCATGTGGAGGGTGCTAAGGGATCTGATGCCTTCTATTTATGGATGATTAGTCGTTTCGCTAGTAGAAGGTACTTTTCTGAGACGTGCGTTACAGCTCTCTGTTTTTTGGACCGGCGATAGAGCCCTAAGATGCACGCCTCCCAAGAGTAGGTCACAACAGTACCTGTACAGCGTGTAAGGTGCGTAATGACATCCCACCAGTAAGTAACCAGTTAGGGGCAGGTCCCTAGCATATGTAGCAATTCCACATCATGTGTTAAACATCGGAGACAGGCAGCGTCGGTGCTGTGAAAGTAACAGTTTATTTTATTGGGCGTTAAGTAGGCTTGGTGTAGTATGTAGAATTGTATTAGTTTAAAACATCTAAACTCACACAGTGCACAGGGTAAAGAAGAGGGACAGGTGGGGCACTACATGTGTTTGGACAAGAACCCTCACTCACCCTAGGGTGACATGCTTCATCATAGGATCCCCTCCGCACACTGGGACCGCAAGGTACCCAATGTGGGCTACAACTTTCCCGTAGGAAAGGAGCAGGGATGTTCTATAGCCCAAAAAGTACTATAAGGTATGGGTAAGGTATAGATAGATGCTCACTGGGAATATACTACACTTTTTGGTAGTGGTGGTGGTAGACACTGGTGACACACGTTGATTGATATAATGCATATGTTTGATATTTGTTTATTTTTACAGGGCCACCTGACCCACTCAAGAATCTGTTGCTACTTGGCACAACTGGTACAGATGATTCCAGATAGTAATTAGTGTATCTGTGTATAATGAGGATATTGGTATCTCGTTTTCATGCGATCCACAAGCCACAGACTTCCCACCACCATGAGGTTATACAATAACTCAACGCTATGAGTATGCTGTTTCTTGACGTAAATGTGCTTTCATCTTGGTTGCTGTTGTGGCGAGCAGCGTTGCTTTTCTTAATAGCTATCAGCGGGCGCTAGACTTCCCGTCGCTTTAATGTTGTACCATAACTTAACGCTGGTAGGAAGATGCATAAACCTTATGGTTACTGTTTTTGTTAGCCACTTCTGATTAGATTAGACCTTTCTGTTAAGATGATACGAGATACCAATAACCTCATTATACACAGATACACTAATTACTATCTGGAATCATCTGTCCTTCTATGAACAGTCCCCAGTAGTCTGGTATACATCACATACAAAGTGAGAGACACTGGTTTACAGCTGGCAAATTACCCCCTAGACCACGACATCGGTATGTAACACTATTGAGTAAATGATGACATTGAGGATTTTATTCGAGGATTCAGGTTGTCACATATGGATAACTTGGTTGTGTCCTCTGTTTTTTTGTCCCTTACAGTCTGTTGGCTCCTACATACTTTGAGATCATACTGATACATTATCCCAGTACAAAACTAGATGATGTAGTACGCATAATTTTAAACATCCTCTTTTCAGTCTTGTGACATATGTTTGTATATGCCCATCTAGAGCTCTACGTGTGGAGAGACTCTGTTGACTGTTGAGTCGGATCTTATCCATAGTATCTGGGTAAGGTATAGATAGATGCTCACTGGGAATATTCTACACTTTTTGGTAGTGGTGGTGGTAGACACTGGTGACACACGTTGATTGATATAATGCATATGTTTGATATTTGTTTATTTTTACAGGGCCCCCTGACCAACTAAAGAATCTGTTGCTACTTGGCACAGCTGGTCAAGAGTCATGGCCTGAGTATACAAGAAGTATCATATTATAGTGATATTATATATTTTCTTTTACACTTTTTTCTATATAGGAGAGTGACTTAATATCTTGGTCCTGAAGAATGCCCTGAACATTCCAGTCATACACGGCAGAAACATGTTCACCTCATACAGGGTGAATATCCATATCCCTGTTTCACTATGCTTTTAATCTCTATCCCTTAGGACATAGGAATAACGTTTTTTGCTCCTATTGAGATAGTTTTAAACATGTATTTCTTTAGCACTCTGCCCCTCACTCGGCCCCATAGGTATTAGTACTTTTTGTGCTATAGAACATCCCTGCTCCTTTCCTACGGGAAAGTTGTAGCCCACACTGGTTATCTTGCGGTCCCAGTGTGCGGAGGGGACCCTATGATGAAGCATGTCACCCTAGGGTGAGTGAGGGTTCTCGTCCAAACACATGTAGTGCCCCACCTGTCCCTCTTCTAACCCCCACCCCCCAACCCCTGTTTCTGTTACCCTGTACACTGTGTGAGTTTAGATATTTTGGAAGTAGTACAGTACGGATTGGGTAGTGCATGCTTCCCCTTCACCCTTAGTGTGAGATACATTAGTTTAAAACAGACATTTTGTGAAACTAAGGAAGGGTCCGCCTCCCATTGTCTACGCAGTGTGGTGAGGGGTACTCTGTATGTTGTCGCAAAGCGCCGGCTAACTATGAAGTCTTGTGGCCACCTGCACCTAGGACGTGTAAGTATTGAATGACAAGATGTTGTCTGGGTTCCAATTGTATCTCTCCCCAGGATTAGCTTAGCGCACCAAAAAAAGAAGCGTGTAGTAAGAATTGACCCGAAGACAAATGGATAGGAGATTTCTGTCACGATATAGGTCACCAAGACTATGCAAGTCCACTGTGTGCCATGGAGTTAGCTCTCTAAAAGAAGATATCTCTCGCCTATGCGGCAAACCAAGCAGTGGTAGCGCTGGAGCGTATGGCTTGGTAGAGCGAGTAATAAACAGAGTCCTGCGGTAGCAACGTGTCACGGGTCCTTCTTGTAGGAAGGTGGAATCTGACTATATGGTTGCCCCCACTTTTTTCCTGGTGTTTTGCTGGTTTATGACTTAGTTGGACTGGGATCCTGCTATTCAGGGCCCCAGTCTATCTGCTTCCTCTATAAAATGGTTTCCATGTGCCTTAGGCACATCTCTGATTGGAATCTGGAGTGCCCTTATAAGTCCCTAGTATATGGTATACTATGTACCCAGGGCATAGGTACCTCAGAGGCCTACCAGGGGCTGCAGCATGTATTGTGCCACCCCTGGAAGGCCAGCCAAAAGGACACCACAGGTCTGCTACTGCAGCCTGGGTAAGGTGGTGCATGCACCCCTTACTGCGATATAGGCTACCTATATCACTACATACATACACACATATAAACCTATAAGTCACTCCTATGGCAGGCCTTATCAATCCTGAAGGCAGAGTGCGTGGTTCCTATGTGAGAGGGTGCCCCTGCATGAGCTGGGCCCCTCTGCAGCGTTCGGAAACCCTTCTCTGATGCTGTTTGTAGTGCAGCCTGACCATATACTCTTAAGCGCATTATAACCTCGCGTTAAATGCTAACTTTGGGATGGCTGCACGGAAACATGTCGTGTTTGGTGTCAAACATCTTGAAATACTACCCCCGCCGCCAGTTCTGGCGGCGGGGGTAGCATTCCACCCTTCTAGAGGGAAAGACATGTACACACCGGTATGCCCGGTACTGACTTTCCAAGCCCTGGCATCACAAAATGGATGCCGCTGCCACAGACACGAGTCTGGCCTCCTGCTGCTGACCGAAACTCCGGCAGGGAGGCCTGGACAATAGGTTTCCTGTCCCAGGGAGGTGTGACCACCTCCCCAGACAGGATAGTGTGTATTGGGGCTGGGCGGGAGCACTCTCTGGTGCTTTGAAGTCCTGCACTGGGGGCACACTTGGTGTCCCTGTGCATACCCCAGTTCAAACCGACTCAGGGGCTTCCAGCCCCTGCTCTGGCGCGAAACTGGACAAAGGGAAAGGGGTGTAACCACCCCTCTGCCCTGACCCTCCCATAGGTGGGGTCACAGAGTATGTCCAACCCCCTACCTTAGTATAAGTAGGGGAACCCAGTCCTTAGGACTTTAGATTTACCTGGACGAAACTGACACAGAATCCTGGACCTTCGACGCTCTACTTTAAGATTAGAGGACTGAAGAATCTCCCTTGGGGTCAAGGAGTGACTCCCCTGCTTGGCAGGCACCAAAGAAGCAATTGTCCGGTCTGCATCGCTGAAGCTCCCGTCGGACACCGAAGTCTTTGCATCACCAGAGGTGGATTTCCAGACTTCCCCGAGGCTGCCCTGAGTCCCCAGCAAAGCTGAGGCCCGTAGCTGTCGTGGGTAACGTGGAACCGTGACCCCTGGACACCGAATGCATTTGCAAGTGCATCCTCTTCTGGGTCTCCCCTGAAGTCGTGCTTTGGGCTCAGAGTAGCCCCAGCCTCCAGCACCAACGGCACCGAAGATCACTGGCCTCCACTCCACGAGTGTCCTGTGAGCCAGCTCCACGTGCACCGTCTCGAGGCTCCTTCGCGGTCGCTAGTCCGTTGGCTAGTAGGCCCTCCCGAAGGCCAATCTTTTTCTGCTTGGGCTCCCTGGTTGCTCCAGGTGTGCCCTGACTTATCCTCGCTGGGGGAGTCCCCCAGACCTTGCTGGTCTGCAACATCGTCCTTCTTCGATTTCCATGAGACTTGCCGTTGCCAAGGCTTGTTGGGTCCAATCCGGTCGCCGACACCCCTGCAATCGACAGACGTCGTGGGACAGCTCGAATCCAGCTCCTGGTTGTCGTCGACGCCTCCTGGACCTCGTGGCTGAAGAGTCAAGACGACCGTCAACCTACCTGAAGCACTCGACATCGGTGGGCATCTGCTCATCGCCTTCCTGGTCACTGGCTAGTGACCCAGACTCTGTCCCCTCTGCTTTCAGGTTCTTCAGATCTTCGATCCACCTTTGGATCCACCCGAACACTTTCGACTTGGCCGCCAGCAGCACTTTGCAGCAGATCGCCATTGAAAGCGACGACGAAACCCGACCCCGAAAGACACCTATGCACCCGGCTCCCCTGGGTGAGGTAACTCGAGTACTCCGGTGCTCCCGTGGGTATAGACACTAGAACAGCCTAGTTCTCAAAGGGTTTGCTCCAAGTCCTCCTCTAAGTGTCCCTTTTCTTTTAAATTCTAATTGCGACTTTCCCCATAGAAGTTAACGGTGGTTCGCGGCTGTGTTCATACACTGCACGCGTCCCCCGTGGGTCCCCTGTGTCACTGCCTTGGGTGGTTCCTTGTGGTCCAAGCACTTCTACAGGCTCTAGGCCTTGTGTCTAGCTCAGTCGTGGTTCTTATACCACTTTATTGGTATATGGTTTGGTACGCCCCTGGGGCTCAAACGTGTATTTGTGCTATTACTGTAGATAACTAACTCGTAACGTATGTACTTCGAACTCTAGCCTCATAAAGAGACTAGAGGGGTGTGTTTAGTAATAAATACATATATTTTGAATATATACCTGGTGTGGTCCTCTTTCATTTGGTCACTCAAGAGATTATAGACTGGTAAAACAAGCTGCTTTACATTCCTGCAAGACTTAGCCTGAAGGCTGCTCTCCATAGCTACCACTAGGATAGCTTTCAATAAAGGTTGTCTTTAACCTATCTCCAATAAGGGGTTGTTTGGACTGGTGCAAGGTGCCCACTATAATTAGTGGACAGCATATGCCAGGCCAACTTCTCACACTTCTTAGACTCCGATATAGTGCGGCTGCAGATAGGCAAAGGATACTATAGAGACCAGTTTCTTTTGCTTTTCTCCCTGTTTATTAGGGAAATACAATGTAGGCAACAGTCAAGGGAACTAAACGTTGAGTCCTGGTTAAGGGAACACTCCCGACTTCACCGAGGATCCAAAGATGCACGCTGCGTTCACCAACTTACACCGTTGTCCCAGAGCGTAAGGAAAAAAAAAAAAACTTGGTTCGGTAGGGGACGTGAGGAGGTATCACCAATTTCCAGCACCATGTGTAACGCAGAATTACGGTGCCCTCCCTCTACGACGTTCCCTTCCCCGCCCAGTGCCCTTAGAAGCCCCGTAGCCTGGACCGTTCCTTGTCTAGCCACGCTCCTCTTGGAGAGTGGCGGGACGGTGCGTGGTCTTGTTGGCCTCCTGGCGTCTCGTTGTCGTCCTGGACGTGGGTCCTGCCTTCTCCTCCCGCCGACGTCTGAGGTTTCGTCCCAGGGCTTGGCGTAGGCTTCTCCTCCTCGTATTCCTCGATCTTCGCTTTTACTTCCTCTCTTCCCAACGCGCTCCCCTCCACCCTTCTTACGCGGTTCTCACATGATAGGGCCGACGTAGCAGGCATCATCTGGCACGCCCCACGGGGCTCCTCCTCGTGTGCCCTTAGCAAGGAATTAAAGGAGCCCTCCATAGCCTGTGTGTGGATTGACAGTATGTCAGTTACGTCGCTCAAAAGGGAGTTAGGCATTACTTTTTCCAGTACGTCTTCGGTCTCATGACACAACGGTAGGCGACTTGAAGGAGGTGTTGGGGTCCTAGCGAGGGGATGGAATAGAGCAAGTAACCGCTCCAGGTCCCAGAGAGGGAGATGTGTTGCGGGGACCACCAGGTCGTGACCCGCAAACCAGCACGAGACCCAATTGAAGTTGGGAGGCCAAATAATAATGTTAAAGGTTGGGAACATTGAGCTCACCACTGTCCACAGGGAGATAAAGCTTGTGCAGCACTACTCTGCGGAACGTGTTAGGCCAAATGAGGTCACCCACCATACTTTCCAAAAAGCAAAAGAAGGGATGATGTATAAAGAGAGGAAAGTTGGCAAAATAATACAAAAGCCTCGGCAGGACCACCATTTTAACCAGAGCCAGCCTTCCCGCCACTGACTGCTGTATGGCCTGCTAAAGCAACACCAGTACCCGCAGTGCAGAGACAGCACGACCCAGGTTACCCCCCAGAAGATTTTCAGTTGTGTGATAAATGTGGATCCCCAGATAACGAAATGTAGATGGCTGCTACGCAAGTTTAATGCCATTCACTTCATACTGCGGGTCTGCAGTGTGTGTGTTAAGGGGGAAGAGACACGATTTGGTCAAGCTGATTCAAAAACTTGTTGACAGTATCTTTGCCTTTGACTCATTGCAGTGCTCTGCTACTTTTTAGCTAGGTTTGCACTTTACAAATACTACCTATATACATACATCCCCACTGAAACCTTTTGCTTAGAAGTCTGCAATTTCCAGGATAAATTATTTGCCAACACTAAAGATATATATTTATTTACTTTTCTGCACACAAATGAAAGCCATCTAGCCACCATCTGTGTTTTACCCCCAATTGTTATTTTCAAAGGATCATTCCACTGCTAAAGAAATTATTAAATCGAAGTTGTTGGGCACTTCACTGGCAAAGTTGTATATCCCTTGGATTTTTATTGGGGTTCAATCCAATAACGAACAGTCGTAGACATACATCAAATTTACTAATTCAGTACCTCCTAAAAGCAGGACAAAGATCTAGAGTGTACCACTACTCAAAGGGGATCTCTGACAATATTGTGACAACATATTGCCAATCTGCAACAATATTAGGTGCAGGATACTCACCGCCACTATATCATCAATGAGATATATATATGTTCTATTACAACAGCCCACTGTGGATTGTGAATGTGATCAGGGGGGCATGACGGCAAAACCACTATGGATATAAATGCAGTAGAACTCAATCTACCACAATGCAACTGTTGCACACGCCCATCGGGCGGGATATTTAAATCACACAGCTGCGCTGAAAATCTTGTTGCCGTTCCTCCGATGCCTGTGCCAGTGATCAAGGGAGATAAGATAGCCGAAACGCGTATAGACAAGTTGAGGCAAAGTAGAAGTGTTGTTCTAAAGGACTTTGCTTTATCCTTTTGAAGTCACCAATAAAACGGTATTTATACACGCAGTGTGAGGCCCTCAATTTGGGAGCAGTGACGTTTGGATATATGATAGCACTTTATACACTTGATGCACTTTAGGCCAAGAATGTTGACAGGTATTTGTAGTTTTAAGGTATAACAACAAGGAGTATGTTCTAGAAGTAGTTCTGATACATCAGCATTTATGCAGGAATTGAAGGCAGTTCTATTACAGTTTCAGAGGTCCAGCATTTGCTGAGATCTGTAATAAATATTCACATCTAGGAGAACTCATGTAAACACATATCTCGATGTATTAGATACTATGTTGGTGACATTATTCATTGAGTGTGTTTTTATGGGTATTTAATTGTATATTTATATATTTATTTATTTATTTATATTCTCCTATATTACAGATGGAATTGGAAATATTTATTTATTTATAGTATTTATTGAAACTGCCACAGATTTTTGGACATATCCGTGCATGGACAATTAAAAAAGAAAATTAAAAAAGAGGATTAAACCAAGAGAAGAGAAATAGGAGAATAAAATAGAAATAAAAACGGAGCAAAAAAACGGAAAGAGAGAGAAAATAAGAAGAAAGACTATGTAACAGAGGCTGGTGTATGTATTTTCACTATGTTCACTTTTTGTGTGCTCTATCACGTGGTCTCAGCATTTAAAAAATATGGCGTTGTTTCCCTTCGCTTGTGTGATCAAGGGCAAGTGGTGCCCGAAACGCGTAATCTGAGGAAAACTGCAATAAACATCTGTATTGCCTACATTCCGGTGGTTCGTGATTCCTTTGCGGCAGAAGCGAGGGCTGACAGCGCTGCGAGCTGGCGGAGGATCTTTGCGATTTGTATATATATATATATATATATATATATATATTACCTACTGGCGGTCGCCAGTAGGTAATTATAGTTAGGACCTTGTTTCCATAGGAAAAGCGTTTTTTCTTTTGCCAATATCTTTGGCGCCGTTTGACCAATCTTTGCTAAATTCTCAAAACTAATGGGGCTCTCCGGTCAGCTCCTGTCTTGAAAGTTTCGGGGTGATTCGTCAAGCGGGGCCGAGAAAAAAGCGGGGTCCCAAAACGTGTTTTCTCCATGTTAATTTCCATAGGAAACTTTTGTTGCGGCTACAGCCCGAACTGCTGAACGGAATTACACCAAATTTGGCAGAAAGGTAGCTCTTGGTCTAGAGTGCACTCTGCTTTAAATGGTGTAAATCCGTTCAGTAGTTTTTGAAATATTAAAGGAAAAATAAATATTGATATCTGGGCGGAGCCTAACCACACATCTCATCGTGAGATGTGATTGGCTGTCAGCACTTCATCCAAGAAATGTTGGCAGCCATCTTGGGACCAATATACATGATAGCACCCCATTAAAATGCATTGTAGTGAATGGAAGGTTTTGAGGGTCACCAAAAGAAGAACATATAAAGGGTGATAACAGACTTTAGTTACATTATAAATCATTTGTTGATGGTACCATACTAATTTTAGGAATTGTGGTGTGCTATAAGGTGATTTTACCCTGTGAAAAAGCCTTCTACTGGGATATCATGAATCATGTTTGAGAGAAAACTATTTTCTCACGCTTTTCCCTTAGAGGTTTGGAAGGTGCTCCAGAAGCTTAAATGAGAGCATATTTTCTGTAAATTCACATTATCTTTTTCAGTCATGTGAGAATGAAGTCAGACATTCTCAGTAAAACATGTACATCCAACAAGGGCAGAGACTGTCAGTTGATTCCTTTGTGTTCTACTGCAGCTTCCCAGAGTGTTCTAAAGAACAACTAGAGCGCTAACAGTCTTACTTATGACAAAAGTATGGGCCACCTGAAGCCATCTTGATTGGAATAAACTGGTAACACTTAAAACATTTAATTTAAAAAGGAACAAAATGAGGGGGTTCATTGTGCTACAGAAATTATGATTAGTGCTGCAGAAAGAAAAATGAGGGCACATTTTGAGTGACTTCTCAAATCCTCTTCTATTTCATTAAAACATTCTGACATGCAGACAGAAACATGCACTTTCAATACCAGCAGCAGACTTCCAGTTAACTCTCTAGTGAGCAGTAGCTTTACAACAGTGATCTAATGAGCAACTAGAGTGCTAACATTCTGAATTTATGACACATCTGAATGCCTTCTTGATGGAATCAAAGTAAAAAACTGAAAGCATTTCCTACTGAGGAGACTGCAGTAAATGAGGAAATTAGGAAACTTCATAACAAATAAGTCTCTCAAGATGGCCACCAGAGAAAAAGGAGCCCAAATGTAGCACAAATATCACCCAGATGTAGCCCACGTATAGCCCAATGACAGAAGTGTGGAAAACACTTTTTATTTTTTGTTTTTTTGCAGTTTTATATAGTGCAGACTGGTCAGGTATTGGAGTGCTTTACATGAGCATTGGTTACATCACACAAGGACAAATTCATTTTGGTTGTAGGCATGGGGAGATTAAGTGATTTGACCAGAATCACAGAATGTCCAGCTGAAGCAGAAACTCCAACCTGGTTCCCCAGTTGCAAAGTCTGCAGCTCTGGAAGTAACACCACATCCTCTCCCCTAAGTGCAACATTTAATCAAGTGGTCATCTGGATAAAAAAAACAAAGATAATAAATAATTTAAAAGTGCTTTGTCGCTATTTGACAACTCAGAAAATATGTCCTCATTTTAGTTTTATAGAGCACTAACCATAATTTCGATGCAAATAAGACCCTCTCATTTCTATAATTTCTAAAGGAAATGCTTTAGGTATTACAGTTTTGATTACATCAAGATGACGTCAGGCGTGCCACACTTTTGTAATAAATATAGAATGTTAGCAATCTAGTTGTTCATTAGGATACTGTTGAGAGGCAGAGGTCAGGGGCACGGACTCGGGAAAACTGAAGGCAGGTAGGAGGGTGCAGAGGCAACAATTTGACCACACTGGGTAGGCAGGAAGGGCAGTGGCAGCACAACAGACTATGGAGGGCAGTGGAAAGGGGGGCAGGGGCAACAAACCAACAATGTAGGACAGGCAAGAGAGGCTGTGGCAATATAATAGACCATTGTGGGCAGAAGGAAGAGGCAGTGGTAGTATAACCATATATGCCAACAGACCCGATTCAGCCAGGAAACGCCCAATGTCTTTAAGCCCTAATGGACTTTATTTTATCTGTATCCTGTCTACAATCTCCTCTTTTTCAATGTAAGTCAATGGGGAAAATCAATATCCCAGTTTTTTTTTAAAATCTCCCTCATACCAAGTTCAAATTGTTAGCAAGTATGGTACATTTGATCATGGAAGGCAGGAGGAATTGGGGTAGGGACATGGACTCGGATAACAGAGGACAGGAGGGACATGGACAGGTGCACCAAACTGACCTTCTGAGCAGGCATCAGGGTTTGCAGCAGCACAATACACCACACAGGGCATGCGGGGCGGCAGTGCAGCCCAACATTCCATGGAAAGTAATAGGGAGGGGACAGGACCATGCACATGGACAACAGAGAACAGAGGGGAAAGAGACAATGGCAGCAAGCTGACCATAATGGACAGACAGGAGAGAAAGCTGCAGCATAGCGGACCATAAAGGGCAGGAGGGAGGGATCAGGGGCATTACAATGGAACAGATAAGCCAGGAGGGAGGGATTAGGGGTCTGTACATGGAAAACAGAGGGCAGGGGGCAAGGGGGCAGGGCAGGAGCAGCAAGCTGACCATGGAGATCAGGCAGGATGGGCACTAGAAGCACAACACACCATGGAGGGCAACAGTGAGACTATAATGGCATACACACAGACCATGGAGGGAAGGTGGGAGGGTGTCAGGGGCAGCTAGCTGACCACACAGGGAAGGTGGGAGGGGCCGTGGCAGCACAGAAGACCATGCATGGCAAGCGGGAAGGTTAGTGGCAGCACAATGGCCATGAAGGCAAGAAGGAGGGGGCATGCACAAAGGACCATGGAGGATAGAAGGGAGGGGTATGAGCTGGGCACCGACAAGTGAGTTCAGGGGAAGGGGCCTCACAACAGACCACGCAGGGCAGGCAGGAGGAGCAGTTGCAGCACAACAGACCAGGGAGGGCGGAAGGGTGTGGCAGTAAAATGGACCATGGAGGACAGGAGGAAGGGGATAGGGGCATGGAACGTGGACAGGCAGGGTGGAGATGGCAGGGACAGGTTACAGTCATCTGACAATGCTAGGCAGGTGGGAGGGAAGTGGCAGCTCAACAGAACACTCAGAGTAGATAGGAGGGGCAAGTCCATGGAACATGGTGGGCAAAAAGGATGGAGCAGGGGCATGCACACAGACAACGGAGGGCAGGGGGAAGGAGAGTAGGGGCAGCAAGATAAAGAGGTCAATGATGGGGCATGGAATTGGGCAATGGAGGGCAGGAGGAGTGGACTGGGGCATCATGCTAAATGGAGAGCAGTGGCAGCACATCAGACCATGCATGGCAGGAGGGAGGAGGCTAGTGCATGGATTCAGACAACAGAGGATAGGGAGGAAGTGGATGGGGCAGCAAGCTAACTGTTCAGAGAAGGCAGGAAGGCCAGTGGTAGAACAACGGCCACACAGGGCTGTAATGAGGGAGCAGGGGCATGGACTTGGACAATGATGGCAAAGCGGAGGAGGGGAGGCAGGAGCAGCAAGCTTAGGTGGGGGCAGCACAATGCCAGGCCCTGCTTCCAACCCCCCACCATCCATTGTGATAGGCATCTTACTTAACGTTTAAAAGAACCTAGAAATTTGCTGAAAAAACAAAGATTGCAGGGATGTTATAGTTAGACTCAGATTTCACTCGTACAAAACCAGTGAAATTCAGCAGTTATATTTACCTGAGCTAACTATAACATACGCCCCCCAATGCACAGCTTATGACCTCAGACATTCCATCATTCATGACATGGTCAGTGACATCACTCATGACACCACTCATGACATCTCAAATGAGCTGTGAATGGAATGGACCTATAATCGCTAGAACTTTATTTAGGGATAGTGTGTGTATATTAAAACCCCTTTTTTTTCTTTTCTTTCGTGTAAGAACCAATATAATATGCAAAGTGCCCAGATCAATATGGCCGATAGCCTTTGTGTAGTCCATTTTTTATGTTGATGTTTACAATTGTAAGTATGTTTATTATGAACAAGTCACGTTGACTAACATACAGGTACGGCGGTCACAGGGCAAGATATGCTGAAATGACATTGTGTGCATATTAACACTTGTTTTCTTTTCTTTATTGTATGAATTCCTGAATTTTCGCATCGTGACCAGGCCAATATGGCCGCCAGCTTTTTGGATTAATGTAATATGTAGTCCTTTGTTAATGTTGGCAACTAGAGGCATGGATGTGTGAGTGGGTGATTCACTGGGTTTATGGGTTCATGAATGCGTCTGCGAGGTGCTGTATGGGTGAGTGAGTGTTTATATGGCTGTGTTGGTGAGTGAATGGATGGCTCAGTGGTATATGTGTGATTAACTGCATATGTGAATGGCAGTATATGTGAGTGTTGGAGTATATAAGTGACTGTATTTGAGAGTAAGTGATTGTGAGAGTGGATGTATGGATGAGTGTGTGCTTGTGTCAGTGATTGTATAAGAGAGTAAGTATGTGTTAGTATCTGTATGAATAAGTGAGGTGGTGTGTGTATAACTGTATAGGTGAGTAAAAGGCATTGTGATTGACTCTTTGGGTGGCTGACTAGGTGTGTTAGTAACTATGGGTGAGTGGCGGTGTGTGAGTGTCTGTATGGGTGTATCAGTGCATATAATAGTGGCTGTATTGATGAGTGACTGCATGTATGAGTGACTGTATGGGTGAGTGAGTGGATGTGTGTGTAGACCTAGCAATCAGTGAGTGGGTATGTACTAACTGGTATTGGTGAGTCTATGGTTTCGAAAATGGTAGTCTGTATTTAAGCGTGGGTGTATGAAAGGTTATATTAGGGTGTGAGTAGGTGCATCAGAGATTAATTGGATGATGTCATCAGTGATGTCATCAGTGATGTCATTTGAGATGTCATCAATGATGTCATCAGTGATGTCACTGACCATGTCATGAGTGATGTAATATGTGATGTCATCAGCAGTGCATTGCGGGGGTGTGAGTTATAGTTAGCTCAGCTAACTCTGTATTTAAGCGTGGGTGTATGAAAGGTTATATTAGGGTGTGAGTAGGTGCATCAGAGATTAATTGGATGATGTCATCAGTGATGTCATCAATGATGTCATCAGTGATGTCACTGACCATGTCATGAGTGATGTAATATGTGATGTCATCAGCAGTGCATTGCGGGGGTGTGAGTTATAGTTAGCTCAGCTAACTATAACGGCTGAATTTCTCTGATTTTGTACGAGTGAAATGTCAGACTAACTATAACGTCCCTTAAACCTGTGTTTTTTTCAGTGAATATATATATATATATATTCCCACTTTCCACTTTTTTGCTCGAATTGGACGGATAGGCGCTCTTCTTTGTATGGCGGTGCGTTTCTCTCCCCCAGCAGAACGTGGCCGGATATATCCTCACTTTTTCCTGGCTGGACGGCACAGAATGACAGGAGCGCACTCTCAGGCAAGTTTTTTCACTGTTTTATTTTCATTTCAGCATATGAGTATAAAAATAACGACCCAACGCGGTTCGGTCTGCCCTCAGACCTTGATCACGGGTTGTGCTCCCACCATCATTGTCAATGCATTTATTTCCTGTCACCACCCATATTTGCTCATTTCCTGTTATAAACGCAAAGGCTTCTGGTTATGGTATTGAATAAAACTTTTTGCAGAGCAAAAAAGTGCAACGTGCGGATGTGCAAATTATGCTTTTCTAAAGTGCTTATTTGCATGTTTATAACAGGAAATGAGCAAAAATGGGTGGTGACAGGAAATAAATGCACTGACAATGATGGTGGGAGCACAACCCGTGATCAAGGTGTGAGGACAGACCGAAACGCGTTGGGTCGTTATTTTTATACTCATATGCTGAAATGAAAATAAAGCAGTGAAAAAACTTGCCTGAGAGTGCGCTCCCGTCATTCTGTGCCGTCCAACCAGTCAAAAGTGAGTATATATATATATATATATATATACAACAAACAGAGGTGTCCCCTTGAAGAAGCCTACAACAGGTGCTCTACTCGTTGTGCGATTGTTACAGGACTTAGCCCATGAAGAAATGCATGGTTTGCACGAAACGCGTCGGGCCTTAAACTTTAGGTGAAGTGTGCTGATTTCCAGGTTGTTGCTTTCACAAATAAAGCGCTGAATTTTACCCTTCTGTGTGTGGCTTCTTCAAGGGGACACCTCTGTTTGTTGGATTCAATACGGCCACTCCTGCCGTGAAGGAAGCCCCGCCGCAATGCAGCGGACCGATACCGACGCCAGGAGGTGGACAGTATATGTACGGACAGGAGGGGCGCTGTGAAAGGTCTACAGGGCAGCTTGGCTCTAACAGGACATTTCATCGACCCACTGGGGATGAACTTTGTCTCTATTCGGCACCGCTCAGACGACTCACTTGAGGAGGATCTCTGAGCACTACGAGGACCGGCAGGCAGCAGTGCTGTCTACGCCCACTGGGGCGGGTCCATAGACTACAACAGGTGCTCTGCTCGTTGTGCGATTGTTACAGGACTTAGCCCATGAAGAAGTGCATGGTTTGCACGAAACGCGTCGGGCCTTTAACTTTAGGTGAAGTGTGCTGATTTCCAGGCTGTCCCTTTCACAAATAAAGCGCTGAATTTTACCCTTCTGTGTGTGGCTTCTTCAAGGGACACCTCTGTTTGTTGGATTTATATATATATATATATATATTCACTGAAAAAAACCATAGGTTTCAGGGACGTTATAGTTAGTTGGACATTTCTCTCGTACAAAACCATAGAAATTGCCCCGTTATAGTTAGTTCAGCTAACTATAACTCGCGCACCCGCAATGCACTTCTGATGACGTCACATATTACATCATTCATGACATGGTCAGTGACATCACTGATGACATCACTGATGACATCTCAAATGACATCACTGATGACATCACTGATGACATCATCCAGTGACTGTGTTTCTGTAAAGTTTAAATATGTTTTATATATATATGCCAAGGTGTATTGAAGAATGAGTGGGTGTATAAGTGTGTGGATGGAGGATTTTGTAGGTGCGTGACTGATTGTATAAGTGAGTGATTAAACGTGTCTTACTGAATGCATGGGTTAGTGACTAAACTGTGTGAATGTCTGTATCAGTCTGTCTGTTGTTGTGTAAGCTGCTGCATGGGTTGCTCAGTAGCTACATGAGTGTCTATATGGGCTATTGATTGGTTGCCTGGGTATTTGTATGGGTGCCTGAGTGTGTGGGTGGGTGGGTGGGAGGTGTGTGACTCTGTGCATAGATGTGTGAGTGGTTGATTCACTGGGTGTATGGGTTCAAGAGTGCATGTGCAAACAGCTGTATGGGTGGGTGAGTGTGTGTATGGGTGTGTTGGTGAGAGAATGGATGTCTCAGTGGTACATGTCCAAGTAACTTTATATGTAAAAGGCAGTGTATGTGAGAGTTGGAGTATATAAATGACTATACGTGAGAGTCAGTGATTGTGAGAGTGGCTGTATGGATGAGTGTGTACTTGTATCAGTGATTGTATAAGAGAGTAAGTATGCGTTTGTTTCTGTTTTAATAAGTGATGTGGTGTGTGTGTAACTGTATAGGTCAGTAAATGGAAGTGTGATTGATTCTTTGCATGACTGACTAGCTGTGTGAGTAACTCCATGGATGAGTGGTGGTGTGTGAGTGTCTGTATAGGTGTATGAGTGCTTATGATAGTGTTGTATTGATGAGTGACTGCATGTATGAGTGACTTTATGGGTGAATGAGTGGATGTGTGTGTAGACCTAGGAATCAGTGAGTGCGTATGTAGTAACTAGTATTGGTGTGTCGATGGTTTCGAAAATGGTAGACTGTATTTTACAGTGGGTGTATCAAAGGTTATATTAGAGTGTGAGGAGGTGCATCAGATATTAACGTGGATGATGTCATCAGTGATGTCATTTGAGATGTCATCAGTGATGTCATCAGTGATGTCACTGACCATGTATGAATGATGTAATATGTGACGTCATCAGAAGTGCATTGCGGGTGCGCGAGTTATAGTTAGCTGAACTAACTATAACGGGGCAATTTCTATGGTTTTGTACGAGAGAAATGTCCAACTCACTATAACGTCCCTGAAACCTATGGTTTTTTCAGTGAATTTCTAAGGTTTTTTAAATGCTAATTTCTAACTATAACGTGCCTGAAACCTATGGTTTTTTCAGTGAATTTCTAAGGTTTTTAAATGCTAATTTCTAGCTATAACATACCAGTCGCGTTTCCAGAGTGGTGGAGAAAGGTGAGCGTGGCCTCCGAAACACCTCTTAGCAATCCCACTGTGTGGTATTTACTGGAGGTTACAGGAGGAGTAGTTAGCCCCCAACGTCAACCTTGGGGGCCAACTATCCCTTTTATTACCACCAGTAAGTCCCACACAGCAGGATTGCTAACCTCTTATATCAGGCCCCGCCCCCTCCCTGCACCACTGTGCAACTGTGCCCCCTAGCACGTTGTAAGTTGGGGGATTAAGTCCCCTTGAATCCTGAGGGTCCCTGGTGGCCAACTAGCCCACCAGGTACCTCCAGGACGCGGCACAGAGCTGCGTTGCAGAGAGGTGTTCCGAGGCCACGCCCCTTTTTACACCTCTCTGCAACGCAGCTCATGGGCGCTTACTGGAGGTACCTGGTGGGCTAGTTGGACCCAAGGGACCCTCAGGATTCAAGGAGACTTAATCCCCCAACTTAAAACACGCCACAGGACGTGTTTGCACACATGTCACATTAGGCCCCGCCCCCTCCCTTCACCACTGTGAAAACGCGCCCCGTGGCGCTTTTAAGTTGGGGATTACGTCCCCTTGAATCCTGAGGGTCCCTGGGGTCCAACTAGCCCACCAGGTACCTCCAGTAAGCGCACACAGCTGCGTTGCAGAGAGGTGTAAAAGGGCGTGGCCTCGGACCACCTCTCTGCAACGCAGCCCTGTGGCGCGTACTGGAGGTACCTGGTGGGCTAGATAGCCCCCAGGGACTCTCAGGATTCAAGGGGAACTAATTCCCCACCTTAAAACGCGCCACGGGGCGCGTTTGCACAGTGGTGCAGGGAGGGGGCGGGGCCTCCGGCGATTTGCTGGTTCCTTTTTTTTCTTTTAATTTTTTAGGAGGGGGGCTGCGTGGCTCCCCTTCCCTTGGCCACTTTTGGCCCCGGGGACCCCATCCCCCAGGGCCTTGCACCCTTTTTTTTTTTTTTTAAACTATGCGGAGTGGGACCGCGTGGCCCCCCTCCAAAGGCCAATTATGGCCCCGGAGACCCCATCCCCCGGGGCCTGGCCATCCGTTTTATTTTATTTTAATTTTTCGGAGGTGGGCCGCGTGGCCCCCCTCCCAGGCCACTCCTGGCCCCGTGGACCCCATCCCCGGGGGCCTGGCCTCTCCGTTGGGGAGCCCCAATTCCCCCATGGTCCCGCCAGCTCCCTGCCTCCTGCGGGAGCCGGCATTGCTTTTCCACAAGGGGAGCTGCTGACATGCAGCTCCCCTTGTGGAAAAGCAATCTGCTTTGGATTTTGGAACCGAGAGCAGGAAACCTGCTCTCGCTTCCATAATCCAAAGCAGAGTTTGCTATGACAGGGCGGGAGCCGCACGGCTCCCGCCCTGCCATAGCAAACAGCAGTGTCCCGGGTGGGCACCCGGGACACTGCAGGAGCCGGCCCTGGGGGTGGCGGTCCCCAGGGCCATGGAGGGCTCCAGGAGGGGGGCCGCGCGGCCCCCCTCCCAACCATTGCAAAGCCCTGGGGAGGTGGTGGTCCCCGGGGCTCGGGGGTCCGTAACGGAACCCCGCATTTACATTCTTAGTGCCCCGGGGAGGTGGCGAGCCCCCCCACACAGGTTATTTTATAAAAAATAGAGCCCCGGGGAGGTGGCGGTCCCCAGGGCAGCGTGGGGGGGATTGCGACCCCCCCACGCTTTTCTTTTAACAGCCCTGGGGAGGTGGCGGTCCCCGGGGCTGCGGGGGTGGCCGCGTGCCCCCGCGGTTATTTACAAAAGCCCCGGGGAGGTGGCGGGCCCCCGCTAATGAATTTACAGTGCCCTTGGGACCTGGCCCACCCAGGGGCTTTTTTTAAACGAAGCGCGGGAGCCCGCGCTTCGTTTTTTTAAAAATAATTGGCGGGATTCGCGACCCCATAGCGATTTCCGCCGAAATTATTTTTAAAAAATGCTTTTTTTGGCCCTGGGGGTCCTTGTGGGATCCCCTGAGCAGGCCTAGGGGGTCAGGTTGTTTCTACCCTGCCCCCTTTTCTTCTTTGTTAATGTTTTTTCTACTGTTTTCTTGTGACTCGGTTCTACCGAGTCACAAGATGGCTGCCAACACTTCCTGGTTTGGAGTGTTGGCAGCCAATTAGAATGAAGCTCGTGGTCGGGAGGGTTCGCGAACCCACCGCTGCCCCAGATATCGAAACTTTTTCTTTTTCTAATTTCTCAGGAACTACTGAACGGATTTACACCATTTAACAAAAAGGACTCTTTCTGAACCAAGACCTACCTTTTTGCCAAATTTGGTGTAATTCCGTTCAGCATTTCGGGCTGTAGCTTTGTCTAAAGTTTCCTATGGAAAATAACATGGGGAAAACGCGTTTTGGGACCCCTCTTTTTTCTCGGCCCCCGCTTGGCGAATCATCCCGAAACTTTTAAGACAGGAGCTGCCCGGAGCTGATCACTAGTTTTGAAAATTTCGCGAAGATTCGTCAACCGGCGCCAAAGTTATTGGGAAAACAAAAAACGCTTTTCCTATGGAAACTAGGTCCTAACTATAACTACCTACTGGCGACCGCCAGTAGGTAATATATATATAGATTTACTATTCTTATCTCCACATCTATTTACTATGAAGGTTCATAGATGTGGAGTTAAGAATAGTAAATCTATACTTAACTGTACATATTTAACCCTGATGACATAGTGGTAGTAAATGACCTGCACCCAATATTGTTGCAGTACGATATTAAATAGCCGATATTGTTTTAGAACACTTAAAAAGGCAGAGATATGTAATGGAACCATCAATAGAGCCAGGAGGCACCCTTACCAAAGGCCTTTGACCACTTCTGTTTTCTCAGAATAGTCATTATCTGATATATACACCAAATTCACCTTCAGTAGTTCATTCGGCAAAGGGAACAACTCTTGTGGAACACCCAATTGATAAAGGTTTGATCACAGCATATGCCTGTCAGCCTTGTAGAATACATTAGAGAAGTCTTTGACGACAACATAAACTTTCTGCTTCTTGCAGATGCAATTTTTTTAATCATTCTAATGCTAAAACATTGTGTAACAAAGAGCAGTCGGACCTAGATCCTATCTGTTTCTTATTTTTCAGTTAGCCTTAATACTTAGCAAACAGTGTCCCACTTACATCTAGTTGGGATGTTGGCAAAAATGAATAACATTTTCTATGGCCCTTTTCATACACTTGGAAAATCAAATTTCCATGCCAGGAATCCGGGACCTGTCCTCATGAAACACAAATTACAAGCAAAACAGCTTAGATAAGATTATCGTCAATTCCTTTGAGTTTGTTTGATGCAGTGTGACCGAAATACCATCTAAATGACCATTACTTCTTTTATTAGCTTTGAAACCACTTATTGATAACAGAGGTAAGTCAAAATTTCTATTGATCATAAATTGTGGTACTATCCTTTCTGATTGATCGGTTACTTCAGGTGTCTCTGAGAGGTCATCTAGATAGATTTTTCATTTGTTCGGCTCTATATGCACTATCTTATCACTTTCCTTTTTACCCACAGCTTTTGCACCACACCTCAGACCCCCTGCATATCTCTTGCTAGTAATGCAGAGAACACCTGCATTACAAAAGAGAGCTTACTCTCCTACTTAACATACCAGTCCTATTTTTTCACATTAGATAATTTCTACACATTTTTACAGAGAGGGTGCACTGAGCTTTCAGATTTTTTACGTGGAAGCCTCTGTCCTTGAAGCACTATATCTCTCACTTTAGTAGTATTGGATCTTTCAAAAATTCACGTTTGAATAAATCACTGCCATCAAGATGGGAGATCCACAGACACTTTAAAATATCAGTAGGGTAGCAGAACCTATGTGAAAGGTGCTAAGCATTGACACTTTAGTGACACACTCAAGTCTTTGTAAAAGGTTCAATCTCTAGCCAACAGTGGGGAAATGGACTGGTCCACCACACCCAAATGTCATTTTCAACTGCACACCAAGTGCAAAATCTGCAAAAGGTTTTCATCCTACACTATGAATGATCGCAAAGGGATACACTTGCTTTGATTTAAAAATTCTGAGGCCAGACATGAATTAGTAAAAAGCACCTAATGGAAAAAAGGCACATAAGAAAGAACATGAGAAATCTAAGAAGGCTCCAAAAGATGCACGTCTACATCTTCTAGATCACTAAGGTGCATAAGGAGGATCTCAAAAAGTATCCCAGGGCCTCCAAACTTTCACCTCAGTAATAAGATTCAAGCAAAAATCCACATCGGCGACCCTTGACAACAGCATCATCAGCTAAGCCTCTGCCTACACTTCGTTAGGAATCTTCACCTGCTTCAAAGGTACAGCAAAAGTCACCATCAACTGTGCTCCCGTCAAAGACATCTTCACCACCGACTGTTTCCTTGTCCACATCTCACTTTTCAGTGATTCCAGCCACAATTTATGCTAATGCCACACTGATGCCTATGTATATAGACACTCCTTTGTTGGCAGTGCAACCATCCACGGCTGCCTTACAACCATCATCGAGAGTGCTCGTCGAAGCCTGTATCATCGAAGCTATCAACGTTGATGAAAGAGCTGACAACAGGAAATTGCATGAGTATCTTGAGACACTGTCTTCAAGATCTTCCTACTGTTTCAAGGGAAAGATATTCTACATCATCTGGTGTTTAGAGATGTTTAGAGAAGTTGGTTTATCCAATAACGTGCTTGGAAGAAACAGCACTGCCTCGTCCTCATGTGCAAGGATTGGAGTTCTTTTCTATGAAAAACTGTATCATGACCATCAGAATAACCCTTCTGAGACATTTTTTACAATACCAGTGATTAAAGATTTTTGGGAAGATTGTAAAATGTTTTTCCCCAATAAGAAGGCCCAGTTCACATTTGGAGGTGAATATTTTCAGTGTAAAACTCAATTATTCATTAGAGCTCATGCCTAAGCTACTGAACAGCATTGCTCTTGGAAAGTGGCTTTTGGTCATTTCATTATATCTGCAAATATGGCTTGTGAGATCCAAACCCTGTCTTCTAACAACCCGTGTAGACCTTTTCATTATAGTAAGGTTGTTCATCTTGTCTCCCAAAATGTATATAGCCCAACTTGTTACCTATCCCTTCCTCTACACAGGTGGCCACTAGATTCTGCCACGTTGAATCTTGGCCCCTGGGAGAATCTGACTCGCTAGGCCAGCTGAGTAGTGTCCCTGACCTTCCCTGATAGGTGGGTCACAGCAGAAGATGTCCTTCTGCCTTTTAGGGTTACTTAAGGGCTCCCCTGAGGGTGAGTCCTTAGATTAGTCCGGACATCATCTTCAAGAACTGACTGTCTGTCTTCTGAAGATAGTCTAAAGACTCTTCTGCTGTTGGAAACTGGAACTCTGCTGCGTGATTGAGCCAGGACCAAAGACAAGACTGCTCTTGGTGGGAAGATTACTGCTCAACTTCGTCTCCACGCTCTTCGAAGTTTCTGCAGCTCCATTGTCATGCATCCTCCGAGTCAGCAAGGACTCTGCATGCATCCAAGCCAGAAGGAATCTCCCTTGGAGTGAAGGAGTCACTTCCCTGCATCCGCAAGCACCTCAACGTCGACAACTGGTTTGCTGATCTTGTTGTCCCATGGACATCCCCCGGCACTGCAACACAGGTGGTGGTTTGTTGGCTCCCCAGAGGCCTGACTAGTCCCTGCAACTTGAGAGACTATAATCCCTCTCCAGCTGTCTTGAACTGCCTCCCTATGCACCGTGTTTGTCGGCCATTGCAAAGGCTTGTTGAGTCTCCTCACAGAAGATCTTTGAGCTCCAAGAAGCCTCAGCCTCCAGCATCACCCAGCTGCAAGAACGACTTTCTGCCTGCATCCTTTGCACCTTGGGCCTCCAGTGCCTGGTGGCAGAGAGTCCTCAAGGGGCCTCCAGTGATTCCTGCTGGCTCTCCTATGTGCTGAGGGCTGGCCCCGACTTACCCTTGCTGGGTTAGTCCCACAGACTTTGCTGGTCTGCAACAACGCATCTTTTCCTTTAACCCTACTTTTGCGGTTGCCAAGGCTTGTTGGTTGTCCTGCCGGCCACTGACCTTCCTACACTCCTCGTCCGTCACGGGACAGCTCGTGGATGGCTCATGTGCTCCTGCTTCATCGCCTGGGCTCCACAGCTGCTTCATCAAGTCTGTTGTAATGCAGCAAGTTCCTATGACAAGGGGTGGCATTGTGCTCCTGCTCCTCCTGGACACCTCTGGGTGGTTTGGACTCTGTCCCCTCTGCTTCCATGTACTCCTCATCCAGAATCCACGTTTGGGTTCCACCTTCCTGGTCCACGAGTCGCTGTAGTCACCGGACTTCCAAGATCCTCCATTGGCTTCTACAGGTGGTTCCAACACCACTTCACCTGGACTCCCTGGTGTAGGTATCCTGGTTACCTGGGTATCCACAGGTTGGGTGGCTCTCCAACTTTCCCGGATCCAATTGGTGTCCTTGGGCTCCTCTGGGAAGGGTCCTGAAACAAGAAAATACCAACCACGACTTACCCTGTGTTATCCTATGGACGTCTGTCCCGGTGTAACCACTCTGCACCCAGGTGCCTGTGGGTCCCTAGCTACTCACCTTTTGTGGTTCCTTGCTTCCCCTGGGCTTCTCCATCCTTAGGTATCCGTCACGTTGTGGTACTTACCTCACATACCACTTTCTTAGTAAATGGTTTGCCAACCTCCCGCGCCCCCATAGGGGCCTATGTGTTTTTCTATGCTACTTACCTGTTTTCAAAGTATT
Source organism: Calotriton arnoldi (assembly GCA_963921515.1). Taxonomy (NCBI): domain Eukaryota; kingdom Metazoa; phylum Chordata; class Amphibia; order Caudata; family Salamandridae; genus Calotriton; species Calotriton arnoldi. The sequence goes on along the minus strand of CAWUFW010002400.1, from coordinate 1,224,957 downwards.
TCTGATGTGTATTTGATATCTCCGGGTAGGAGATATACCATGTTAGTTATTAGTGTTGTGATAATAAATACTACTGTATATTTTAAACACTTGTGTGGTTCTTTCTTGTGTGAAAACTTGCTGGTTGACGTTGTGGTAAATGCACCCACTTTACACCCTCTTAAGTAAGCCTTAGCTGCTCTCCATAGCTACCCCTTGAGAGCTTTGGTTGTCAGGGACCTAAACACTATCACTAAGGGTTGCCTGGACTCAGTGCACAGTGCCTCACCAAAGGTGGGCACTACTTATCTGATAGAGACATCTAGCCACAGATTCCTTAACTTAGAATATCCTCCAGGCGTCAGTCTGGATCCGGAGAATCTTCAGCAGTACCTCTGCGTGCCGGGAGACGGCGTCGCATGGCTCCGCCCTGACGTCGTCCACGGATGTGACGACAGTGGAGCCATACAAGTCCCTCCTGGCGCGCTGATGTCAGTTTTCTTCTTTTCTGCGTCTACAATGTGGATCCAGGAAAAGCGGTTTCTCTGGCCTATTTTTGTTTTGGGTCTTTCTGATGCCTTTTCGCGTCCGGGGAGCAGTGTGCGATGCCTGCTGGCTTTAAGTCGTGTGAGACCTGTACGCGGCAGATGTCGGCGACGGATCCACACACGATTTGTATGTGGTGCTCGGGGGAGCGCCACGACTCAGAGGAGTGCGATGCTGGTCGGCGGCTGAAGCCGAAGTCCCTGCTGGAATGTAAGATGAAGTTATTGTCCGCCCGGATGTCCCGTTCGGAGTCCAAGCGTCGCCGGTCTCCATCTCCGGTGGATGAGTCCAAGCGTCGCCGGTCTCCATCTCCAGCGGATGAGTCCAATCGGTGCCGGTCTCCATCTCGTGCTGGGGCTTCTGTCCGGGACAGGTCGGAGAGTCGTTCCCGGGGACGTCGCTCGCCTTCCTCAGGTAAGCATAAGAAGAAGGCGCGGAGGCCGTCGGCCTCATGCGTTCGTGGCGTCAGTGCCTGCTGCTCTCGGTCTTTACCGGACACGGCCCCCAACAGTCGACCCCCACCTATCCCCCATTTCCTTAGGTTGAGAAGACTAGAGCCCAGATGGAAGCCTATTACCTGGCTTTGCAGGCCATCTTTGGGCCGACCCCTCTCCCTGGCACGCCTTCGGGCCCCACAGAGGTGGTAGGGACTCAGGTTGGGAGCTCGCCGGCGGGTTTGCCCTCAGCGCCAACTAAGCACCCTGACTCCGGTTCCGGAGTCGCTGCGATGTCGGGAGTCGGCCCGTTGGACCTCCCCGTTCAGACGTCGGGCCGCAGTCCTCCTATAGCGTCAGAGCGTAGTCCTACGGGTCTCCCTGCGACGTCTGATGCGGCCGCAGCAGTGGACTTGTCTCCGGGTCGACGCCGTTCCACACCGCAGTCTCCTGTTACTGTGGAGGTCGAGTTGATGCTGTCCCGACGCCCGTCGATGGAGTCTCCTCTGGCGTTTGTCGACGCCGATGCGGCGCCGTCTCAACATCGCTCGACGCCGGAGACGTCCTTTCCTGCTTCCTTGATGATTGAAGATTAGACCCCTGGGGGTTCACCCCCCCCGTGTTGCTTGAGTGTTCCTCGGAACATGGGGATGTAGAGCAGTTCTCCGGACGTCCTAGGGCTGCACAACCATTGGCCCTGGGTGGACAGGTTAGCCTGCAACCGTCCCCCACTTATGACCTCCTGTCACCCCCTAGAATGGCCACAGAGGCCAGTGCAGCTTTTGCACGGGTGGTTCGTAAGGCTCCAGCCTCCTTCTATATCTCTGCCTTCCGATCCCTTGTTGGATCTGCTCCACCAAGGCAATGCAGACGTCGAGCCCTTACTACCATTTGGCGGGTCGTTGTACAACATTCTGTATGGGACTTGGGCGAGGCCCTCTTCGGGGGACCCTGTGGATCTTGCTATCGCACATCGTCATCGCCCAGCCCCAGATGACCCTGTCTGTCTGTCCCTACATCCTAGGGCTCAAGGGCTAGTCGCCCAGGCAGTTTCAGCTTCACTGTCCTCGACCTCTCCTCTCATGCTTCCACCCACGAGGGAGTCTCGTTGGTTGGAGTCATGTGGTCGACACGTATTTGCGTCTGCGAGCTCAGGCCTTCGGTCCTTGAACACGTCCTGCGTGTTTGCACGGGCTACTTTCGCCCTCTGGGATTCGGTCGAGTGTCTCCTTCCATCCCTTCCGGACGGCCCTCGAGCTGAACTATCCCGGGTGCTCCAAGATGGTCGTGAGCTGACCCAGTTTTTAATTTGTTCTGCCATGGACACCGTGTTAAGTGTGGTCAACATGTTTCTGCGTTAGTGTCCCCGTAGGGTACGTCGCATTCGTCAGGACCAAAGGGTTTCTAACTGTGGGCGCTACCTCACCGACGGGGAGACCGAGAGGACGCCTTTAGAGATATCCGCTGAGAGCGCTGAATTCAGACAAAAGTCACAAGTAGGCCCTCCCACCCTCGCCCTCCCATGGAGTATAGAGGATAGTATTTTAGGAATCACCTACAGTGGTACTACACCAGACGGGTAGTTTGATCTTTTTAGCCCCCATCCCCAGATTGGCAGCACCTTCTTACATTAGATGCAAAAAGGTAGCGCCCACAGATAGAAACCCTTTGGTCCTGACGAATGCGACGTACCCTACGGGGACACTAACGCAGAAACATGTTGACCACACTTAACACGGTGAAGGGAGAATAACGTCCCAGATCACTGTTCACCTATTTTAATACCATACATTTGCTCCCTGAATAAACACAGTTTAGTGACAGATGTAATGGTTTTTAGATCACCTTTCACTTTCACACGGCCACCACTTACCTTTAGAAGTGCATCCCTGTCTCCAGGTGTATGCCCGCCCTCTATCAAACAAAGTTTTTAGAGGGCGAGGACAGCCTATGATGAAGCATGACACCGGGCGGTGTGTGAGGCCAGTCCGAAACTTTTTATGAGATGCCCCCAACGATGTTGCATCTCAGTATAACTCTGTAGGAAACTGTAGGAACCCATTGCTTTGCATCGCCATGCTTGGCTACGGGACTGCAGCTTTCCTGAAAATGTTCAGGAGTGTCTCCGAGATTTGCCCTTTGATGGGGCTCACCTTTATGACAGCCATGCGGACTCAGTGGTCCAGCGTTTCATGTCTGGGTTTCCGTGAATAGCTTTGTTCTGGTCCCTAGTTGAGGACTTCTTGTTGCTTTGGCTGCAGTATTGTTACTGTTTTTCTCTGTTATCCGTGTCTGGGTTCAAGGTTTTATTTCCCAGACGGCCGCTACAGATGGGCAGCTGTTTTAGGTGCTTATTTTCGACTCCTCTGCCTACGTGTTAGTCTCAAGAGGTGCTCCCTTGCTTTTTTATGCGGATGTGACTTACCCTTTGTAGGGTGTTCATTGGTTATTGTATAGCCCTTCTACTTTGCCACAGGATGTTTCTGTGCAATGTTCCAGGTTCCACCTGGTTAGTGTAGATCCTTTCTGAGGATCCCCGTGAGGTCCTCCTTGGATCTTTCTCTTCTTCCCCTTTGGGGTAATTTTCTATAGTGCATGGTGTGGGCTTCCCCTTTGGGGAGTTGTTCTATTATCCATTCTATGAGCTATGGCGATATGGTTTCGCTTCTTCACGCTCTGTGTTCGTAATTCTTCGCTGGTACGGAATCGACAGGTGTAGCGTGTCTCCTTCTATGAGCCTGGGTGTTTGTCTTTCACAGTGGTCCGTAGTTCTCTCCTGCCTCCGTGACTGCGGACTTCTCCAGAGTCTTGTAGAATTTACGCCACGACTCGTTCGTCTGGCGTTTTTCCCGTCTTGCATTTTTTGCCTTGTCGGTCTTTCAAGCGTTTCGCTGTATTTCCACCCCCTTTTTTGTCTGGGTTGGCTGTCTAATCCGGCAGCCAGTGCCTTTCTGTTCTACTGCTGGAACGGTTTCTGTTCCGATTCTGTTTTAGCTCTGTCTGTGCATACGCACTGGGTTCGGTCACAGGCACCGAGTGCCTGCTGGCCCGGCTTACGCCACATCTTGTCCTTCATCCTCCAGAGTTCGGAAGTGCTTATGTGTTCTTCCCCTCTTGGCTCAGACCCCGTCAGGGGCTTCCTTCTCGGAGGTGGGTTGTACGCCAGCCGCGTTGTTGACCATTGCTTCCCCTCCTATTTTCCGGCGCACTTCCCAGGCAGCCCTCTTCCCCTTTCTTGACAGGCAAAGGGTCAGGCTCCTCTGCTCATGGCCTCTGACACCTTACCCATACCAGTCTCTTGTTTCGGGTGGTTCCTAGTCATTTATACTATGTCTGTACAGGGTTGTTCCTACATATATTTGACTATGTCTCTATGTAATTACTGTCTTATGGCATGGATCATGCCCTGCTATGGTTCACCTTGGTCCTGTTGGTACCTATTGTGTGGGCTGCTGTCTTTACCTAGGCATGCTCTTCGAGTATCCCTTGTCCTCTTTAAAAAATAAATAAACAAATAAATAATTATAATAAAAGAATTATATTTATATATATATATATATATATATATTTATATATATATATATATATATATCCACAACAATCGTTTTTCGCCGATTTTCAAACAAACGATGCCAAGGCCAACAAACGTTCCTTTTTCAGCGTGTTTATTTGTTTTCAAGCCAAGTCACTCGACGCGTTTCGGAGGCAACCTCCTTGTTCACGAGTACGAGCACATTGTAAATCAACTGTGTTTATACATTGTCATGTGACACACCTCTCAATCATAGATAGTGACAACAGATTAACGGTGTTTTGCAAGTTTCTCGGAGCTAGAAAAACAGACTTCATTAGTCACAGTAAATCATATGTGGTACATTGTGAGCCATTACATTAAAAACTTCATGCAATGTGTCAAATAAAATTGTTGGGTTACAATTAAACTTCACTTTTAAATTAATGCGCACAATTACGGAAAACTTCCGTCCTGCTTTTTGTCAAATCAGCCTGTGCTGGCGAGAGTTTAAAATTAAACTATTGGCGTCTCTATGTGCTTGTTTATTGGCTAATTAACTTATAAATGCTGGTACTTCACTCTGGTGCAGCCCAAGTGGGCTTTGTTTAAGTGTAGCATCCATAATATTGCGAAATCCATTCGTCCCGCATACAGCTTCTAGACGCCATTGCGCCACCTTGAATCCGATGGGCAACCAAGTTCAACGCCCAGTGGGCAAACAAGTCCAACCCCAGTGGGTAAATGTCAACTCTCAAACTAAGGTACTCAATGTTTTTATTTGCTCACTCGTAAATCTCCGTTTGAAACTCATCACGCACCTGTAAAAAAAAATAACATAATATGAGGTGAGAAACCATACCACTCTTTCTTCACTATTTACATACACTACTACAATATATACAAGGGGAGTGAGGATTAAAAACATTCATACATATCAAATGATCATGACAGCTAGACAGTATTTGACCATTATTAAATAAAACATAGGGGTAAAATGAGACACCCTTAGCCCAGGTGTATAGACAGTGCTTCATCACAGTTATGTCCCTCAGGCTGCATCGTGTGGTATTTAATAATCATTTTCGATTCTAATCGTCTTAGTTCTTGGACTCTGTCACCTCCTCTTTCCCTGGTTGGGACATTGTCCAAGACACAGAATGAAAGTAAGGTGTTGTTTCCGTTGTGGTCGGTGGCAAAGTGTCTTGCAACAGAGTAATTTTTGTCATAGTTCTTTATTGCCCTCTGATTGCTCCAACACTCGCTTTTTAGCTTTATGTATGGTGCTACCAATCGAGTATTTGTCGCAGGGTCATCTGAGGGCATAAACAACAAATTCCGTGTTGCAAGAATAGTGTTTCAAGATCTTAAAAGGTTTACAATGGGGAGACAGCTTAATTTCTTTTACATTAGCACTGTACTTGCAGGCCTTACACCTGCCACATGTAAAGAACCCTTGTACGGTGCTTTTCCTTGTCCCTGGTGTAACAAGTGTTCTACACACTGTGTCTTTGAGGGATTTAGCTTTGCGGTAGGTTACTTGTGGGTAGTCCTCTACACAGTCAGCTAAATCACTATCAGTTTGAAACTCATCACGCACCTGTAAAAAAAAATAACATAATATGAGGTGAGAAACCATACCACTCTTTCTTCACTATTTACATACACTACTACAATATATACAAGGGGAGTGAGGATTAAAAACATTCATACATATCAAATGATCATGACAGCTAGACAGTATTTGACCATTATTAAATAAAACATAGGGGTAAAATGAGACACCCTTAGCCCAGGTGTATAGACAGTGCTTCATCACAGTTATGTCCCTCAGGCTGCATCGTGTGGTATTTAATAATCATTTTCGATTCTAATCGTCTTAGTTCTTGGACTCTGTCACCTCCTCTTTCCCTGGTTGGGACATTGTCCAAGACACAGAATGAAAGTAAGGTGTTGTTTCCGTTGTGGTCGGTGGCAAAGTGTCTTGCAACAGAGTAATTTTTGTCATAGTTCTTTATTGCCCTCTGATTGCTCCAACACTCGCTTTTAGCTTTATGTATGGTGCTACCAATCGAGTATTTGTCGCAGGGTCATCTGAGGGCATAAACAACAAATTCCGTGTTGCAAGAATAGTGTTTCAAGATCTTAAAAGGTTTACAATGGGGAGACAGCTTAATTTCTTTTACATTAGCACTGTACTTGCAGGCCTTACACCTGCCACATGTAAAGAACCCTTGTACAGTGCTTTTCCTTGTCCCTGGTGTAACAAGTGTTCTACACACTGTGTCTTTGAGGGATTTAGCTTTGCGGTAGGTTACTTGTGGGTAGTCCTCTACACAGTCAGCTAAATCACTATCAGTTTTCGAGATCTCCCAGTATTTTTTTAGGGCTTCTCTGACTTCCCAGGATTGTTTGTTGTAACTGGTTATGAACCGAACCGGTTCAATCGTTCCTGGTTCTTTTGGCATTTTTTCTTTCTCCTTAAGTAAGTCCCTTCTGTCTCTTCTGTCAACTTCTGAAATAGCTTGTTTATTGCACTTGGAGGTATACCCTCTGTCTTTGAATCTCTCACACGTTACCATGCTCTCTCCGTCATAATCATCTTTGGTACTGCAATTGCGTTTGGCTCGCAGAAGCTCACCCAGGGGAATACTCATGATGAGACTTCCTGGGTGGCAACTGCGTGCGTGTAGCAAGCTATTTCCAGCCGTCTCTTTCCTGAAGAGAGCTGTTGTTAGTTTGTTGTCCTTTATCTTCACCCTCAAGTCAAGGAATTCAATCATTTCATTGTCAATATGACTGGTGAATGTTAAGTTCAAAGTATTAATGTTGAGTATATCTACGAATTCCTTAGCTTCCTCGGCATTGCCATCCCAGACACAAAAAATATCATCTATGTATCGTGTCCAGGCTTTGACGTGTGTTTTGTACTGGTTTAGGTTTCTGACCACTTGCTCCTCCCACCAGCCGAGGTAAAGACCTGCGAAACTGAAGCGAAGCAAGTGCCCATCGCGGTCCCGAGGGTTTGACGATATATTAGTCCATCAAACAAAAAGAAATTTTGTGTAAGGCATGTGTAAATCATATCTAAAATCATTTCAGTGTGAAATAAAAAAGAGAGTGACCGTGCTCCAAGAAAGTGTCTACATGCTTTGATGCCCATCTCGTGCGGAATGCTAGTGTACAGGCTGTTTACATCTAAACTCATAAGTAAACATCCCGAGTGCCAATCAATTCTATCAATCATCCGTAAAAAGTCTCCTGAGTCTTTTAGATAAGAGGGGAGGTTTTGGACTAACGGCTGTAAATAAAAGTCCACATATCTAGAAGTGTTTTCGAGGCAACTTCCCCTGGAAGACACGATCGGTCTTCCCGGTGGATTTGTCCTATTCTTATGAAGTTTTGGGAGGAGATAGAGCGCTGGTAATTTGGGATATTTACATCTTAAGAAATTGAATTCTTCTGATTCAAGTAAACCCCTCTCACTCCATTCTTCTAGCTGATTTTGATATTTTTTATTGGCTGCCTCGTAGATGCTTTTAGTGCTTTTCTCATATCTACTGTTATCATTAACCTGATTGTGGCCCTCATTCAAATACATATCTTTAGACAAAACAACAATATTGCCCCCTTATCAGATTTTTTTATCACAATGTTATCATCTTTTTAAGGGTTTGTATGGCTGTCATTTGGGCCTTCGATAGGTTACTCTTATTATATTTCCTGTGTTTAGATAGTTTGTCCAATTCCTTGACTACCCCTTTCTCGAAGACATCGATTGCTTCATTAGCAATTTGTGGTAAGAATATTGATTTGGGCCTGAAGCCACTGTCATGATTGAGATCTAGTCTAATATTTTCATTGACAAGATTCAACATAGGGTCTTGGTTCATCCCTGGATCTCCCTCCAAATCATGGAGCATATGCAGTAATTCAATGTCACAAATCTGTATCTCGCTAGGCATTTCAGGAGATGTAGGCACGTGTTCTTTCACTTTAGTGGCAAACCATTTTTTCAACTTAAGTTTCTTAGTAAATTGGAACAAGTCAATGCGGCCTTGAGTATAATCAAAGCTCGCTGAAGGACAAAAAGAAAGACCATAGGACAGTACCTCTGTTTCGGTGTCACTAAGTTTTCGCTTTGAAAGGTTCACTACAGTCATTGTGTCCTTCATTTTGATTGTTTCTTCTGTCCCCTTGTTCTTGTTCCCACTGGACTTGTTATTTCTTCTCTCACCGAGGCGTTTGATCTTCCGTCTCCTCTGCCTCCTCTTCCACGACCTCTTGGCCCCCCGGCACCCGCTTTGTTCTGGGTTGCCATCCTGCCTTGGGCCATCATGGAGAATTCCTTTAAAATTAATTCTTTTGGTCCCATTGTGACTGTACTTTTAGCCAGAGTATTGCTGCTGGCTTCGTGGGTACTACCTCCGTTGGGGCCACTAATTGCTGGTTTGTCCATGTTGGCTGTGCTGGGCCCTACATTTGCGCCTGACTTTTTTTGTGTTTCAAAAGCTGCGGTATTGGTACGTAAGTGGTCATATCTCTTGGCAAAAGTAAGCACTTGGCCTTTTTCATAGTCCACTAGGTCACGCAGATATTTCCTTTGTTTTTTCTCCCTGATCTCTTTTTCTATTTTGTCCAACTTTTGTTCCATTTTTGCCATGTCGTTGTCAAACTCGTCATTTTCACAGGCTAATTTCAATTGAGCAGTGATTTCATCAATCTCTATAGCGAGTCTGTCACATTCTTTCTTAGCGTATTTCATCAGTAATTGTAGCATGACAATGGAACATTGGTACTATTATCAGCCCATTCTTCCACCAGCTCTGGGTCAGGCTCATTAAACGTCGGTGTAATGAAGATCCTGAGGCCCCTTGGGATACGACCGGCCTCGACATATTTCTGAAGAGTGGTTGCTTTCCACCACTTGTTCTGTTCAATTTTAAGAAGTTTCCATAACTTATTCCACAATGCTTTTTTAGTGATCACCGTGTCACTGGTATCAGGGGTCTCACTTCGTTCCCCATTCATTCCCGATGTTTGTTTGTCAAACATCCTGCTAGCTGCCTCACTCCTCTTTTCATTCCTGGACGAGGCCATTGATGTTGCTTGCGGTTTGTGCGCCGTCTGCACGCGCACACGCTGACGGAACAAAGGAGGGCTAGACCGTTTACGATCTTCCTCAAATTCCACTAGCCCTTAAATCCTCGATACCCAGTATCCTCTGACGAGAGAAGAAGAAGCGTCGCTCACTCACCCGTGTCAGGAATTAAACAAATATTTCACTCCGCCTTCGTCTTGGTGCTTAAACTTTGCAATCACCTTCCACGGTGGGAGCTCCTTCGATTTCTTCTGGGTGTGTAGATAAAGGGCGGGCAGGGGTTATCTCATCAATCAAATCCAAAGCTTGTTTTCGCGCAGACACCCGAGCCGCTTTCCGTGGCGGGCCTTGGCGGGGTCGCGAGCCCCAAATCTCCACAACAATCGTTTTTCGCCGATTTTCAAACAAACGATGCCAAGGCCAACAAACGTTCCTTTTTCAGCGTGTTTATTTGTTTTCAAGCCAAGTCACTCGACCCGTTTCGGAGGCAACCTCCTTGTTCACGAGTACGAGCGCATTGTAAATCAACTGTGTTTATACATTGTCATGTGACACACCTCTCAATCATAGATAGTGACAACAGATTAACGGTGTTTTGCAAGTTTCTCGGAGCTAGAAAAACAGACTTCATTAGTCACAGTAAATCATATGTGGTACATTGTGAGCCATTACATTAAAAACTTCATGCAATGTGTCAAATAAAATTGTTGGGTTACAATTAAACCTCACTTTTAAATTAATGCTCACAATTACGGAAAACTTCCGTCCTGCTTTTTGTCAAATCAGCCTGTGCTAGCGAGAGTTTAAAATTAAACTATTGGCGTCTCTATGTGCTTGTTTATTGGCTAATTAACTTATAAATGCTGGTACTTCACTCTGGTGCAGCCCAAGTGGGCTTTGTTTAAGTGTAGCATCCATAATATTGCAAAATCCATTCGTCCCGCATACAGCTTCTAGACGCCATTGCGCCACCTTGAATCCGATGGGCAACCAAGTTCAACGCCCAGTTATGTTATTTTTTTTACAGGTGCGTGATGAGTTTCAAACAGAGAGTTGAATGCAAGACCTATTTATTTTGTCAGTCTACGGAGTGGAGATACGAGTGAGCAAATAAAAACATTGAGTACCTTAGTTTGAGAGTTGACATTTACCCACTGGGGTTGGACTTGTTTGCCCACTGGGCGTTGAACTTGGTTGCCCATCGGATTCAAGGTGGCGCAATGGCGTCTAGAAGCTGTATGCGGGACGAATGGATTTTGCAATATTATGGATGCTACACTTAAACAAAGCCCACTTGGGCTGCACCAGAGTGAAGTACCAGCATTTATAAGTTAATTAGCCAATAAACAAGCACATAGAGACGCCTATAGTTTAATTTTAAACTCTCGCCAGCACAGGCTGATTTGACAAAAAGCAGGACGGAAGTTTTCCGTAATTGTGCGCATTAATTTAAAAGTGAGGTTTAATTGTAACCCAACAATTTTATTTGACACATTGCATGAAGTTTTTAATGTAATGGCTCACAATGTACCACATATGATTTACTGTGATTAATGAAGTCTGTTTTTCTAGCTCCGAGAAACTTGCAAAACACCGTTAATCTGTTGTCACTATCTATGATTGAGAGATGTGTCACATGACAATGTATAAACACAGTTGATTTACAATGCGCTCGTACTCGTGAACAAGGAGGTTGCCTCCGAAACGCGTCGAGTGACTTGGCTTGAAAAGAAATAAACACGCTGAAAAAGGAACGTTTGTTGGCCTTGGCATCGTTTGTTTGAAAATCGGCGAAAAACGATTGTTGTGGAGATTTGGGGCTCGCGACCCCGCCAAGGCCCGCCACGGAAAGCGGCTCGGGTGTCTGCGCGAAAACAAGCTTTGGAGATATATATATATATATATATATATATATACACATCCATGTACATATATATATGTGCACATATGTCTTCATGTATAACTGCGAGAGGGTACACATCTATGTTTTTTCCTTGCGGCGTATCCCAGGTTTTCTTGCCTTAGATTGGGCATCTTTTTTCTCTCTCTCTCTCGCTCCCTCTCTTTCTTATGAGAGCGAGTATTGGGTGGGGAGCGAGTCTTGGGTGGTGATCCGACTTCCGCCAGTCTCCTTTCACCTACGTGCTTCTGGGTATGCAGTATGCCTTCCTCGTGATACGTTCCGTGTCTTCTGCCGTAGCATGTGTGCTGTCACTGCTGCATTTGACGGGCTTTCGCTTATGCATAGTGTGGCTCCTACGGCCCACACTGTCTGGTATGTGTGTCCCTTTCTCCTCATACATATAATTCCTTGTGGTCAAGGGTTGTCTATCTGTACATGGATGACATTCTGTCTTATGCATGTCATTCTGGGCATTCACTGTTGTGCATGCTCCTTTTGTGCGCTCTGACTTGTCCTGCTTGTTGTCCTTTCTCCAGGACTTGATTTTTTGTAGATTCTTGGGACCCTGCGCACAGTTTTTGCTTCTCTTTTGATTGCAGAAGCTTATGGATTTCTTGCCATTGGGCACTGGCCTTCTGGTTCCTGTGGCTTCCCTTCGTCCCTTCCTGGAAGGCGCAAGTTTAATTGAGTCCTATATGGACTGTAGTGCCATTGCCTTTCCTTGTTCATCCCTCCTTGTTGGGATCTGGAGCTCGTGTGTGAGCTCGTGCTATGGGGATTCCATTCTGGAATGTGATGTTCCTCGGACGGCAGTTGCTGCCCGGGAGTCGCCTTGGAAGGACACAATAAATGAAGCACTTACTTGGGGTCTTGTGTACTTCATTTCATTGGCGACGAGTTGAGAGTTGTCCTGTCCTCGGCCTCCCGTGAACCTGCTGACTGGTATCCCGTGAACCGGCTGACTGGTATTCGTCCTACGTGGCTCCTCCTTCCCTGCTGTGGTGCTGCCCACGCTGACTGTTCCTCGTTGTTAGCTTCCCGTCGCTGGAGTTCCTGAGAGGTTAATCCTCCATTTCAGGTACTTTTGTCGTTGTTTGGCAGTGGGAGCGCGAAATCGTGGTGAGCTCCTCGCGCCTCCCTGTACGTCCGGATGTACTGCGCATGACGCGCATCATCGTAGAATTTTGCCTGACTTGCCTGGCTCCGCTCCACGCTGCGTGATCCCTCCGTGTGCGGCCATTTTAGGCACTTCTCATCACGGCGTTGCCTGGCAACAGAGATATTCAACGTGGAGTTTTTCGTCGTGCCTTTGCTGATAGGCACAGCTGTAAATTCATACTTCCTCGAAGCAGGAAGCACCGTTGCGCTCACCTAGTGCCTTCGCTGATAGGCACAGCTCTATTCACCATCTCTACCTGCCACTTTGTGAAGATTGCCTGTTGGTCTTCGCTGATGGGCACAGCTGGTGTAATGTTCTTCAGTTGTCATCCTAATTCTTTGTCGTGCCTTCGCTGATAGGCACAGCCCCTACAATATCTGAAAAGCCACATTTTGCGAGATTGTATTGATCTACTTACTATCTACATGGCCATACATTCCTAGTATTCAGGGATTGTAGTGTTGACGTTGGGCAGCAACTCACCCACGCCAAGTCATGGATAATATTACCGCACCTCCACCCTTTTTGCAAACTGCGGGTTCACCTCCTCTTCAGTGGGAACAGTGGAAGGATACTTTTGACGCATATTTGGAGGCAATTGATGGTGAAACCTTCACTTCAAAAAAAAAGAAATCGTTATTAATTTACAATTTAGGCACTGAGGGTAGGAGCATTTTGAAAACACTACCCTTAGAAATGGTTAGCACTCGTGTAAGTGGTGGTGATGATGGTGACTCCTTCATTGTTGACGATTATGCCTCCATTGTAAAAACTTTGAGCAAAAGATTTAGTCCCATAAGAAATGTTGTCCTTGAGCGCCACAAATTTCTACAACGCGCTCAAATTCCTGGTGAGTCCATCGACGATTTTGTCGCTGCTCTTAGAAGTTTAGCGGTTACTTGCAACTACAGGGAGTTTAGGGATGAAATCATTTGCGATCAATTAATTGAAAGGACGTCTAACAAGAAAATCCAAGAAAAGTTATTATCTTCAGATGATCCTGATTTAGAGACTGCACTCACGTTGGCCAAGAGTATCGAACATTCTCAATTCTGTGTAAAAGAAATGAGTTGTACAGCCTCACCTAGCGAAGTCAAATTGTTAAATGCCAAACCTATCGCTAAAACGTTGAAGGGGTCCAACACCAGTGTTGTGCGCCCGGCTACACATTTCCCCAAATCCAGAAGTGAACAAAGTGAAATCATGTGTTTCCGTTGTGGGAGCAAATCCCACTTAGGAAATGCCAAGTTTTGTTTTGCTTTAAACCAAACGTGTTATAATTGTGGAAAAAAGGGTCATTACTCTCGTATGTGTAAGGCTGTCACGGCTAAGAAAAATCCCTCACATGTAGTGAAAGCCATTGCAGAAGACCCGTTGGATTCCGATGATGAGCATTATGAATTGTTAATGTTGTCTCCCTCATTGCCACATACTGAAGGTGTTGTAGAACTATCTTCCTTGGGTGGGTCTCTGAAGAGGAAATCTCCTTCATGCAAAATCGGGGTAAATGGAGTTAGTCTTACTTTTCTTGCTGATTCTGGCTCTCCTTTTACCCTCATCAACATGAAGGATTTTAGTAAACTTGAGGGTCTTCAATTGCAACAGTCCAACATCAAGATCTTTGCGTATGGGGGTAAAAGAGTGGATGTGATGGGAAAATTTGTTGGAAGTCTAGCTTTCGGTACTGATCTGACAAGGGGAACCGTGTTTGTAGTTGAAGAGGGGGCAAACCTGTTAGGGTGGGATGAGCAGGGGCCCTTAACATTATACTGGACCCAAATCATCCCGATATGGTGGTGTCCCGTAACGCACTAATTCACTTTTACGATGCACCTTCTCCTGTTTCCTCCTGTGTCCCCACTGTTGCCCAAATAGCTAACGACAAGTGGATGCACATCTATCCTGATGTGTTCAAGAGCGAGCTTGGCAAACTTAAGGGTTTTCAACATCGCATCATACTCAAGGATGGCGCTAAAGCTGTTGCTCATAAGGTACGCAAGGTGCCCTTGAGTCTGCGGAGTGAACTTAAGCTTGAGTTGGAACGTCTCTGTGCTGCGGGGGTTATTGAACCTATTGAAGGTTCCGAATGGTTGGCTCCCATTGTATTAGCACGCAAATCCGACAAATCTCTGAGAATGTGTGTGGATTTGAGAGACCTCAACGCCAACATCTGGGTTGATCGTCAACCTCTTCCCAACATCAATGAAATGCTGGCTACGCTGGGCGGTGCCAGATTCTTTACCTCCCTAGACATTTCCTCAGCCTACCACCAGATTGAGTTGTGCAGGGAATCCCGTCATCTCACATCTTTCGTCACACCTGAAGGGGCTTATCGTTACATACGCATGCCTTTCGGTCTTGCCTCCGCTTCAGCTGTGTTCCAAAGATTGATGAACAACTTGTTTGAGGGCATTGCTGGTGTTGTGTTTTTCAAGATGACATTCTGATATATGGGAAGACTGAGGCGGAACACGATGAGAGGGTTAAGCGTGTTCTAAGCATAGTCAGATCAAGTGGTTTAACGCTAAGGGTTGACAAGTGCAAATTTCTTCAAGAGGGTGTTGATTACCTTGGTCATCACATTTCACACAAGGGGTTGAACCTAAGTTGAAGATCATTGAAGCCATCCAGGGTGCACCTACGCCTGCGAACAAAGACCAGCTTCGTTCTTATTTGGGGTTGGTGGAGTATTATTCCAAATTTGTCAGCAACTTTTCCAGCAAAACTGCTTCCATGCGTAATTTGTTAAAAAGAATGTTAAATATGTGTGGGATGACGACTGTAATAACAACTTTCAGTCAATCAAACAAGAGATTGTACATGCTGGTCCCCTCAAACTCTTTGACATCAATGATCGTTGCATCATTTCTACCGATGCAAGCAATGTTGGGCTAGGAGCAGTTCTCATGCAAAAAAGGGGTGATGGTCGGGAAGAGACAATAGCTTTTGCTTCAAGAACATTAAGGGGTGCCGAAAGCACCTACTCGACCATCGAAAAGAAGCTTTGGCCATGTGGTGGGGAGTCCAACACTTTAATTTTTTTTTGTGGGGTAACGAATTTACTTTGAGAACGGATCATAAGCCCTTAGTTGATCTTTTTACCACTAAAGGTGGTGGCAGAGCAACGCCACGCATCTCCAAATGGCAATACAGATTAAGCGAGTTTCGCTATCGTCTCGAGTATGTGGCTGGAGCTAAGAATTATGTTGCTGATTGCTTGTCCAGATTACCACTTTCTTGTGATGAGGATGTGGTGGAGCATGACGATTTGGAAATAGTTTGTGCAGTCTGTTCCTTGGAGAACACTATTGGTGGTGCCCTTTCTGAACGAGAGTGGTTGGATGGTACTTCCGAGGATGCTGTGGTCTCTAAGGTCATCGACCTTTTAGCCGGATTATGGCCTAATGCGAAAGATTGCCCCTCTGAGCTGGTTCCGTACAGGAGAATTAGTGAAGAGTTGTCTGTAGTTGATGGAGTATTGAGGAGAGGTGGTTTGCTAGTGGTTCCCTTGGCCATGCGCAAAAGAATTTTGGATTTAGCTCATGAAGGTCATCCGGGAATTCGGGCTATGAAACGTAGGGTCAGACAGGATTTTTGGTGGCCCGCGTTAGATAAGGATGTTGAACATTATGTTCGCGACTGTTGTGTGTGTGTCACCAGTGACAAATCTCAAGTGACTCTTCCTTCCCCTGTTGAACCGGTGGTGGTTAAAACGCCCCATGGTCCAAATTAGCCTTTGATATTGCTGGTCCTTTCGGGCTCGTTGGAAGTTCTCCCAAATATGCATTGGTCCTTATTGACTACATGTCGAAATGGCCTGAAGTCCGATTTGTAGACAATGTCAATTCTATGTCCATCATCAATTTTTTTCATGATGTTTTTCTCAGGGAAGGTGTTCCTGAGGAATTGGTGTCGGATAATGGAACCCAGTTAGTCTCCAGTGAAATGCAGGCCTTTTTCAAAGACATTGGTGTAAAGCATATTTGCACGTCCCTATATCACCCCCGCAGCAACGGCTTAGTCGAGCGCTTCAACCGTGTCGTCAAAGAACACTTGCAGCTGGCCTTGGTCAATAGTCTGCATTGGCGGCGTGCTGTCAGTGACATGCTATGGGCTGTGAGGACCAACCCGCACATTAGCACTGGGATAGCTCCCTTTACCTTACTAAGGGGGAGAGTAGCGGGCTCTAAACTGAACAAAGAGTGGATGTCCAGGAGAGTGGTGGACATGGGGAAGTTGGCTGAGGTGGTTGATGTCAGGGCTGCCACTCAAGCAAAGTATGATACTAGGCCTGGGAGTCGTAGTACCTTGTTTGTGAAGGTGGGTGATTGGGTAAGAATCAAGAGATCTGGTTTTATTCGCAAGGGCGAGTCTCGTTTTTGCTCCCAAGAGAGTGTCTGCGGTAAAAGATCATGTTGTGGTGTTGGAGAATGGGAAGGTTTGGAACAAAAGGGTTGTTTCCGTGGTACCCGAGTCTATGCTGGGTTATGTCAATAAGAAATTGGGTGTTCACTCTTCCTCTATGGTAGTACCCACTGAGATTCATGGAAGGGAACGAGTTCTTTCTAGTCATGTTCCCGCAAGATGTGCATCCACAAGATTGAAATCCGTTCCTTCCAAATTTCAAGATTATATGATGTTGTAATCCCTTACCTTGTAAAAATTTCTGCTTTACATGGTTGTAGTATTATTGTGTAGTATTATTGTAGTAGAAGTTATGTCTCTTGCTTTGCTATGTTTTTCTCCATTTTTTTTTCTTTAGTTGCTCATCTCTTTGAATTTATTGTGTTTGTTTATTATTGTGAAGGAAGGGGGGTGTGTTGGGATCTGGAGCTCGTGTGTGAGCTCGTGCTATGGGGATTGCATTCTGGAATGTGATGTTCCTCGGACGGCAGTTGCTGCCCGGGAGTCGCCTTGGAAGGACACAATAAATGAAGCACTTACTTGGGGTCTTGTGTACTTCATTTCACTCCTGCCCCCTTTTTTTCGGGGTTTCTGGGTCTGGTGTCAGCCTTGCTGGCACTGCTGTTCCCCGCCTGTTGTAGTCAGTCGTTATGGACGGACCAGTTCCTCTGGAACTTGGGGGTTCAGTCGCAGACCCTCCTATGGGGTATGGCTTTGGTATCTATTCTAAGTTAAGGAATCTGCGGCTAGATGTCTCTATCAGATGAACGAGTTACTTACCTTCGGTAACGATGTATCTGGTAGAGACACAGTTTAGCCGCAGATTCCTTAACGCCCACCCATTCTCCCGGCTCTGCGAGGACCTTTCAGGTTGGGTTCGTACCTACTATGTTGTCTGCTAGTGGTCTCTGTCTTCCAGTGTGTTAACCTTCACATCCGTCCCAGGTCCGGATGTCATATTCTGTATTACCTGTGGCTTCTCCACCTATTCCTGTCATGGGGTGGTGGACTCCCTTATCTATCCATGCTCCTGCACCCTGGTCCCTTCCAGGGCGGAGTTTGGTCTTGTTTCCTCCCATTCCCCCCTCCCTCTCTGCTGCCTTTCTCCATGAGTTGAGGTCTATTTGACTATGCAGCAGCCAAGTGATCATGCTTAGGGCGTGTGGTTGCACATTTTCTGTTGCAGAAATGTGGTCCGTTGACATGCAGGCATGTTGTTACAGCCCTATGGTCCCTTACCATAACAATCCTGTTGTTGCAGGCTGCTTGTTATGTCGTGTAGTTCCTATATTACCTATACAGGATCTGCGCGTTTGGATAACATAAACTGTGGGTTTGGTGGCAGACTGATTCTGTGCACCCCCACCGGATACGTTAGCCTGTCTGTATCAGCTAGCTCACAGTGCTACTATAATCTCCTCTTATCACGGAGAGAATAGATTCTGGCAACCTCAGAACATGACAACCCTGATCCCCCAGGATCGTGGAAACAATATACTACCTTTCGCTCAGTCACTCGTGCTCACTTAGTTTGTCTCAGAGAGATACACCGAATAAACAGGCTGGGCGTTTCAATAAGTATTTATTGAACAGTTGTTATTCTGGTGTAGAATAGATGAGCTGCAACAACCATTAGACAGTAGCAGAGATATAGGATTAGCAGTACTACGAAAGTAAAAGGATGGTAAAGTTCTACCACTTTGCAGGAATCATGAATATATACATGTACATAAATCACATTATAAAAAGTGCGTCCTCCTACGATGCCTCCCTAACTAGATGTACCTAAATGTACCTAGCATCTATGTAGGTGTTATGCTAAGAATCCCTCTAGGATCTAGTCCACCCCATTACCTGAGAGTTTAGAGAATGTGGGACCCCGACCTGGTCTCGAGTTGGACACCCCGTGAGGGATGTTAGACCACTGCTAGCTGGAGCAACTGCATGCAGGAACCTCAGCGTCTCTGGTCAGTGTGTCAGCCAGGAAGTCACGGTCTCCTCTCTCTTCCTAAGCAAGATGTGCTGTATATATACCCATAGGTCTCCCCAGGGGTCCTACCTTGCTGTGTTACTGTGTCGGCCTAAAGGATGACGTTGGGCCTGAACTTTATACAGAGATATTATACAGGAGATGGTAATCCTACTGTTAGTCCTGCTGTGCTTCCAAGAAGCCTCATGCATAATGTATGAGAATCGAACCAGGGAAAAACCCGCGTTCTGAATGCAGTGTCATATCTAGGTAAAAGGTCAGTGCCTAAGAACCGATATGTATGTAATGTAGGGAAGAATATAGGTGAAAGGTTGCAGTGTTACCTGCGCCTATATAGGGTACCTATATGGAATATAACACCCACTCCTCTTCCGACTGGACGATATATGTAACCTATAACTGTACTATTAGTATAACTAGATAGCGGTACGCACAAAGTTTATAAAAACATCTCTTTAGCTAGAAATGTTTAAAAACTTCTAAAAAAAATTCTAAAAACTTAAATAATGTATAAAGAAAATTTTCCAAGCCTTAGCTCTAAAAGTGTCCGTAATTATAGTCCGAACCACTATAAGCATTAAAAAAGCCATGTATGCCCAAAAAATGAAAGGAATGTTAATTTACTTTCATAGTTCCAAATTTGAGCTGGTTTAGAAAAGGGCGAATTTCTCCCAGCACACTACGAGCCAAATGAGTCAAATGTTTGTGTCCTGGCTGGTAGACGCAACATTTCCGTTGCTTGCTTCCGCAGTAGATGGCCCCTGTAACACTTCGCAGAGTATGTCAATTGAGCACAGATGATGTTCCACTCTGTCTGCAGCCGGTGCTGGGGCAGCCTGTGCGCCGTCCAAAGCCTGGGTGTCAGTGGAGGAGCTGGTGTTCAGACCAACAGGTGCAGTTACTACCTGCGGTGGCTCAAGGAATGCCGCCATCATCATTGGAATACGCTGAGGACACTGCAGAACATGGGCCGTTATCGGGTCCAGTAACGCATTCACGTCCGGTTGCGCACATGATGGGAGTGTCAAACACAGGTCTAACACGCATTCTTCTCCGCAAAACAGGCATCGGAGGACAGGTAAGATGCAGTCCATCCAGACTGGTCGAAATGACAAGAACCAAGATGCACTTAGTTCTCTTAGGCAAGGTGTGCCCAGATGTTGTACCATACGGTCACAGTATTTACGCTCCTGGAGTGCTTTTTCCATCTCCTTGGTGACTGGGACGTCCATTGCGTAGCAAATATAAAATAATCAGGATACCTGCTGCTAAGAACAGGATGAGCGGAAGTCCTCCAAAGATGCTTCCAAATAAGGAATGTGTGACGTTTGGTATAACTCCAAGTACCTTCTAAAAGGTGCTCAGAAGTCCAGAACCTATGGTCTTAAATAGGTGGACAATGCCTGTCGTATCAGACATGTTAAAGATACGATTTACCATTTCTGCGAAATGGAAAGGGCAGTTTGTATGAATGAGCGCCTGTATCTCTGCCGAAGACCTTGCAATCTGCAGATCAAAAGTCTCTCAAGCGGAGGTTAAGGGCACAGACTTCTGTAGAAGCATGGCTTTCATTCTGCTTAGAGTATCAAACCGTATTAAAGAAACATTCAGTGAAGGCCATAACGGCGCCTCCCTGACTGTATGTGTCGGTGGAAACAATACTTGCATACAACAAGTAACCCTGGAGCTCACGGTTACCAGATATGCGATGCCCGGGAGCATGCCACAGCAGCCTTGACTGTTCAGCATCAAGTAACTCCCATTTGAAAGTAGCCTGAATGCTGGAGTAATCACTGCAGCTGGGGCACCCCTCAAATGACAGGACAGGTTCGCCACAGAACCATTACAAGCCCCGTGCAACATTATATCCTGGCTTATGAGTGATCCACTTAAAGCGTTTTCACAGTTTGTACCGCTTAGAAACACTTCTCGATCCCCTCTCCGGCATCGAAATCTGTATGGTAATACCCATGATTCCTTAATGTATTCCTTACACATTTCGTCATATCTGCCCACTCGCTTTTGTTCAAGGCAATACTGAAACTGAAAAGTAGTGATCGGTAGAGTTATGTGGCCATGGATTAGCCATTCTGTGGACGGTGATTCTGCCACTGTAAATGCTAATCTATCCAGTTTTTCGATATGCAGCATTGTATATTTAGCTCCCCTTTGTGCCATTTCTATCTGTTTATCTGTTAGATTGTATTCAGAAAACAGAGACGTACTGTTGATATAACGCCAAGGCACGTAGCCTGCACGCAAAGATTGCAGCGTCCAGCTTAATAACATAATAGAACGTAACTGTGATTGCCCGTGTTGTAATATGGCCAAATCTTGTTCCAGTATGTCTATCGCAGAAGATACAATGTTGCCTAAGGAATATATTCTGGAGGTCAATGTAGTTAACCCATTATCTACCACTGCTAGAGATTTTTCCAGATTTATACGGTTTATCTCTCGTAGTCTCTCTGCGGCCTCTTGTTGGGATATTTTCCATATTTCATTATAGACAGCATAATAGAAACGTTTCTGACGTGGCTTCCTCGGACCCATTAAAAAATCTCTAAGATCCACATCCTGTGACAGTAAGGATAAGTGTTGTTTCACCTGTGTGAGTGTTGAGGTTTTTAGCCAATTAAGGCACAACTTCCCAACACTGTAGGATGTCACTACCCCTGGATGTTGTCTCTGTACATAACGTGGATCTGGCCTATGGATACTAAACCCTTCGGCTTTACCCATGAATCTTGCCTGACAAATATTAGTGTCTGTGGGCCAAATCAACCATTTTCTCCAATCGGGGTCTGATCTGTTGTATTGTATGATGTCATCTATTGTAATCTCTTCCTGTGATGTTATGTTGCCCTCGGTGTGTGATGGAGTTGGCAACCGAGGTGTGTTCAAGTGTTTGTTCTTGGCTAGTCCAAGGCAAGACGTCTGTTGCACTGTCTCGTTCAAAAACATGATTTGTTGAGGGATGAGGCATGCTCTAAACAAAGCTTCTATTCCCTGTACTTGCCATTGCCTAGTACCCCAGACTGATTTTAGGTCAATGGTGTCTTTCCACAAGTCGAAACATTGTTCGGACAACTGGGCAATAAAGGAAGCAGAGTAAATCTGTTTGGTGTTTGTCAACATATTTTTCTGTGCTGATGTTGGTGCAACCTTATAATAGTATGAGGCTGGGTCAGACATATTAAACCCCGAAAAATATGGAAACTTCTGTGTAAATGTTTTTGAACTGCCTTTCGGCGGTGTTGGACAATGTTCCCACTGGTGGTAAGTGAACACAGGTCTAGGATTTGCAGATTTATGTAAAAAGTGATGACCATAGTGTTGATAACAATACATAGTCTTGAAATCTGATGTGTCTTCCAATGTTTCACTATTAGAAAACACAGCAGATTTTTCCAAATCAGATAACATGTTATTAACAGTTTCAAAATCCCAATCGTCGGAAAATGTACTTGAGGTAATGATATCACTCAACAATATTTTAAATAAATGAGGAATTCTTAAAATTTCGGTCGGACCAAATATGTCGAAATCAACCTTGTCCCAAACTATACCATCAGGTATAGGAACTGCTGTAATGTTCACTGATGACAAGTCTCTTTGTTCTCGATGAGATGATAGGTGTGGTTTTAAAAGTAAGTTCACCTTTTGGGCTGCAGAGCTTTGTCAAAGGTATCTTCCATTAACAAGCATGCTAAAAACTATTACTAAGCCTATCCAGAAAAGAAAGAAAAGTATCCCGGTGATTTCCCATTACCCATAGTTCTACCCAGGGTGACACCAGGTAAGTCTCTTTAAGAAAGTTCAGAAAGTCTTTTACTTGCTGTTTGCGTGATTTTTTGGCTGGCGTCGTTTCCGGTTCGCATGGATCCAAAGAAAACGTATAAAAGTTTATGAAGTAGCCGGAAGCAGTTCAATCAATAGTTGGAATTGCATCCGGATTTCTTGAAATCGTACTTTGTTCTTGTCGAGTCATGTTGACGTAGACATCTGTATTTGGTCTAATAGCGAGTTGTCTTTCATTTTGAGTTTGAAATTGAACTTCAGGTTCAAGAGGAACGAGTTCCATAGCATTGTTACATAGTCCATCATTCCGTGCCGGGGACTCTTCGAACGTGATGAGTCTTTCCGTTTGAACTTCTTGGATTGTAGCGAGAGGAGGGCGTCTGCTACTTTGGAGTCCACGTGGCCTACTACTCAGTATCGGCCTCATAGTGTGGTTTGATTAGGTCGATTGAGACAAATCTTTTCTCCTTTTTTCCGGCAAGAGGTGGTAGAAGTACAGTTCTTGTTCCTTCAATTGCTAGGACCGGTACAGGTTTTCTGTATGATGGCCCAAATTCTTTTTTGTCCGCTATTTTCTCTCTGACCAGATCCCCGACTTTTGGGATCCAGACAGGTCTTGCCATGACTGATTTGACTTCCCCAGTGGCGGTCTGCTTCAGATGGACATTACTTTGTTGTGTCCTGGATTCATTTAGATCCTGTAAAACAGCCAAACGATCATGGATGTCAAAAGGCTTTTCATCCGCCACTGCGCCTACACAATCAAGATCAGGTACCCACATTCTTCTCCCAAATAGGACCTCATATGGAGTGACCCCTCCCTAGAGAACCTCTTGGCATGTTGTTCAAAGCTCGCTGGACTCCATACAGATGTTTTACCCAACTTTCACCCCTTCCTAATACTCTAGCTATTAAAGATTGCTTTAAGTCCCGGTTTTTTCTCTCCACAACCGAATTTCCCTCTGGATGGTACGGAGATGAGTATCGCAATGCTACACCCAATCCTCGCATGCCCTCCTTGTAAGCCCGAGAGCTAAACGCAGGGCCCTGGTCAGAATGTAATGTGCCAATTGCGTATGTCCCTATAAAGACTCGCAAATCTTTCATAACAGTCTGAGCGTCAGTCGAGCGCTGGGGACACACCCATAGGAATCTTGAGCAGGACGCACGCAAACGGACAGCCTGATGCTGTCTAACAATGGGATTTGCGCTGGACGTGTTACGGTGGAACCTTTCATCTGCTGACAGATGTCGCATTTCAAGACATAGTCTTTAGTCTGCTTTGTTAACCCAGGCCACCAATAGCGTTGTTTCAGTAAAGAAACAGTCGCCGTAACTCCTGCATGTGCAGAACCTATGCTTCTGTGTGCTGCTAGAATTAAACCTAATCTACGATCCATATTTGGAATTACTCTATCCCCCACTCCAGGAATCTGAGCAAATGGAATATTATTGGCATCTAACTTGTAGGAGTACTTGAGTGGAAACTTTTTTGTTACTGCTCTGCTGTTTTCGCGACAAGCATTGATAGCTACCATAATCTCACCGTCTATTCTCGTTTTAGAACGAGTGATTGCTGCTACGGAAGCCATGCGTACAGCCCCCTTTGCGGCTTCATCAGCCAATGAATTCCCTTCAACGTGAACGCCATCACCCTGATGACTCAGTGTATGCATCACATGAGCCCTCGGTAGTTCGGTTTTCAACTCCACTACTTGTTCCCATAGTATTTTACGCTTAATTGTGCCACCTTTTGCATCTTTGAACCTGTTCTGAACCCAGTACTGCAAATACTCATTATATGACTGTACACAGTAAAAGGAATCACACACAATCAGTGTGGGGAATTCTCGATCCGTATTTACCAGTGCCAGTATCAAGGCTTTTAACTATGCCAACTGTGCAGTCTCCTAGAGACTGCGTTTTTGTGCAACTTGGGTGGAACTTTCCATCCCGCATGCGACCTTTAACGATTGCACATGCTGCGCTATATTGTTGCTTACTCCCTATGGCCGGTTGAGCAGATCCGTCAGTGTAAAATATATATTCATACTGCTCTAGAGGCATTATTTTGTTTGGAAGAGGATATTCTTGTTCTTATTGCAGAAATGCTTGTGTCTTTAAATTTG